>CAJQUN010000001.1:12440590-13124085 GCA_907163345.1 Haberlea rhodopensis
GTAAATGAAAAAAAGATAAACTAATCAAAAAATTCAGTTCAATTATTTATTTAAATAATTTGAATTGATTAATTTTAATAAAACTTAAAATATAAATTTATCAATAAGTTTGTAGATAGATGCTTAATGTGAGAAAATTATTGTAGATAAAATAATAAGAAATTGCATAATATTAAATTTATTATAATTTTTGTTAATGTAAAAATTTAAATTAATTAAAAAATTATATTAAATATTTAATTTTAATTGATGATATTCAGTAAAATTTATTAATAAGTTTGCAGATAGATATTTAATGGAATAGAAAAATAATAAGAAATGTTTAGATGTATTTTTAAAAATAAGTTTCAAGCGAGGATGAAGAATATATCATGCTAAGCGCATCTAAGAAAATCACACACTTCTCAACGAAAGGGGCATAAAATTGGGCTTATTTGAAAGAAAGTTTTTTGGAATGTGGATTTAGTTTATTTACATTTTGAAATTATTGCAGTCACGTGAAGCTCAAACATATTCAAATACATTTTAAGTTCAAATTTTAGCTATTGTCATTGTATTGCGTTTTTATATATTTATTTATTATATTCAAAATTAAACAACTTATCGAACTCGAGTTGAAATTCAAGCAATCCAATTTTTACAATTGCAAAAACAATTCGAGAGCTAAGAATTCATAGTCTAAGTCGAGCTTAGCTAAAGCTTAAACTATATCTATTTACATGTTTGAAGTTATGGTAAAATTAGGGCTGATCCAATAGAAAAAAGTTTTTTCGGTCCAATCTACCAAAATAAATGCTTTCAATTAGATCTATTTTCTAATGTAATGACCAAATGAGTTGTGCACTGCTACTCTCTAGCGTGCATGTATATTATATTTACATGCACCACATGAGTCTAGCGGTGCACGTAGATTACATGCATGAGTCCAACGGTTGCATATAAGCTTAACTCATGCGGTGCATGTATATTTTATATATATTTTTACATATGTTTTGAAATTCCACCACAAATTTCATTACCAGCTCCGGCTCCTACCCCTACACCAACAACCGCCAACTCCAACCCCAAATCAGCCGGCACCAGCAATGCCTCCTCCCAGACTACCTCCGCCACCACCACCACCACCTGCTCCGCCACCAACACCACCATCGAAGCCACCACCATGAGCTTACCCACCACCTAAATCTCTTCTTCAACCTCAAGATATCTTCAACATTCTCACGGATGATGAAGATTTCTCTTCTTCTTCCAAACACTATAATCCATATAACGACCACCAACTCCACCACCAGAAGCAAGACCATACTGCTTCAAATACGCTGACTCCCATCGCCACTACCATGGCAGCGCCATCCAGACTCACCACCCCCTCTCCGACCCTGCGACTGGCTTCAGATTTGTGGAAAAAATGTACGTCAGCGTTTGATCTGGTTAGAGGCTGAAAGAGACAAGGAAGAAAAAAAAAAACAACTCAATCTATAATTCAAATCTGGTTGGAGAAGAAAGAGATGAGGAAGAATATTTGGTCGGAGAAAAAAGAGACCGGAGGAACAGAGAAGAAATGTGAAATGTGATGGCGTCTAAAACAATGATATGTTGGGTGATTATTGAAAGATTTTTTTTGTAGGTAGTACCTTCTTGCAATTTCATCTTCAAGTTAATTAAAAAAGAATTGAACTCGAGCTCAAGAAGATAGAAAAAATAATAATATTAGATATGATTCAATTTATTTACATTCCTAATATATAAATGTGAACAAAGATTTCTAGTTTTGTCGTTTATATACACATCCATTATAAGATCATAATAACATGGATTGGAGGTGAAGCTATATATTAGGAGGCAAATAAAGTCCAATATGGCACGACATGAAATGTATATGGAATTAAATATATCTTCGTATTCCAAGCTTTTAAAAAAGCCAATGCTTCTTCATATGTTTTCTTGAAGGAACCTCTGCATAACATACATGCACCAACTAATCATCACATAAGAATTTTACAAAAATAATAATAAAAAACAAACAGAAGAAGAGTTTTATAAAACATTTTGAAGTGAAAAAATCATTTTTTTTTAAAAATAAAAATCTAAATATAAAAAAAAAAAACTATTTCGATCTGAGCCTAAAAAGGGTTACCTCCTGCTTGATGCAATGAATTATAGTGGATTTCACTCCAAAAGCTCAGCCACAATTCTGCAAAATAATACGAATATCGTACAGATTTAGTGATCGATAATCCTACCGAACAAACATGACTCCACATTATAATTAGATAAAAGTCAATCAAGACACACTAGAACATCAATGGAATCAAATATGAATAATTCCACCTTTCTAAGTAGCAATTGTTTATCATGCTAAGGGCTTGGGCAGTTCAAAATTTTGAAGGATTTATGTTTTGTGTAACAATATACGATTGAGCAAGACTTGACCGACAAATCAAGAACATTTGTAAAACAAGATAGTGTATAGTATTTACCTCTGGTAGGAGTTTTGTCCTTGGGAAGGATCTCGATGTAGCCAGTGTCTCGGAAAGAGGTGACTAAACAGATTTTTACTTCGAACTACAGAGAATAAAAGTTCGACATTTTGAGAAGCATTAGTGCATTATAATATGTTCATGCATGCGCAAACCCGTTTTATGATATAAATCATTTACTATTCTGCAATGAGCAGGTGGAGACTGTTAATCATGTATTTTTCAGATGTTTTTCAGCGATAGAGTTTTGAAGGACATTTATAAATGGCTCAGAATCCAAATCCTGAGCCACAACCAACCATTCAATAATCTCATACAACACATGGGATCAGTGGACAACGGAATTGAGAAGGACATGTGAGCTGCGGATTGGCACATTACTTTGAGTGACTGGAATCTTTGAAACAACATAATCTTCAAAAATGGTGAAGATAATACAAATGTCCTCGTGGAAAGCAATAAATTCGTATTTGGCTTTGGATTCACAGACATAAACCACGTGATTTTCCATTTTCAATTAGCGATTGGCTTACTAATCCAAGAATTTGTTTTAGGATTTCAAGTGGAGGTATTGGTACTGTTTTGCTGTTGGGATGTGTATTTTTTACACATGTTTTGCTGTGATTTTCGTATTGATTCCTGGACGATCTTACGCTTTTTGGTATATATTTGTTGATTTCAGGAATCAAAGTCGAAATGCATGAAATTAGAGAAAATGAGCTAAAAACGATGAAAAATGACTCGAACGAGCGAACCGATCAAAGAAACGGCGAAAACTCAACTTTGGATGAAAATTAGCCAGCGATCGATCGATAGCCTTGCACCGATCGATCGGTCGCCTGACGTAGGTTGAGTTAAAATCTGAGGAATTACCGATCGATCGGTAGAGATGTTCCGATCATCGGTAGCGTGCCGTAGCTAAAAGGATTTAATTCAAGGAATTACCGATCGATCGGTACATCTTGCCGATCGATCGGTAGGCGGAATATTCTGAAAAAAGTACATTTTAGAGTTTGAGTCCTACAAGGAAGCTACTTATTCCTCCTCCTCCTCTATAAATACCTCATGGACGAAAATCATCAGGAGGGTACCATATTTTACCCTAGGTTCAGCCTCCATCCCATCTTCCACATTCACCATCAACCACAATCCATCAAACACCCTAGGAATTGGAACAACCCAACAAGCTTTTTAATATTTGTTTTGTTTTATTTTTCAATTCAATTATGAACTAAAGTAATTTATCAAAACTAGAGGATCTATTGGTTTGATCATATGACTTTATATTAAACTTTGATTGGATTCTTACATCCTATGTGCATGGTTTACGTTTTTTTTATGCTTCAAAGGAGTAACTACCTTTGAATTGATATTAGCTATCATGATTGAGATCGAGAGATGATATTTTGATACGACATAGTAAATTGTACCGTAGATTTCAGACTGAGGTCGAGAGAAGAGATCAAATACACACGTGGTAGCCATAGATATCTAGTAATCGAAAACTATAAGTTCTTATAAAGTTTTATGCCATATTGAATTGTTAAATAAGTGCACGACAACTTACTGCAATTTGGTATTAGGTTTAATATAGCTCGATAGAGCATATTAGATAATCTCGGAGAACTCATTACCTTAGAGATATTTGGATATTCAATCGAGAGTCATAGGGGATTACATTGGTGAGCCGACGTCTTGATAATCTTCTCTAGTGGATTTTTCTGGTCATCTTTGGTTTGCTTGGTTGGATCATTTATAGTAGTTTAATTAATTAGTATTTTATTTGAATTAATAATTGTAGGTTAAATATAGTTAAAAGCGTCTTACTTGGTACTTACAGTTAGTCCATGTAGGTTCGACACTCGTACTTCTTATTATCTATACTAAAACTTGGCAACAGTGCACTTGCGTATTAATCGATCACTACTGGCATTTATTGTTTAAAAAAACGGCGATCAAGTTTTTGGCTCATACGAGATTCTTTGATTGTAATTTAACAATTGTTTTTGTTTTTATTTTTCTTGCGAGGTACTTGGCATGTTTCATCAACAAGCCTTCACAAGTTATGCCCAACAACTTTCCGAGCCATTCTATGCAACGTTGGGGAGATTCAATGAATTGGCGGACACGTTCCGCCACCATGATTTTTCGAACTATACTCTTCTGCAATTTTTCTATAATGGTTTGGATGCAGAAACACAAGTGTTTTTGGCAACTGGTAGTCCTCTGTTTGATAGAGATGAAGACAATGTGTTGCACATGTTTAATGATATGGGGGACTTCGACTACCATTGGCATTGAGATCTTTCACTGCAAGGTTGGAGCCACCAATACCCCAGAGCCTCACTACCCGCATGATACACACCAACCATTTGAACATCACGGAGACAGGAGAGATAGTTATGAAGAAGACATGGCTCAATTGGAGGATACACTACTTAGATTCATGGCATCGTCTGAGAGAATTATGGAGAGCCAAACCAACTCCATATGTCACCTGGAGTAGCAATTAACGAGCCTTATGGAAACATTTTCAAAGAGCTGCCAAGAGGAGGAGATGGTATCTACCAATCAAATGGTGACGAATCAAGTTCGGGAAAAAGATGATGAGCAATCCACCAACCAATTTTGGGGGAGTGATCCTAGTAGTGTGGAAGAGTTAAGGGAACTTAAGCCTCCTCAATTGATTGAGCCTACTTCAGAGACGTTAGCCGAGGAGTTCCCATGGGAAGATGAGCCAAGTGTGATGTTGGAGGAGATTTTCGAACATATTGATGAGCACCCATCGATGGCAACATGTTCTATGCCATATGTGGATCCTTTCTTTCCATCGATGTCAACTTCACCATTCTATATCCTCCAAGATATGAAGCCACACCAAGAATCCTTCTCCCTACCTACCAATCAGAGAATGTTGTTGAGGTGACGAGCCTACACTGTTCATATCTTGCCAAGCTTGATGGCATACTGAATGAAAACCCATTCGTAACATCATATGATACTTACTATGGGCGGCAGCCGATCTTTGATGGTGTTTCTGATGGTCAAGCCGATGACCAGAAATCAGAGCTTCTTGGGAGGCAACCCAGACAATATCTTTACTATTTTTTTTTTTTAATTATTATTTTCAGTTGTTTTAGCTTTTTTTATCTCTCGAGTCGAATATTTTACAATTTGCATTCTTCTCTTGCTAGGTAATCAGTTGGAGCGATAAATCCCTACAGCAGCAGAGCTTTAAAAAGCCAATCTTCCTCAACCCTCATGCAAGCGTCTTTATCATGGGAGTTTACTTTTTCCCTTTTAATTCTTTTAAACATTGAGGACAATGTTTGATTTAAGTTTGGGGGAGTGGCTTGCATGTTTTACTTGTTTTCTGAATGTTGTGTGCTTGAATTGGCACTTGAATCGTCCGATATTATGAGCTAAATTTTTTTTTTTATGAGTTCAACTTGATAAAAGAACGAATTATAGTAGTGACTATTCAATGAGGATTTTGATCTCACTATGCATATATAGACTTGAATTTTGATGATTGTTAGACTTTTACATGAATATCCTTTGTTGAGTTAGCATGTCAAGAATGAGAAATATATTGAACACATTAAGTCTTGAACGTTGTGGATTGCATGTTGAAAAGTGAAATTTTTTGTGAACTCGACGATTTGTCTTGAGCATCTTAGAGCTACTCTAGAACTTATTTGATGACCCTTTTCGACGAAATTTTATAGTTACAAACTTGACTTGGAAATGATCTAGGCGATCTTTGGAAAGTTTGAGCCTTTCAAGCCTATCATGACATATATCATTCCCTAGTGTCCACTTTTGAGCCTTACTAAAAAATAATAGTGTATGCATTGCATACAACTAGCCTCATTCGGCTTTTGTTGTTTAAACTCGTTATGTCAGCCCTACTACGAGCCTAAATCAATTATATCATTACCTTTAGGGAGTATAATGAATCTCATTAGATGCATGTACATTGTTATAAGTTGATGAGCTTATTGAAAAATTAATGATGAGATAAAAAAAAAAAAAAAAAAAAAGAGGAAGTGCTTCACGAAAATGGCATAAAAGAAAGAAAACAATAGTTGAAATAACCTTGAGCAAATAAAAAAAAATATAAGACCCAAACTGGCCAAGAATAAAAAAGAAAAAGAATAAAAGCTCGAGTTGTGCGAAAATATGAACTTTATATGATTATATTCTCTTCTTTGTGCTTATCCTATCTTTTTTTTAAACCGACACCAGATGCCTAACCTTACAAGCTTAAAAATGCATTTTGATCCAAGTCTAGGGAGTAACTACATTAGTGGAGAAGTTGTTTAAAAATAGGCCTATAGGGTGCTCGACGATAATATTGACATTGACTTGACTAACATGATTTGATCTTGAAGTTATGCATGACACTTGAGATTGACAATAACACACACGTTCCGATTTTACGATGTATTGTTTGATTTAGGAGAAAGCATGTCTCGTTCAACTTTTGTAAGTGTATAAGTGTTATTTCTGAGGTAAATGCTAGTCATGAACTAATTTGTTTCAAGTATCAAGAATGAATTATACTTTTTGATTATAATGCTTAATCGAGGACGATCAAGTGATTTTGGGGGAGTTGTAAGTGTCGTTTTTACACTTATTTGCAGAGATTTTCTAGTGATTTTCATATTGATTCCTAGATGATCTTATGTTTTTTGGTATATATTTGTTGAATTCAGGAATCAAAGTCGAAATGCATGAAATTGGAGAGAATGAGCTAAAAACAATGAAAAGGGACTCGAACGAGCGAATCGATCGAAGAAACGGCGAAACTCAACTTTGGATGAAAATGAGCCAGCGATCGCGGTAGCCTGATGTAGGTTGTGTTAAAATCTGAAGAATTACCGATCGATCGGTAGCGTGTCGTTGCTAAAAGGATTTAATTCAAGGAATTACAGATCGATCGGTAGGCGTAATATTCTGGAAAAAAAAATACCTTTCAGAGTGTGAGTCCTACAAGGAAGCTACTTATTTCCCCTCCTCTATAAGTACCTTATGGACGAAAATCATCAGGAGGGTACCATACTTTACACCATATTTTACCCTAGGTTCAGCCTCCATTCCATCTTCCACCTTCACCATCAACTACAATCCATCAAACACCCTAGGAATTTGAACAACCCAACAAGGGAATTGAGGCGACGATCAAGAAGGACGCGAGGATCTACAAACGAGATGCCGGGAGTTTATTCTTACTTTTTAATATTTGTTTTTTTTTCAATTCAATTATAAACTAAAGTTATTTATCAAGACTATGGGATCCAATGGTTTGATCCTATGACTTTTCTATTAAACTTTGATGGGATTCTTATATCCTATATGTGCATGGTTTATGTTCTTTATGATTTCAAGGGAGTAACTACCTTTGAATTGATATTAGCTATCATGATTGTGATCGAGAGATTATATTGTGATACGACATAGTAAATTGTGCCGTGGATTTCAGATTGAGATTCAGAGATGAGATCAAATACACATGTGATAGCCATAAATATCTAGTAATCGAAAGCTAGAAGTTCTGTTAGCACCGAATATCCAAGCTACTCAAGAAGGAGATAAAGTTTACAAGAGATTCACACATGGGAAATACCACAATCAAGATTTAGATAAGAAGATTTTATAAAGATGGGATTTTTTAGGATTTTTTGTTATCTACTAGGATTTGGTTTATTTATGATTTAATTTATAGGATTTTTGGTTTATGTAGGATCTTTGATTGATTTTTAGGGATTGGTTTCTTTATGATTTTTTGGACTCTATTTTTGTAAATAGAGAGATTGTTGATTTATAAAAGAATCTCATTCACCCCCATGAAGGGTGCTGCTTCAGACTTCAATCCCCACCCACCACACGCACACCTTCACTTCTTCTCCAGCGTGTGATTTAGATTTGCAATCTTAGGGAAGCGAAAGAATACCAATCAGAAACAAGAATTGACGGAGTTATACACGAATGTCTAATAACTCAATAGCCAAGAGTTATGGAAGATATTGAAGCAATCCAACAGCAATTGTCTGAGTTCCTCGCTATCTATAAGTCCGAAAAGAGATGATATTGTCGCGCCTCGATGAGCTTTCGTTGCAAATCACTACGGGTCTATCCAACAATGGACCCCATGGCCATGACATTCCAGATTCCTCCAACTCTCGAAACAATGAGCTGAGAAACGGCGAGACAAACAACTTCATGCCAAAGTTTTTCCGCCTGGATTTTCCAAGATTTGATGGGCACTCTGACCCTCTTGGCTGGTTGGCTCACCGTGAACATTTTTTCAGACATCAGCGCACCACCCCGGAGGCTGATTTTATTGAACTAGCGTCCTTCCATCTCGATGGTGATGCACAGTTTTGGTTTCTTAAATTGGAAACTGACATACCAAACCTGACTTGGCCCGAAATCAAGCATCATTGTCATCTACGTTTTGGCCTGCCTCTCAATACTAATCACTTAGGTGAGTTGGCCAAGTTACGTCAGACCGGGACAGTCGACGACTAACGTCGTCGTTTTGAGCAACTCGCTGCACACGCAGGTCATTTGCTGCGCACACGGGAGGTCCAATTATTCATCAGCGGCTTACAAGATTCTATTGTTATTGGTGTCTCCATTCACCAACCCTACACTCTTACAGGGGCAAATGAGTTTAGCACGTCTCTATCAAGATTTACATATGCCACACCGCATGGAACAACTGCCACGCCCTCCATCACGACCACCGGCATGCCAACACTTTATCAAACGCCTTACTAAGCCCGAGATGGAGGATCGCCGCCGACGTGGGTTATGTTTTAATTGCGACGAGGAATACAACCCACCGCATCAATGCAGACGATTATTCTGGCTCGAAGGCATTGAGGAACCACCACCAGAGGCATCCACCGACAGCCCTGTTATTGATGATGTGGAAATTTCTTTACATGCAATCACAGGCACTGGGCGCGCTTAAACAATGCAAGTTTTGGGCTCGATCAATAACAATAATTTGCGGGTTCTAATCGATTCAGACAACACCCATTGTGTCATCGACTCCGCCCTTGCACAGGCTATGGGCCTTCCGTGCACACATCGTCCAGGTTTACGTGTATTGGTTGCCAATGGCGACCCACTTGAGAGTTCGGGCGTCTGCCACAATGTGTCCCCCTACTGAGTGGGGAGGCTTTCTCAGTCGATTTTTTCCTCATAACACTCTGTGAATTTGGTGTTGTACTAGGTGTCAATTGGCTTCGGACATTGGGCACCATTCAATGGGACTTCAATTTAATGCGCTTGGACTTCTTACGGGACAATATCCCAATCACCTTGTTGGTCATACCATCGCCTTCGAATCCAGTCTGTAGTTGTGCAACCACTCTTCTGACACATAATGAACAATATGGCTTACAAATACTACTTGGGAAATTCTCGGATTTATTTTCCGGACCCAAAGGTCTACCACCAACTCGCTCTTTGTGCCACCGAATTATTCTGGAAAAAGGGACAGACCCAATAGTCGTACGTCCATATCATTACCCACATGCTCAAAAGGACGAAATCGAGGAGCAGTGTTCGGATATGCTGTCCCGTGGCATTATTCGCCAAAGCACCTCTCCTTTTTCCTCACCAGTTCTACTTGTCAAGAAAGCCGACAATACTTGGCGCTTCTGCGTGGATGGATTACAGATCCTTAAATGCGAAGACCATCAAAGGCAAATTCCTTATTCCTGTCATTGATGAACTTCTCGATGAGTTACACGGGGCACAATTTTTCTCAAAACTGGACCTACGTACCGGATATCATCAAATCCGAATGGAACCAACCAGCATCCCTTTAACGGCTTTCTGGAGTCACCATGGGCATTTTGAATTCCTCGTCATGCCATTTGGATTGACCAACACACCATCCACATTTCAGGACCTCATGAACGCAATTTTTGGGGAATACCTACGCATATTTGTGCTGGTTTTCTTTGATAACATTTTAATCTATGGCCAGTCATGGGATGCCCATTTAAATCACCTCTCTATGGTGTTTCATATATTGACTCAACATCAACTCTTCCTGAAGCGTTCCGAGTGCTCCTTTGGGCAATCACAAGTAGTATATCTGGGACACACCATCTCGCGACATGGAGTCTCCGTGGATGAGTCTAAAATCACGGCAATCACCAACTGGCCGCAATCGAGCTCCCCGAGAGCTTTACGTGGCTTCTTGGGGTTAACGGGCTATTACCGCAAGTTTGTATGGGAATATGGGACCATGGTCGCCCCTCTCACCTCACTGTTACGTAAGAATTCTTTTGTTTGGTCCAGTGAGGCATCCAACACCTTCGAGTCCCTCAAACGCGCACTCACTACTACCCCGGTGTTGGCTTTACCAGATTTCTCCATCTCGATCATTATTGAGTGTGATGCATCAGTTTCAGGTATCGGTGCGGTTTTACAACAAAAGGGTCGCCCAATTGCTTTCTATAGCCAGGCGCTAGCTCAACACCACTGCCATCTGCATGCCTACGAAATAGAACTCATTGGCCTTGCCAAGGCTATTCGTAATTGGCACCCTTATTTTTAGGGTCATTATTTCATTGTCAAAACTGATCATTTCAGTTTGAAGTTTCTACTGGAGCACCGTATTTCGACCTCTCCTCAACAACGTTGGTTGAGTAAATTATTGGGCTACGACTCCACGGTGGAATCTAAGGCGGGTAAAACTAACGTCGTCGCGGATGCGCTATCCACGCAGCATGATATGACAATCTGCGTGCATGCCCTCTCCATACCCTTGTGGGATTTTCGGGACACAATTCGACGAGACCACGAGAGCCATCCTCATATACAAACAGCTATCAAACAAATCCCACGGATGGGTCACCTACACCGTGAAAGTTCACTGAAGGGATCCTTTTTTATAAGGGACGCATTTATCTTGCCACAACATCACTAATTATCTCAACTATAATTTCTGACTTCCATGGGCCGCATCATGACGGATATCAAAAAGTACTCCACTGCATCACGCGAGACTTCTACTGCCGGGGGATGCGACATGATATTCAATCTTATGTGGCTTCTTGTCTATCTTGCCAACGCAATAAGGTCGAAACATTGCGGCCAGCGGGGCTTTTGCAACCGCTTCCAATTCCGCAGCACATATGGGCGGACATTTCGATGGATTTCATCGATGGACTTCCCTCTTCCAAAGGGAAATCAGTACTCTTCATTGTGGTAGACCCTTTTTCAAAGTATGCTCACTTCTTTCCCATGTCACATCTATATTCCGCGGTCTCCGTCGCCCGAGTTTTCTTCGAAAACATGGTTAAGCTTCATGGCCTACCAGAATCCATAGTGAGCGATCGAGATACAGCATTCACTAGTTCTTTTTGGAAGGAGCTCTTCATGCTCCACGGCACCAAACTTTGTTTCAGCTCCACATACCACCCTCAGTCAGATGGACAGACCGAGGTTGTGAACAAGGTCATTCAAATGTATTTGTGGTGTTTCACAAGCGAGAATCCTAAGAGATGGTTACAATGGTTGGCATAGGCACAGTATTGCTATAATACTAGTTTCCATTCTACATTACTCGCGACGCTTTTGAAGTGGTATATGATCGCCCCCCACCACGTGTCATTGCTTATTGCCCAGGATTATCCAAGATGGCAGCCATTAATATGGAACTACACGAGCGTGACAGCATGTTAAAAGCTCTTCGTGTAAGGCTTCAGGGTGCTCAAAACACTATGAAGCAAAGATATGACAATGCTCACCGGGAGGTTCACTTTGAGGTTGGCGATTGGGTGTTGTTGCGCCTACAACCATTTGTCAGATCAATCTAGCCACGAAACATAATAAGAAGCTTGGTCCACGCTACTTTGGTCCCTTTCAAATACTGGAATGCATTGGGTCCAATGCTTATAAATTGGAACTTCCACCATCAGCCAAACTACACCTGGTTTTCCATGTTTCGGTCTTAAAGAAATTCGTGGGAAATTGTCCAAGTACCCCATCTCTTCCACCGATCGACTTCGAAGAGTTCAGGCATTGCTGGACACCCGTCAACTGCACGGTCAAACAGAGGTTTTGATACATTGGGTGGGCTTATCGCATGTGGAGTCTTCATGGGAACCAGCAGGCTCAATTGCCAACAAATTTCTGTCATTCGTGTTTGAGGACAAACACAAGTCTCAAGAGGCGGATAATGTTAGCACCGATAATATCCAAGCTACTAAAGAAGGAGATAAAGTTTACAAGAGATTAATACATGGGAAATACCGCAATCAAGATTTAGATAAAGATTTTATGAAGATTGGATTTTTTAGGATTTTTTAATATCTATTAGGATTTGGTTTATTTATGATTTAATTTATAGGATTTTGGTTTATCTAGGATTTTTGATTGATTTTTAGGATTGGTTTCTTTATGATTTTTGGACTCTATTTTTATAAATAGAGAGATTGGATATTATCAATTATTGGGTGACTGGCATCGATCATTTCGCATAGAAATTCATAGAAGGGCTCTAGGAGACTTTTCAATAATTGAGCGAAAAATAAGAGAAACTAATGAAAGTTGCAAAAAAGTAGAAGTATTGAAGGCTCAAATTTTAACTTACTCGGTCAGCAGCTGCTTGGAGGGTAACATGATCCCCCCATCCCCCCGATCTATATTTGGAAAAAGAATAGGCCAATGAAAATAATGATTCGATTCTCATAATATGAGAAAAATAACACCAAAAATTCACACATCAAACCTTTTCATACTCTTCACGTAGTTTTTGTACTTCATGGGGACGTAACTTTCATACAGCTTTTTGTGCCGTTTTAGCTGAAAATAACCGAAAAAAACCGTAAAAAGGTTGATCCGTTGAATTCTTCATGTAGAGGATAAATTCAATTCACAACTTGGTAAGGTTATTTATAATAGTAAATTAAGTCACGTGATGTAAGAAATAAAGATTGCAAGCCTAAGAATTCTCGCACAAAAACTTTATTGGTTTTTTTTTTTTTGATCAGACAAAAACTTTATTGTTTTATTGTTATTTGAATCGATAAACTTGGATAAGAGAGAAGAATCTGAGGTAATCTGTATTATATTTTCTATCATAAATATTGGATTAACCAAACGTTTGTGGTTGTGAATTACATGAAACACACCTGTTTAATGACCTCCTTTCTTACGTATTTGTGGTAATCTGGATTCTGAAGCAACTGATCTGCGATGGCTCGAAACTGTAAAGTCAAGAAAGAAACAGACTAAAGAAATTTCCAGAATGCTGACATGAAATAAAAAGTAAAAGAGAAGAGTGATGAAACAAAAGCTACTGAAAAACAATGGCTGATCGATGTGTATCACAATATCCAATGGAGAAGTACAGGGAACACAAAAATTTGCATATTACAAAACCGGCATAATAGGAAATAAACAATCATAGATACGAGAGTATTAATCTAAATACTTTTGTTCTGCATAGAAAAAAGTCGCCGATAGAATAACCAAGTTAGCTCGGGCAACTAAACAAATATAGAATGGCTGATGTAACAAAACAAACCTGGCAATTTCCATCTCCATCGATTTGCATTTCGGCTAAGCCATATGTTGCCAGCCTGATCATAGTTGAACAAATAAATAAATAAAATAAAGAAATGTTAAAAAAGAAGGCAAAGGGAAGGAAGTCCAAGCAGTCACGTAGTAACACTGATTGGGAAATTTGTTTTTCATAAAATATCAAGTCATTTGCTCATGGATAAGATAATGTCAAGTCGCCTAAATCAGGGTATGGAAAAAATAGAGGATAATAAGCCAGAGGATTTTAAAAGGGTCACCAGCATACAAGACCTTAGGTGAGCTTACAAAAAAACAACTACGAGTTGGAGTCATGGAGAAGCACAAACTTGTGGGCTGGGAAGATAACAGACATTCCCAAGCTCATAGACTACTGTCCTTCCTCGATTGAGTTCTGGATCAGTCCCTGCATCCCAACACCCCACCCCCCATCACCGTCTATCTATCCTCATTGCTCCCCAAGTCTATGCCCTTTTTCCACTCCCCTGAGTTTGCCTCAGCCATATCCACCATGGTCCCTAATCTCAAATCCTTCTATTTACCTCTCACAACAGAGCAGCGGGATGTACTTGAGTAGACTCATCTTGAAGAACACCCTACACGAATTCAACTCGGAAAGAAAACTCAATACTTGAGCTTAATTGAGTAGAGATTTTTTGAACTGGTCTCGACTAATAATTCAGAGTAAATTTTGAGTGACATGAGCGTAGCAAATTCATTTTTCTCCACCATCAACGAAGCTCAAGCTTGAGTTTAATGCATATTGCCTAAATTTTTCTTTAATTTAGAAAAAAAACATTTAAATATGTGATGAATCAAGTGTAAATTAGCAAATTAAATAAGATTTAGCAAACAAAAAATAATTAGAAAAATTATAATTCGAGTTTGAGTACACATAAGAGGACTTGAGCCTACACAATAAAGCTCGAGTTTGACTCAAGACGGTCGACGCACTCGACTCAAGCTTGGTCGAACTATTACTTTGTTCAAGCCACTCGTGAGGTACTTGCGACTTGCTCACGTCGCTTGCACCCTGACTCGCAATCCTTAAGATAGCACTGCAATACCTTTCATTACCCATCGAGTCTTGCCACTCGCACCAACTCATTCACTATTACATTTGTCGTCTTTGTCATACAACAAAACCTAAATGTGGGACCATTTTAACCACATAATTGGTCAAATTCCCATCATGCATGATAGGTTCCGTAGGAAACTAACACCTTTCTGGTGAAGCCTAAAATCCCCCTTCCCACGCTAGAGAGTTGACCTTCCATATTTTGTGGCATTCCCACCGAGGAAAAAAAAATATACCACTTGAATCGTACAGGAAAAGATACGAAGAATACATTGAATGCAATGGTGTAAAAGATCTAGCAGTCAAAATGTTAATGCTGTAATAAGCTTTCGGTAATATGTAAATCTCAGCATTTTATTTGTCTTCCCCAATATTTGCTGGTGGGACAAAAATGCTGAATAAGAATACATTGCAATGTACATTAAGGTCTGGAGAGAAATTCAACCTGTCAGCTAGCCTCTCGTGATCTAATCTTGCGTCAGTTGCATCAGGTATACTACCAATGATCCGAGGAGTATGCTGCAAATCCCATGAACTTGTAAGAGGATTTACCATCACGATAACCCAAAAAAATCATGGACGCCACAAACATTTTTCAATTTCTGAGACATCACAAACATAAGAAATAATATTGAAATGCAACAACTACCACACACTTAGACAAAAAAAAAAGGCTTCAAGGTGTAACAACCCAAAATTGTTTTCATTCATATAATTTCTGCAGGTCGAGAAAGCAAACCGTTCAAATGCAAAACTGTATTCAGCTGTTTAAGAAGCATGTGAAAATGCTAGTTCCCTTAATCTCATTACATAATTTCACTACCCTCTGTCGATTTTTTCAGGCCCTACCGGATGTAGGCCTTTGCTTCTTGATTTAAGAGGAAACATCAAAATTATAAATAAATGGCACAAAAATCGTGGGTGGACTAGAAACTGAGTTGGGGGCGAGAGTGAAGAGGGACAATTGACAACTTGCCAAGATTCTTGTTTCAATTTTTCTTTGTAACAAGAAATAAAGTCATCAATTGTGAGGCTGTGCTCAATAAAAATTTCTTTGCTCTTAAAAAGATGAAAGTTATCACCGTAATCAATAGCAAATCAAAGACTAGATTCCTGTTCTGCAACTAAACACTAATGATTCAATTAAAAAGTGAAATGATTTTGTCACAACAATGATCATAATATACCGGGATCGAATCCAAGTGCGACAGCCTCTTCCCAAGTTTTCCATCATATCTTGATTTTTCTTCTTCTGCCAACATCTCAGCAATGGCATGATCATCCTCTGTATCATGTGAACTACCATTCAAACTTGAACTTGAGCTAGAACTCGGGTTCCCGAAGATCCCATCCATACTTGCTATATTTTCAGTCTAAATACAAATTAACAAAAAAACCAAATTACTAACAACAAGAACTAAAGAATTAGAATGAAAACTATCAATCAACCACGACAAAAAAACCTTCTTGATCACATATTTAAGCAAAATCATTCCCAAAACAGAATATTTCCCACTTGGGCCCCATCAGAAAAATCTTAAATAAAAGAATAAAGGATCCCCCATAAAATAACCTTCCAAGATAAAGTTCAGAGATTGAGCAACAAAGGACATAAATTAACATAATCGGAGGAGAGAGAATTCGAAACCAAAGCATAACGTACCTTCGAAACCTTTAAAAGGGAAGATTAAAAAAATCGAGATAAATTATGTATAAGGATCTGGATAACCCAACTCGCTTAGGTAAACAAACAGCGCCCAACTGTAGCTTCTTGACTTGTCCTAATTCAATTAAACTTACTTTATTTTATCCGTAGATTGAGCCAATAAAGTCGCTGGTATTATCAAATTAAATTCTGTGTAAGGATCTGCTTAGCCAATTATGATACTTGGATAATTTTTACGTGTTGAAGTGTTTATTTTATTTTATCATATTTATTTTTATGATGATAAGGATATTAAAGAAAAGGTGTTTTTGAATAATTTTGTTATATTTAAATATAAAACCTAACTATTTCATAGGTTTCACATTTAATAATAACTAGTTTAGGGCGTACCTATGCATTACATTTTAATATAAAGTATAATACTAGGTGTAGTAAATTTTGTATAAAATATAATTATGTTGGAATGATTTTTTCCAAATATTATCATTATTTTTTTTTGTTATATTCTTAAAATAAGAATATTATCTAGCGTGCTATTTTGGAAAACATTATTAACTTTATTTTTTTTATGAGATTATTAATGTTATTTTTAGGACTAAGGAGGGATGTTTACATGGAATTGGTCTCCAAGAACCTTCGCACATTAGGGATATGTAGAATGTATATTGTTTAGTTTATTATTATTTCAAAATTGTGAAAGTTACAATTTAACATAATTAAACAATGACTCTCTTTGTTGTGATTAAAATCGGTACATTTTTATAATAAAAAGTCAACTTTTATTATCAAACAGTAAAATTTGAAAAGTGAAAATACTCGAAACCTTTCATAATAATTAATTAGAGTAATTATAACTAATAATAATAGGTCATTGATGGCTAGTTTGATGTTACTCTTAAATGCATTGTAGGACGTTATCTCCTGTGTTGTGTTGCCACCTGGTGTGTTGCCACCTGGGAAGGCTCTATACAATCACACAATCCAATATTAGAAGCCAAATAATAGTTCAATACCAAAAATCCCATCAAAATAACCAAAAACTCATAATTTGGCATCTCGCGATCGATCGCCATCAAGCCCCGATCGATCGCGAGATCCCACTGCCCAAATCTCGAAAATTCTATAATCAGCGATCGATCGCCAAGTTTGGGGCGATCGATCGCCAGACTCGCGATCGATCGCCAAATGCTTCTGCCCGGGTACTGACTTCGCGCGATCGATCGCCCATTTTCGGCGATCGATCGCCGCGTCCTGTAAACGCGAAAAACACCATTTTTACACATTCCATCCCCTCCAACCCATATTTCTTCAAATACCATCCAACCTTCAAAACCAAAACATCATAAACCATCCAAATAACCACCAATAACAACAAAAATCCAAAACTCAACCAAAAACACCACATTACAAAATCAAACCCTTATTAACCCCTAAAACACAAACCCATTTTAAACACAAAACATAATAAAACCATGCTAGGAGGAATTCATACCACTTGAAGCTTCAATTCCTACCATGAAATCCAACAAATGCAAGCTTTTCAAAGTTTCCTCCATTTTTCCCTCTTGAAATCGATTTTTGGGTTTGGGGAAAAGGTTTGGGTGTTTTGAGTAAAGAGTTGTGGGGATAATGAGGGTAAAGGGGTGGTAGGGGTTTAACTAAAACATGCACCCAATAATTGGCATGATGTAGTAAAATATCCCAACATGATATTTTAAAAGCATTTACCAATAAATGCACTATAACCCAAATTAAACATGTTTTTCAAAATAATTAGCACCCACCTCAAATAAACCATGCCAAAACCCAAATTCTACAACATGCATCACATGCACCCTGAAATATACTACCAGGTCATGCCACCGCATAACTATACATTTCACCACCATAATTAATGTAACACCGTATTAATCACATAAACATAATTAATGGCCCAAATGCACATAATTATTTCAGGGATATCACACTTACTCTCTTGAATCTCACTCCACTATTCTACAAAGATGCTCTGCTGGAATTTTACGCATCGGCGAGAGTGGTTAACAACTCTGTTATCGCTTCTGTCTCTGGACAGCAAGTAAACATTAGAGTTCACAAATCAACTATGCCTTCCTACCACCGCACTGACTGATCTGTCTGCCATCTCAATCACTATTTGAGATTAAATGAGCATCCTATTTTCTGAGTCAGGACAACGGTTGCGACCTCCCTTCAAGAAGATTTTAATAAAGATTCGATACAGGATGCTAGCAGACATAGTTGCCAAAGGTTTGTTGTGTAAGGGGGGAACTTACGATGTTGTCACCCCAGAAACGTTCGAGGTGATGAGTGCTATTGTCAAGGGGGTTTGGAAGTGAACTGGTCAGTGATTCTGTTTAAAGTACTGACTGGAATGATTGGGTCAGAAAGGATTACTCTTGTTTTGCACTCCCTCTGAGTCACATCTTCGAAAGTTTGAATGTACCAGTAGGAACTGTAACTAATTTGCATTCCATCAGGCTCATCAATGCCAAGTATATGATGATGCATCGGATACCAGTTACCGTTGAAGGCCACATCTAAGAAGACTATCACAAAGATGAAGAAGCCTCAAGTGGTAAGTGACTCTGAGCAAAGAAGTTCTGAGTTTGGTGAGTCCTCTCCTCCTCCCTCACCGAAGAAACCAAGAAAGCTGAAGAAGAAGCCTGCTGTGTTAAGCGCAACTACTTTAGTTACTGAGGTAACTATGGTAACAGTAGTAGTGACTGCAGTTCTAATCTCCTCCTTCTCACTATTGTTTACTAGTGAGACACTTGCATCAGAGATTGCATCTGAGGATGAGTGATAGGACTAGAAATAGACACATTTATTGCCCTTAATTGTCTACGATTTGGTATGTTTTGATGGATAATTTAATACATATGCTACATAATCGTATAATTGTGTAAATGTAGGTAAAATTGAGGAAATCGAAAGGGCGAATAAAGATCAAGAAAAGATTTTGAGATTATAAGGACTCAAGGTAGATCAAGAAAAAGGCTTAAAATATAATTTTGGAGAAGAGATCGATCGCCTATGGACAGAAGTTGAGCAACAAAATTTGCGAGCAAGCGATCGATCGCTAAAAAAGGGCGATCAATCGCCAAAGTCTACTGGAGCCAAGCCATCGATCGCTATAAAAGAGGTGGTCGATCGCGCAAAGAATCTGTCGAAAAAAATAAAGCTACTTATAGCGATCGATCGCTAGCTTATAGCGATCGATCGCCAATAGAGTTTTGGAAAGTTTGGATTCTTGATTTCTTTCCTTCTTACATGGACTCTAACCTACCCCATCAGCCTCCATATACATATATGCACGAAAATCAGACCTTAGAAGCATCTAGGTAGAGTAGGTAGAGTAGTTTAGACTTTTTATAATTTTTCTTTCAATTTTGTTGAAGAACGCTACGAAGATCGAAGCGAAGGCGGGATTGACGACCTCGACGAGCGGAAATTGGATTAGTCTTCTTTTTTTCTTTTATTTTTTCATTTTTCTTAGTAATTATGTGTAGCTAGTTTTTAATTCTTGGTTGAGGAAGATGAATCCTTGGATTTATTTATCTTGGGGAGATTCTTACGCTTTTGATTATCGATTTTTATTGAATATCATTGTTTTTCTGATTTTGTTGATATGATTGGGGTTTGTTTATTGGATTGACAACCTAATAACTTGCATGTAATCTAATGCTAAATTTGATAATTGTTTGTTTAATCAAATTTACGAAGCAACTAAGATTGATAATTGCATGATGTTGGTGTTATTAAATTCTTAGAGAAAATAATTGACTAAATTTATGTAAACCGCTTGTGTCTATGTTATTTAGATTCATTACTATTAGTTTTGAATGGTGTCATGATTTTTTCTTGAATATGCATATAGAGATTGATTGATTGATTGATGAAAGTTGAATTAGAATACTTGGACTAATTGACTATGAATAAGGTGAGGAAGGAATTAGATTTCCAATTGATGAAGATTCAAATAAAATTGAGTCTTTTGTGAATCGATGAAATAGATGATAATTCCAAGGTAGAGTCAGCCGATACCAAGAATCGCTTTCATTATTTAATCTTTGTTTTTAATTTTAATTAGTATAATTCACTCACAACTCCATGTTTACTTTATTGTTTGCTTTTAATTTTTATCAACACAAGAATTCACACCTCCTCGTGGGATCGATCCCTACTCATACTACTACATTATTGTTATCAATCTTGAGGATTGAGTGGGGTTAATTTTGACGTACTCGATAAGCGCACACCAATGAGCCTACTAGTTCTTTGAGGGCTATTTTTTTCTATTGCCCCATCCACTATTTGTGCAACAGCACCAACTGCTCCTGCTGCGGTGTCCATTGCTATCTTGGACAGGTCTTCTGTTGTTTTTCCTGCTGTCGCAACCTCTGCTGCAGTAGTTCCTCTGAGTTGTAGGCGGTCTCAATGGTCTTTCGCCTTAAGTCTGAGGCCTGCTTACTGTAAGGAATCCAACACACAAGTGCGCAGCGAAAATAAAACAATGGATTCCTAACCGAGGACCTATACAGAGTATTCATATCGGAATGATTAAAAGAGTCTCACCCTTGTAGCGTGTTTGATGCAGAAGCTCCGCGATGTAGCACCACGAGTCACTGAACAAAAGTTTTTCACCTTTGTCTCTACGGTATACACACGACCAAATCGAAAGGGATCGTTTAATAACAAGTTGCAAGACTTGTTTATAAACGAAGCAAAGTCACACGGTTCTAAACCGCTGGACGGTGGCCGGAATTTGTTGAAGATCAAGGCGGCGGCGGCGGTGATCCTTCAAACAAGAGGCGACCGAATGCTTTTTTGGTGGCTAGGTTATTAGACTCGGTTATCAATTGAATGATTGATTAACAATTAATTATAACCTTGTTAATATATTATAAGATTTAATTAAGGTTCAAGACTTTCTTAAAGTCTCATGGGCCCAAACTCATGATTTAATTAAATCCTTATAATCATGTAATTAAGACTCTTCTTAATTAATTAATTCATCCAATGAATTTAATTCCCTTTATCGATTTAATCTTTTGTGCGACCCGATAAGATCTTGCAATGTTGGCAGTGACATAAAATCTCATTTTATGTCAGAAGCGATGAGCGGTATCTAGCAACACATCAAGGCTACCCAAATTACAAGAATGTCAGTGACTCGACATAACCTAAGAACTTGTGATAATATTAATCTTGTAACTTAATCCCTTTGTCCAATGTGTTTAGATTGAACATGAGTCATGGAATAGTCATACTCGTATATTCAATCTTTATTTCTTGATTCCCAAGTAGAACTAGAATAAACGAATAAGCTCGATATCACATATCGACTCATTCGAGCATGGTCATGCATTTTAGTCATACTTGATCAAGGGCCCAAACACTTCTCCTGTTATATGGGAGGGACAAATCCTTTCTTGATCAATCAACATCCCTCTACATAATTCGTAGTGTATCCAATATTTGCCTTTATAGTTTACCCAGTTACAGGTAACGTTTGACAATATCAAGATACATAACTCCTTATGTTGGGATCTCAGATGATCTCAAGTCTTAAGGATTACATACATTCTTATCACTATGAGAATTGCTTATGACACTCATATAACTATCCATGTAGCATTCTCATGGTGGGTCTGTCCAGTACATCGTTCTCTAACATGTACCTATGTGTTGATTTGATATCTCATATCTATGAACAATTCATCAATCAAAACATACTAGTCTCAATGCATTATCATTATCCCGATTCATGATAATACTTGACTAGGGACAATCTTTAATAACAATACAATATTATTCTAAGGACATTAACTTATATGTCAATTCATATTGCACAGATATTCGAATAAGATATAATAATGATTTGTCATTAATAAAATTATAATACATTGTATGTCATAAACAATCATCTAATGACTTGTCTTAGGGCATATCCCAACAAATCTCTCACTTGCACTAAGACCAATCAGACATATACATAATGCCTAGAGATCTAGTATGACGATCATGCTTCTGCTGTGACAGTGGCTTCGTCAATGGGTCAGATACATTATCATCTGTTGGTACTTTGCATATTTTAACATCTCCTCTTTCAACGATTTCTCGAATGAAATGAAAGCGTCGAAGTATGTGCTTGGATCTTTGGTGAGATCTAGGTTCCTTAGCCAATGCGATGGCTCCATTGTTGTCACAATAGAGTTCTATCGAATCTAGTATGCTAGGCATCACCCCAAGTTCAGAAATGAACTTCTTGATCCAAAAAGCTTCATTTGCTGCATCTGAGGCAGCAATATACTCAGTTTCAGTTGTAGAATCGGCTACTGTCTCTAGCTTTGAACTCTTCCAGCTCACAGCACCTCCATTTAGGCAAAACACATATCCTGATTGCGATCGGAAATCATTTTTGTCGGTTTGGAAGCTTGCATCAGTGTAACATATTACATTGAGCTCTTCCTCACCTCCATAAATCAAGAATGTATCCTTAGTTCTTCTCAAGTACTTTAGGATATTCTTGACTGCAATCTAGTGACATTCACCTGGATCAACTTGATATCTGCTCGTCATGCTCAAAGCATACGAGATATCGGGACGAGTACATATCATGGCATACATGATAGATCCAATATCTGACGCATATGGAATCTTACTCATGCGTTGTCTCTCATCTGGTGTTGAAGGACACTGATCTTTCGAGAGATGTATCACATGTGTCATAGGCACGAATCCTTTCTTTGATTTTTGCATGCTAAACTGTTTTAGCACTTTGTCTATGTATGTACTTTGACTTAGGCCAAGTAATCTTCTCGATCTATCTCTATAGATCTTGATTCCTAATACATAGGTGGCTTCACCCAAGTCTTTCAAAGAAAAGCAATTCCCTAGCCAAATCTTTACAGATTGTAAGGTAGGGATATCATTCCCAATTAGAAGTATGTCATGTACATACAATATTAGGAAGATAATTATGCTCCCACTGACCTTCTTGTAGACACAAGGTTCATCTACGTTTTTTATGAAACCAAACTCTTTGACTGCTAATCGCTTTTATTTTAAACAATTATTTCCAATCTAGCGATTTTAGACCGCAAGTGCACGGTGTCAAGTTTTAGTTTAGATAGGAAGAATACGGATTGTCGAACCCACAGGGACTAACAAGCAAATACCAAATAAGATGTCTTTTAACTATATTTAACCTACGATAATTAATTAATAATTAAACTAAACTAAATTAAGCTACTATAATCCAACCAAAATAGTCGACGATCACGAGAAATATCCACAAGAAAGTATCAAGACAATTATTCGCCTAACCCAACTCTTACAATTCTTTTCTTCATACATCTCTAAGGTGACGGGTTTTCCGAATTTATTCAATATACTCTCTCGAGCTATATTAAGTCTAACATCAAATTGCAACTAGTAACTCTCGTTCACGTAATTAACAATTTAATGTTGAATGCGCTTTATGAAAACCACTAACTTTAGATTAAACAACCCAAAGCTATCACTCGTGTGTGATTTTATCTCTCGATCTCAATCTTTAACACACGGCATGAATTATTATATCGTATTATAATTTCATCTCTCGATCTCAATTATAATAAAATATCATTTAAAGGTGATCAATCCTTCAAAAGCATTAAGAACAATAACACATGCACTTAGAAGATATATGAATTCAATCTCAAAATCAATAGGAAAAACTATGTTATTGATATCTCTCAATCATCAAAAACACAACAATCCAATTATTCATGTAAAACAATAATAGAAAAAGTAAAAGAAAACTCCCAAGTCGACTCTTTCGTTGATTCTCGATCCTTCCTCGCTTCTTTCTCGATCGTGCTCTTCGATTATCTTGTTGGCTCGTTCCAATTCATAGGGTGTAGGGTTGATGAAGGTCGAGTGGTAGAAAAATGGAGGTTAATGATGGGAAAGAAAGGTTGCTGGACGTGTATGGTTTTGAAAGGGAAGAAAAAGAAAAGAAAAAGGCGTGTGGTTCTGGACGTTCGTGAAGAAGGCGTGAGGTTTGGATGATGAATGGGTGTAGAAGGTTATTCCCTAGGTTAAAATCTGATCTTCAATGATATGGAAGAGATACCCTTTTAAATCCACCGAGAATCAAGTTATTTTTGGAAGATAAGATTTTCAGAAAATCGCGATCGATTGATCGAAAAGAATTTTCGATCGATCGGTGCACTGTTCAATTCAGCCTTTAAAACTTTCTGCCTCGATCGATCGATCGAGATTTTGTTCCGATCGATCAAGGCTTCGATAAATTTGTTGCTGAACTCTCTGCCCGGATCGATCGATCGAGAAATATTCTCGATCGATCGGTGCCTTAAAAATCTGAATTCTTCATTTTTTTCTCTTTTTCGCCTCGATTTCACCCGTTTTCTTCATGTTAGCTCATTTCTTCCATTTCCGACCTATTTTCCTGAAACAAGCAAATAAATACCAAAAAGCGTAATTTTATCCAGGAAAAAGTACAAAAAACGGAAAGAAAATACAGCTAAAAACACTTAAAATCTAAGCCTATCAACTGTATCATCAAAACGAAGATTCCAACTCCGAGAAGCTTGCTTCAATCCATAAATGGATCGTTGTAGCTTGCATATCTTTCCAGCATCCTTTGGATCGACAAAACCCTCGGGCTGTGTCATGTACACATCCTCAAGCAGATTTCCATTAAGGAAAGCTGTTTTGACATCCATCTGCCAGATTTCATAATCATGAAATGCAGCTTTTGCAAGTAAGATCCTAATGGATTTAACCATGGCAACTGGTGAAAAAATTCCATCATAGTCAATACCATGAATTTGTTTGAAACCTTTAGCTACCAGTCGACCTTTATAGGTTTGTACATTACCATCCATGTCGGTCTTTTTCTTGAAAATCCATTTGCACCCTATGGGTCTCACCCCTTCAGGTGGGTCAACCAAAGTCCATACTTGGTTTGCATACGTGGATTCCATCTCAGATTTCATGGCCTCTTGCCATTTCTCAGAATCAGTGCCCATTATAGCTTCTTGATAAGATGACGGCTCATCCTCATCAATAAGTAGTAAGTCGCCTTGTTGAGTCACAAGAAATCCATATCTCTGTGGCTCTCGGTGTTCTCTTACAGACCTACGTTGGGCTAGAGTCTCTTGAGCAGGCACTTCATCCACAACAACTTGTGGTGACTGCTCTGTTTCCATCTCAATATCATGTTCTGTGTTTTCTTGTGGTTGAACTTCACTAAGTTCTATATGTCTCCCACTAGTTTTTCTAGAAATAAATTCTCTTTCAAGAAAGACACCAGTCGGAGCAACAACCACTTTGTTCTCGGTGGGATAATAGAAATAGTATCCTTTCGTTTCCTTAGGATACCCCACAAATAAACACTTATCGGATTTGGGTCCAAGTTTGTTAGAGGCGTGACATCTCACGAAAGCCTCACAACCCCAAATCTTCATAAAAGACATACTAGGACGTTTCCCAGTCCATATCTCATATGGTGTCTTTTCCACTGATTTTGATGGAACACGGTTCAGTATGAATATTGCTGTTTCTAAAGCATGTCCCCAAAAGGATATCGGAAGATCTGCATGACTCATCATTGATCGAACCATGTCCAACAAGTTCTATTCCTCCTTTCGGATACACCATTCCATTGTGGAGTATACGGAGGAGTGAGTTGTGGGACTATCCCACACTCCTTTAGATAGTCATGAAACTCTGGCTTAGGTATTCACCTCCTCGATCTGATCGAAGATTTTTGATACTTTTACCAAGTTGGTTTTGTACTTCATTCTTGAAATCCTTGAACTTTTCAAAGGTTTCATGCTTGTGTTTCATAAATTACACATACACATATCTACTGAAGTCATCAGTAAATGTAACGAAGTATTAAAAACCACCTCTAACATGTGTGCTTATTGACCCACATACATCACTATGTATGAGACTCGATAAATCATTTGTCCTTTCAACATGTCCCTTGAAAGGAGCTTTAGTCATCTTGCCCATTAAACAAGATTCACATGTTTCATATGATTCAATCAAATGAATCCAATACTCCATCCTTATGAAGTTTTGATATGCGATTCTCGTTTATATGGCCCAAGCGACAATGCCAGAGATAAGTTGGATTAGAATCATTATTCTTAATCCTTTTAGTATTTATGTTATAGACAGGCGTATCAAGATTTAATATATAAAGACCACTAATCATTTGTGCATTAGCATAAAATATATCATTTAAATAAATGGAGCAACAATTGTCCTTTATAATAAATGAAAATCCACACTTGTCCAAACAAGAAATAGAAATAATGTTTTTAGTAATCGACGGCAGAAAATAACAATCTTTTAAATCTAAAATTAAGCCAGAAGGCAAAGATAATGAATAATCTCCTATTGCTAATGCAGCAACTCTTGCTCCATTTCCAACTCGGAGATCAACCTCGCCTTTCGCCAACAACCTACTCCTTTTCAGATCCTGCACATTAACACAAATGTGAGAACCACATCCAGTATCTAATACCCATGATGAAGAAGTAGATAAATTGACTTCTATAACAAAAGTACCTGAAGTGGAAGTCACACTTCCCTTCTTCTTCTTAAGATCCTCCAGATAAACTTTGCAATTTCTTTTCCAATGTCCGGTCTCACCGCAATGGAAACAGTTCCCCTCTTTTGACACTCATCCCTTTGGCTTTAGTGCAGAAGCATGTGGCCTAGACTTAACAAGGACTTTATTGTTCTTCTTGTAGCCTTTAGCTTTAGTCTTTCCTTTGCTCTTATTCACAATAAGAACATTTGTAAGCTTAGACTTCTTGCTGTTAGCTTCAAAAGTTCTCAGCATGCCAAGCAACTGTGGTAGAGTCTTTTCAATTTCAATCATATTGTAATTCAAGACAAATTGACTGAAGCTTTCAGGCAACGATTGCAAGATCACGTCAGTGGCCAACTCTTGGTTTATTGGAAAACCCAGCTTCTCCAGATTCTCAATGTACCCAATCATCTTGAGCACATGAGTTCCAACTAGGCTTCCTTCTACCATTCTACACTGGAATAACGCTTTAGAGACGTCATACCTCTCTTGTCTTGCTTGTTGTTGGTACAGTTGCTTTAGGTGCTCGATCATATCGAACGCCTCCATTTCCTCATGTTGCTTCTGAAGCTCAGAGTTCATGGTGGCAAGCATAAGGCCCCCAACATCAAGTGCGTCATTTTGATGCTTCTTGTAAGCATCTCTATCGGCTTTAGCAGCCGTCAAGGGAGGTTCCTCAGCAGGTAAGGGTTCCTCTAGGACATATTGTTTTTTCTCTTGTTTGAGGACAATCCTCAAATTCCTATACCGGTCTAGGAAATTAGTCCATTAAGTTTGTCCTTCTCAAGGACCGATCGCAATGATAGTGTGCTTGTAACGTTGTTGGTTGCCATGGATATCTACAATATAAATGTGCAAAATAAGTTTATGATATTAATCATTTAATATGGTCTTATATTAAATGACACTCCCACTATTTTGTTTAAAAAATATCAACCCTCGAAAACTTTAGTGGGCCAAGATCCATATTTCACTTAATCTTGAGTTAGCTTTGGCTAATCGCCCAAGACTCGGTTATTTAGGTAGACAACTCTTTGTCAATTACAATCACATGCAATTCTTGGATGGTTGGACGAACAACGCTTTGTTCAAATTCATCTAATGAATTATTTTCCAACCCCATGCCTCTAGGTTCCCAATCCTATTGAGATAACGCTAGTTAAGTCGAACCCAATTTTAAAATAACATGGATATCACTTTTATCCTTTCGCGCCTTACTAAGATTGTCACGGTGCTTTGCTTTGGCAAACCCACACATGTTCACTCGAAGTCTTGACGAGTATTTTTAATTGGAAGGCATCTTGAAACTTAATATTATAAGAGTGATTTATAGATCTCATGATTTTATTAATATTGAAAAATGTTGGTACATATATGAATATATACACATCTACATATATGTATATCAAGCATCAATATTAAATAAAACATTAAACATGCATCTCATACATCAACATAAAATAAACGTGACATGGTTATAGCCCCTACTAGAGATTTTCTCAGGCCAATGAGAAAATCCAAAGAGTCAACCTAAGGTTACTTCACCAAGCACCTCTATGGCTCCCTTTTGTGAATGATCTCCTCATCCCGGCACCATGGTCCGTCTTCGTTGATCTCCATCAATGAAATAAACTATACTATATAACATTTACAAGGTATAGAGAATTCCTCGAGTCACATTCGAGGGGAACATAGGGGAGGGATAACATTTAGGAAAAATAGAGAAGGTACGACTCGCAGGCTGTAATAAATTAAAAACATTCACAAAATCCTATCTAATAGGTCATAGGGCTATAACCATGCACCATGCTCAAACAACACATAAAACATGCTATAACATTTAATTAATTAAATTCTAAACATTTTAAAATTTAATTCTAATTAAAACTGTAAAATAAAATTTTATAAAAATTATCGTACGCTCGGGACATCACATGCCACGAATACTTGGCGCGTCACAAGCCATGGACCATAAGGGCTCTATGACCGTAACCACACGGCTGGACCATGCATGAGCCTAGGGTTCGAAACCCTAGTCCAAGACACGATCCAAGCCCGTGTGTCATGCGGAGGCCGCTAGGGTTCAAAACCCTAGCCGTCTCGTGCCTTTTTTTGCACGATTCATGACGGTGGCGGCTCGACCATCTCGAGCCAAGGGGTTCAAAAAAACCTAGCTCTCACGTGGAGGTAGCCGCCAAACTTTTAATCGAGCCAAAAGGTTCTAAACCCTAGCCATGTTTCGACACCTCCATGCACAACCATGAGCCACAACGGCTAGACCATCTCGAGCCAAGGGTTCGAAAACCCTAGCCATCATGTGGAAGCCGTGGGTCAAGTATGATGGTGGTCGAACCATAATGGGTTCGAAATTGCGCATTCTTGTATCATATAAAATAATTCGCCAATTATATCAAATACAATTATACGATGATTTTCACAAACTCGATTTATTCCATATCATATATGAATTATACAGTTTTAAAGCATGCAATATAATTCTAAATATGATTAAACGATTAACCACATAATTCCGATATGAGCTTTGAACATGGCTCTGATACCACTGTAAGGAATCCAACACACAAGTGCGCAGCGGAAATAAAACAATGGATTCCTAACCGAGGACCTATACAGAGTATTCATATCGGAATGATTAAAAGAGTCTCACCCTTGTAGCATGTTTGATGCAGAAGCTCCGTGATGTAGCACCACGAGTCACGAACAAAAGTTTTTCACCTTTGTCTCTACGGTATCCACACGATCAAATCGAAAGGGATCGTTTAATAACAAGTTGCTAGACTTGTTTATAAACGAAGCAAAGTCACACGGTTCTAAACTGCTGGACGATGGCTGGAATTTGTTGAAGATCACGGCGGCGGCGGCGATGATCCTTCGAACAAGAGGCGGCCGAATGCTTTTTTGGTGGCTAGGTTATTAGACTAGGTTATCAATTGAATGATTGATTAACAATTAATTATAACCTTGTTAATATATTATAAGATTTAATTAAGGTTCAAGACTTTCTTAAAGTCTCATGGGCCCAAACCCATGATTTAACTAAATCCTTATAATCATGTAATTAAGACTCTTCTTAATTAATTAATTTATCCAATGAATTTAATTCCCTTTATCAATTTAATCTTTTGTGCGACCCGATAGGACCTTGCAATGTTGGCAGTGACATAAAATCTCATTTTATGTCACAAGCGATGAGCGGTATCTAGCAACACATCAAGGCTACCCAAATTACAAGAATGTCATTGACTCGACATAACCTAAGAACTTGTGATAATATTTATCTTGTAACTTAATCCCTTTGTCCAATGTGTTTAGATTGAACACGAGTCATGGAATAGTCATACTCGTATATTCAATCTTTATTTCTTGATCCCCAAGTAGAACTAGAATAAACGAATAAGCTCGATATCACATATCGACTCATTCGAGCATGGCCATGCATTTTAGTCATACTTGATCAAGGGCCCAAACACTTCTCCTGTTATATGGGAGGGACAAATCCTTTCTTGATCAATCAACATCCCTCTACATAATTCGTAGTGTATCCAATATTTGCCTTTATAGTTTACCATGTTACAGGTAACGTTTGACAATATCAAGATACATAACTCCTTATGTTGGGATCTCTGATGATCTCAAGTCGTAAGGATTACATACATTATTATCACTATGAGAATTGCTTATGACACTCATATAACTATCCATGTAGCATTCTCATGGTGGGTCTGTCCAGTACATCGTTCTCTAACATGTACCTATGTGTTGATTTGATATCACATATCTATGAACAATTCATCAATCAAAACATACTAGTCTCAATGCATTATCATTATTCCGATTCATGATAATACTTGACTAGGGACAATCTTTAAGAACAATACAATATTATTCTAAGGACATTAACTTATATGTCAATTCATATTGCACAAATATTCGAATAAGATATAATAATGATTTGCCATATATAAAATCATAATACGTTATATGTCATAAACAATCATCTAATGACTTGTCTTAGGGCATATCCCAACACTTACCACCCCACACTCCCGAAGGAAGTGGGAAAGATCAAATGGAAGCTGCATCTACCCCCTTAGCCACAGAGATTAATCTAGTTCTTGAAGAAGTTGAGACGCGTGTTCAAGAGAAAATGAAATTATTTGATGGTTGGGTTAAGACTCGGATCAAGATACACCTCAATGACTTCAATCGAATTTTGAAATAGGCTCGGCAGAATAAGAATATCATCCTTGCATTTTTTACAGACCAGTAATGTTGAAGACGATCTGCGCCAAAGGGAAGTCTGCCGCTTAATGCACTTCATCGGCGGGCTAGAATCTTTGGTAAAATCAAGACATGTTGAGTTTGATCCTAACTCGGGCACAACCACTCACGATGTAGCGGTTCTGCCCGTCTCACGCTGGCCGGGAAAACTCTACATGATCTCATGGTTGTTTTGGGACTGCACTCTTCGTCGCATCGTATCAGTAGAGTTTCAGAAGAGGTTGTTGAACAACAAGTAGTTGATGTGACTCCAGTAGAGGTTTCTATAGTCCAAGTTCCTACTGCAGTCCCAGCAGACGAAACTCCATCTGCTGGAGAACTACCCCTAACATCTCCTATCCTCCTACCTTTGCCCAGTCAGCATCCAACCCTACCAGATGTTGATTTTTTGAACCTAGACACAGTCTTTGAGTCAGTAGTTCATAAAGTCAACCTCGTCTTAGAGCATGGTGACCCTACGGATGACATGACTGCTTCCACAAATTTCTTAACCATTTTACCCACAACCATTTCTGAACCCCCCAATCATCACAGTACATCATTGAGCCTACCATTGTCCTGTTCCTCTCAGTTCTACAAATTGAACCCAGCTACCAACTGACTTAACCATTTTTTCATCACCATCCCCTCCTCAATCCTCACAGTCTACTAGGCTGGAGATACCTACTGAGGTTATGCTTACTGAAACCACTGTCTCTGTAGGGTCTTCCTACCTTATCGTCATATTAATAACGTATTATGGGCTAAACATGCATATATGACGTCTTAGGGTCCCGGTTGTAGCTTTGAGCTAATAAGATTACAGGCCAAAAATGAAATTTCAAAACTTAATTAATTACATTCTCAATAATGAATGTTAAAGCGATAAAATTATACTACTCCTAGAGTAGAGACTATCCAAAAATCATGTATGCTATCTTCTTTCATGCTCCTTTTAGCTCACTGCCTCAACCCGACCCTTAGCCCTTCGGTCCAAAAGTGTACCTACAGGAACAACCCAACATGAGCATGTACATCATCACTTAACATCATAGGGTAATGGCATATAAATAAATGCGTGAAGGTAATTGGTAACGTATACTTCCTGGTTAATCGCATTAACCCACTTTGCTTGTCCCTGTTTCATAGTCATGAATATAATCATTAGTTCTTGACATAAATGATTAAAATCATACTTCACATATTTGCTCATAATCAACAATGTTAATTAGAAATTGGACTGTCCTGGTTCTATTATGGCAGCAGCACAATTGGCCCCCTTGCTCGACATAAAGAGGAATTGTGATACCCCTCGCTACGCCTTGATAGCGGATGTATCTCCTCGCTAGTTATGTCAGCGGCAAGTACCTTCCTCGCTTGTCCATAACAACCACCGAACATTCTACCATTTCTAGTAACATGTTTTAATATTCATCATAAACATCATAGCATCTTATAGACATCATCATCTTGTAAACATCATCATCATATAACATCATCATCTTATAAACATCATCATCATATAAGCATCATCATCTTATAACATCATAACAAAATATAACAGTAAATATACGAAATCTTAGTTAAGTAAACTTGCTGGTTATTCGTTAGCTTCTTTTTGTTGACCGTGATTCACATTCATGCATATGGGCATCTTACCCTATCGTATGACATCTTACCATATCATAAACATCGCATGGCATCTTACCATGTGGGCATCTTACCCTATCGTATGGCATCTTACATATCGTAAACATCGTGTGGCATCTTACCACGAGAGCATCTTACCCTATCGTATGTCATCTAACCATATCATATGCATCGTATCATCTTTACTTATCATGACATCATTATCATAAACTTACTTATCATAATCATCAACATAAACATCATATCATCTTTCTTATCATAAACATCATCATCATAAACTTACTTATCAAATCATTAACATAAACATCATATCATCTTTACTTATCATAAACATCATCCTCATAATACTTGTGCAATCATTGCATAATTATAGTATAGAAGTATGGTTTACCGTCCGATGCCCGTACGCTTCTTACGTACCTTAATTCCAAAAGTGGAGAAATTGAAGAACTCTATCTTCTTGATGTTGTTGGCACCTGGGATGGTTCCACACAACCATACAAATCAATATTAGAAGCCAAATAATAGCCAAATACCAATAATTCATCAAAAATCATCATTTGCCATGTTTTAAACAGCGGCGATCGATCGCTGCACGAGGCGATCGATCGCCTCACTTTTGCCTTGCGGTGATCGATCGCCTCATTTATGGCGATCGATCGCCACCTGCTGGTGCGCGATTTCCACCATTTTTTGAGCATCTTCCAGGCTCAATCCCATACCAGACAAACCCAAACTTTCCAACAACACTAACATCAACTCACTAAAACCCACATAAAACACTTCAAAAATCATACCCCAACAACATACAACACATACTCAAACAAACCCACATAAATCACTTCAAAATCATCCCATTTCAAAACCAAACATCATAAAAACTTTAGGATTGGTTCCATACCTCTTGAGGATCCAAAATCTTACTAAGATTTCAACAAATGGAGAGTGTGCAAGGATTTCTCCTCCTCCTCCTTGGTTTGGACGAAAATGGGATGAAATGATAGGGTTGGGATGAATTTGGGGATTTAAGAGTGAAAAGGGGAAAGAGGGTATAGTGGGGGCATATGGGTTAATTAAATTGTACCCAAAAATTAACATGATGTATTATAAAATACCCCAACATGGTATTTTAAAAGCATTTTACAAAAATGCAACCAACTTCATTAAATCTATACTTTACTCATAATTAACAATCAACACAATTAAATCATGTTAACACCACATTTCCTATCATACATAACATGCACCTTGAAACGTAACCCCCGGGTCATGCCTATCATGTGACTAAGCATTTCATCGTGATAATTAATTTCAACACGTAAATCAATTATCCATATAATTAATCATATAAACATAATTAATGCCTTAATTGCAATTAATCATTTTGGGGACATCACATTACTCCCCTACTTATAAGATTTCGTCCTCGAAATCGCATGCACTTACCCAAAAGAAACTAAACATAAATCACATACCAGAGAATAGTTCCGGGTAGTGCTGTACCATATGTCACTCCGTCTCCCATGTAGCCTCCTCGACACCCCGACGATCCCACCGAACTTTGACCATCGGTATGACTTTGCTTCGTAATCTGCGATCCTCACGATCCAGAATTCTGACCAGTCGTTCTACGTAGGATACATCTGAGTCCAACTGCACTTCAGTAGGCTGTAATACATGAGACGGATCTGGCTCATACTTCCGTAACATAGAGACGTGGAAAACATCATGAATACCAGATAAAGACGACGGTAGAGCCAAACGGTAAGCCAATGTACCGATACGCTACAATACTTCATACGGTCCAACATACCTCGGAGATAACTTCTTCCGCATACCAGATCGAGCCACACCCCTAAAGGGTGTGATCTTTGAGAAGACCTTGTCTCCTGACTGGGATTCTAGCGGTCGTCACAGCTTATTGGCATAGACTGCTTGCCTATCCTGGGCCGCTTTCATCTTTTGGCGTATCAACTTAATCTTTTCTTCCATATCCCTGATCATATCCGGTCCTCCGACCGCTTTACTAGTCAAGTCCTCCCAATACAGCGGTGACCTACATCGTCGCCTGTAAAGAGCTTCAAAAGGAGCCATTTGAATGCTCGTCTGATAGCTGTTAATATAGGAGAACTCCACCAGTGGCACTGAATCTTGCCACAAAGTATCAAACTCCAAAACACATGCCCTCAACATGTCCTCGAGCGTCTGAAGGGTACGCTCTGTCTGGCCATCTGACTGAGGGTGATAAGCTTGTACTCAGTCTCACCTCTGTTCCCAAAGCTGTCTGAAGACCCTCCCAGAAATGTGGAGTAAACCTTGGGTCTCTGTCAGACACAATCGAGACTGGAACCCCATGCAACCTCACCACATCCCGCACATATAATTGGGCCATCTTTATGTGAAAGACACACGATAAGGATGAAGTGAGCCACTTCGTCAGCCTATCTACGATCACCCAAATCGCATCGAATCCCGATGCCGTCCTTGGCTAGTGGGTCGCGTAATCCATAGATTTGTGCTCCCACTTCCACTTAGGTACTTCCAAGCTCTTCAGCTCGCCACCAGGCCCCTGTCTTTCTGCCTTTACCTGTTGGCAGATCAAACATCTTTTAACAAAAGCGATCATATCACGCTTCATGCGTCTCCACCAGAATTGATCACTTAGGTCCTTGTACATCTTCCTTCCTCCTGGGTGAACACTGAACCGGCTCCCGTGAGCTCGCTCCAAGATTCCTCTACGCAACTCTGACGTACATGGAACTACCCATCGGTCACCGAGTCTCAGAGAACCATCATCAGCCACTCTAAACTTTGATGGCTGTTCTCGAAGTACTATCGATGACCATCTCTGAACCTCATCATCCGACCTCTGGGCTTTCCTGATAGCCTCAAATATGTCTGGCTCAGCCAATAAGGTCGACACTCGCATCAGCGACGTGTTCACATCGAAATCATAGCCCAGATGGCAATAAGAAGTCATCATAGCTGATAAACTCATGACATCCTCAGCAGTACTCTTTCACCTTCCGACTTAAGGCGTCTGCTATCAAATTTGCTTTAACAGGATGGTACTCAATCTCACAGTCATAATTCTTGAGTAAATCCATCCGTCTTCTTTGGCGCATATTCAACTCAGCCTGTGTGAATAGAAACTCCAGGCTCTTATGGTCCGAAAGATAGTAAACGTCATACCATACAAGTAATGCCTCCATATCAATGAAAACAATGACGAACTGATCCAAATACAGAACACCCTGTTCATCAGGCTCACAAAAACAGCTGGGGCATTCGTCACCCCAAAAGGCATTACTAGGAATTCATAGTGCCCATACCTAGTCCTGAAAGTTGTCTTCTGTACATCATCCTCTCGAACTCGAATCTGATGATACCCCGATCTCAGATCGATCTTATTGTAGAGCCTCGTACCCTGCAACTGGTCAACTAAATCATCGATCCTCGGAAGTGGATACTTATTCTTTACTGTGGCTTTGTTTAGTTGTCTGTAATCGATGCACAGAAGCATCGAACCATCCTTCTCTTTTTTTTGACAAGTAAAACTGGTGCACCCCAGGGCGATGCGCTAGGACGTATGTAACCCTTATCAAGGAGCTCTTGCAACTGAACCCTTAACTCCCTTAGCTCCGCTGGTGCCCTTCTATACGGGGCACGAGAAATGGCAAACGTCCCTGGTAGTGAATCAATCCCAAACTCGACCTCTCTCATCGGTGGGAATCCGAGAATCTCTTCCGGAAAGACATCAGGAAACTCCGCCACTACGGGCACATCCTCGACCTTTAATTCTTTCCTCTTTCCAATAATGTCAACAACATAGATGAGATATCATGTATGGCCTCGTTCCAATAACTGTGCCATCTTGACAGCAGATATTCACGGAATCCTTGAACGGGAACCATCCCCATAGAATGTCCATTGGACTCCCATATTAGACCTGAATCGGACAGTCCTTGTCTGCAGTCCACAACTGCCTGATACTTGTTCAGCACATCGATGCCCACAATGCATTCGAAGTCTGACATTCCCAGAACAATCAAGTCTGTCCTCAGCTCGTTACCCTCAAAATAAATGAGGCCGTCATAAACAATCTGATCAGTTATCAAACTTCTTCCAGCGGGTGTCGAGACTACAAGAGGCATGGGCGACGGAGAAGTGCATATGTGGTGCCTTTCCACAAAACTTGTCGACATTTGCTGCCATGCTGTAACACAAGGGTTAACAACAATACCCAAAAACAGTTCATATAATACATCGTTAGAGAAACAAAACATGTTAGTACAACATCATATACTTCATATGCAACATATGCACAAAACATGTTTAAAAGTAAGCACCTAGCCAACTTATTGCTAAGGCTACCCTTCACTCATTCCCGGTTTCTCTAACCACTGCTCTGATACCACTAATGTAGGGTCTTCCTACCTTATCGTCATATTAATAACGTATTATGGGCTAAACATGCATATATGACGTCTTAGGGTCCCGGTTGTAGCTTTGAGCTAATAAGATTACAGACCAAAAATGAAATTTCAAAACTTAATTAATTACATTCTCAATAATGAATGTTAAAGCGATAGAATTATACTGCTCCTAGAGTAGAGACTATCCAAAAATCATGTATCCTATCTTCTTTCATGCTCCTTTTAGCTCACTGCCTCAACCCGACCCTTAGCCCTTCGGTCCAAAAGTGTACCTACAGGAACAACCCATCATGAACATGTACATCATCACTTAACATCATAGGGTAATGGCATATAAATAAATGCATGAAGGTAATTGGTAACGTATACTTCCTGGTTAATCGCATTAACCCTCTTTGCTTGTCCCTGTTTCATAGTCATGCATATAATCATTAGTTCTTGACATAAATGATTAAAATCATACTTCACATATTTGCTCATAATCAACAATGTTAATTAGAAATTGGACTGTCCTGGTTCTATTATGGCAGCAGCACAATTGGCCCCCTTGCTCGACATAAAGAGGAATTGTGATACCCCTCGCTACGCCTTGATAGCGGATGTATCTCCTCGCTAGTTATGTCAGCGGCAAGTACCTTCCTTGCTCGTCCATAACAACCACCGAACATTCTACCATTTCTAGTAACATGGTTTAATATTCATCATACACATCATAGCATCTTATAGACATCATCATCTTATAAACATCATAATCATATAAGCATCATCATCATATAACATCATAACAAAATATAACAGTAAATGTACGAAATCTTAGTTAAGTAAACTTGCTGGTTATTCGTTAGCTTCTTTTTGTTGACCCTGATTCACATTCATGCATATGGGCATCTTACCCTATCGTATGGCATATTACCATATCATAAACATCGCATGGCATCTTACCATGTGGGCATCTTACCCTATCGTATGGCATCTTACCATATCGTAAACATCGTGTGACATCTTACCACGAGGGCATCTTACCCTATCGTATGGCATCTTACCATATCATAACATCGTGTGGCATCTTACCACGAGGGCATCTTACCCTATCGTATGGCATCTTACCATATCATAACGTCGTGTGGCATCTTACCACGAGGGCATCTTACCCTATCGTATGGCATCTTACCATATCATAACTTCGTGTGGCATCTTACCACGAGGGCATCTTACCCTATCGTATGGCATCTTACCATATCATAACATCGTGTAGGCATCTTACTACGAGGGCATCTTACCCTATCGTATGGCATCTTACCATATCATATGCATCGTATCATCTTTACTTATCATGACATCATTATCATAAACTTACTTATCATAATCATCATCATAAACATCATATCATCTTTACTTATCATAAACATCATCATCATAAACTTACTTATCAAATCATTATCATAAACATCATATCATCTTTACTTATCATAAACATCATCGTCATAATACTTGTGCAATCATTGCGTAACTATAGTATAGAAGTATGGTTTACCGTCCGATGCCCGTACGCTTCTTACGTACCTTAATTCCAAAAGAGGAGAAATTGAAGAACTCTATCTTCTTGATGTTGTTGGCACCTGGGATGGTTCCACACAACCATACAAATCAATATTAGAAGCCAAATAATAGCCAAATACCAATAATTCATCAAAAATCATCATTTGCCATGTTTTAAACAGCGGCGATCGATCGCTGCACGAGGCGATCGATCGCCTCACTTTTTCCTTGCGGCGATCGATCGCTTCATTTGAGGCGATCGATCGCCTGCTGCGTAAAATGGCTACTGGCCTTCGGCGATCGATCGCCTCATTTATGGCGATCGATCGCCACCTGCTGGTGCGCGATTTCCACCATTTTTTGAGCATCTTCCAAGCTCAATCCCATACCATACAAACCCAAACTTTCCAACAACACTAACATCAACTCACTAAAACCCACATAAAACACTTCAAAAATCATACCCCAACAACATACAACACATACTCAAACAAACCCACATAAATCACTTCAAAATCATCCCATTTCAAAACCAAACATCATAAAAACTTTAGGATTGGTTCCATACCTCTTGAGGATCCAAAATCTTACTAAGATTTCAACAAATGGAGAGTGTGCAAGGATTTCTCCTCCTCCTCCTTGGTTTGGACGAAAATGGGATGAAATGATAGGGTTGGGATGAATTGGGGATTTAAGAGTGAAAAGGGGAAAGAGGGTATAGTGGGGTATATGGGTTAATTAAATTGTACCCAAAAATTAACATGATGTATTATAAAATACCCCAACATGGTATTTTAAAAGCATTTTACAAAAATGCAACCAACTTCATTAAATCTATACTTTACTCATAATTAACAATCAACACAATTAAATCATGTTAACACCACATTTCCTATCATACATAACATGCACCTTGAAACGTAACCCCCGGGTCATGCCTATCATGTGACTAAGCATTTCATCGTGATAATTAATTTCAACACGTAAATCAATTATCCATATAATTAATCATATAAACATAATTAATGTCTTAATTGCAATTAATCATTTCGGGGACATCACAGTCTCTGAGGATGATGTGTCTGTTGTACCCTCTGTTATTCTGCCAGTTATTGCCCCTGCCGAGTCTTAAATGGCTATTCTTTCTGTTGCTGCTCAGACTACAGCACATGATCAAACAGAGCAAACATCTGATTTTCCTACCCTGGAAATTGAAGATACTCCGCCATCTATTTCTGCTCAGCTTACTAACATGACCAATATCATTTCAAATCTCGCTGGCGAAGTTCAGAAGCTGAAAAATGAAGAAAGAGACGCCAATTATGTTGTTGGAAATCTACGGAGGCATGATGATTTTCAGTTTTAGCAAATCACAAGAGATGTCAAAAATCTTTCAGAAAAGGTCACCAGATTTCAGAAGTTTGTCGTGGACACCTTTTCAGACTCATTCTCCAAGCTGGGCAAAACTAAGCTATAACTCAGCTAGCAGGGTGAAGCCCTACTTGATGCTACTAAACTGGAGCTTGGAGGAAAGATTGAAGACATGCATGTGGCGTTCTCCGATCAGTTGACTAATATGAAAACAACCTTTGCTTCTCAACTCGATGATTTGAATGAGAGTATGCAAAGTGTTAGGCGTTCAAGACCAGGGCAACCGGAGTCCGGAAGACAACAAGAGCGTTCCAGAAGAGATCCTGCTCGTGTAAGAAGACCATCTACTAGACAAAGACAATCTAGCAAGCAAAGACCTCCTTCCTAGCATGAGACGGAAACTTTGAGGCAACCACCCTCTGACGCCTCAAAAGACTTTGATCGCACCAGACCTTGGCTTGGGCGCCCCTAAGTAATGTATCTTTATATTGAATTGTCATTTCATTATAGTAGTTAACATCGCCACGTTTGGCTATAAATAATATCGTCTCTGCTTCACACTTGCTCCCACTAAAATGTCTAAATTTTGCTTTAAGTTCAGATTACTTCAACCTTCTGCAATCCTTCATCATGGGTTTATTACTTATCTAATTCAACCCTACATGGGTTTATTACTTATCTAACACTCATCTGTCTAGTTCTTGCATGAATGTTCAGGAGTTGGTGTCACTTGTCTCACCAGCCTGGAATCTCATAAGCAAATGAACAGAGTGTGATGACAAAAAGAGGAAAACAGGCTATATTGGCAGAAGATTACGTTGAAGATAACTTAGGTTTTCTTTGTAAGAATTTTCTAAATTATATTTTTCTCCCCCTGTAATTACCCCTGAAACTAGCCAGATCCGGATATTAGGAATATATTCTACTAGTTGGCTTTCTTATTAAGGCTAAGGACTGTTATAAGGATTGTTGTAAGGATTGTAACCATATATCACTTTATATAAAAATGATTTTCTTTTTAATGTCCAGTTTGATTACTACCCGTAATCTGTTTATTTATCTAACACATAAATTGATATTCTTCACTGCATCCTTTTTAAGTCTTAACAAATATATTTGCTGATCGACGTTCAAGCTAAAGTCTCAACTGCCAAGTTTTGTCATCACCAAAAAGAGGGAAATTGTTGGGAAAACATTTCTAAATTTTGGTGACAACAAACGTCTATTGCTTGAAGAGTCTACTGCATCGAAGAAGCTTACTGGAAAAAAAAAAATTTATTTACTGACTCTACAAAGGTCTACTGGAAGATAGAGTCTATTGGATTCTAAGAGTTGAAGGCATCTTCTTCTGGATGCAGAAATAATAGAAGTCTACTGGAGAAAAGTATCATAGCTCATTGCAAAGTCCACTGGCGTATTCATTGGAAGATACTAGCAGACATTACAAGACATCAGATGAATTTAGTCCAGCAGACTAAATCACTAAGGAGAAGCCAGCAAACGTAAAAAGGCAACAATACAAAACTCGAACAGATTCACTCTGACAATAGTACCACAGAACGCCGCACTGCCATATCAGCGCCACCAATCTAGTCAGAATGAACTAGCCGTCGGTTAACATAATAGAAAGAAGACAAAAGGAATTTGTATGAAAATCAGGAAGCTGGTTTTACCCAGATCTTTCCATTTGAAGAATAGTTGCCGTTAGACTTTCGAGTCTATAAATACGTTGAATAGTAGAATGAAGAAATCACTCAACACTCCAAATCTTGAATCTACTTCACTGAAAACAAGCAAAATATTCATCAAAAACACTAATTGAAATATTCAGATGTTTTGCCGAGCAGTATCCAAGCATTATTGAGATCGAGAAGATCTAAGTATTATAGTCTGCTGCTCAAGAACACTCAAGGAAAAACATAGTTTTATATCTTGTGAGAGTGTTGTGAAAATCACCTAGTAATCTTTGTGCTTATTGTGTTGCTAGGAGTTTAGGCAAATCTGTATGGGTGCCTAAGTAGGTTGTATACTGAAAAGTGTAAACCAAAGTCTTCTAGTATAACCTTCATGCAAATGAAGAAGTGGAGACGTAGAAGCGTTTATGAATCGAACTTCCATAAACATCTCTTGTGGCATTTACTTTCTGCGTCTTATCTTAATGTCTCATTGGTTTTACCTATTTCTTATCTCACAAAGTCTAGTAGACATCTTCCGCATTATAATTTAGTTGTCTACTGCGTTGCAATTAATTGAGATTTTACTGCAGTACTTAACAGTCTGTTGTATTTAGAAGAATCGAGAAATTAAGTCTAGTGTTTATTCAACCCTCATTCTAAACACTAGCTCGATCTTAACAGATTTTGGGTTAAGATGAAATCTCATGGTTTCTCGTCGCTTCGGGTTGGTATGAAAATTCTATTATATGGTAACTAGATAAACGGTACTCACTGTTTTGTAATGACTTCATGAAATGACAAAATAATATATGAAAGATTAAAATATTTGTAAAATAAAGAATGGCAAAATCTTTGATTTTGTAATATTTTTACGGAGAAAAAAATAATAATTTTGATATATAAGTTGTTTGGTATGAAAATTAATATAATGAATTTTGTAGATAGAAATTTTATTTTTATTGAACTAATTTAAATGTTTATATTAGTCATTCCATAAGGTAATAATATAATCCGAAAATAATATGAATTATGCTTAAAAATTAATGCTACTACCGAACATGCTGAAACAAAGATGTAATATTTGGTTTCATTTTTAGAATTCGTTATTTTGTCTTAAAATAAAACAAAATATTAATATTTCATTTTAGTTTTCATTCTTTAAAATTAATTTCGGAGACAATATAATTGTTCATATTAGAAAAGTGGTCGAATAAATATTTGAATTACACGGATATCACTGACTATAACTTTTTACAAAACTGCAAACGTTAGATCCTACGATAAAATATGAATGTAATAGATGCATTAAGACACAATCACACTCGATTTTTTTAAAATTTGACGCAATAAAATATATATGTAAGATGCATTAAGACATAATCACACTCGATTTTTTAAAAATTTGACGCACACGGTGTATCCACACGATCACACAAGTCCCCACACGTGCACACACATCATGTGATTGTAGCCAATTACATGTCCGCTTCCGTATTCCTGCACACGCTCAAACACGCAAAATCGAGTCAGCGCTCTCGTATTAAGCTCGTTTCGTTGTGTTAACTTGGTAAAGTACTGATCTTTAGTAGGATTTTCTACTCATTTACTGTAATTTGGAGGTCAAAATCTAGGGTTTCATTATTTGAGATGCAACATATTCAATTTGGTGTGCAAAAGCAAAAGCTGGCTATTGACTACGACAGCAGTGGTTTGTAATTCTCTCTGAAATGCATAATGATTTGATTACAACTAGTAAAATCTGTTTATATCGATTTGCATAGTTACTTGTAGTTGGGTTCGAAAATTGGGATTAGAGTTCGTGAAAGTTATGAGCATCGTTGTCTTGATGTGGATTTATTAACTACGTTTATTGTGACAGTTCAATTTGGGTTGGCTTTCTTCGATAGATAGACTTTTACTAAATTTTGTTGCTTGGCCTTTGGCTTGGAGCTCTTCATTTTTTTTTCTCTTCACATTAGGATTTTGTGCGATATCTGTAGTAGAAAATCGGAAAATGTGCCCAGCGGTCTTTGATTAAAGCGGGCATTATGTCTGTATCATTTTGAGCATTGTAGCAAATTATGTATTGATCTGTCATTTGATAATTTCTCTGTTGGTTACCTTTCGCAAAACTTTCCGGATTTTTGTTAGAGTTTGGTTATTTCACATATTGGAGAAATTTATGATTTAGTGTGATAATCGGTTTGTTTCAAACTTGATAGGTTTGTCAAAGAATTTATCAAAATTTTAGAGAAATTTGATAATAAATGAGGAAATAGGATCAGAGCATAGTTTTCAAATTTTGAAGTTACTGAATTATCAAAGATTGAAAAGAAAGTTCTGGTTTTTTATGATGAGAGTGTGGGAAGAAAAGTAAAAACTAAGTTTAGTGTGATGGATTTTGATAGAGGAAAGATATGGTTTGATCCCATGCTTCTCTTGATTGTATCATATGTTTTATTCAAAGTCTCTGTTTTGCAGTTGGTGTTTATTTGAAGCTGTATGTATCAACAAATATTGTTTTTAAGTATTTTTTATGCCCGGAAGAACGAATTATGCTAACACTGAGAACAAGGATCAGCCTTCCTACGAGAAGAAACGATTTTTTGTGCAATTGCAATTATTGGTGTATAAACTTTTGTGCGCTTGATAGAGTGTGCAAATTTACTGAACTTTGGGCATAATGAATCATAAGTAGATTCGGTTTCACTAATGTTTTTTTTGGGGAGTAGTGGGACTCGTAATAGGTGGACACATGATTAAGTTTTAGGTTACTATTGTACCATGTTTGACTCATGAATATGAAACTTCACTGTTTGGAAATTGTCCCTTTCTTATTCTGGTCAATCAGTTGAGACCACTCTTGTGCAGATACAGAGAGAAAGCGTAGAATAAGTCATCCACTTACATAATTGTAACTGATACCAAAGTAAATGCATATTCATCTGCACACTTTACCACATTGTCTCTTTTGGAACTTGTGCTTCTTTAATGCATTCCATCGGTTGATCAAAGTCTTCATTGGTGGTATAACCGTTGTTGACTTGTACTGTGCTGATAGATATTTGATCCATTGTAGTTGGTAATCTTCAAAGAGATCCTTATATTTTAATTCTTGGAAAAGGTGCGTACTTAAGTTGTGGTGAAGCCAATTGTTTGCTTGTTCTCTGATTTTTTTCTGCCATGTTGTCACTGTGATTTGGAAAAAAATAATCCCTTTTGACGACAATAACTTGGATCCCTAGTAGTGGTTTAGTCTGACTCAATATAGTTTGCTGAACTCTCTTTATAGTCTGGAACTGATGTAAGTTAGATAACCTGATGTCCTGATCCTTATTAAGTTGGTTTTGTTCCCTTGTATCATGGTTGTTGGAATTTAGTACCGACTCAACGAGATATTGCATTGGTTCACCTTACACTTTCACTATAAGCATATGCCAAGACTATAATACTCTGCGGATTAAGGTTTATATGATGGAAGAATTTGGGTATCAAGAGATTCACAGGTTATAGTTTTAGTAGATTTAAAGATGAGTTTAGAATAATAAAGTCTTCTTTTAAACTATTTGTATGCCACCCCATGTTTAGCTTACATGTCTGTGATTCCAAGTGCTTTGGGAATTTTTAATATTTGGTTTTGCTTTGTATGGCAACATTATTGATTTTTTCTCCGCTTTTCGTTGTCGCCGTTGCAGGAACTGATGATGATTTTCCCCCACCGCATCAAAATAGAATGTCACGAGGTGGTCGCATTTCCTGTAATGGAAGGTTTGCTGCCTTTGGTTCAATTCCATATCCCAGGGTATATGATGAGACTGATATGGAAGCTAAAATTCATCAGCTTGAGCAAGAAGCATACATTTCAATTCTAAGAGCCTTTAAAGCTCAAGCTGATGCCATTTCTTGGGTAATTTTTTTTCACATCTATGTGAACATTTGCATGAATATTTGATAAGATGTGAGTGACTGGTGATTTTATTAAATTTCTTCAGGAGAAGGAGGGTTTAATAACCGAACTCAGAAGAGAATTGAGATTATCGAATGAAGAACACAGGGATCTTCTTAGTAAGGTTAATGCAGATAAAACAATCCGAAGAATAAGGTTTGTGCAAGCATTTTCGTTTTAGGGAACTCATATCCTGTTTTCAAATTTAGTGATGGAACTCATGCTTTCCTCGTTTTCCTAAAAAAATTAAAAATCAGGGAGTGGAGACAGTCTGGTGGTCTTCAATCAGCCAGGCTAGGTTCCAGTCAAGCTGTCCATGATCTATTACCCAGTCCTTCAGTCTCAGCTTCTCGAAAAAAACAGAAGATAGCTCCCTCACTACCTTCTCAATCCTTTGGTGCGCCATCTCCTGCTTTCCACCCACAGACAATGGCTACTACAGCCAACCAGCCCTCTTTATCAGCTGCAAAGCGACGGCCCACAATGGGTGCAAAAGGCAAAACATATAAATCTGTGAGTTTAGAAGTCTTACTGAGTTTGATTCTGCTGCACATCTACTGATGTTTATTTTCAGTTATAATTTGTCGTATGGGTCAGGTACCAGCCGGGGCATCATCAATGAAAATGAAGTATCCCTCTGGTCCAGCTGGAAGAGGTAAATTTGGTAACCGCATTTCTTCTGGTGGCCTTGCAAATGAGCCTGTAGAAGGGGCTTCATTTGATCCATTGATTGGAAGGAAAGTCAGAACCAGATGGCCCGACGACAATAGTTTCTATGAAGCCGTAATAACTAATTATGATCAGGATAAGGTATATATAAACTTGCAATTTGAAGATTTCACTGATCCTCGGTTGATACTTAAATTTCACTGTACTGTTTTCCAGGGCCTACATGCTCTTGTGTATGATATAGGCACTCCACATGAAACATGGGAATGGGTCAACCTGTCGGAGGTAGATGCACACCTTTTTCTCCTGCTGTATAACATTTGAATATAATATTTATGGGATTGTTTATCGATTTCACTATTTCTTTGTTATTGATGTGTTGTGGTTTTTCACAAAATTTTGTAGAATTCAGTATTTAGATTTAGAAATTTGTGAATGGGTTCATGAGTGCTTCAATAGTTTCCTCTGTTTCTTAAATCATGTTCTATATTCGACCATAGTATTGGTGAAGAAATTAATACTTGAGACAAGGCATGGAGCAAAAATAAAAGGAAAAATTCACTGGTAGAAAATAATTTATGCTTTATGAAACTAATGTTCAGTTTGTGAAAAATCAAGATATCTGTCTTATTTTGATTGCGTTTTACCTAATGAAGATTTCTCCTGAAGATATACAATGGGATGAAGGTTATGGTGGACCGGGCCATGGGTTGGATCGGCCTGTTGGGAGACATAATTCTCCAGCTACTGGAAGAGGAAGAGGGTTAACAAAAAGTCAATCCAGAAAGGACTTTCCACTGTCACAGAATGGCATTGGAAAGAAGGTACAAGATGATATTCAGTTGCTTCAAACTGATACTCTAATTAAGGAGGTATGAAACAGTTCACAGTATACATACTTGAAAATGCCATGTGCTATTAATTGATTGTTGAAATTTGACAGGTGGAGAGGGTTTTTGGTGCTAGTCATCCGGACCCTATGGAGATGGAGAGAGCAATGGAAGTGCTGAAGGTTAGACAGAACACCAATATCTGCTATTTTCTCCCTCAATTTGAACTTTTGTTAGTCGGCTTATGGATGTTACCTTTGTCTTATCAGGAGCAAGAACAAGCACTGACTGATGCCATCGCAAAGCTTGCAGATATATCTGACGATGAAAGTGGTATCTTTTGTGTTAGCCCTATGTTGTTTCTGTTTTTACCATAGACAATATGATAAATTTTCCCTTGGAATTATTCCGTACTTCTTGTTTGCTGTTATTTCATTCCTAAATTGAATGGTCTGTGAGAGAACTGCATTGATGTCATAATTATCGCCGGATGCACTTTTCTTATTCCATAATTGGCTTAGAAATTGAATACCTTATTGATGAGACTCAACATTATATTTTTTACACGGATCTTCTCTGGTCTGTTTTAGTATATTGAAGAATGTGAAGCCATTGTGTGTTAATATTTTCATCTGCATGTTTCCGGGTCGGAAATGCTGTGAGATACTGTGGATGCGGTAACTACAAATTGGTTACCTGTGGTTAATGAAATTACTGTTTGGAATTGAAATTTTCATGGAATTGTGAAAAAGATAATAAGTTGTAACCATTGGACCACTGTCCTGATATTGTTTACTGGTGTTGAATTTGAAGCTATCTTACATGGTTCTTTTTCGATAAAGGAACTTGATCCAATATTTGGCACTGGGGATACTACGTTTTGGAATTCAAAATACATAAATAATTAATTAGTTTAAGCCCGTTTGCGACATTTTGTGATGTCACCTTACATTGAAGCACTCCCAGTTGTTGCATGAAGCCAAATGGTGGCACTTTGAAAATTCCATTTCGCCCTAGTGTAATTTGGCCGCGATTTGGCACCATTAGATGAATCACGCGGAGACTGGTTAGTGGTACTAATTAGCCTAATGAACGGATCATACTACTCTTGGACCAAAAAATGTAGTTCTTTAATGCCCCTCGATGGTATGCTGATTTATTTCTCTAAAATGTTGATCATCATTATAACATTTGAGGCTTCTTGGGTTTTCCGCATCCATTAAGTGTCAGAAAAAATACTGGGCCTAGATTTATTTCATTCACAGTTACCATTTCGATAATTCGAGAAGATTGATCATGCTGTTGTAATCTTCTCTTATAAAAGCTTCTTTAACTCGGTACTTCTCTTTTAGTGTTTCTTTTGTGAAGATTTGCTCATCTTCCCATGATCTTGGTTCTCATAAAAACATCATTGATGATTATGTGACAGACGAGGGTCGCCACTTGTTACACGGGCAAGGAAAGAGAGGATAGCATGACCGAAGTGTGATGATAATATTGTGTATGAAAAATGAATGGGAAAGGAGTCGGAGCTTCCATATGGGATGGTGCGAAAAGGATGTTATTCGAATCACGATTTCCTTCCAAGTTCAAGGAACTGCATATAGAAAGAGAAGTGATTCGTTTTGTTCAAGTCTGTTGTATGATTCTAAATCTTGGTTACCTTTCCTTGGACGTGGATTATTATAGTCGACTAATTTAGCACAGGCTAAGTCATAGTTTTGGGGTGGCTTTTTTACATTTTTGTCCTTTATTAACAGGTTAGCTTGTGTAAAATCATTACAATTGCCTTCTTCTGTGTTCATTTATTTTATTATTATATTTCTTAAATTTTGGGGGTAATTTCTTGTGCATATCATTATTTGTTTAAGGTTTTTGTTATGCTTTTTTGCTACCAATGCAATATATATATATATATATATATATATATATATATACGTGAAAATTAGAAAGATAGATTCAAACTAACATTCAAATCTTAAAGAAAGAAAGAAACCATTGTACGAGGACATCTACTGCCTAATCCGTTTTAACTTTGATGCCTCTGTCATGAGAAACAACTAGTTCTAATAAATTTTATACAAACTAGTTTCTCAGAAGAAAGCAAATGTCGACCTTTCCCCTAATTTGGGCGCCCGCCTAAGTATTGTAAACTCAAATCTTTGATTATTTCCATCCCATCGAAGCCCGATTTCATCATCCTTGCACAATTCTCTCCTTCTAACAAAGTTGTTCCTCCAACCTTTCATTAGGATGAAACTCATCGTTCTCCATGTTTTGAGAATAAGTGTGTGCTCTGTCCTTGTATCAACGTCGTAAATTGCAAGCTCCGTTCCTCTTTCCCCGTTGAATTCTCCAATATTGGGTAATACATGATCCCGAACCAACTGTTTTCCAAGCAGAAGCCTTGATGAACTGTCAACATCGCTCTGGTGCAAAGTTTTCATGATTGTCCAATTGTCATCATCATGAACAGCTAAATCATGGGGTTGAAACACAGCTATTTGGCTATTTGGTGAAATCACTTCTGGGTTTGTCTCGTTAACCCCCATGTTATCAGGGGAACCAGACTGATTCTCCGATATTGGAATATTGATTAATACTCCAAATATCTTAATAGTATTATCTTCTTGACTACCTGTGGACGACGAAACAAAAAAAGGGTTGTCATTGCCTTCTCCTGCACTGGATTTTGCAGAAGAAGATGAAGATGAAGATGAATCACCAGTGAAGGACGCCATGCATGCAGAAATATGTCTATGTATAACTGATATTTTGTATATGATACATCTCATGTGTGCTCTGTGTGTGTATATATATAAGTGTGAGCAACGCAGTTCAACTTCTACTAGGAATATAACTGTTCAAATCTTTCCTTGATTATCGATTTGATAGTTGTTCGGAATAGAATTGTTAATTAAAAGGTATTTTACTTACGTGAGAACTAGATGAAATATTTGTGAAAATAAAAACTTCCTTTCTTCGAATATTTGGGGAAGTTGGGAATATCTAGAGAAAATACGGGCAATATATTTTGATATAATATAATTAAAATTTAATGATAAAATATTGTAAAAGTATTTTGAAATAATTGATAATGTTAATTATTACAAGCTTAAATGTTTCGATAATTTATTCAAAATTCTAATTAAACTAAATCATATTTGTATGATTATAATTTTCTTAATTATATTCAGTTTTTAGTGAAAATCTTGAAAGGACAACTCAAATATTTAAGATGAAAAAAATGATCAAATTGTAAATATTTTAAATTGGAAACAAATATTTAATATTTAATATATACTTAATTATAAATATTTCTCCCTTATATTTTAGCTCTTGCGAAAACAAACGTATTATATCTTATAATAAAAAGTTAAAAAATTTAATTTGAAGAATATTAGTTTTTCTTTTAAAAATTTATAATCATATAATAATTCGTACATCGAATGAAGGATAGTAAAATGTACTATATTTTGATCAAATGAGATTTTTTGTGTGAAAATTAACGAATAGGTTTTGAATAGCAGATTTTTTCGCAAAATTGTTACCTTATCTTTATCTTTATGTGTAGTTAATTATTTATTAATTAAAAATGTAGTTCACACAAGATGATATCAATATATGCCATTTTATCACACTTTATTTAAAAACAAGATTATACATAAAATTGAATTTGATATTTTTTTACTATTGATGTGATTCGTTATTTCTCACGTTTGGTAGAACTTGGTGTTTGCGAAAAATAAATAAAGAACACCACAATTTTTACGTGGAAAATCCTCAAAAAGTGAAGGAAAAACCACGGGACCTTGTCCATTATGAATTCTTTACTATAAAAATGGATTTTGTTACAGGACTTTGACACAACACACAAATATCGAACTATTAAACAAGAATATTAGAAAAAGTAAGAAGAATGACCGAACATACAAAATATGATCTCTTCGGAGTCTTTTTCTGCGTCAAAAGCCCAACCTCTTACAATGAGACCCTAAGCGTGTATTTATAGGGCTGATCCCGGTAGTTAATTGGCGGGAATTCTGGAACACGATCTCATCTGATCGTGGCGTAATTGTGGCAAGCGTGCCCGAGAAATCTGCATCCCATTATTGCATGTTTATTTTCGTCGTTAATTTGTTGGTTACGCCTGGGTCTTCGGCTATTCTTTGACCAGTATACCGAGCATGGTTTAATAGTGTTCGGCTATCTTGTGCTCGGATGTTGATGTTCGGTACTTACAGGGGATTTTACCGAGAAGGCTAATATGTCATATGACATCACCTTACCCCCTGAAGTAAAGCAAGACGAGAATATTGTAGTCTTGTTTTATTGTCTTCGGGTAAAATCCTAATTTTGACCTGCTCGGGGATTTTTTGCCGCTCTTTCTTCCCGCTCAAAAATTTCAAACGCCGCGTGACGTTTCGTTTCCCGAGGCACGTCTGAGACCATCCATTCAACTTATTTTGGACGACATGGATTTAACAATTGTTCACATGGTCTCATCTATAAATACTCTATAAATACTCTGTCATTCCCCCGTATTTGTTTTACTTTGTTTCATTATGCTTCCGAGCTAGCATCAGACGATCGAGCAACTTATCTTCAGTCTTTTCAAGCTTTTACATACCAAGTATGGCTTCCTCGTCGGATGATTCTTCTTTGAGGGAGATAGAAATGTACGGCACACACGATGAGGAAAGAGTTACTAATGTTCCTCATCTGCCATCATCCTCCTCGGGCAGCGAGGAGACTCTAAGTTCTTCATATTCTTCAGCTGCTCGCCAAGAGGAAGAGCGGGCTGCTACAGAACAAAACTTGGTGACAGCTAAGGTCCCCTCATTCGAAATTTTTGAATCTCGGATCCATACGAACCAGCATCTATCCAACATTCGTACCAAATGGGAGATATCTGATGGGACTTCTATTATTGCTCCCCCTTCAGGATCTCGCCCTCATCTGCCCCCTAAGAGTTATTTTCCATTTTATATAGATCAACTCCGAGGGGGCCTTCGCTTTTCTGTCCCCTCTTTCTTTGTTGAAGTGGCCTCCTATTTTGCCATCTCTCTCAGCCAATTATTCCCCAACAGTTATAGACTGTTGGCGGGCTTCTTCATAGTCCTCTCCTTTCTGGGTTGTACCCCTACCACTGAACTCTTTCACTGTTTTTTAGTTGAATAAGAAAGAGATTGGGTTTTTTTTCTTTCTGAACGGGGGTTGGTTTCCCCAAGAACTACCCATCGTCAATAAAGAACTGGAAAAAGTTATAATTTTTTGCTCGTCCACTCCAGCCTTTGGATTGTCCCTTGGAATGGAGAGAAAACCTACCAAATGGCAAATCAATCAAGGGGCACCTTGAGAAGGAACCGTATCTATCAGTTCGTCGTAAACTTGGTGATCATTGCTATAATCTGGCGGAGCTGATTGACGACGGACTGCTATACTTGTTCTTGCTAAGCCCGAAGGGTGCATCCTTGAAAATGCCCATCGTTGAGTGTTTCTGAGCACTCTTATTTGTTTATATATTTTCAACTAACCCGTTCGAACTAAACTTTGTCTGTTCTTTTCATAGACAAAGATGATGAAGGCTAGGATGACCGCGAACTTGAAATCTAAGTCCAATAAATTACAAGCTCAATGCCGGCATCGGGATCCACTACTCTTCTTCCTCTAACTCCATCCGCTGCTCTTACCCCTGCTCCTCCTACCTCTCCAACCGTTGATACCATGGGTTCACTAGAGGAGGAGGAGGAGGTTCTGGCTCATCGACCTCGCAAGAGGGCAACCCCTGAGGGCCAGGGTTCTTCTTCGAACCCCTACCTCCCCCCCCCCCCCCCCCCCCCCCCCCCGCCCCAGCCCCACCAGAAAACCTCTTCTTCCACCATTTCTCCCGTACCTCGAGCTTCTTCTCAACCTACTCCTGGTGATCTGAGTGGTCCTCATCCCACCTCGAGATACCATATACCAAGTTGGGACTACTCTCCCCACGTTCCTTTCCTGAAAAACCCAACCTTAAAATTTCCCAATCCATCCTCTGCTTCTCCCCCAAATTCTCCCGACCGCAAGTATCTCGGAGAGTTGGTCTTCAGCAACTTGGTGAATGACTTCGCCACTTCTTTTAGCAAGGTAATTGCTTCCTTAATGAAAAGTCTTCTAAGTGTTTGTATTCGGTATACTCACTCCTCATATTTTTATGCAGGCCCACATGATGGCTGGTGAGCTCCTCACCCGATTCCACTCTGTTTGCTCAGAGGCAGCTAGTCATCGCAAGGGAATTCACCAGCTTCAGAATATGGGCGAGGACTTGAAGAAGACGGTAGGCTGCTCAGGAGAAGGCGCATAGGGCCCTCGAGGAAGAGAGCAAAAGGTCAGCTAAGCTGGAAGAGGCCAACAAGACCCTATCGGAGCAATACAAGGCCTTCTACGAGCAGCTTGCTCAGGAGAAATCTTCTGGTGATGCCCGAATAGAGGAAGCATGGCTCTTACGAAAAGCTAACTTTTTGAAGTCTTCGGAGTACAGTGATATGGTGGACGATCGCGCCTCAAAGATTTTTTGCTCATGGGTTTGAAGCATGTGTTCATCAGTTTGAGGCGAGAGGGTTATCCACCTGAAGGAGCTCCAAAGGACTTACTCGACCAAGAGGCTGCTCTAGAAAACCTCCCTCCAGAGCTCTTTGAGCCATAGAATAGGAGTATTGTTTTTTCTTTCATTTTTTTGTCTTGCTGTAATATCTTCTTTATGAATAAAATAATTTTCTGTTCAATATTCTGTTCGAAACTCCGATCCTCAACACTCAAACAATTTTATGTTAAAATGTGGACCAGACATCCCGATCCCACGAGTAAACCAATAAAATTCCGAAAAAGCTCGCTACCCTGAGCACCATAACTTAGGAAATTTTATGTTTAAACGTGGACCAAATATCCCGATCCCACGAATAAACCAATAAAATTCCGAACAAGCTCGCTACCCCGAGCACAATAACTTAGACAATTTTATGTTTCAACATAGACCAAACATCCCGATCCCACGAATAAACCAATAAAATTCCGAACAAGCTCGCCCCGAGCACAATAACTTAGGTAATTTTATGTTTAAACGTGAACCAAACATCCCGATCCCACGAGTAAATCAATAAAATTATGAACAAGCTCGCTACCCCGAACACAATAATTAGGCAATTTTATGTTTAAACGTGGACCAAACATCCCAATCCCATGAGTAAACCAATAAAATTCCAAACAAGCTCGCTAGCCCGAGCACAATAACTTAGGCAATTTTATGTTTAAACGTGGATCAAATATCCCGATCCCTCGAACAAACCAATAAAATTCTGAACAAGCTTGCTACATCGAGCACAATAACTTAGGCAATTTTATGTTTAAATGTGGACCAAACATCCTGATCCCAATAAAATTCCGAACAAGCTCGCTACCCTGACAATAACTTAGGTAATTTTATGTTTAAACTTGGACCAAACATCCCGATCCCATGAGTAAACCCATAAAATTCCGAACAAGCTCGCTACCCCGAGCACAATAACTTAGGCAATTTTATGTTTAAACGTGGACCAAACATCCCGATCCCACGAGTAAACCAATAAAACTACGAACAAGCTCGCTACCACGAGCACAATAACTTAGGTAATTTTATGTTTAAATGTGGACCAAACATCCCAATCCCGCAAGTAAACCAATAAAATTTCGAACAAGCTCGATACCCCGAGCACAATAACTTAGGCAATTTTATGTTTAAACGTGGACCAAACATCCTCATCCCACGAGTAAACCAATAAATTCCAAACAAGCTCGCTACCCCGAGCACAATAACTTAGGAAATTTTATGTTTAAACGTGGACCAAACATCCCGATCCCACGAGTAAACCAATAAAATTTTGAACAAGCTAGCTACCCCGAGCACAATAACTTAGGCAATTTTATGTTTAAACATGGACCAAACATCTCGATCCCACGAATAAACCAATAAAATTCCGAACAAGCTCGATACCCCGAGCACAATAACTTAGGCAATTTTATGTTTAAACGTGGACCAAACATCACGATCCCAAGAATAAACCAATAAAATTTCGAACAAGCTCGCTACCCCGAGCACAATAACTTAGGAAATTTTATGTTTAAACGTGGACCAAACATCCCGCTCCCACGAGTAAAGAAATAAAATTTCCAACAAGCTCGCTACCCCGAGCACAATGACTTAGGCACTTTTGTGTTTAAACGTTGACCAAACATCCAGATCCCATGAATAAACCAAACCGAACAAGCTCGCTACCCCGAGCACAATAACTTAGGCAATTTTATGTTTAAACGTGGACCAAACATCCCAAACCCATGAGTAAACCAATAAAATTCTGAACAAGCTCGCTATCCCAAGCACAATAACTTATGCAATTTTATATTTAAACGTGGACCAAACATCTCGATCCCACGAGTAAACCAATAAAATTCTGAATAAGCTCGCTACCCTGAGCACAATAACTTAGGCAATTTTATGATTTAAACGTGGACAAAAAACATCCCAATCCCAGGAATAAACCAATAAAATTCTGAATAAGCTCGGTACCCCGAGCACCATAATTTAGGCAATTTTATGTTTAAACGTGGACCAAACATCCCGATCCTACGAATAAACTAATAAAATTCCGAACAACCTCGCTACCCCGAGCACAATAACTTAGGTAATTTTATGTTGAAACGTGGACCAAACATCCCGATCCCAGGGATAAACCAATAAAATTCTGAACAAGTTCATAAAAACAACTTTATTACATTGATACCAAATTCATAAATAAAGACAATAATAAAAATATTACACGTTATATTTCTTTAAATTATGAGTGTTCCAAAGCCTCACCAGCTCGCGACCTTCTTGGTTTTCTAATTTGTATGATCCTCTTCCGATCACCATTTTTACTTTATAAGGACGCTCCCATTTTGATGCTAGTTTATTTACGTCGCTAGCTGGATTAGTTCTGCGTAATACTAGGTCCCCGACCTGAAATGCTCTTGGGTGAACTCTTTGTTATATGCATTAGTAATCCTTGTCTTGTACATTTCAACTCGTGCAACTGCTCGCTCCCTTAAATCATCGACCCCATCTAATTCCAGCTTTCTCATATCTTCATTACGAACCGGGTTTTAACACTGTGCTCGAAGAGATTCAACTCCAATCTCAGCTGGGATAAGGGCTTTCGAACCATACACTAGGTTGTATGGAGTTTTCCCTGTAGACACCCGAAGCATTGTTCGATACGCCCAAATAATACTAGGTAATTCATTCACCCAAGCCCCTCGAGCTCCTTCTAATCTTATTTTAATCTCGTGTGGTAAGATATGATTAGTCACATCTACCTGTCCGTTAGCTTGAGGATAAGCTGTCGAAGTAAATATTTGCCTAATTTTCAGGCCATTACATTGCACCTTCTACCCTGACACTGCCTTCCATTGTCGGAAATTAGCCTCCTCGGTATCCCGAATCGACATACTATGTTTCTCCATAGGAATTTGATAACTTCTTCCTCGGTTATCTTCGCTAGGGGCTCAGCTTCTACCCACTTGGTGAAGTATTCAACAGCCACTAGAAGAAATTTTCTTTGCCCAGCTGCATGAAGAAAATGTCCTACAATGTCCATCCCCGCTGGTCAAATGGACATGAAATATCATTGTTATTCAAAACTTCCGCAGGTACATGGGCTAAATTTGCATGCCTCTGGCAATTGTTGTATTTTCTCACAATCCTCTCGGCATCATTTCTCAATGTAGGCCAATAGTATCCGGCTCAAAGAGCTTTCTGATATAGCATATTGGCCCCAAGATGATTTCCACAACAGCCTTCGTGAATTTCTTTCACTAAATTATCCCCCTCTTGGACCGAAGTGCATTGTAGAAAAGGGGTTGAGAAGCCCCTTTTGAACAGCCTGCCTTTTACTAGTACAAAACGATTCTACATTCTCTTTACCCGAGCATCCTCTCTTGGATCCGATGGCAAATCCTTGATTTTCAAGAATTTAATGATCTGCTCTCGTCAGTCTGTCACAATACATGGTTCAAGATTCATTATGCTATTGACAGAGGTATGGGAGATCAATAGCTCTTGTACTAGCACATTCATGTTCTTCCACTCGTGGATTGAGCTAGCCAATTTTGCAAGCTCATCAGCTCTGCTATTTTCTTCCCTTTGTACCTGTGTTAATTTCACCACCTGAATTGACTCATCAAAGTTCGAGCGTTTTCCACGTATTTCTTCAACTTTTCTTCTTTCACTTTATACATTTGTTCACTTGCTGAACCACGAGCATGGAGTCCATAAATGCTCTCACCCTCCGAGCTCCAACATCCAATTCTATTCGAAAACCCGAGATGAGAGCCTCAAATTCAGCTTCATTATTTGAGGAATGAAACCCGAATTGAATGGCTACTCTGACTTCTTCTCCTTCGGGACTAATGAGCACGACACCCGCACCTCTTCCCAACTGAGTAGACGATCCATCTACATATAAATTCCAATCCTTTTCTTTGGGGATATGTGCCACCTCTACCAAAAAATCAGACAACGCTTGAGCCTTGATGGTAGTTCGGGGCTGATACATAATGTCAAACTCACTCAGCTCGGTGGCCCATTTCACCATTCGTCCTGATATTTCTACTTTAGACAATAGCCTTCCCAATGGAGTGCTTGTCACCACCATGATGGGATGAGATAAAAAATATGGCCGAAGTCTTCTCGCTGTAATTACGAGAGCCAAGGCCAATTTTTCAACTGCAGGATACCTCTGATCTGCGCCTTATAATGCTCTGCTGACATAATACACTGGTTGCTGCTGCCTTGATTTCTCTCTAACCAATACCGAGCTAATGACTCCTTGGACACAGACAAATAGACTGTGATATCCCCGAAATAATTAATTACAATTTGGGCATTAATTATGTTTATATGGTTAATTATGGTGATAATTGATTTATGTGCTGGATTTAATTATCATATTGAAATGCTTAGTCACATGGTAGGTGTGACCGGGGATGCATTTCGGGATGTATATTGTGCATGTTGGGAAAATTGAGTATTTGCATGATTTATTTGTTATGGTGGGCAATTAATTGGAAAGCAAGGATTTAATTGAGGTTTTGGGTACATGTTAGTAAAATGCTTTTAAAATACCATGTTGGGGTATTTTGTACATCATGTTAATTGTTGGGGTACAATTTTATTTGACTTATATAAACTATTACCCCACTTTATCACCCCACCTTACCATTCACTCTTTAAAATCCCCAAACCCTCCTTCCAACCCTAAACCCACCCTCATTTTCGAAATTGGCTCCAAGGTGGAAGAGAAACCTTTGCAAAATCTCCTTTGGTGTGATTCTTGGTAAGATTTGAGGTCTAGGAAGGGTATATATCATTCCTTGTTGTTTTTGCAAAGATTTATTTTGATTTGAGTTTGATATTTGAGTTTTTGAGATGGGTTTGTTGGGATTGGTATGGTTTTTGGTTGGATGATAGATTTTTGGTTGTTTGATGGTGTTTGTTGAAGGTTTTTGGTGTTTTTATGTTTTGGATTTGTTGGTATAAGTGTTGGTAAGGTTGTAGGAGAATTTGTAGCTTAAAAATGGTGGAAATCGCGATTCTGGTTGTGGCGATCAATCGCCGATGGGCAGTAGCGAAATCACAGGGCAGGCGATTGATCGCCATAATTGAAGCGATCGATCGCCGCGAGACAAAAATTGAGGCGATCGATCGCCTCAACGAAGCAATCGATCGCCAGCAGCAGAATTTTGGAAAATGGATTTTTTTGACAAATTTTTGGTATTTGGCTATTATTTGGCTTCTAATATGGGGTTGTGTGATTGTGTAGAACCATCCCAGGTGGCGACGCAACCAAGGAAGTGAAGCCATATCAAATTCCACTTTTGGAAAGGTACGTAGAGGACGTACGGGCACCCAACGGTACATGTATCTATTATACTCATTGATTATGCATTGTGGATGCGAGTATATATGGAAATGTGCATTGTAGATGCAATACATGTTGAATTTATGCATGATGACTATATATGCATATGATGATTATTGGTGCGTATCCCATGAGTCGTGTTCATCCTTTGATGATTTTAATGCTTGCCGCTATTTGTTTTGGTGCCGCTCAATGTGAAGCGAGGGGTGGGAGCGCCGCATGTCACATTGAAGCGTGGTTGTCATATGAGGCGAGGAAAGAATATTTGCCGCTAAATGTGAAGCGAGGGGTGGGAGCGCCGCATGTCCATTAAAGCGAGGTTATTCTATGCCGCCTATATGTGAAGCGAGGGGCATTAAAATACATTGTGATGAACAGACTAGGGACTGGTAATTGATGAATATGGAACGGTGTTATGTCATGGCATGTGTAAACCATTAAATAATCTATTGATTATGCTCATGAGTTATGGTATAGGGACAACCCAAAAGGAAGAGTTTAAAATGCATGGGAATAACAGGAAGTGTTTTATGATTTATGCATTTACGCCTTAAATTCATATTGTGTTGTATATGAATTATTATATGCTCATGTTTTGGGGGTTGTCCTTGTAGGTACATTTTGGCATGATAGGGGGGCTAAGGCGGGTCGAGACGGTGAGCTTGTGAAGAATACTTTTGATAGAGGAAGGACATGATTATTTTGTATAGTGTCTACTCTAGGAGTAGTGTAAAACTATAGTGAAAACATTCTTTTGATTGGGGATGTAATTAATCCACTTGAAAGTCCTTGGTTTGGCATGTATATTTTAAGACTCATAGTCTCAACTCGATCATATTTACTCTGATAATGTATGTTAGCTCTAATTGTGCCTTAAATCCACATTTAAGGAACTAGGGTCCTTACATTAGTGGTATCAGAGCAGTGGTTAGAGAATCCGGGAACGAGTGAAGGGTAGCCTTAGCATGATCGACTAGGTGCTTATATTTGAGGCATGTTTACGCATGTGATGCATATTGATGCATATTCTGTTATACTAACATGCCTATTATTGTTTATGTTATCTAACGACATGCATATATATTATTTTGGAATTGTTGTTAACCCTTGTGTTACAGCATGGCGGATATGAACTTGGGAAACCTCAATGAAGAAGTGGGTGACGTTGGCAGTGTTAATGCGAGTATTGGTCAGACGAACCCTCTACCTCCACCAGCTGTAGGCATGGAACCAGTGGCTCAGTTATTACTGCCTGGTGAGATCAGTTTGACTCAGTTTCTGACCTTCCACCCGCCTATGTTTGAGGGGACAGAGTCAGGGGAAGAGGCTGAGGAATGGCTTGAAAGACTGGAACAGATTTTCGTGTACGCTCCTTGTGCAAGGACGGCATGGCTGAGATTAGCGGAGTTCCAGCTAGCGAAGAAACCTTCCATGTGGTGGAGGACTACAGTGATGGAACTAAGGGCTCAGGGTGTATTGATTGATTGGACTCTTTTTAGAACCCGGTTTCTGAACCGGTATTTCTCTGCGGCTGCGAGGCAGATAAAGGAAGATGAGTTCACAAACTTAAAGCAAGGAGGTATGTCAGTGTAGACTATGCTATGCACTACTCTTCATTACTACGTTATGTTCCGCATATTGCCACAAGCGGACATGCAAAGATGAGACACTTTCTGAAGGGGTTACGGCCGGAGCTTTTTGACCGGGTTATCACTAACAACCCAACTTCTTTCGATGATGCTCTCACGAGAGCAGAACTTGCGGAGATCGGAGTTGGGGCCTATCCTAGTGCTGTACCCCCACAGGTGCCACAACAGAGGCAAGCTACTGATAGCTTGAGGCCCCGAGGAGAGTCATTTAAGCCTCGTGGTGCTTCTTCATCCTCACGGTTCAGTGGAAAGAAATATTTTGGCCGGAAGCAAGAAAACAGGAAGAACAATTGGTCGACCAACCGAGGGCCTATGCAAGGAAATAGATCGGGGGAGGCAAGGTGCGACAATTGTGGTGGGCCGCACCATTCGAGTAATTGCCCTGCTTGTTATAGTTGTGGCAAGATGGGCCACGTCTCTCGGTATTACCCCACACGGGGAGGACAGTCAGATTTTCAAGGGAACAGGCCGAGATTTGAGGACAGGACGGTGCATCAGAGGCAGCAGACTATGCCTCGACCATCGGGAGGTCAGACAGTGGGACCGTCCCAGGGACAGGTGTATGCACTGACCAGAGAGCAGGCACAGGCAGCCCCAGAGGAGGTGATCGCCGGTACGTGCCATTTATTTACGTACCCTGCTTTTATTTTGATAGATACAGGTGCCTCCCACTCTTTTGTATCTGTTGGTTTTGTGGAGAGACACCATATGCGCACGTCTTCGTTACCCACGCCTCTCATGGTCTCGACACCCACTGGAAGAAATGTTATTGACGATCAGTTTCTTGCGGATTGCCTCATTTAATTTGAGGGCAACAAGTTGAAGGGAGATTTGATTGTATTGGGCATGTCAGACTTCGACTGCATCGTGGGTATTGACATTCTAAACAGATACCAGGCAGTGGTAGATTGTCGACAGAGAACAGTGAGGTTCAGATCTGACTTGGGGATACAGTGGACTTTTTATGGCAACGGCTCCCGTGCAAAGATTCCGTTTATTTCAGCAGTCAAAATGTCTCAGTTGTTGGAATGTGGTCACACGGGCTATCTCATCTATGCGGTGGACACATCGGGAAAGAATAAAGAGTTGAGAGTTGAGGATGTAGTAGCAGAGTTTACTGATGTATTCCCGGAGGAGATTCCCGGATTCCCACCGGCTAGAGAAGTCGAGTTTGGGATTGAGTTATTACCAGGGACATCCGCTATCTCTCGTGCACCCTACAGGATGGCACCGGCGGAGTTAAGGGAATTGAAGGAGCAATTACAAGAACTCCTTGACAAAGGATATATACGCCCTAGCGTATCGCCATGGGGCGCACCGGTTCTCTTTGTAAAGAAGAAGGATGGTTCGATGCGGTTGTGCATCGATTACCGGTAACTGAATAAGGCCACGGTGAAGAACAAGTATCCTCTCCCAAGGATCGATGATTTGTTTGATCAGTTGCAAGGTACCAGACTATATAGCAAGATTGATTTGAGATCCGGGTACCACCAGATTTGAGTCAGGGAGGAAGATGTACAAAAGACAGCGTTTCGGACTCGATATGGGCACTATGAATTCCTAGTGATGCCGTTCGGTGTGACAAATGCCCCAGCGATCTTTATGAGCTTGATGAACAGAGTGTTTCAACCATATCTTGATCAGTTCGTCATTGTATTTATTAACGACATACTTATCTATTCTCGGAGTGAGGAAGAGCATGCGAAACACTTGAGGACAGTACTTCAGATTCTCAGAGATCACCAGTTGTATGCCAAGCTCAGCAAGTGTGAGTTTTGGTTAAGCAGTGTAGTATTTCTGGGACATGTCATATCTAGCAGCGGGATATCGGTGGATCCCAGGAAGATTGAGGCTGTGATGGAGTGGGCTGCACCCACTTCTGTGCCCGAGATACGGAGCTTCCTTGGTTTGGCCAGCTATTATCGACGCTTTGTCGAGGGATTTTCAAAGATCGCCAAGCCGTTGACACAGTTGACCCAAAAGGGAGTACCATTCTTTTGGTCAGAAGCTTGTGAGGAGAGCTTCCAGGAGTTGAAACACCGGTTGACGACGGCGCCTGTGTTGGTGATTCCTTCGGAGAACACTAGGTTTATCCTCTATACTGACACATCACTTCAGGGCCTTGGGTGTGTATTGATGCAAGATAAGCATGTGGTGGCTTATGCATCGAGGCAGTTAAAGCCGCATGCGACTAGATACCCAGTCCATGACTTGGAATTGGCGGCTATCATCTTCACCCTGAAGATTTGGAGACATTATTTGTATGGTACTTCGTTTACCATTTACACGGATCACAAGAGCCTCAAATTTTTATTCACTCAGGCGGAGCTGAACATGAGGCAGAGAAGGTGGATGGACTTACTCAAGGACTATGATTGTGAGATTGAGTACCATCCCGGAAAAGCTAACTTGACAGCAGACGCTTTGAGCCGGAAAGTGAGGAGTACTGCGGAAGACGTCATCCATTTGTCAGCCATGATGACTTCCTATTGCCATCTGGGCTATGATTTCGACATAGATACATCACCTGTGTATGTATCGACCTTGTTAGCTGAGCCGGATATCTATGAGAATCAGGAGAGCTCAAAATTCAGATGACGAGATTCAGAGATGGTTATCTTTATTGCATCGTGGTCAGCCATCGAAGTTCAAAGTGGACGAGGAGGGATCCTTGAGATTGGGTAACCGTTGGGTGGTTCCGAGTACGCCGGAGTTGCGTAAAGGGGTCTTGGAGCGAGCTCATAGTAGCAGACTTAGTATCCACCCAGGCGGGAAGAATATGTACAAGGACCTACGTGATCAGTTTTGGTGGAAAAGAATGAAGTGTGATGTCGTCGCCTTTGTTAAAAGATGCTTGATCTGCTAGCAGGTCAAGGCAGAGAGGCAGAGACCTGGCGGCGAGTTAAGAAGCTTGGAGATACCAAAGTGGAAGTGGGAACACATTTCCATGGATTTCGTGACTCACTTGCCGAGGAGTACCTCGGGTTTTGATGCCATATGAGTGATTGTGGACAGATTGACCAAAGTGGCTCACTTCATTCCTTATAGCATGACCTTCACCTATTTGAGGATGGCACAGTTGTATATTCGAGATGTGGTAAGATTGCACGGAATCCCCATTTCCATAGTGTCGGATCGAGATCCGCGATTCACTTCTCATTTCTGGGAGGGTCTGCAGTCAGCCTTGGGAACTGAAGTTAGATTGAGCAACGCATATCATCCTCAGACAAATGGTCAGACCGAGCGTACTATCCAAACGCTCGAGGACATGTTGAGGGCTTGTGTATTGGAGTTCGATGCTTCTTGGCAGGATTCAGTGGCCTTAGTAGAGTTCTCTTATAATAATAGCTACCAGGCAAGCATTGAGATGGCTCCTTTTGAGGCCCTTTATGGCAGACAGTGTAGATCACCCTTGTGTTGGGATGACTGGGATCGTAAATCGGTCGGAGGACCGGAACTGGTTCGAGAAATGGAAGAGAAGATAAATATGATAAGGCAGAAAATGAAGACAACCCAGGACAGACAGGCAGCTTATGCGAATAAACGGCGGAGACCGTTAGAGTTTCAGTTGGGAGATAAGGTCTTCTTGAAGATCTCGCCTTTCAGAGGTGTGCGATTTGGGATGCGCGGAAAACTGTCTCCGAGGTATGTTGGATCGTACGAGATTTTGCAGCGCATTGGCACCTTAGCTTACCGACTGGCTTTGCCACCTTCTTTGTCTGGCATACATGATGTGTTCCATGTGTCTATGTTGCGGAAGTATGAGCCAGACCCGTCTCATGTGTTGCAGCCTTATGAGGTTTAGTTAGAATCCGATGTATCTTATGTGGAACGGCCTGTTAGAATTCTGGATCGAGCAGACCGCAAACTTCGGAACAAAGTGATACCTATGATCAAGGTTCAGTGGGATCGCAGGGGTGTCGAGGAGGCTACATGGGAGACGGAGCGGCATATGGTGCAGTACTACCCGGAACTATTTTCTGGTATGTTATTTATGTTTAGTTTCATTTTGGGGTAAGTGCATGTGATTTCGAGGACGAAATCTTATAAGTAGGGGAGTATTGTGATATCCCCGAAATAATTAATTACAATTTGGGCATTAATTATGTTTATATGGTTAATTATGGTGATAATTGATTTATGTGCTGGATTTAATTATCATATTGAAATGCTTAGTCACATGGTAGGTGTGACCGGGGATGCATTTCGGGATGTATATTGTGCATGTTGGGAAAATTGAGTATTTGCATGATTTATTTGTTATGGCGGGCAATTAATTGGAAAGCAAGGATTTAATTGAGGTTTTGGGTACATGTTAGTAAAATGCTTTTAAAATACCATGTTGTGGTATTTTGTACATCATGTCAATTGTTGGGGTACAATTTTATTTGACTTATATAAACTATTACCCCACTTTATCACCCCACCTTACCATTCACTCTTTAAAATCCCCAAACCCTCCTTCCAACCCTAAACCCACCCTCATTTTCGAAATTGGCTCCAAGGTGGAAGAGAAACCTTTGCAAAATCTCCTTTGGTGTGATTCTTGGTAAGATTTGAGGTCTAGGAAGGGTATATATCATTCCTTGTTGTTTTTGCAAAGATTTATTTTGATTTGAGTTTTTTATTTGAGTTTTTGAGATGGGTTTGTTGGGATTGGTATGGTTTTTGGTTGGATGATAGATTTTTGGTGGTTTGATGGTGTTTGTTGAAGGTTTTGGTGTTTTTATGTTTTGGATTTGTTGGTATAAGTGTTGGTAAGGTTATAGGAGAATTTGTAGCTTAAAAATGGTGGAAATCGCGATTCTGGTTGTGGCGCTCGATCGCCTGAAATGGCGCGATCGATCGCCGATGGGCAATAGCGAAATCACAGGGCAGGCGATCGATCGCCATAATTGAAGCGATCGATCGCCGCGAGACAAAAATTGAGGCGATCGATCGCCTCAACGAAGCAATCGATCGCCAGCAGCAGAATTTTGGAAAATGGATTTTTTTGATGAAATTTTGGTATTTGGCTTTTAATATGGGGTTGTGTGATTGTGTAGCACCATCCCAGGTGGCGACGCAACCAAGAAGTGAAGCCATATCAAATTCCACTTTTGGAAAGGTACGTAGATGACGTACGGGTACCCAACGGTACATGTATCTATTATACTCATTGATTATGCATTGTGGATGCGAGTATATATGGAAATGTGCATTGTAGATGCAATACATGTTGAATTTATGCATGGTGACTATATATGCATATGATGATTATTGGTGCGTATCCCATGAGTCGTGGTCATCCTTTGATGATTTTAATGATTGCCGCTATTTGTTTGGTGCCGCTCAATGTGAAGCGAGGGGTGGGAGCGCCGCATATCACATTGAAGCGTGGTTGTCATGTGAGGCGAGGAAAGAATATTTGCCGCTAAATGTGAAGCGATGGGTGGGAGCGCCGCATGTCCATTAAAGCGAGGTTATTCTATGCCGCCTATATGTGAAGCGAGGGGCATTAAAATACATTGTGATGAACAGACTAGGGACTGGTAATTGATGAATATGGAACGGTGTTATGTCATGGCATGTGTAAACCATTAAATAATCTATTGATTATGCTCATGAGTTATGGTACAGGGACAACCCAAAAGGAAGCGTTTAAAATGCATGGGAATAACAGGAAGTGTTTTATTATGATTTATGCATTTACGCCTTAAATTCATATTGTGTTGTATATGAATTATTTTATGCTCATGTTTTGGGGGTTGTCCTTGTAGGTACATTTTGGCATGATAGGGGGCTAAGGCGGGTCGAGACGGTGAGCTTGTGAAGAATACTTTTGATAGAGGAAGGACATGATTATTTTGTATAGTGTCTACTCTAGGAGTAGTGTAAAACTATAGTGAAAACATTCTTTTGATTGGGGATGTAATTAATCCACTTGAAAGTCCTTGGTTTGGCATGTAAATTTTAAGACTCATAGTCTCAACTCGATCATATTTACTCTGATAATATATGTTAGCTCTAATTGTGCCTTAAATCCGCATTTAAGGAACTAGGGTCCTTACATAGACAAGGAGTGTCTCATCACGCTCGGGCTTATTCATCAACGGCAATTGAGCCAGATAATCTTTCAAATCCTCGAAGGCTTTTCACATTGGTCATTCCATTTAAATCGAACCCCTTGCCATAATGCCTTAAAGAAAGGCAAACTACTATCGGCTTAGCGAGATATGAAGTGACTCAGCGCAGCTATTCTTCCTACCAATCTATGTACCTCGTTTAATGTTTGAGGAGGATTCATCTCACGAATTGCTATGATTTTTTCTGGGTTGGCATCAACACCTCTTTCAGTGACCATATATCCCAAGAACTTCCCACTATGTATTCTGAACGTGCACTTTGTAGGATTCAACTTCATGCCGAATTTTTGTAAAGTACCGAAGACTTCTTCCATATCAGCAATTAAATTTTGTGCCCTTTTGCTCTTTATCAGGACATCATCTATGGATACCTCCACATTCCGCCCTATCTGATCTTGAACATTTTGTCGATCAGTCTTTGGTAAATGGTCCCAGCATTTTTTAGGCCAAATAGCATGACCACGTAGCAAAAAGTCCCACCTGCTGTAACGAAGCTTACTTTTGGCTGATCTCTCGCGCCAAAGAGACTTGATAATACCCCTGATAGGCATCCATAAGACATAGCAATTCATGCCCAGCAGTAGAATATACTAACTGATCAATCGTTGGCAACAGGTAGGAAAACTGATTTCCCGTACGTGGCCTACCCTCATCAGTTCTTCCACTCGCTTAGCAATAATAGCATCTTTCTCAGGCCCAAATGTCTCCTTTTCTGCTTGATTACCCGAGCATTAGGATCTACATTAAGATGGTGCTCGGCAATTTTTGGTTTTATCCCGACCAGGTCGGCAGTATTCCAAACGAACACGTCCACATTATGATTCAAGCAGTCAATCACTCTTTTTCCTAAGTTTGAATCTAACTGAGAACCCACTCTGGTGGTTTTCATATGGTGACCCAGCTCAATCGTGAGAAACTCCTCCGGGGGAACTACTCGTTCTTCCATCTCATCCAGCTTTTCTCGCTTCCTCTTGTTATAGTCTCTTCATTCTCCAACCCTTTTCTTCTGTTCTTTTATCATGTCTCAACTCCTGCACATAACATTTTCTCGAGGAACTTTGATTTTCTCTTACTTGCCACACTTCCTCACCTACCGTAAATTTCATCGTTAGGTGGTAAGTACATGCCACCGCATGGAAAGCAGCTAAGGCTGGTCGGCCCGAAATTATGTTGTAAGATGAGGGAGCATCTGTGAGGTCCGGAGATTAATGGTGTTAATCCCGGTGTAGTAATAATCCTTGATGGATTTTTAATTGTGGCAATAGGAATTAATTGCGGTTTTGCGTCTCCCGAGGTTGTTAAATCGGGCATTTGGGATCGTTGAACCCAAAGGTTGAGATTGTATTCTCATTTTGGTGGAAAACCTATGAGTTGGGTTTTTAGTGGGACTTGGTGTCCGGGGTGCCTTGTGTTGGGGCCAGTCTGGGGATTTGATGTTGGAGAGAGAGTTTTTGAAAACAGATGATTTTTAATGAATCATGATGTATTTGTGAAGGTATTGGTATTTTGTGGCATTTTTGCTATATATACCAGTTGGACTCGGGGTTTCGTCATTTGGAATCCATTTCTCTCCTCTCCTCTCCCTCTCACGCCTCTCCCCCACCCCAAACCCTTCCCCTTTCCTTTTGATGAGCAAAATTGATGGAGGCTCGATTTAGGGGCTGGATCTCTTGAAGAAAAGCTGGTAATCTCTTCCTCCTCTCTTGTAGCTTTGATTTGATAGTAGTTTTGTTGATTTTGGTTGAGTTTTGAGGTTGGTTTGGGTTGGGTGATTTTGATGAAAATCTTGAAAACTTTTGGGTTTGTTTTAATTCAAGTCTAACACCCTTGTTGGAGGTTCTTGTGTGTTGTTTTGTGGTGGTTTTGAGTTGGGAGGAGTTGGGGTATGATTGTGGAGGTTTCAAGCTTTTAAAAATGGTGGTTTTCGAGTTGCAGGGCATGGCGATCGATCGCCCGTAACAGGCGACCGATCACATGCAGGCAGTGGGCTTTTCAGCATTGTGGCGATCGATCGCCACTTTTGGAGCGATCGATCGCCTCGCGCCAGAGTGGTCTGGCGATCGATCGCCATATCAAGCGATCGATCGCCAAGGGGCTAGCGATCGATCGCCCGGTATAGCGATCGATCGCCAGCAGGTAATTTTTGGAATTCTTGGCTTTTTCGTGGGATTTTGGATTTGCGACTTAAATGGTCGGCTTCCGGGGCAATGTTCTCATTCCAATGGGAATGCTAGACTTTTAAAATGGTTTGGTTGGAGCCAAGTAAATTAAATGGAATTCTCGGATGAATTCTTGGCTATCTTTTAAACTTGTTGAATAGTATATTTTGAGTACTATGCGTACTTAGCCGGGTGGCTTTTATATTGGTAATCGTCATGGATAGACGATAAGTTTGGAAGTTTTGAACGTGCTTGGGCACGTGGTAGCATGCTTGTTGTTGATTGTGAGTTTTGTGTGTTAGCTCATAATTCATCGAATCGGGGGACTCGGGCGAAGTCGGACTCGAACTACGGAAAGTATAAGGTACGTATGACGTACGAGCATAGCCCTTTAATATAATTCCAATTGTTGAGTGCTTGGTACACTGTATTGCAATGAATGTGTGTGGAAATGCATGACACATGGTATTAGCAATAAACGGAGATTGAAATGCATGGTTTATGGTACTTGCTTCAAATGTCTACATATGCATTGAGAATTGCATGGTGCCGCTTTTGAGCGAACAATGATTGGATGTTGTCGCCTGTGAGCGAACATCGATTATGACGCCGCTGTTGTTGAGTATGCGTGGAAATGGAACGCCGCTATTGTAGAGCGAGCTATGGAATAGAACTATGGAACCATAAGTGAGATATATGGGGAATTTGTAATCATTGTTTAATGATTTGATAGTATTGATTATGATACCGGTATATGGCTAATGAATTCGTTAATCAATGTACTGATTAACTGGCATTTGGGAATTTGATGGTTTCAGTGTTTTGATAACAGGGATAGTACAGGAAACCCCGGATGAGGATGATACCATCCAGGGAGTATATTTTGTATTTCATAGCATTTACATTGATGTAAATTATGAATTGTATTGTTGTGGTTATTGGATTTGGGATATTGGTATGCTCACCCCGTGTGGGGGCTGTCTCTGTTGGGGCAGGTGATACAGGTGTAGCAGCGACTTTGGAGTTGAACTCGGGATGTTGATTAGAGGTACTTCCAGGATCGAGGTACCAGAGCTGGATGGATAGGCGCTCAGATCCAGAGTCGAGATCGAGTTGCGCTTGAGAGGTGCTTCCAGGATCGAAGCACCAGTAACAGTATCCCGTAGAGTGTTTTATACATTAGATACACGCTTATTCAGTGGGTGCTCTTATGTGAGTACATATTACGTGTATATGGAATGTATAAATGGGCTACGGCTTTTCTCTATTCATTTACGATTAGCACGCAATTAATTATGAATTGCAATATGAATTGAGAGCATGTTAGTGTATGTTTAAAGGTGCATGACATGTTTTATGGAATGTGTTGGGAAAGTATAGACATTATACGATTAATGTAAAGAAATTTTATAGATGGTATTCATGCTAGAGTCGCATGTAATCATTTTCCCCCTTAATAACATGATCGTATGCACTAATGACAGGGATTAATACACTAATATCGGGATAAGGGCACGGGGGTCCTTACAGCATCCACTATGAGAAAGTTGATCATCTTGGTCTTTGTCCTAGTTTCTTCACCCTCGTAACTGGTAAAGAAACTTGCCCCACCGAGCTTATAATCTCTCCGGCAAATCCATGTAGAGAGGAGTTCACTCTCTGTATGGTTATGCTCCCCAACTCCATCTGGGTCACTGTGCTTAGAAAAATCACATCGGCTGAACTCCATGTATCTACAAAGATCTTATGTATGTTATAGTTGGCTATCGTGGCAAAAATAACTAGTGCATCATCATGGGGGAAATGAATTGCTCACAGATCTTTAGGCCCGAAATCAACGGAGGGCTCTTCTGGCGTATCATCTAGGTCTATTGACATTACTTGCAGATTTTGAGCATAACTTTTTCTTGCTCGGTTAGAGTCTCCGTCTGATACTCCCCCAGAAATCATATGTATAGTTCCTCAGTTAGGAACATTGTTTGAGTCCACCTCCCCTACAGCCCGGTTGTCATTCTCATCTTTCCTTTCACCTCGGATTGCCCACGGTACCGGCTTAAGCGCTCCTCTTCCTGGGTTAGCATTATTCCGAGGAGGAGGATATTTGTCAGTTTCTCTATCATGGGTTCTTGCCTTCCCCCAAATCTACCATCTCATCTTTCTCGAAAATATCCTCCTCGGAATTGTCCACATCGACCTCTCTTAGGCCCCCTTTGATTCATAACTACTTCCCGAGAAGGTCTCATCGGAAGATACTGATCGAAACTCCTTTTTGGCTGTTCCAATGGTTTATCCCTCCAATTTGGCTCACTCCCTGGTTTCACATCTTTCCTCTGCTTCATTTTTTGAGCTTCTTCTAAGTTGATATACTTAGAAGCTCTTCCAAGCAGCTCGTCATAATCAGAAGGTGACTTTTTAGCCAAAGATCTAAACAGATCTCCACCTCGCAGCCCTTGGGTAAAGGCGCTGATGAGTATCTCTGAGGTAACATGAGGGACGTCGAGGCATGCTTGATTGAATCTTTTCAGAAATTCCCGAAGAAATTCCTTTTCTACTTGCTTGAGTCCGAACAGACTGAGGGTTGTTATTTTGCAATGCTCGCGAACTGGTGCAAGAATAACGAGCTAAATTTTTGGGAATGAATCCACGATCCCCAATGGCAGTTGGTTAAACCAAGACTGAGCAGCTCCAGCTAGAGTAATCAGGAAAACTCGACACTTTACTCCATCTGTAAGTTGATGAATGAGCGAAGCGTTCTCAAATCGGGATAAATACTCCTCGGGATCTGTGCTGCCATCGTAATTCCGTACATTCAAGGCTCGAAAATTAGGTGATAAGGGATCATCAACAACTTGAGGAGCAAATGGCGTGCTCCTCCATACTAGATAGATACGTCCCTCCATCTTATTGCCCATATCTTGCAACTGGTCTTTTAGATCCTCCATCTGATGATGTAAAGCTTTATCGCCTTCCTCGCTCATCCGACTTGAGGGATCCTTAACCTCCTTCGTTTCTTCTTTCAGCCCCTTTAAAGAAGCTAAATCCTCTTCATCTTTCATGGTTTTCTCTGGCTGGGGCGGAGTCATAAATTGCTTCATGACTTCCCCCATAGTTCTGGAAATTACCTCAGCCAATTGCTCCATAGGCATTCCCCCCGTAGGAAATGCCTGATGAACACTTTGAGATGATTCCACATCATCTCCTCCTCCTTCTCCTCCTACTTTGTGCAATCGAGACGAACATGAAGGGGGGTTGGTATATTCCTCCTTGAACCTTGCCCACAACCTCTACTTCTAACCATTCTTCCTTTCTTTGATCTATGTAAAAAAAAAAAAAATTCCTCAACGTCTTTGCCCAAAAATTTCCCACAGACAGCGCCAATGATATGATTCGTTATTTCTCACTTTCAGTAGAACTTGGTGTTTGCGAAAAATAAACAAAGAACACCACAATTTTTACGTGAAAAACCCTCAAAAAGTGAAGGAAAATCATGGGACAATGTCCAATATGAATTCTTTACTATAAAAATGGATTTCGTTACAGGACTTTGACACAACACACAAATATCGAACTATTAAACAAGAATATTAGAAAAAAAGTAAGAAAAATGACCGAACAGACAAAATATCCTCTCTTCGGAGTCTTTTTCTACGTCAAAAGTCCAACCCCTTATAATGAGACCCTAAGCGTGTATTTATAGGGCTGATCCCGATGGTTAATTGGCGGGAATTCTGGAACACGATTTCCTCTGATCGTGGCGTAATTGTGGCAAGTGTGTCCGAGAAATCTGCATCTCATTATTGCACGTTTATTTTCGCCGATTAATTTGTTGGTTACGCCCGGGTCTTCCGCTATTCTTTGACCAGTATACCGAGCAGAGTTTAACAGTGTTCTGTTATCTTGTGCTCGGATGTTGCTGTTCGGTACTTAGAGGGAATTTTACCCAAGAAGACTAATATATCATATGACATCAACTATAACTTAATAATTACGAGGGAATATAAAATTTAATAATTTTCATAAGCCGATAAAGTTTTAAAAGGTGAAATATTCCAAAAGAATAATTTGGTGAAAAAAAATTAATTTTTTTCTGCTCGGTATACTGTACACTAAAATCTTTAAATAATATTTTTACCAAAAATTCAAAATATTTTAGAATTCTTCATGAACACAAAATAGGCCTGATTTATATAGGCCGGGCCAAATAAAGTGGCCCAGCTAAGGGTAACTAGTCTAGTAAATACCCACTTACTGAATATATCTGAACGGGCACGAAACTGAAAAATTAATAAAGTTTGAATCTGAATTTGAGTTACGTGAAACGCCTCACTTCCAAAACCCTAGGGTTTTGATTCTCCAATTTTGTGTTTCCTTTTCCATACATGCCGACCGAAGATCTCAGTTTATGCAGAAAATAACATTTTGTATACATCTAAAGTTTTTTTTTTTAATTTAGTATAATAGAATTTGCAGCGATTATGGATTCTGGACGGAAAAGAGGAAGACAAGACGCCGCCTTTTCCGGGAATGGTGGTTTCAAACGGGCCAGGGAAGGTTAGAGTTTGATCTTTGTAGTTTAGTTCGAATTTTTTTCTTCTTTATGTTTTTGTTGATTTAGAGTTTTCGATTTTGGGGTACGACTGGTCCTGCACTGCTGGAATTGATGATTTGATGTTATTGACGACATTTGAGCTTATTTTTAGCATCGAGATTGCAGTACATACTAAAATTTCGAAGTTAACTCTTCTTTATTAGCTCATACTGAATTTTAAATTTATAATATTTTTTGTTGGAGTGTCTGGATCTGGATATTCTGTAGGTTTTGGAATATAGAAGTTATTGAAATATTGAACTGAATTAAGGAAATTAATTTTCTCATACAGAAATGGACTCCTTTACTGGTGTAGGAAGCAAATCAAAGCCATGCACGAAGTTTTTCAGGTTCTAATCTGAATCCATTAAAAAAAAGCACTCTATTCTTAATTATTAGTGAAGTGTGAATGTTGTGTTATGCAAATTGGCAAGATCATCTTCATTCGACTCGAACTTTGACCCTCAGAGTTAATGTTATTTATACCTCCTAGATTGTTAAAGGAAAACTTTCATGCGGTCATAAATGTTTGATGTTGTGACAAATATAATATAAAACCTCTTTCTTTACTATCATACTAGTGAAGATAATTTGAGGTTTTTGTTTCTTTTTTGCACCGGGGTGGAATTCTAAATGTTTTTCTTGCCTTCAAATATACTGGTTAGGAGTTCCTCGTTGCAAATATTAATGGAAAGGATAATCATTATTTCACATTTAGCTCGGCTGTTTTATTAAGGCTTTGTTTTGCGCTTAACTGTAAACTGTTTTCACGTGCTTTATTAAATCATGTCATTCAGTCATTGGTTTTAAAAGTTCCATGAAATGCTGTGATTTTCAAATGGCTGAAATCAAGTATTACTCATCACATGGATTGAATATATTAAATGCAAAATATATTTTTCCTGCCCCAAAACTAAATTTCTCGCGCTGACATCCAAAAAACATAAAGAAAAGAAATTACTCCCGTGAACCCCTTTCCTTTCAGGTGTATAGCCAATTTTCTAAGCATCTGAAGAATAAGTTCTTATTGAATAATGATGCCTTCAGTAAGCATATGATTGAAAAGTACCATGCTGCTTATTTCTTTGGCGTCCCTTTCTTTTTCCATATATTTCCCACATGTTCGTGTGATAAAGCTTAGGTTGCTGTTGTGATGCCAACTCTTGTTTATCTTGTTTGTAATTACTTTGCTTTGTTTCTCATGATGCAGTACGTCAGGGTGCGCATTTGGCGATTCTTGCCACTTCTTGCATTATTTTCCTGGTTATAGTGCACATACTCAGCTAGCAAACTCGGGTGGCCGTAATACTGTTCCTGGTGGGAGAAATGTAGAATTTTCTGATGTTCCTGCTCCAACCATGAAAACGAAGATGTGCAACAGGATTCACACTCCCGAAGGATGCAGGTTTGGCGACAAATGCCACTTTGCGCACAGTGAAATGGAGCTTGGAAAGTCAAATGCTCCTGGTTACGAAGATCCACGCGGTTTGGGACCAATGGGTGGGTCATCTCAGTGGCATGAATCGTCACCTCGTAGCTTCTCTGTGGGAAACTTTGGTGCATCAGCAACAGCGAAGATCAGCATAGATGCCTCTTTCGCTGGACCTATTATTGGGAAGAATGGTGCGAACACAAAGCAGATTTGTCGACAAACTGGGGTTAAGCTTTCTATAAGGGACCATGAGACAGATCCAAATCAAAGAAATATCGAGCTTGAAGGTACATTTGATCAGATCAAGGAAGCTAGTGCTATGGTACAACAGCTTATCAGGAGTATCGGTGTTTCAACTGGCCGCCCAGAAAATCCCGCGAGTTCATTTGGTCAAGGTGGCCCACGGAATCATTATAAGAAAAAGATGTGCGAAAGTTTTCCGAAAGGACTGTGCACTTACGGCGCAAAGTGTCATTTTGCCCATTCTGCCAGTGAATTGCGGTTGTCGGATTGAGTAGTTTGCGACTCGAGCATTGCTAATGTTTAATACGGGGGCATACTTCTTTGAACAAATGCAGGAAATTGATATTTTCTTGATGCTGGCACTCGCACCCGAAATGAGTCAAACCGTGGGAAGATTTTTTAGTGTAGAATCTCAGGCTTTGGAGTTCCTAATCCTTACCTAATCCTACTCCTTGACCTAAACTTACTCGTTATATTCTGGCCTTGATGAAACTGATGTTTCTTGATTGAAGAAGTTTTTGTGGCAAGTCTAGTTATAATTCTTTATTAAAGAGTTATATGTATTCAAATATGGTTTTAGTGATGAATTGTTACTTTACTTTATATATTCCCATCGTTGTGTACTACGTTTATCGAGATTGAATTTCATTAAATCAAACGACAAACTTGAGTCTCAACCCCAATGCCTACCAATTTTATTGTCTACAATAAATTAGGAAATTAGAGTGGCAAGAAGTGACTGACAAAGACCGTGGCTTTAATCTGATTCATTTGGAACTTCTAGAATAACATAGAAACTTGCCTCGATGTTACCTCATAATCATTATGACAAAGAAAGCAGGATAGGATGCACATCCATGATCGAATCTGAGCCATTACAATGTATCAAATGCCACAGAGTTCCATGCTTCAACAGAATTCTAATAAATATATACCATTAAGTTGAGAGACTTCCAACTATCACTTCCATTTTCTTCACTGCTTTACCCAGCTCCCATCTGCATTCCTCTGAAAAACTCGAGCCTGCTTTGAAGGAAATGTTTCTCTCCAATCCGGATATCGGATCAAATAGTCCCACTTTCTGTCAAGGAGACACAACGAGGGTGGGTGTAACATTAATATTCAATATATCATAACCATAGTAGGATGGTGTCGCATACACTTTTTGATAACTAGGCGACTGTGTTTTCATCCACATCAAGGGACAAAAGGGAGAAGTAAATGATTATACTGAGCTTGCATCCGAATGTACATAATATTAAAGCACTAACTGATAATAATGATGCAAGGTGTCACATTTCGATTGTTGGGTTTGTTCCTAAGAGGTTGCCACAAAGACATAATAATCAACCTATGACTATTCCAAGGACTCGAAACCATCATTTTAATGAACGTGCCAATGTTAGGATCGAATACCTATCATTATATTAAAACCTATATATAACACTAACGGTGAAATTACTGTCCACAAACATAACAGATATGAATGCACGCATATATCTAAATCAGTGTTCACCTTTTCATATCATCCACAAAATCAGGACCCTCAGCCAAAGGCGAAGATGAACATGCAAGTAGTATTTCTGTATCTGAAAGGTCTTGCTGTGTTAATGCAACCCGTGATTGCCAAATTGACCTACCAAAAAAGAAGGGACATACAACTATAATCCCCAATAGAAGTTGAGGATATGTAAATTGATATGGATTAGTACAACGGAAAAGCCAGTTTTTTCCTGCTTTTTACAACCAAATCGATTGTTGATATACTTTTCAGCCAAAAGAAGCAAAAGAGTCTGAGATCGAAGTCTTTACCAAGCACATGAAGCAATGACAAAACGGTCAGTCCCTGTGGCGTATGTGTCCAATAATCTGCCTGTCCAGTTAGGATCCTCAAAGCATGCAGTCACTCGAATTCTACGAACAACTTCATCAGGGCATCTTGACGTTCTATCAAAGCTGGCAGGGACTATCGATCCCATACTGCTTTCAACCTGCAGCTAGAAGAATGAAAGAAATAATAGCGTGCAAGTAAAAAACTATTTATAGAAAGTTCAAGGACAACATATCCAACAGCTATGAAAACAAGATGATCTTATGTGCCACAATGAGCATACAGCTAGGATTTCAAACAAAATTTCGTAGGCTTGGAGCCTCTTGAATTAGTTTGAATGATATTTGATCTCATTCAAAATTATTGAGGAAAAACCAAGTTTGGATATTAAGCAAAAAATTAATTTGTTCAGTCGCTCACATGATGCTCAAAATCTTTAATGTATTAAAAATATATAAAAGTTAAACGAGCTCCCAAATTCGAGCTTTTGTTCTATAGAAATTGAAATGATGCTCACACACAACAGATTAAACTCTAATTCATGCCAAACTCGATTTTGAAATATAATATTTAGATCAAATTTGAGCTCAAGCATCAAACTATGAGTGGTATTTAACTTGGTTCAACTCATTTCCAGTCCATTCAACCTTAAATCAACTTTTATATGAGGGAAAGAATTTTAGAAGTTGAAGATGACCACAAATCCATGGAAAATGGGGTATGCAATTCCTTCAGAATCCCATCTCGTATTATGACCAAGAACATGGAGAGTTCGAATTTCAAATTTCTCACTCCTGCTGCTCAAGCTTTCAATTATCTTGGCACACAAAGGGTAAGAATATCCTTCCGAATTGGTGTGACTTTTTGTAGGATGATATGAATGCTGCACAAAAAATAAAATAAAAAATTCAACTAAATATTCCTTCTCTGGAAGCAATAAGGAAAACAAAAGCTGGGGATGCTCATACATGAGATGAGATATCATCAAAGCCACCAATCAGATGCACCTGCATGGCACATCATTGATGCATAAGTAAACCCGGGAAAGGACCAAGATTTCGAATACGAATTATATACAAATTATAATAAGCAGAGCTAAATTCATACATCCAGCAGAGAATCAGAATCATTATCAGAATGTAAAGATAACATCTGGCAGATGCCAATATCAACAACATCTGGAAAATCCATGTGAGCAACAGATATCCTGCAATGAAGTCATGAGACATGTGTAACCATGTCATTGGAGTTCGAAATTTCTGGCATACAGCATATCAAACTTACATTCCTGATTTTCGATTCCGTATAACAACACCCACACAAGTTGTTGCCTCATCCGTACCTACTAGCTTGGGACAGAAAAATATTTCAAGCATGTACATGATTTGTCAGAGTGAAAAAATGTACTGAAAAATTATGTTGAGAACTGAAACATGACAAGCATTTCAAAGAAAACCTCAAAGGTTACATTAGTGGTTGAAAACATTAAGTATTGCAATCTGTTAGCAGAATTTGAAAAACACTGGTAAATGTTCTTAAACAGATTTACTTATCTATGCAATGAGAAACATTTCCACAGTGAACACAATATAGTAACAATACTGAACCAATTTGCCATTCACTACTTCCTATGCTCAGCACAAAAGCATTCACAAAGTGCAGAAGAACGGACAAGAAGAAGACACGAGCATAGCAATTGATCAAATTTATGTTTTATAAACAATCCACTGCCACTCCAGGAAAACGAAACTGACAAACTGTGTACTATAGAGTGCAAGCTTTAAGGGATAGTAAATCCGTATTGATGATGGTATTGACTGGTTATCACATGATAAATGAGAAAGAACATTCAAGGGCATATGCATTGTCTAATTCCATTGAAAACACAGAAAATCTCTGGTAATCTACGTGGAATTCAATTTTATGGGACTGAGCCACTGGATTCTAGGCAATGGATGGTGGCACAAGTTAAACCTCCTAACTGGTTAATAACCACAACATCGTGATATTCACAAAATCTGGAAATTAGAGTGCGACACTTCGGCAATAAGAACACATTTTTCTGATTCTAATTCCAAAGACGCATATCTGCCCAACATTTGGGCAGGTAAGTACAACTTGCATAAAAATAAAACATACTTTTGGGCTGTATTAGATGTCACTTTGAAGAGGTGACACTTTGAACTCACTCATAAATACATCACTTACCCTTGTCAACAAAGTTATGATCAATAGAAAACATGTAACTCTAGCACTAGGAAACATTGTAACAGCTTTGTGAATAAGAGAAATATCTGGACGAGGACATTCAAACAACATAATGGTAAGCAAAGCAGTAGAAAGCAAAGCTATAAAGATGATTGTGCAATTCCGGATATTCCAACATTTTATGCTAAAGGGGGTAATTTACAGCATTATACTTAGATGCCAGGTAGAGAAATAAAAACATACATCCACCATTGCAGGGTCAACAGTTGCAAATTCCCTTTGGAAAAGGTAGACCCATTTACAGATTTTCGAAATTTCTGAACTAGAATTTTCATCAACTGAAATCTTTCTCTCAGGTATGGAATTAAAGGTGTTTGAGGCAGACACCAAAGCAGGATGCTTCATCAAAGCAATCAAAGCAGCCATACCCTGTTTTGATGAGAAATGATTAAATTAAATCCAGAAGGAAAGAACCAATTCAAACTCGGGTATACAATCGTTAAATTATAGCCAGTGTCATAGAAAGTACACTTGAATAATCATCATCTCTTTCACATATACTCTCATATTAAGAATATGTTAATGCACCTGAAAAATGTTGATTTCCTCGCTGCAAATGCAGTACAATATCCAACAAAATTACGGTGTTTTCTTATAGTTTGGTGGATGATGTGTTGAAGATAATAAACTTGAAGTCATCTTCAAGGAGAGAACCATAAGTTGGCAAGGAAATAAGAATTAACATAGTGCAACCTTAGACGTGATATGGGATTTCCATGCTATGTTCTCAGGGTTAGCTTGAATGATATGAGTTGTTATAATAATCTTGAAGATCAACTGATCAAGCACATACAAATAGTATGTTAATGCTTTATGCATAAAAATGAAAGTACAAGAACCATTATATAATATTTTGTGACCAAATAACATCATGATGCTGCATCAACCGATCCCACTATCCAACATGAATCTCCTAAACAAAAGAATGGATTCAACAGTGAAAAGATATCATTGTCGGTCCACAACTTTATATGATGGGAGCTGATTGCAAAAGGTTTTGTGATTTACAATGTTTTGGGTTCCATAGTTTGTTTCTTCAAGGTCAAAAACGCCAAACCATTTGACTCATAACATGGAAAAAAACATGGAGTCCAACCATAAATACATTGACATTTTTCCATTGATTAGTGGAAGTGAAGACCATATGAGCAAAAGGGAAAAAATTATCTTGAACTTATAGTTTTAAAGTTCATTTACATTTAGTTGTATCACTTTAACTATGAATTACTCATTGAGGCGAGGAGAACACTAATTAAATTCCCATTCCCCTTGATCAAACGCACTCTCCATCTTGCCATATTTTTAAATTATTTACATTATGCCCATAAAAAATGTATAAAATAATAATAAAAAGCGCAAGAACCAACTTTCAGCTTCTCCTGGCAAACATAGAAAAGATTTTTAGCTCTCAATTAAATAAACACATTTATATTCAAGAACCCATTAATAATTTTCTACGAGGACAACATCGCTTAACCGTTACTTCATATCTGAAGATTGAAAGTCGGCGAATGAATACCTTAGATGAGTCAGGAGCAAATGGAACTCCGCCCACATAAATCATGGCGCTTCGAAGTGCTAAGATTTGTGTTAGGATCAAGTTGGATTAGAATTCTGTTTTTTACAGTGGGAATTTGGATACTCCACGCAAACGAAGTCACCTAAGTCCGATGCGCGCCGGTAAATATGGATGTAGTGTCCATATGTGAATGTGTAAATTTTTTTTAAAAAAATTAAGTATGAACGTGTCTTAATACACCCATTAAAAACTTTTTTATACTTATTCATATTCATGAAGTAAAATTAAATATATATATATATATATATATATATATATATATATATATATATATATATATATTTCACAAAACTTAGATCATTCTCATATCATTTACGATACGAAGCTCTTAATAAAATATTATCATTCAAAAAGCCTTCTTCCAAAATAAAATATAACAAAAATATAATTTATATTCTAATGGAGTTATGTTCTTTTTATTCTTTAAACATATCAGATAAAACATTTAATTACTTAATCCAATCAAATAATAGTAATTAAATTTCTTAGTGACCATATGTAACAATAAGAAATAGTAATTAATTAATTCGATCAATTTTTTTTTCTTCCAAAAGTTTACATGGTAGTAATATCAAATAAAATCTTTAATTGAGATTTTGCTAATTTAATATTTTAATTCTCATTCTTTTTCTTTTTCTTTCTCTTTCGGAGAACTAATAAGTCGCGACTTAGTAAAGCTTAGTTCATCTTAAAGAGCTACATGCAAGACCTGAGCTCGAGATCACGATCGGAGTGTCAGTACGTGGATCGGGTAAAAAGATTATATGACTTAGTACATAAATAAAGATTAAGAGTTACATACAAATACATATTTTGACTACAACTACCCACTACTATTAATGATCCATAACTCCTAGAAAAAAGGAAATGTTACTATGAGGTTGTCTAATTCAATCAGGAAATCTAAGTTAATTAATTGAAATTTAAATAACATTAAACCAAATAAGCAGAACAATTAAATAACATGCTCTTGGGCCCTTATCCACATATGTTTAAGTTTGTTAGGTCGTTGGTCTTGCTCTGGAATGACTCGACCCATATCAATTCCCTCGTTTTTGAAACTGATCTTGCCCTCAAGGCCCATCGATTGTTGAAATTGCTTTGGTGTGGGAGTGTGGTACAACGGTATACATTATGTATGTTGATGATGGTCCAAAATCAACGGTTCCCAATCCATCCAAGTTTTTTCCTCGAGATTTGCTCCACCCATTTGACCAAAGCTTGCCCAAGATGTTCTCCATGTTGGTATCCTCTCTCGAGTTGACTATCAAACTTTGAAAAACTCTAACCCCGTGTTAGGATCGGTCCGGAGTGTTTAGATGGGGGGAGGGGGGTGAATGAACACTCCTTTAAAATTAATCCTTTTTGATTTCTCTCGGGTTAGTGAAAGAAATCTATTTCTTAATCAACTTTTCTGCAGAACAGACCACTGAATATTTTAGTGCGGAACGGTCTGTTCTAGACTAGTAAGAACGGCTCGATGGCTTAAAGAGTATAACGTAGTGCAGAATGATAAAAGACAGAATTTGTTTCTGGAAGTTCGAAGGTGGTGTAATCCTTCTACGTCTCCCCTTCTTCCAATTAAGGAAGGATTCCACTAGAAGACTTTGATTTATATAATCCTGTTGTACAAACCCGATTCAGCTGGATTTAACTCACTACCAGACTGAAACTCCTAGTCTCTCGATCTGTTCAGACACACACTGTCTGACAGTTACAATTGATTCCCACTTCTCTATCTTAGTAAAGAATACACAAGACAGACTGATCTTGTCTATGCACACAATGATCCTATAATGATCAAATATTACAATATGCTGTGCTTATGAAAACTTTTGAGCAGACTGATAAAATGAATATCTTCTGAAAGTGGTTCTGCTCAAGAATATCTGAAGTTGTAAGCTTGTGTTGTTTTTCTTTTCTTTTCGTTTCTTGATCGATCAGTCAGTCTCTTTGATCTCTTTAGTTGCATCCTTATATAGTTGCTTGTATCAACGACATTATTTTCTTTTCTGTGCAACTCTTGACTCTGCTCAAACTCTGAATAAGCTTCAGTCTAATTCTTTTAGGCACTTGCCATTCTGGTTTATGCTTTCGGCGTCTGTCAGGTAAGCACTTCTTTGTCTTCTTACCTTTTACGATAATCCTGAGTCCTTGGTCTTTTTCAGCATTAATTGCATCATTAAATGCTTCAATAAATAGCCGTTAACGATTCGGACTGAAGAGCAAAGCTTATTCAACCTTGTCTGCTCTGATCTGATTATTGTTGAGCTGATCTGGAGCTTCGATCTGGTCAGGCTGATGTTCATCGATCCGTTCTGATTTTGCGATAGACAATATCGGCGTGATCTGCTTTGAGCATCGATCTGGTCAGACTGATTTCCATCGATTCGTTCTGATTTGTTTTGTCATCTTTAAAATCCGAAACTAACAAATTCTCCCTTTTTGATGATGACAAAACCTAGCTTCTATGTCTTCTTATTCAGTCTTATAAAAAATTCTGAAGCGTATACTGCGGATCAATTAATTTTTCTTGTTCAAAATAAATGAACATAGTTAAGTTGTAGTTCGGATCGATTAAGTCATTTTGTTCAAAATAAATGAACTAAGACTTAGATAAGAACGCTGATTTTTTATTGAATAAAAATATGATATACATTTACATGTCTGACTTAAATAGACATCTACTTCTTCGATGAAGACTGAGCTGGCTTGAAATCCTTTCTCTTTTCCCTCTTTTTGTCAGCAGCAATCTCCTGAAGGAAATCTACGATCTGCGAGAGCTGAGCGCAGATAGCATCCAGACGAGTGTCTTGAGCAATAAGGGACTTGGCGACGGAAGCCCAAACTTCAGTGGCCAGCTCGATCTGTTCTTTTCTCAGACTGTTTTTATTTGAAGCTTGCTGAGAGAACAGGTCATTCAGTCCGCGCTGAATACCGCTAATGCTAGCCGTCATCTTATCTCTGAAGGATTCGAAATCCAAGTATGTGGACATTTGACTCTGATGAACTTCTCTGACTTGTTGAGATAGAGAGAGACAGTTATCAGAAAGGAATTGAAGTGACTTGGCCAGAGATGGGGCTTCATCAGATAAATGGCTCGGAGAGTGATCAGATGGCGACGTAGTATGATCAACCTCGGCGGCAATTGGTACAAGTGAAGACACATCAGATTGGCGTGTTTCAGACCGGATCAAGGTAACCAAGTCCGAAGAGAATTCTTCCAAAAATGCCAAATCTTTATCAAACTGATCTGGAGGAGTGATAGGTCTGGTAGGCTCCTCAACCTGTAAAGCTGCAACAACTGTTGACACCACGAAATCCGGATCGACGGAGTCTGGTGAGACAACTTTTGAATGCATGGCTTTTGGACTATGCTGAATATGGGAGACTGAGGATGTCAGAGGGATGGAGGTTGTTGGAGAGTCCAGCAAGACATCCATGGCTTCAATCTCTGCTGCAGACGGAGCATTAGTCAGTGGCTGCTCCGCTGTACCAGAAAGAATTGGCTCAAAGAATGGTTCGGCCATAGTCTTGCTCGCAGATGGGTGATCCGGGCTGGGAACTGGAGTGGATATGTTGAGCTTCTGTCGTTGAAAACGAACAGTCAAGTGAAGAGCATGAATATCCATTTCCAGCTGAGCAATGACAACACCATCATCTTTGGCAGTCGGATTGTTGGCATCAAAATTCGCATTCTTGGCTGTAATGAGCAAGTTTGCCAGTCTGAGCCTGTGGTTAGCCTGGAACAATTCTTTGCGATGCACCACAATTCGTACGTCATCAGTTTCTGTCCCCTTAAGGACTTCTTGTTCCATCTTGTGGAGTCTCTTCAGCTTGCCGAAGAACAGATCAAAGTGGTTGATCGTTATGTATGCAACCCATTCATCAAATACAACAGTAAGCTCCTTTACTTTTTCTTCAACATCTTCCATGGCGATGTCGATTGCAGTTTGAGCAGCTGACTTGGGTTTTGAAGAGAGGGGCTCAGTGAGAACTGCCTTGCCTTTGCCGATGGGAGACGAGGTCTTGATCCCTGATTGGGTGTAGTCTCCCAATTCGGTGATAACAATGCCTTTGACCACAGGGATGCAGAAGGGACTCAGATAGTGACTTTGGGTACAGTGGATGGAACTGTTGAAGGTTGAGTTGGAGTTTGGGTTGCAGGGGTGGCTTTTGTTGAGGGCAAGATAGGTAAGGTTTTGATGTTGATGGTTGATATGGGCTTGGTGATCTGGGTTCTTGGCTTCTTTGGAGGAGGCTTGGCCGGAGATGAAGGAGCAGAGGTAGACTGAGTTTCCTCTAATGCAGTATGGATTGTCAGTCTGCGCTTGACTCGAGATTTTTGAGCAGCAGCCTGTTCTTGTCCTTGTTCAATCTTAACAGTCACCAGATCAGAGCGAGTGGGTGGATCACTTTTGGACTTAAGTAGTGCCAAACCCTTGGGGTTGAGAATCTTGAAGCGGCTGAGAGCAGACGGTTTCCACAGCACGATGTCCAGTGTCTCCAATAGCTTGCTGAGAGGAACAGCAAAGCAGACAGCCTGTTTGGAGGCAATGACTGTTTCCAGCAGAACTCCAAACAAAATCGCGGACCAGTTCATTTTCTGTCCGGAGTGAATAGCAGTCATGGCCCAGAATTTTTCGGCAGTTACGGTGTCATAGCTCCCGGCTTTTCCCAATAGTGGCTTGCCAACAATCTCCTAGAGAACTTGAAAATGAAACAACATTTCCTTCTTCTTGAAGGATGGCTGCAGTCTGTGGCAAAAAATAGATACTTTCCCCTGAAGATTGGTGATAGTGGCCTGAGGGATGTGGCCAAAATCAGTCATTCCGGTGTTGGGAAGACCAAAGGTCTTTGACAGCGTCGACTGAGAAATATCAAAAGATTTGCCCTTGACGGAGGTGGAGATGAACGTCTTTTGAGAAACAGCATTGGCGAACAACTCTCGAATCTCCGACTCGTAAACCACCGTCCCGCATTCCAGAAAGTTCCTTCAGCCCTGTATATTTCATTAAACTCAAAAGATAAAGAGTTGTGAGTGATAGTGGCCATTTGAGTATGTAATGAAGAATGCGGAGAAATTGGAAATATTTGAAAGTTAGAAACAGACAGCAGTAATTCGTAAAAAGTGAAATGAAATTGAGATATTCAGCCCGCTAAATAGGAGAGAGAGGACACGTGCCTGTATCTCGATGACTGATATTTAAGTAATTCAAAATAAACGGACAGGATGAGAAAGAGATAAGACGGTTAAAATTCAATCAGTCTGGGCTGTTTTAAACAATTACTGTGTTAAAGACTGGTTGACCAGACAAATCATGGGATAATATCAGATTTGACAGAGATCGGTCTGAAAGTTCGGACCGGTCTGTGTCTTTCTGATCGTTGTATTATCGATCTGTGCCAGTATACAATCTTTAAAGCAAAAAGAAAAAGATACCTCTAAAATATCAAGATAAGTCTATTAAACCATGAATTTGACGAAAATAATTAAACTTAGCCTCAGGGAGTGGTTTGGTGAAGATATCTGCTGCTTGCTGGTCTGTTGAAATATGCTCGATCCGAATTTCCTTTTTGCCAACGTGATCTCGAATAAAATGATGTCTGATATCAATATGCTTTGTTCGAGAGTGCAAAACTGGATTATACGTTATAGCAATGGCACTGGTGTTGTCACAAAATATCGGAGACTCAACAACTTGAATGACATAGTCTCTGAGCTGATGTTGAATCCAGAGCATTTGAGTGCAACAGCTTCCAGCGGCAAGATATTCCGCCTCAGCTGTAGATGTGGTAATAGATGTTTGCTTCTTGCTAAACCATGAGATCAATCTTTCACCTAGAAATTGACAGGTTCCACTGGTGCTTTTGCGATCAATCTTACACCCAGCATAGTCGGCGTCTGAATATCCAACTAAACTGAAATTTGAATCTTTGGAATACCAAAGACCAACGTTCTGAGATCCTTTTAAGTATTTAAGAATGCGCTTAGCAGCAATAAAATGAGATTGCTTCGGATCAGACTGAAATCTAGCGCATATGCAAACTGAGGCTCGCTGTAAGATACAATAGCGATCTGATCAAACCTCGATACATGGTTACTTCAACTGTTGTTCCCCCTTCGTCTTTATCTAGCTTAGTTGAAGGACTCATTGGAGTTGACGCAGTTGAACAAGTCTCCATTCCGAATCTTTTGAGGAGCTCTTTGGTATACTTGGTTTGATTGATAAAAATACCATTGCTGAGCTGTTTGACTTGAAGACCCAAGAAGAAAGATAATTCTCCCATCATACTCATTTCAAATTGTCCCTGCATTAACTTAGAGAATTTCTCGCAGAGTTTGGGGTTAGTTGACCCAAAAATAATATCATCAACATAAATTTGAACTAATAAGGTATGTTCCCCCTTAATTAATTTAAATAAAGTTTTATCCACTGAGTCGATCTGAAAATCGTGGTTCAGAAGAAATTGAGACAGAGTATCATACCATGCTCTTGGAGCTTGTTTCAGTCCATATACTGCTTTATTCAGTAGATATACATGATCTGGAAATGAGTGGTTCTGAAATCCAGGAGGTTGCTCAATGTAGACTTCCTCCTGAAGCTTACCATTTGAAAAGCACTCTTTACGTACATTTGATATACTTTGAAGTCTTTAAAAGCAACAAATGCAAGAAATATTCGGATTGCTTCAAGTCTGGCGACTGGTGCAAAAGATTTATCGAAGTCAATTCCTTCTTCTTGTCGGAAGCCTTGAGCCACCAGTCTGGCCTTGTTTCTAACCACCACTCCATCTGCGTCTAGCTTGTTTCTGAAAACCCATCTGGTTCCAATAACAGGCAGACCACTTGGCCTGGGGGTTAGTCTCCAGACTTGATTTTGTTCAAATTGATTAAGCTCTTCTTGCATGGCTATTATCCAGTTATAATCAGTCAAAGCTTCATCAATCTGTTTGGGTTCCAGATTAGATATGAAAGCGGCATGAGTGAATTCATCCATCATCTGTCTTCTGGTTCTTATTGGTGCAGAAGGACTTCTAATTACTAGATCAGGTGGATGCCTCTTTGTACATCGATAGCTTGATTCTGGATTATCTGGTCCAGACGGATTAGTAGTAGCAACATTATCAGCATCTGCTTTAATATTAGAGTTTAGAACCTCCGGATCGGCTCGATTTGGAAGAGCTTTAGTGCCTTGATCGGTCTATCTGGTACTTCAGGTTCCGGTGGATTATCTCTTGACCTGTTAGCTACAATCTCATCATCACTATTAGCTTCGAGATGGATATTTTCCATCTGATTTTGAATTAATTCCTTGTTACCCTCAATACACAAGGATTCATCAAACACTACATGAACTGATTCTTCTACAGTCAAGGTTCGATTATTGAAGATGCGAAATGCTTTACTGTTGGATGAATATCCTAAGAATATTCCATTATCTGACTTAGCTTCGAATGCTGTAAGATGATTCTTACCATTATTGTGAACGAAACATTTGCAACCAAATACATGAAGGTGAGAGATAGACGGTCTGTTACCTGTCTATACTTCATATGGAGTTAGATTTAACTTCTTATTAATCATGGATCGATTTTGAGTATAGCATAATATATTTACAGCTTCTGCCCAGAACTTTTGGGAAATACCAGAATCTGCAAGCATTGTCCTTGCTGCCTCCTTAAGCGTTCTGTTCCTTCGTTTTGCAACTCCATTTTGTTGAGGAGTTCGAGCAGCTGAGAATTCATGCTTAATTCCTTGATCTTCTAGAAAGGATTCAAGATTCTGATTTGAGATTTCAGTGCCTTTGTCACTTCGAATCCTATCTATGCTTGATGATTTCTCATTCTGAGTGCGTTTCAGCAGCTTGATCAACTTCGGACCGGTCTGATCTTTACTGCTAAAAAATATAGTCCATGTAAAATGTGAGTAATCATCAATAACAACAAGAGTATACTGCATTCCCCCTAAACTTGTTATTGGTATAGGACCAAACAAGTCCATATGTAATAGTTCTAAGCAACGTGAGGAGGATTTGACATTCTTGTTTTTGAAGGATGATCTGATCTGTTTGCCCATTTGGCAAGCTTCACAGATCTTATCCTTGGCAAAGTCGATCTTGGGCAGACCGACAACTAAATCATGTTTACACAGGCTAGAGATAGTCTTAAAGTTGATCTGAATAAGCTTCAGTCTAATTCTTTTAGGCACTTGCCATTCTGGTTTATGCTTTCGGCATCTGTCAGGTAAGCTCTTCTTTGTCTTCTTACCTTTTACGGTAATCCTCAGTCCTTGGTCTTTTTCAGCATTAATTGCATCATTAAATACTTCAATAAATAGCCGTTAATGATTCGGACTGAAGAGCAAAACTTATTCAACATTGTCTGCTCTGATCTGATTATTGTTGAGCTGATCTGGAGCTTCGATCTTGTCAGGCTGATGTTCATCGATACGTTCTGATTTTGCGATAGACCATATCGGCGTGATCTGCTTTGAGCATCGATCTGGTCAGACTGATTTCAATCGATCCGTTCTGATTCGTTTTGTCATCTTTAAAATCCGGAACTAACACCCCGGGTGCGGCAACATGAGATAGAAATATCGAAAATAAAGAATAAAATTGACACCACAATTTATGTGAAAAACCCCTAAAAATTATTAGGGTAAAAACCACGGGCAAGATGAAAAGATTTCACTATAATATTTTCATATGGGTTACAACATCTCGTTATCTTTCAAATAGACTAATATTATCAATATATGAGAAAACTACCTCACAAATTATTATAGAACAAAGCACTCAATGCTATTACATGAGATGAGACAACAACTCAATGTGATGAATTTGGAATGGCAAGAATGCATCTATTTATAGATGCATTTCTTGGTGTTAACAAGGAAACAACATGCAAACTTTATTTCCAACTTTCAACATTGTTTGTTGCCTTACACCATTAATCAAGCCATCATCCAACAAATTCAAAAGCACATGTTTATATATGCACCGTTCAACATTTCTCTCGCTTGGAGATTTGATTGAGAAGCAAACACATCTCCGCACATCCTTTCAATCTTTGACATACCATGTTGCTTATGTTTCTGCTAGGCCGCTTGAGAATCCGCAGCACTCGAACTTATCGGTTTTAACCGGAGGCTTTGTCAGAACATCAACCAAGTTTTCCTTCGCCTGATTTTCTGCATATTCTGAATCCACAAAGCCCTTGAGTGGAAATCCGATCCTCCATAACATAATGCAACAATTGTGGTACCTTTAAGAATCCTCTTAACCGTACCCATGCTCCTGTACATGATTCACCATGTACTAACTGACAACTCCAACTTCTTGTGCAATGCTTGGACCTCCCACTGCTTGTGCAATGCTTGGACCTCCCACTGCTGGCACTTTTCGGAGGATAACTTGAAGTCAACAGAAAAGGGGTCAAATCTTCATGTTACTTCTATCTAATTGAACTTGCATCCCCAGAATCTTGTCTGTCAGTCCCATATCAAACTTCCTAGCCAACCGTGCCTTTAATTCTTGGACCTGATCTTTATTGGGGCCTGTGACCAACATGTCGTCCACATACAATAGTAACATGATATAATCATCATCCCAAACCTCTTGAAATATCCACAAGGGTATGCATTAAACCTATTGTACCCAAGGCTCGTGATATAGGAATCAAAACTCTTGTCCCAACACCTCGACGCATGTTTGAGACCATACCGAGATTCGTTCAACCTGCAAACCAAGTTCTCTTTGCCTTTTTCAGCAGAACCTTCTGGTTGGAGCATATAAATTTCTTCATCTATCTTAAAAATCGCCGTGTGGTACTTTGATGTAGACTTGAATAGTACACACTAAGTAAGCACCCAGGAAAGAGAGAATCCCGATCTTTCCTAGACAGAACTTCAAGATTCCCAGGAAAATTGATGGGGTTACACTGGTCCCACTTAAATAACAATTTTCCTAGATAGAACTCATTAATCAATACATATTCCCTACCACACCAAATCTTCGTGAAGAAAAATCTTTTTTCACATCTAGCTACCGTAGATGTAGGTCTAACATCACACATAATGCCACAACTACTCTGATTGTTATAGCCGAACCGCGGTAGAAAATATTTCATGGAAGCCAATCCCTTCTTTCTGAGCATTTCATGCCAACAACAATCTTGACGATATCACTTCACTTGGTTACTACTATCCTGTATGAGTTTGTTGACTCATCGGTTACCGATAACTTTTCTTCCTCATGGTAGTGTAACAAGATCCCAAATTGTATTCATGTCAAAAAGTTTCCAATTCTTTATGCATGACTGTCATCCATAGGGATATAACCGAACTTTGAGTAGCCTCACGGAAACTCGATGTCTCACCATCCTCTGTCAGTATGTAACATTGCTATCATAGTCTAAAAGCCAACTTGGTGGTCTCTTCTCTCGAGTTGACTACCAAACTTTGAAAAACTCTGACCTGGCTGGTTCTTGTTCCTCGTGCTCTAGAGTTGCCTCAGAAAAATTTAATCTTCATCCGTCTTATTTTCCAACTGGACTGTATTATCTGAATTAAGTGTACCTTTGTTTCCCTTTACCATATATTCCATGCTGATGATATGTTTGTGAGTAGTGGGGTCCCACAAACGATACCCCTTCACATCATCAATAGATCCCTAGAAGATATAGTTTCAAGTTGTTCTCTCATTCCTCATCTCATCGTCCATTATATCCGTCGGCCTATCTCCAACAGTTGACAATCCTTGCTTGCATCTTCATTTTTCACAATATGAAATTGCTTCCGTTAAATTTTTCCTATATCAAACCGTGCCGCCATTCTGACAATAATAAAATTGCTTAAAATAAAATCTCAATAAAATCTTTTCTGATGTGGAATATCAGCCAAAGCTGAAGCCGCAGAACATACTCAGAATTTTACAAGATTTTAAAACAAGGCTCTGATACCACTTGTTGGCCCCAGGTGCGACAACAAGATATAGAAATACCGAAAATGAAGAATAAAATGGACACCACAATTTACGTAGGCTAAAAATCATGGGCAAGATGAAAAAGATTCTACTATAATATTTTCATGTCAGTTACAAACATCTTGCTATATTTCAAAGAGACTAACACTCTCAATATAGGATAAAACTACCTCACAAATTAATATAGAGCAAAGCACTCCATGCAATTACATGAGATGAGAGAACAAGCCAAGGGGATGAATTTGGATTGACAAGAATGCATCTATTTATAGATGCATTTCTTGGTGTGAACAAGGAAACAACATACAAACTTAATTTCCAACCTTGTTTGGTTGGCTAACACCATTAATCAAGCTACCATCCAACAAATTCAAAAGCACATGTGTAATACCCCCGAAAGGTTAAAGGATTATATGCTACGATGATGAAATGATATATGATTATGTGCTACAATAATGAATTACGATGTATTTAAGAGGGTTGTGGTATTTTAAATTGGGGGCCACGATTTATGATATGATGATATGATGTGGGGAGCATATTGGGTGTTTTTAAAGGATGTATTAATTAAATGAAGTTAGAAAATATCGAGTGAGGATATTTTAATGCATCGTACAAAATACCGGGATACAATTAAACACCACAAAACCACCCTACATGCAACCACCCACCCCCACTTGCATGCAACCCACGCCCCCTCCCCTGTTTTCTGGAAAAGAAGTTGACCAGGCAGGCATGTTCCCACTTAGATATTTTCACCAAAATCTCTTCCAAAAACCTCCTTCTTCCTCCCTTCTCTTCGTCTGATATCTGGACTGCTGCTAGGAGGAAAGTGGTCGGAAATTACTTGTCTTTTCTTGACAAAAATCGGAGAGCAAAAGTGGTGAGGGATCACGCTGGTTCACCAGCTTTTCGTGTTTTTATATGTATGTTATACGTAGCAGTTTTGGCATGCTAGTATTATGGTTATTGAAACCATGTTATGAACACTTGTAGGTAATGTTTATGATGTCCCTAGCATGCTTTGTTAAGTGGCTTACATGACTTATGTGCTAGATTTTCGATTGTAAAAAGGGCTCCTCGAAAATCTGGGAAAGGAAGTACCCTGTTTTTATGTTGAGTAGGGCTTTTGTTATGAAGATTTGAAGCACTCTAGCTTAGGTTATGAATAAACATTTGGCATGAGTACATACACGGAAGTTTGGTGAACATGCCAACATATTTGTTTAAGCATGAACTACGGGATATGTAGTAGTTTCATTGCTATAAAGATGTGTGTTCAAGAATTCTGGACTGAAGAATCATGCCCTGTTTTCTGAAAAAGCTGGTCGGGTAATGATAAAAAGGGGTAGATTTAATGCATGTAGGTTTAAGTTATAAGTGAACCTTTAATTTTATTACATGCATGAAAGTATGTGGAAGTTATTGATATTCTTGTTTAAGCACGTTATGTGTGTTATGAAGTAGAATTGATGGTATGAATTGGGGTGCTCAAAAATCTGGGGAAATCCCGATCATTCAGAGTTCTCGATCGATCGAGATTTGGTCCCGATCGATCGAGCAAGTCAGTAGGTCTAATGTATGTTTTAAAATTTTGATGCCGATCGATCGAAGAATTTCTCGATCGATCGGTGAAGCTTCTCGATCGATCGGTAAAATACTTCGATCGATCGAGCGAGGCAGGAAGCTAAGGCACTGTTAGTGCACAGTGTCTCGATCGATCGAGATCTTGGGCCGATCGATCGAGAGAGGCAGTAAGTTGAAAAATATAATGATGTTTTATTTTGTTAAGTTTATGATGTGAGATGGTTTTGAGGCATCTAATATGGTATTATGCGGTCTTGTAGAACCATCCCAGGTACCGGCTCCATCGAGGAGATAAAGTCCGTGACTCCTCCTCCTTTTGAAAGGCACCACATATGCACTTCTCCGTCGCCCATACCTCTTTTAGTCTCAACCCCCGCAGGAAGAAGTTTGACTACGGATCAGATTGTCTATGATGGCATCATTTATTTTGAGGATAATGAGTTAAGATCAGATTTGATTGTGCTGGGAATGACAGACTTCGATTGCATTGTGGGCATCGATGTTCTGAACAAGTATCAGGCGGTCGTTAACTGCAGGCAAAGGACTGTCCGATTCAGATCTTATATGGGAGTCCAGTGGACATTCTTTGGGGATGGTTCTCGCCCAAGGATTCCGTTGGTATCGGCTGTCAAGATGACACAGTTATTAGAACGAGTCCATACAGGATATCTTATCTATGCCATTGATATGACGGAAAAGAGGAAGGAGTTGAAGGTTGAGGATGTGCCCGTAGTGGCGGATTTTCCTGATGTCTTTCCGGAGGAGATTCCCGGATTCCCACCGACGAGAGAGGTCGAGTTTGGGATTGAGCTGCTACCAGGGACTTCTGCAATTTCTCGTGCCCCATATAGGATGGCACCAGCTGAGTTAAGGGAGTTAAAGATGCAGTTGCAGGAGCTCCTTGACAAGGGCTACATACACCCTAGCGTATCGCCATGGGGTGCGCCTGTCTTATTTGTTAAGAAGAAAGATGGATCGATGCGCCTATGCATTGGCTATAGGCAACTGAATAAGGCCACAGTCAAGAACAAGTATCCACTTCCGAGGATTGATGACTTGTTTGATCAGTTGCAGGGAACGAGGCTCTACAGTAAGATCGATCTGAGGTCGGGGTACCATCAGATACGAGTAAGAGAAGATGATGTTCAGAAGACGGCTTTCAGGACCAGATATGGGCACTATGAATTTCTGGTCATGCCTTTTGGGGTGACGAATGCCCCAGCTGTCTTCATGAGTTTGATGAATAGGGTGTTCCAGCCGTATTTGGATCAGTTCGTCATAGTCTTCATTGACGACATACTTATCTACTCTCGGACGGAAGAAGAGCACGTAAGACACTTGAGGATAGTGCTTCAGATCCTTAGGGATCATCAGTTATACGCAAAGCTTAGCAAGTGTGAGTTCTGGTTGGACAGCGTGGTATTCTTAGGCCATGTCATATCTAGCCATGGAATATCTGTGGATCCCAGAAAGATTGAGGCTGTGATGGAGTGGGCTGCACCCACTTCTGTACCAAAAATACGGAGTTTCCTCGGTTTGGCAGGTTATTACCGACGTTTCGTCGAAGGTTTCTCGAAGATTGCCAAACCCCTGACACAGCTGATTCAGAAAGGAGTCCCCTTCTTTTGGTCTAAGGCTTGTGAGGAAAGCTTCCAAGAGCTGAAGCGTCGTTTGACTACAGCGCCTGTACTGGTGATTCCGTCTGAGGATAAGAGGTTCGCCTTATATACGGATGCGTCATTACAGGGCTTGGGCTGTGTGTTGATGCAAGATAAGCATGTGGTGGCTTATGCATCGAGGCAGCTGAAGCCACACGAAGCCAGGTATCCAGTGCATGATTTGGAATTGGCGGCCATCATATTCGCCTTAAAGATCTGGAGCACGTCTTTCACTATATATACGGACCATAAGAGCCTGAAGTTCTTATTCACTCAGGCAGAGTTGAATATGAGGCAAAGAAGATGGATGGATTTGCTCAAAGATTATGATTGTGAAATTGAGTACCATCCAGGTAAAGCAAACTTGATAGCAGACGCCTTAAGTCGGAAGGTAAAGAGTACTGCAGAGGATGTTATGTGTTTGTCAGCCTTGACGACGTCTTATTGCCAACTGGGCTATGATTTCGATGTAGACACGTCGCCTGTGCGAGTGTCGACCCTATTGGCGGAGCCAGACATATTTGAGGCGACCAGGAAGGCCCAGAAGTCAGATAGTGAGGTTCAAAGGTGGACATCATTGGTACTTCAAGGTCAACCATCCAAGTTTAGAGTGGCTGAGGATGATTCCTTGAGACTGGGCAACCGATGGGTAGTCCCAGATACACCAGAACTGCGTAGAGGAATATTGGAGCGAGCTCACAGTAGTCGATTCAGTATCCACCCAGGGGGAAAGAAGATGTACAAAGATCTATGCGATCAATTCTGGTGGAGACGCATGAAGCGTGAGGTAATCGTTTTCGTTAAAAGATGTTTGATCTGCCAACAGGTAAAGGCAGAGAGGCAAAGGCCTGGTGGTGAGCTGTAGAGCTTAGAGGTGCCTGAATGGAAGTGGGAGCATATATCTATGGACTTTGTGACCCACTTACCTAGGACGGCCTCATGATTTGATGCGATCTGGGTGATCGTGGATAGGCTGACGAAGACGGCTCATTTCATCCCTTACAGTATGTTATATACATACTTGAAGATGGCCCAGATGTATATACGGGATGTGGTGAGGTTGCATGGTATTCCAGTCTCGATAGTGTCTGACAGGGACCCGAGGTTCACTTCACATTTCTGGGAGGGTCTCCAGACAGCTTTGGCCACAGAGGTGAGACTGAGTACGGCCTATCACCCTCAGACAGACGGCCAAACAGAGCGTACCATTCAGACGCTCGAGGACATGTTGAGGGCGTGTATTTTGGAGTTTGATACTCCGTGGCAGGATTCAGTGCCGCTGGTGGAGTTCTCCTATAATAACAGTTATCAGGCGAGCATTCAAATGGCCCCTTTTGAAGCTCTGTATGGACGACGATGTAGATCACCACTGTATTGGGAGGACTTGACTAGCAAAGCGGTCGGAGGACCGGATATGATCAGGGATATGGAAGGTAAGATAAAGTTGATACGCCAGAAGATGAAAGCGGCCCAGGACAGGCAAGCGGCCTATGCCAATAAGCGGCGATGACCACTAGAATTCCAGTTAGGAGACAGGGTCTTCTTAAAGATCTCGCCCTTCAGGGGTGTGGTTCATTTTGGGATGCGGGGAAAGTTATCTCCAAGGTATGTTGGGCCATATGAAGTGTTACAGCGTATCGGTACTTTGGCATATCGTTTGGCTCTACCGCCATCCTTGTCTGGCATACACGATGTTTTCCATGTCTCTATGTTACGAAAGTATGAGTCAGATCCGTCTCATGTCTTACAGCCTACAGAAGTTCAGTTAGACTCAGATATGTCCTACGAAGAACGACCAATCAGAATTCTGGATCGAGAGGATCGCAGACTACGGAGCAAAGTTATACCGATGGTCAAAGTTCAGTGGGATCGTCGGGGTGTCGAGGAGGCTACATGGGAGACGGAACGGCATATGGTGCAGCACTATCCGGAACTATTTCTCTGGTATGTATTTATGTTTAGTTCCGTTATGATGATGCATGTGGATTTGAGGACGAAATCTTATAAGTAGGGGAGTAATGTAATACCCCCGAAAGGTTAAAGGATTATATGCTACGATGATGAAATGATATATGATTATGTGCTACAATAATGAATTACGATGTATTTAAGAGGGTTGTGGTATTTTAAATTGGGGGCCACGATTTATGATATGATGATATGATGTGGGGAGCATATTGGGTGTTTTTAAAGGATGTATTAATTAAATGAAGTTAGAAAATATCGAGTGAGGATATTTTAATGCATCGTACAAAATACCGGGATACAATTAAACACCACAAAACCACCCTACATGCAACCACCCACCCCCCACTTGCATGCAACCCACGCCCCCTCCCCTGTTTTCTGGAAAAGAAGTTGACCAGGCAGGCATGTTCCCACTTAGATATTTTCACCAAAATCTCTTCCAAAAACCTCCTTCTTCCTCCCTTCTCTTCGTCTGATATCTGGACTGCTGCTAGGAGGAAAGTGGTCGAAAATTACTTGTCTTTTCTTGACAAAAATCGGAGAGCAAAAGTGGTGAGGGATCACGCTGGTTCACCAGCTTTTCGTGTTTTTATATGTATGTTATACATAGCAGTTTTGGCATGCTAGTGTTAGGGTTATTGAAACCATGTTATGAACACTTGTAGGTAATGTTTATGATGTCCCTAGCATGCTTTGTTAAGTGGCTTACATGACTTATGTGCTAGATTTTCGATTGTAAAAATGGCTCCTCGAAAATCTGGGAAAGGAAGTACCCTGTTTTTATATTGAGTAGGGCTTTTATTATGAAGATTTGAAGCACGCTAGCTTAGGTTATGAATAAACCTTTGGCATGAGTACATACACGGAAGTTTGGTGAACATGCCAACATATTTGTTTAAGCATGAACTACGGGATATGTAGTAGTTTCATTGCTATAAAGATGTGTGTTCAAGAATTCTGGACTGAAGAATCATGCCCTGTTTTCTGAAAAAGCTGGTCGGGTAATGATAAAAAGGGGTAGATTTAATGCATGTAGGTTTAAGTTATAAGTGAACCTTTAATTTTATTACATGCATGAAAGTATGTGGAAGTTATTGATATTCTTGTTTAAGCACGTTATGTGTGTTATGAAGTAGAATTGATGGTATGAATTGGGGTGCTCAAAAATCTGGGGAAATCCCGATCATTCAGAGTTCTCGATCGATCGAGATTTGGTCCCGATCGATCGAGCAAGTCAGTAGGTCTAATGTATGTTTTAAAATTTTGATGCCGATCGATCGAAGAATTTCTCGATCGATCGGTGAAGCTTCTCGATCGATCGGTAAAATACTTCGATCGATCGAGCGAGGCAGGAAGCTAAGGCACTGTTAGTGCACAGTGTCTCGATCGATCGAGATCTTGGGCCGATCGATCGAGAGAGGCAGTAAGTTGAAAAATATAATGATGTTTTATTTTGTTAAGTTTATGATGTGAGATGGTTTTGAGGCATCTAATATGGTATTATGCGGTCTTGTAGAACCATCCCAGGTACCGGCTCCATCGAGGAGATAAAGTCCGTGACTCCTCCTCCTTTTGAAAAGGTACGTAAGAGACGTACGGGCATCGGACGGTAAAACACATCCCTACACTATGACTATGCATTTATCGCATGAATATACACGATGAAATGATGATGTTTATACGATGAAATAATGATGTTTATATGACGTTTATATGATGATGTGTATACGATGTTTATATGATGATGTTTATACGATGTTATTGTGGTAAGGTGCCACGGGGTAAGGTGCCCCACATGGTAAGTAGCCATGCGATGTTATTGTGGTAAGGTGCCACGGGGTAAGGTGCCCCACATGGTAAGTAGCCATGCGATGTTATTGTGGTAAGGTGCCACGGGGTAAGGTGCCCCACATGGTAAGAGGCCATGCGATGTTATTGTGGTAAGGTGCCACGGGGTAAGGTGCCCCATATGCATGATTATGAATCAGGGACAACAATAAGAAGTTAATGAATATCCAGCATATTTACTTAACCAAGATTTCATGCATTTACTATAATGTTTATATGTTGTTAAGTAAAATTGTATATGCTCATGATGTGTTGTTCCTGTAGGTACGCTTTTGGGACAAAAGGACTAAGGGGCGGGTTGAGGCAGTGAGCTACGAGGGACACAGGAACGTATAGGATTTCAAGTTATGATTAGTATCTACTCTAGGAGTAGTGTAAATCTAAACGACATTCTTTTGTAATGTAATGAATTATTTTTGAAGTTTTGTATTTTGGCCTGTAATCCTGTTAGCTCGTGTAACAACCGATTCCTTAAGACGTTATTATGCATGATTAGTCCTTCTTATGTCTAGTAATCACTGTTAAGGTGGGAAGACCCCACAACATGTTTATATATGCACCGTTCAACACTCCATTTCTCCATTTTTTCATGAATCAATAATACTTTCGGATGAAAAGGAGACGTCCATCGACACATAGGAACGAAAGCGGGGTGACTGACTGTGAAGGGGGTCCTTTGCAGGGCTGGAGCGGCGACACATGGAAAATGGGGTGGATGCGAAAAGAGTCTGATGATCTACCTCATAGACAATCATGCCGATGCGGTGTAGTACTCAAAAAGGTCTGTAATACCTTCGAGACAGCTTTTGGAGGGGTGGTGGTGGACCGACATTTGCCAGTAGGTCTATAGCTTCAATAAAACCAAGCCCTCGGGTTCGAATTTTTTTCCCGTCAGATGTTTATCGGTTTGTCTTTTCATTTTCAGTTGAGTAAGGGTGAGACTATTTTTGAGTTTCTACAGGATAGTTGTATGGGTTGTTAGGGTTGTGTGAATGTTGGTGTTGGTGGAGGCTTTTGGGGATGGAATTATTACACGGTGGCTTCAATTCGGCTATTAAAGCCATATAACATCCATTTGTTGCTTGTTTTCGGCCGTAATCTCATTTAGATATTGCTGGTGTTCCTCATGCACCTGTCGTTGAGATACAGCCAGTCGTGGACATTGGCGGACATCGAAAAAAATTCGGAAGGGGGGGGATTTTTAAAATAAAAAATGTAGGGCAAGAAAATTTTAGAGGGTCAAAAAAAATTTAAGGGGGGCAAAAAAAATTGTTTCCTTACGAGGAAGGGGCCCTGCATGTTTGTAGATCCGCCCCTGGTCGTGGATCTTTGGAATTGGTATGAGTTTGGGTAGGTTTGGGTGGCATGGAAGATTCATTTGATGAGATCACCAATTCTTAGGATCAAGTTGGATTTAAATTCCTTTTTTGTAGTGGAAATACGGACACTCCTCATAAATAAAGATTAAGAAAGAGAAAAGACAATTTGAAACAATATTTTTCTTGTCTTTCATCCATAATCATTAGCCATTATATACAAATATATATTTCGACTATAACAACCCATTACTACTAATGGTCAATAAAACAATTAAATAACATAATCTTGGCCCACATTGTCATATGTTTATGTCTTGTGAGTCGTTGGTCTTGCTCTGAAATGACTCGGCCCGTATCAAACTATATATCCTCATATAATTACCATCACGTCACTGGCTATTTTCTCATCCTATAACTTTTACTCTGGGCCCAATTTGGTGTGACTTGCAAAATCATAATGCCCTCAAGAAGATTACTCATTGAAATACTACGCTATTTACAAAAAAAAAATAAACTCCCAAAAACAATTTAAATAAAAAGTAGTACAAACATATAATAATTTAAACAACAAACGACTGTAGAAGCACAAAAAGTGCAACAAGATGCCATCATTAGTTAAGCATTAAATGCCACCGCTCTTATCATGTAGTGGCATAAACAATTGGGTTATCAACAAAGTATTTTTAAAAATAGAAAAAAGACATTTATAATAAACGAATAGTTTTAACTTTTACATATTTAGTACATACACGTAATTCACAACATATGACATTGTTTGGAAATTGAAAGGATCATATATCAATAATCTAATCAAACTAAATTCTCTCTCAAAAGCATAAACTCGCGCAAGCAAAATCTTTTCTCATGAGTTCATTTCATAACTTTGAAGGAAAAATAGTCAAATTTGTCCCGTAACTTATCCTACTTTGGGTTTTGATTTTTTAAGTAGTTAAAATTGAGTTTTCTTCCTGTAATATTTTTTTTGGGTTTATAATCTTATTTCTTCGGAATGATGATATGACATCAAATAATTACATACGTTGCACCGAAAATTACTATATGAGATATTGCTAACATAATTGTCACCATGTAAATATGACTAAAGTTTAAACCATACGTTATAATATAATAAAATGAGTTATTTTAGGAAAAATAAAGTCATAAAAAAATTCAATTTTTTTTATCAATTGGGGGGGGAGGATTTTGTTACAAACAAGACTTGAACTCGAGTCAACCCCACTTAGGAAAATGGTGACAACCATTATGCTAAGTTTTTGGTGTAAAAAATAAAGATTTAGCGAAAGTTTTATGTTATTTAGTTTATGATGAATTACCTATATACTATTTTGGTTTGAATAATAACGAATTTCATAATCTAGTTTAAACAATAATGTCTACATCAGTTGCTATGTATTTTATATCAAATCATATAAGAGATACTTGTAACTTTTTAATATCTATTGTGTGATGTTGTAATACACTATTCTATAAAAGTACATTTGTAATTATTAAATTAGATGTCAAAAATTATAATATTTATTATTGGGAGATAAATGTAATTTATTCTTTAATTATGATAAGTTTAATGAAAACCTTAATCGATATCTAAAATTAGAAATCTGGAAAAATGTATAGAAAAAAAAAAAATATTTACTCCATCCCTTTGGGTTCCGCCATATCTCTGTTGCGCGGTCTCTCTGCATTACGTGCAATTCTTACATTTCTATCCTTCAGAATCATTCCCAATACCCTGAATCTTGACCTAGGTTTAAGGAATTATTTCTTCGATGACCATACCTCTGAACATCTAGAAGCTACACCATATCGGATATTGTCGGATCTGTACGGAGCATTTGAAAAATCAAGCAAGATGAGTTCGAATCTGGCAGCAGCGAGCACACATGGGAATCTGGATGAGCAGATTGATCAACTCATGCAGTGCAAGCCTTTGTCTGAGCCCGAGGTTTTTCTTCTGCCTACTTTTGTTTTTTAAATCTCTTGTTCTGGTTTTCTTCATTTTGTTATACAGATCTGGTGCATATGGTTGAGGTGACTGTGTGGAGATGTGAAAGAGTTTTCTTCTATGCTTCGATGTTTGATCCAATTCGAGCTTTAAATATTGAAATTCGATCGTTTCATTTGTAATTTGAATTATTTATCAGATATTCTCGCCGGTAAGATTAAAAAAAAAGTTTTAGCGAAAAATGGATTGCTTTGACAGCGATAAACTAAATAAATTGCACACAACGCCCAAGATTTTGCTGTTTTAGATAGCTGCAGTTTAGGCTTTTATTGGAGGAGTGTTGGGATTTCCCGTTGATGAATGTATGACTTCTTATCTTGGAGGTAATATTTCTCCGTAGAGTACGTATATACAATTTAGGTGATTGATGAGTGGGATCTGTCTCGTTATTTTGTGTGAGCATTTGATATTTACTCTTGAATTTAGCTTGTTACATTTTTTTAAGGAATGAAGAACCTTACCCAAAAAAATGAAGATGGAGATTGAAACTGAAAGTCATGAAGATGATTAGTTCTCAAACAAACACGATGTTTATATTGCTGTTGCTGTTCTTTGTTTTAGATGTTTACACAACATTCCTCGGATAATTGAGGTAGCATGGTAACTACGAAGACATTTTGTGACTGTCCTCATCTTTCTGGCTTCATTTTGCGAGTCTTCTTCTCCTTAAATAAATAACTATGAAATTATGTTTTATTCGATTTAATGAGTTGGCGAATAGCTCGACATTTTGTTGTTTTATTTTTTGATATATCCACACTGAAAACATAATGGTTAATGTTTCGCATTTTGTGAATGCAGGTTAGGACCTTATGTGAGAAAGCTAAAGAGGTGCTTATGGAGGAAAGCAATGTTCAGGTATTAAAATATGTATTTTTCACGTTTACAGCTGGTATTAATGTGTTTCTATTTTAGGTTGTTCCTTTATTGTAGCTTGAAACAGAATAACGATACTTTAAATATTTTGTTATCAACGAATCAATTGGCCGAAGCCACATTATGCTAGGTAGTTCTCATAAATGAGAATTCTTAATCGGGACGGATTGCTCTCAGTGAGTAATTTGCTCATACACTCACCATCACATGAAACAATTCTTCTTTACATGGCAATGCGGTTGTGTGGAATTCCCACTCACTCACAATTTTGGGGCCTTGTGAAATGTGATTCATTAATTCTATTTTCAAACTTCACAGATCTGATTTATGTAATTTTTGGTGCCATATCGCTTCTGAGAGTTAATATTTTTCTAACAGGCTAGTTCATTTCCATCTTCCTTTTGGAATTAATAGTATTTTCTTAACTTTAATTTACAATGGCAATTCTCAAATGTGTTTTTTTCGCTCTTGGTGCTAAATTATTATTTTGTACTTAGCTTCTAACATATGCCTCTAGACAATGGCCTTAGAACTGTGTTTTTAGATATTTGCCCTTTTTGAATTTGTTATGTTGGTTGTTTTGTTTATTACACATAGTTACTAAAGGCGCATAGCACATTGAAGCGCAAAGGTGTCCTGGGACTATAGCGCGCGCTTTACTAAAGTAAAGCGCACTAGCTTATATATTCATAATACATCAAAAGCGACCATATATTTTAACAGCCATAAACAAGCTTAAAGATAACAAAGTTAATTAATAAAGTAAGCATCAAATGACGACAAAATTAAATAAAATATTAAATATCATAATGCACAAATGTCGTTCACAAATACTAAAATTGAGAAAATAGTTCTTGCTTCTTACACATTAAACTATCCATATTTTCAAAATAAAAAACTAATCTATTCGTCGCTCGTATCATCAACTTCAAGATCAGTGTCATCTTCTACATCTCTATTATCCATAGTTATTAAAGGTGCTAGGCGCCTAAAAGTGATGAACCATGCCCTGGCTTAAAGTGCTGCGCTGAGCGAAGCGTGGTATAATAGAAGTTAGATGTCGAGAAAATTTTTAAATGTTTATATATGAATATTGTTTTTCAACATGGCCAAACTATATAGCAAAGAAGCTGTCCATGTTGTAATATTTGTTCATTTATAATATAAAAATTTACTATACGAGAGATTTGATAAAAATGAATCTCATTTAACATTAAATCAGAATTATTAAAAAAATAAAGAAGCAATATGTTAAATCTGTTTGATTGAATTAGGGGTCAATTTATTCTCATAACATTCTTACTCTATTCTTAAATTTTTTTTTTGTTTTTACATTAATTCTTCACTTATTTAATATCTATTTGTACATTTTAAAATGTAATTACAACTAAATTTTATATTCGATGTAATTAATAATGAATATGACATGTTTATACTCTAATATATAAATATAGGGTTTAAGCTTATTTAAAATAGGATTTGGGCTTATTTTTTTTAAGTAATCTGAGCCCAACCCTAACAACACTCTTTCTCTCCATCAAGTGATCGCCCAGGGCTTAAGCCCTAGGCGCTGAATAGGCGCCTCCCGAGTATAGCGCGCGCCTTGCGCGCTTTTATAACTATGTTATTACATGTAATTTTTATGGGCTTGTACTGTTGAATCCTCTACTAGCACTAATTCGAGTTTCATTCAGTAAATTTTACTTATCAGTTAGATGCTAGATTAATTTATTTGTTTCTGTGTGCAGCCTGTAAAGAGCCCTGTGACAATTTGTGGTGATATCCATGGTCAATTTCATGATCTTTCTGAACTTTTCCGCATCGGAGGGAAGGTATTATATTTTTTATGCCTGTCATATACACATATATTTTTTTTTTGTTTTGAACCATAAATATATTCTTTAAGACAAATACCAAATATAAATGGAGTTCAACTGGTTTATTTCCTTTGACATCAGGTTTTGTGGAATAGAATTAACATATTAAATAATCAAGTGGAATTCTCTCTTAAATATTAAAATCCACTTGTTTAATGTGCTGCATATTTTCCTTTCGTGTTGTCATTGTCGCTTTTTTGACTTTGGAGTATGTTTTTTTAACTTCCTTTAATGTTTTTTTGTCCCATACGTGCTTTACATGCATGAATTTCCTTTAATACAAATCTGCATTTGCAATGAGCTTCTTTGTTTTTGTTGACCTATCCTTAGACCATTCCTGAACCACGAGTCTTCAAAGACAAGTATATTTATCAAATCCAATTCTTTTATGTCCTCGTATTTTTTTGTTTTGAACTAGAAAATATATTCTTCAAGACAAATACCAAATAAATAGAGTTGAACTGGTTTATTTCCTTTGACATCAGGTTTTGTGGAATAAATTAACATATTAAATAATCACGTAGAATTCTCTCTTAAATATTAAAATCCACTTGCTTAATGTGTTCCCTTTCGTGATGTTATTGTCACTTTTTTTTTGACTTTGGAGTATGTTTTTTAACTTCCTGTAATGTTTTTTTGTCCCATACGTGCTTTACATGCATGAATTTCCTTTAATACAATCTGCAATTGCAATGAGCTTATTTGTTTTTGTTGACCTAGCCTTAGACCATTCCTGAACCATGAGTCTTCAACGACAAGTAAATATATCACATCCAATACTTAAATGTCCTCGTAATTCCTTTTTTTCCTCTTGTCACTAAACATTGGAATGGGATGTATAGGTGTACTTCATTTGCTGTTCAAGATATTTTGACTGGGGTAATAAGGAATGAGCTATAGTGGAAATGTTATGTTCACAGATTAAGAAACACAAACACACAGAAGATTAATCGAAAAATAAGCTGAAAATTGAGTTGTATTGGTGAACAAAAGGGAAATTACAATAGGAAAGGAAACACTCAGCTACTTCTACTCCAAGTAGAATAATTCTCCTTGGCCCAAGCACAATGGCTCAACTCACTCTGTTACTACCAAATTCTGGTATGCTCTTCACCACACTCCATCCCCCTTTTTATTTAGTATTTTCCCTCCCACTCTAACTGCCTACCCCCTCATTCACGTGTTCTACCCTCACCCCCTTTCCTTGGGCTTCTAGACTGGCCCATCATTGTCATTGATTGGTGTCTTGGATTTGAGCTTATTATTCTTTGAACTTATTCCCATAACAATACCGCCCCTTGAAAATCAGCCTTGAGGAGCCTTGTCCTCAAGGCTGAGCTCCGCTTTACATAGTTATTAAAAGCTCACATAGCGCGCGCTAAAGCTCAAGGCGAAGCGAGGCGCGGGTCTTGCGCCTCGCAGCGCCATGCTCCTCGTGTTTTGGCAAAGCGCGAGCTATGTGCGCTTTTTTAATTAGCCAAGGTGCACGCTATAGCGCGCCTTTGCTAAGGCTTGAAAATTGGGGCTGAGAGGTTATCAAAATACGTTGGGCTTATTAAAAATAAGCCCAAGTTAGATAATATTAGGGTTAAGTTAGATAGTTATAAAGTCTTGTTGCATAAACCCTCCAGCCTCCAGTCACCGCCGACCGATAAGCATGTTGATGTGTTCAAGTGCTCTATTTTTCTTTTATTCAAAATTATATTACATTATTTCCTTTCCTTTTTTCGCCTCAAATTATTATTTATTTTTGAATTGATTCTCCTTTCTTGTTTTATATTTTCTTTTCCTTCAATTTTTACGTGACAAAGTTCATCAGTCATCACAATCGTCAATGAGTCCATTCCACCAAAGTTTGACAAATACTTGAGAATATAGCAAATATAAATTGCTAAGCTATTAACATTGCTAAACCATACTGCTAATTGTTGCTAATGGTTTGATTAAATTTTATGGATACTTTTGATGTATTAAAAATATATAAGCTATTGCGCTTTACTTTAGTAAAGCGCGCGCTTCGCGTCACGCTATGCACTATAGTCCCAGGACCCCTTTGTGCTTTAGTGCGCAATGGGCCTTTAATAACTATGCCGCTGTATTTCTGTCACTTTTCCTGGGTAATTAGTTTTTTCCCCTCTATCCCAAATCCTATTGGCATCTAGTACGTCCTTCATTCTGATAATATAGAATGGTCACTCTTTCATAACTAGTAATCCCTCCTTCCCACTTATTCCAACACCAACATGAGCTTTCTGAATCATGCTAACATTGTCATCACCGATACTAAGGGTAATCTTCTTTGCTGATTCAAAAAGAGTCATGCCATCCAAAAACTCATTTTTCACTGACTGTTTCTGCAACACATCAGTTCCTAGAAACACCAACATATTGAAGGACCTCATTTCTTTCTTTTGCACTTCGTCGAGTTGATAGAAACCAAATACTGTACTCCACATGTTCATTTGCTCTGATATGGAAGGAACTGCCAATTGCCCAACTTCCCAAGAACATAGTTCTCTTGCAATTGCAGATAAAGACGCTGACACATCCCTTTCCGCCGATAAATCTCACGAGTCCCAAGAAATGGCGTCTCAGCAAGAAGGGTTCCCTTAATCCGGACTGATGTCGCTGAAACAATTTCATCTCCCAGCTCCAAAATTGCAGTATGGAACCTATTATAATTCAATCGAGAAAAATTTAACCAACAGTTACGGATAACACCATGCATCATACTACTACAACTCCTGTTAAAGATGAGTAAAAAATACTCATCCATAATAGATAATGCAACGACTACTTTGGAGTTGTATCCCACCCTTTGACGAAAACCACAGCGTGAGGCATCAGAAATGTCAGTTTGTTGACTATATGAATCTGAATTTCCAGCTTCTAATTCTTGTTTGACTCCAAGGATCTTCTGTCGGTCAAACACTGTCGAGCAGCCGCACATCCGCGACCCACCGGCCCCTCATGCCTAGCCTCCGGTGACCCCCCCAGTCACCTAACGTTGCCCGATTCCGGCACGCCGATGCTCTTCTTCCCCGGCGCGTTTTCCGTTTGTTGATGCGCAGTGGAATCTAGATTGATTTGGGCTATCTAATTGAATTTCTTGGGTTCAATTTTGATTCAAATTGGCAGCCCAATAATACCCAACTCTAATTTTTCACTCAATTAAATAATCCATATTGAAAGCCTGATTGGAGAAAGTTCTATGGGTTTTTATCTCTTTCCATGATCGAAGTTCACCGCCTCACACTCTAACACGTTCCCCTTCGACTTATGAAGCCCATCCCATCGCCTTGTTCGCATCAACGTCGCAACTCAGTCACCTCTGTACTTCGCCGCCTTACACCCACCATACCGCCTAATTGATTCTTCCGCCATCACTTCCCCATTCCTGTACTCTCACCTTTCAGTTTTCTGGTTCCAAGGGATCGATGCATCAAATGGATAGAACGCGATGTTCATAGTTTTTCCCGCCTTATTTGCAGCGTCCACCCACTACTTCCGAGTTTTCTCTCCGATTTCCGGTGGAAATTCTAAGCTTCTAGTGTGTTTTTTTCCCTCGTTCATGCTGCTTGAATCCTCCAGCTCTTTCGCAGGCCATTCATCTGCCTTTTCCGCCAGCTCGATTCCAGAAGATTCCTATGATTCCTTATCTGCAAATGCGTCCATCTCTTTCATAAGTTCTTCAGTTGCTTCTTCCAATTCTCCAAATCCAGTCCCTGTCATCTCATTTGACATCGGTTGTTTGTCTTCTTCCCTTAAGTGAACATAATTGTTTTGAGTTTGCTCCCCAAATCTTTTCATCACTTCTTGTGTGAATTGCTCCCCAGTTATATTGGGATATAGCAGTATAAGTAACGAAAACCATACCTCAGCAGCTCCATACATGCTCATGAATGCAATCTGCATTCCGTGATGCCATGACGTTGAGTTGATCATGAAATACCGCTCCGCCTTCAGAATCCAACTCATGAGATCAACACCATGAAATTCTGACATTGCCTTGTACCCTACGATGCACGGACACTCACACGACACGGGCACGACGACACGGATTTTCAAAATTATATTTTATATTTATATATGTATTATATGTTAGGGGAACAATTACAATAACAAAACCACAGTAGAATAATCTAAAAGAAATGAACTGAATTGCTGACATATGAGTGAATATATCTGTAAATGTAAAGAAATACAAGGAAAAACTCTCAAAAGCTGAATGTTACTCGGGGAAGATCACCTCCCTGCCCAAGCTAAAAGCCTGCAGACAATTCTTCAATCTAAATTCCTGAATGAAATCTACTGTGCCGTCCCACTCTCTTTTTAACCCTATTCTCTAACCTCTAACGGACTTCCCACACTCCCACGTGTTCCCCTCCCTTTGTAAATTGTGGGCCTTCTTGTCTTGGGCTTCTATCCTGGAATGGGCTGATAATGGGATGTAACAATACCACCCTTTCGAAAACTAGCAGTCCTCAAGGCTGAGATTGGACACTCGATCTTCTATGCATTCAGTATCTTTCCAACCAACATCAAAGACCACAATCTCGAAATCAAGGTCATAGTACATATTACCGAAGTACCGAGAATTAATATGATACTTTTCAGTCCTCACTTCAGTTATGGTAGAACTATTGTCTGTCTTGTTAAATTCTTGCATGGTTACATTTTCAACATCAACAAAAATTAACCCTTCTGCACCTGCCTTGCATCTCAGCAGCTTGTAAATATCCCCCAATTGACAAAATACTTGCTGGACCCTACACTCTCAAGTAAAATCTTTCTCATTGTACTTCCTGTACTTGGTCAATGTCGTGGCCCCTATGAAACTGAGTTCCCCTTGGCCAAACATGGATTTTAAAAATTTTCCAGCTTCCATTGCTCTTCCAGTAGCTCCTGCGCCAACTACAGTGTGTATTTCATCAATAAATAACCTAATCTGCCCATTCGATTCAGTGATTCCTTTCAGCATGGCTTTTAGCATTTCTTCAAACTCCCTACGAGACTTTCCCTCAACCATCACAGAACCATATCCAGAAAAATCAACTTTTGATTGAATTGAGATTCCGGAACATCGCCACAATTCAATCTATGAGATAACCCTTCAACAATCATTGTGTCTTCCAATCTCGGTTCACCAGTCGAGCCGTCGCACACAAACACATTTGACCCAACCAATTTGCCTCTCCTTCAAGTACGCCACAAGATCCCAGAGCCCCATCAATTAAAATGTTCAATGTTGTCTGCACATTACCACCGGTGGCTGCAGTGCCCCGTTTCCAATCTTCTTCAGTGACACGATCTGATAATTTTGCCGTTCCAGCCCCACTGTGCATGGATTTGTGGTTCGTTTCCTGGTCCCCAATTGCGCCACCCACTCTGTTTGCCGCCGAAACCCTTGGGTCCCATATCCGGCCGCTGGTAACACCCCGGCGCTTCCCCAACCGATGATTCCTTCACCCTTACAGTCTGTGTAGTCTTCTTCCCGATGCCGATTTCTGGATTTTGACGTCCAGATTGATGCGAATGGTTTTAATCGGTAAATGTGATTGTTTTGGGCCAATGAATAATCCTATGCCCAATAGGAGAGCAACTCATGTTCTTTTCTTCAAGCCCACTCCACATATGGTCTACCCAACTCTCCCCCTCCCTGACATCAAAGCCCATCATTCTTATTTCCTTCCTAACCTCATTGATGTGGCCATTATCGTTCACCGCACCGACACCAGCCTCTAACCCTTTCTCCTTCTTCGACAAAGCAACAAGTTTATTGGAATTTGTTGCTTTTCGACCACAATACCTCATAATCAATTCTTCTTCGAGCCCTTCCCATTTCTGTCTGGAATCTTTTCTGCACGTTTATGGATCCAAGGATCGACATATCAGTATAACTAGTTGGTTTGGTATTGAATTGATAACCCGCAGCGGCATGAACGATTTGTTCCTTTTCGTATGGTTGGTATGCTCCTCCCTCCTTTTCTTTCCCTTCCACCTCATATAGAATTTCCAGATTTCGAGTATGCCTTTGCACTTCGCACTTCGCACTTCGCACCAAAGACTTGGATTCTCTCGGATGATCTCTTCTTCACTATTTTCCGCCAACTCCCTGTTCTTAGTCTTCTCTTCAGCATTTTTTTCTCACCTTGTTCACCTTCAACACTTGTAATCCCGTCTCTAATACTATTCAGAGACTTATCGTCACTGGAAACCGCAACCAGAAAATCACTCTTGAAACACCCAGGCACAGGGTCGGATGGCCGTCCCAACCATGTCGCTATCTGCCTCAAACTTTGTTGTACTCATGCCAAGGATTCTTCCCCCTCCCCAAACTGCCGCAGCAACTCGTGGGTGAATAACTCCCATGACAGATATGGATAGCTCAGCGTGAGCTCATAGAACCACAAGTCAGCCACTCCCTCCATGCTCATGAAAGCGAGCTGTAGTCGGTCCTCGAATGATGTAGAGTTGGTGGCAAAATACTCCTCCGCTTGCGTAATCCAGTGCTGGGGATTAATTCCATCAAACCTTGGCATGCTCCAGCCATACAAAGTTATAGCCATCCTTAGTGTCGATCGGCAGGGTCGGAGCAATTGTTAGGGGAACAATTACAATAACAAAACCACATTAGAATAATCGAAAAGAAATGAACTGAATTGCTGAAGTATGAGTGAATATAACTGTAAATGTAAAGAAATACAAGGAAGAACACTCAAAAGCTGAATGTTACTCAGGGAAGAACACCTTCCCTGCCCAAGCTAAAAGCCTGCAGACAATTCTTCAATCTAAATTCCTGAATGAGATCTACTCTGCCCTCCTACTCTCTTTTTAACCCTATTCTCTAACCTCTAACCGAGTTCCCACATTCCCACGTGTTCCCCTCCCTTTGTAAATTGCGGGCCTTCTTTTCTTGGGCTTTCTATCCTGGAATGGGTTGATAATGGGATGTAACATTATACATGTATTATATTACAAAATATTAAAATTCGTATTTTTTAAATTCTAAAACCATATAAAATCAACAAAAATATTCTTACCAAATTTAAGAAGCATATAAATAAATGCATATAACTAGAATCATCATAGTATCACTCATACTACCACCAAATACATATTATTTCAATTAACATAAAGTTTAACAAACACGTCCAAATAAAATATAACACAAACAATATTCTTAACAAATTCAAAAGGCATATAAAAAATGCATGTCACTGAAATCATCATAGTATCACACATATTAACACTAAATGCATATTACTTTAATTAACATAAAGTTTAACTAATACGTCAAAATTTAATTTTAGCCAATAACTTTTTAAATTGTATAATTAGCACCAAAAAGTGTCATTTTTATGTCGGACATGCTCATCTGCCATGTCCGATACGAGTGTCCGATTTCTGAGGGAATGTCGACATGGGGGTCCTATTTTATTTTTTTAAAAAAATTAAGGACACGCCACGGAGAGAATGTTCGACACGAGTCCGATTTTATTTTTTTTAAAAAATTAAGGACACACCACGTGGCTTGTACGACACGTGTCCGAGGAGTGTTGGCGTACGAGAAATATCCGACACTGCACCGATGGATTTTTAGGAGTATTCGTGTATCATAGATTGCACCTAAAGCTTTTGAGAAAAAAATGATCTCTCCTTTTTTTTTAACGATGGAACTGTAGTTGGTGGTCATGATGCTGTATATCCTCAGTCGCGTCGTCGTCGGCAAGTCGGACCAGTTGTTATGTTCATAGATTAAGAAATAAAACACAGAAGATTAATCGAAAAATAAGCTGAAAATTGAGTTGTATTGATGAACAAAAGGAAAATTACATTAGAAAAGGAAACACTCAGCTACTTCTACTCCAAGAAGAATAATTCTCCTTGGTCCCAAGCACAGTGGCTCGACTCACTCTGTTACTGCCAAATTCTGGTATGCTTTTCACCACACTCCATCGGCCATCCCCCCTTTCCCATCATTGTCATGGATTGGTGTCTTGGGTTTGGGCTTATTATTCTTTGAACTTCTTCCCGTAACAGGATAATGGAATTATGAGATTACCCTTTTTTAATTCTTCTATTTTAGCCTTTACTTCAGTTAATTTATGTGCAAGTATGTTATATACGGCGGCAACCTGAGTATCTAATATGTTTCATCTGCCTGCTGACAGTGTCCAGACACCAATTATCTATTCATGGGTGATTATGTCGACCGGGGCTACTATTCTGTCGAAACTGTAACTGTAAGTATGTTTCATGATTTCTGTGTATAGTACTAACGTTTTTGGCTGTCCTGCTTGTCTTGCGTGAAAAGATGCTTATAGGACTTGCCTGCAGCTTTTAGTGGCTCTGAAAGTTCGGTATCCTCAGCGGATCACAATTCTTCGAGGAAATCATGAAAGCAGACAGGTATTCATTTACATTATATATTCCCCCCAACATATGATAGAATGAGCTCTATGTAGCTTACTTGCAAGTTTGTGTTAATATATGTTAGCTTGCCTTGGAAGAGAATTTGAGAGTGTTGAATGAATCTTTTTGCATGGAAACCATTTTGAAAAAAGAAAAAAGAAGCAAGTATTTCTCAGCTTTGAAGTCTGTCTTCCGGCAAATCCTTTTTTTCTCTTTCTAACTGATGTGCCAACCTTTCCAATCAACAAGTGACTTTCCATCTACTCCAACGAGAAACCTTATCCAACAGTATCCTTGAGTTGGTGTTTATTATGCAAAATCGGAGACAAACCCAAAGATCTCCGGTTTTATCTTGCTGATTAACAAATTTTATAGGTGCAAGTTCTTGAAAGAATTTGATTTTTGTAGCAAACCAATAATGTATACCGAAGAGAGAGAAAATCTAGAAAGCTAAGTTAGTGACACTCTCAACTTTTTGGGAGTTGTGGAAAGCGAGGAAGAAATGTATTTTTTGAAGGAAAACAAGGAGTCATATCTTCATGATGGAAAAACATCCAACATTGGATTTTACTTTTGGCACATCTGGACGAATATCTTAAAGAAAATTGTAAATGAAAACCTAGATTAGCCTTCGATAATCGTGTAATTTGGTTGTGACGAGACTAGGTAGATTTTACTTTTGGCACATCTGGACGAATATCTTAAAGAAACTTGTAAATGAAAACCTAGATTAGCCTTCGATAATCGTGTAATTTGGTTGTGACTTGTGACTAGACTAGGTATATTGGGCAGTGCATCTCTATTTTCGAAAGATTTGTCAAAAGGAAGTCTTACATTCGTTTGTACATTTACAGTTATCAGCTACTTTGTTTTCTTATATAAAAATGTAAGGACATTTTTCAAGTTATATTTTAATGAATGTAATTGAATAATGGATGTGTTTTTGGTAGTATTGAAATTTTATATCTATTTTACTTGATAATAGCTTGTTTTTGCAGATCACACAAGTCTATGGGTTTTATGACGAATGCCTGCGGAAGTGAGTTCTATATGCTCATATGATTGGCTTAAAATTTAGCTTCAATATTTTTCATTTACTTGCATTTCCTAACCCAGAGATTTAAAAAAAACAATGTTTGTAAAAGTTATACCAGATTGTGTGTTTCATAGTCATGAAATATAATAAGATTCTTAGATGATCAAATTAATCTGCATCTATATGCTTCACACTCTGAAGAAATATTGCATGTTCCAGAAACAAATAATTTTGCATAGTTGACACGATAATTATTTATTTCATGCATTACATAGGCAGTTGCAAAGGGATTGGTATAGTGACTTGTATTTTGATATGCTCATTTACATGTCTCAAATTGTGGACACCTAATAGTTTATTGCCCTAGTCACCCCCTCATTCATGTTTTTGCTCACGTCACTGCACAGACTTCTTAACTTTGAGGATTCTCCTGCGTGTGTATGTGTTGGTTGGAATAGTATATGTGTTGAAAATTTTGTGTAAACGGTCGACGTATGTCGTCCGATCGTTCGCGACTTTGCGAAAGAAGAAAGCAAATTTTAGCCTCGAGCGATCGATCGCTCATCAGTGGCCAATCGATCGCCCGAGGCAGTGTGCCTCAGTAAAAAGGGCGCGATCGATCGCGCCTCTGAGCCGATCGATCGCGCCCTGCGCAGAGTTGCAACCTTCCGCGTTTAGATGTATTTTTTCATGAATTGATGCTTCCAAATGGTGTCTGTTGAAGATTGATATTAGATAATTAGATAAAGCACTATCATAGTTTGAATATTTTGATTAGTTTAAATCTTAGATTGTGTTTCTTAGTTTAGGGAAACTAGGTCTTCATTAACTCTATAAATACTTCATACTCTATTCATTAATAATATTTATAATTCCAAACTACATGGTATCAGAGCCAATAAAAAAAAACCCTAAAAAAAAAGGTGGTCGTACACCCTAGCCGGCAGCTGAGATCTAGCCAACCCTAGCCGCCAACTTCACTTAGATCTGGCCAAACCCTAGTTGCCAGCTTCACTTAGATCTGGCCAAACCCTAGCCGCCGACTTCCATCTGGAAAAAACCCTAGCCGCTGCTACACTCCTGCGCACTCTAATCGTGCGCAACAAGCCTACGCGCACCTGTCCTAGCGCGCGACCAGCCTTCAAGCATGCGTCCCAGCACGTGACAAACGCTGTCAAGCTGCTGTTAGTGCGAAACCAGCCACAGCCAGCGTGAATCCAGTATGGCATCTTCTTCATCATCTTCAGCAGTCACTTCTAATCCCACCATGTCGACGATTACTCCTGGAATTACCGACTCCACAAACTTGTCAATCATATGCCATAAATTGAATGGCCAAAATTATCTCCAATGGTCCCAGTCCGTCATGATGTTTATCTGCGAGAAAGGAAAGGATGATCACCTATCGGGTACATCAACACCACCCGAAATCACCGATCCTAAATTCAAGGGTTGGAAATCTGAGAATAATATGGTAATGTCGTGGTTAATCAATTCCATGACCATGGAAATTGGCGAAAATTTCCTTCTTTACACTACAACTAAAGACATCTGGGAAGTAGCACGAGATACTTATTCTTCCAAAGAAAACACCTCTGAATTGTTTGAAACAGAAGGTCTGCTACGCGATCTGCAACAAGGGGATGGATCAGTTACAACCTATTTCACGACTCTTACACGATATTGGCAACAAATTGATCTATTTGAAATCTATGACTGGAAATGTCCTGATGATGCGGGCCGATATAAGTCAATTGTGGAGAAGAAACGCATCTTCAAGTTTTTGTTGGGTTTAAACAGTAAGAAAGTTTTTTACTTTCTTTGAGCATGATCCTTTTCACACCAACTCCTCGATTCAGGGGGAGATTAGGAATGATTCTCAAAATTGGGAACCAACTATAACACATTTCGAACCAATACCTTCCCCAAATCCTGAGCCGGAACTATCTTCAACATCTGATACTTGCTCCGAATATACTATCCCAGACAATCCACCGACAGACAATCCACCACTCCAAGTCTACTCTCGACGGAAGCATCTTCATCAAGGAAGTCAGCAAGAACCTGTGCCAGCTCAACCTGTTAATGACTCTTCTTCGGGGCCAAGTACCAATTAAAATAAGCAAGGTACGTCAGTAATTGATCATGATGATATTGATGAAAGACCTATTGCGTTGAGAAAAGGAATTAGATCTTGTACACAACATCCGATAAATAAGTTTGTATCCTTTGAGCATTTATCACCAGTATATAGAGCGTTTGTGACAGGTTTGGATCAGGTACAGAATCCGTCAACCATTGGAAAAGCACTTGAAGACCCTAATTGGAAAGCTGCTGCTTTCGATGAAATAAGGGCATTTGAGAAAAATAATACTTGGGAGGTTACTGAACTACCTTCTGGAAAACAAACAGTTGGATGCAAATGGATCTTCACTGTTAAATAAAAGCGGATGGAAGCATCGAACGATTTAAAGCACGCCTCGTGGCAAAGGGGTATACACAATCTTATGGGATTGACTATCAAGAGACATTTGCTCCTGTGGCTAGACTGAACACCATACGAGTTCTCCTATCAGTTGCTTCGAACTTAGACTGGCCGTTATATCAACTAGATGTGAAAATTGCATTTCTGAATGGGGACTTAGAGGAAGAAGTCTATATGGATATACCACCAGGAATCAGAGACGATGATCAACAAGGTATGTAGGTTAAGAAAGTCACTGTATAGGCTAAAACAGTCACCCCGGGCATGGTTCTATCGATTTGCAAATGTACTAAAAGAAGATGGCTATACACAGTGTCAGTCTGATCACACCCTGTTTGTAAAGCACTCGAGGGAAGGAAATATCTCCGTTCTTATAATTTATGTGGATTATATTGTTCTTACTGGGGATTATGTTGAAGAAATGATGCGCGTAAAAACCTTGCTCTCAAAGGAATTTGAAATGAAGGATCTTGGTCATCTTAAATATTTTTTGGGAATGGAAGAGGCTAGATCGTCGCGAGGAATTTCAATCTCACAAAGGAAGTATGTCCTAGATCTTCTGAAAGAAACAGGGATGTTGGGGTGTGAACCTGTGGATACACCAATGGATCCTAACCTAAAGATAGGAATGGAAAATGATTGTCCTTTAGTGGACAAAGAAAGATATCAAAGGCTAGTCGGCAAACTGATATACTTGTCACACACCCGACCAGATATTTGTTTTGCTGTTAGTGTTATTAGTCAATTCATGAATAATCCAACTAAAGAACACATGGATGCAGCATATAGGGTATTGAGATACCTAAAAAGAACTCCTGGGAAAGGGTTACTCTTTAGGAAAACTTCAGCCAAAAACATTAAAGTATACAACGATGCTGATTGGGCAGGTTCTCCTACTGATAGACGATCTACATCTGGATATTGTTCATTTGGGTGGGGAAATTTGATAACCTGGCGAAGCAAGAAACAATCCGTAGTGGCACGAAGCAGCGCTGAAGCAGAATATCGAGCCTTAGCTCATGGAATATGTGAAGCGAAATGGCTTATGAGACTCCTCCGCGAATTGAAATTGGATGGGGACAGATCTATTGAACTAATGTGTGACAATCAGGCCACAATCAGTATAGCCAAAAAACCTGCCCATCATGATCGTACCAAACATATTGAAGTGGATCGACATTTTATCAGTGAAAAAATTGAGAAGAAGATTGTGGACTTGAAATATATCCCCTCTAAAATGCAAGTTGCTGACATTTTGACAAAAGCTCTGTTTCGACCTCTTTTTGAAGACATCAATTCCATACTAGGCATGATTGACATATATCACCCAGCTTGAGGGGGAGTGTTGAAGATTGATATTAGATAATTAGATAAAGCACTATCCTAGTTTGAATATTTTGATTAGTGTAAATCTTAGATTGTGTTGGTTTAGGGAAACTAGGTTTTCATTAACTCTATAAATACTTCATACTTTATTCATTAATAATATGAAGAATTCCAAACTACAGTGTCTCTTGATGACACTACTTGGTATACTATATAAGAAACAACCATTGAACAATTTAGAACATGGAATTTTCGAAATTCACATCAGATTGAAGATCAAAATTTGAGTAATTTTGTGGATCTTCATCCTTGTTTAATATTGAGTGCTTTTAAACCTTTGTGGTTTAAATGATTTGTGATTTTGAGTGCTCGTATCACAAATTATAGTCGTTGTATCTTGGGAGACAAATTGCCAATTAAACCGTTAGCACCGTAGCAGTGCAATTTGTCTTAAGGATGGAGATTTCAAATCTCGCCTCGACTACTACAAGGCCATTTGTTGTTTTTGCTTGCTACTTTCCTAAGATACACACACATAAACTTTTGTACAACAATCTTAAGACAATACTAGCAACAAATGGCTCATCATGGTGAAAGACCTGAAAAGTTCAATGGGAACGATTTCAAGCGGTGGCAACAAAAGATGCTGTTTTACTTGACAACCTTCGGGTTGGCAAGGTTCCTCAATGAGGATGCTCCTACTGTCATGGAGAGTGAAACCGACAACCAAAAGAGGGCTGCGGTAGATGCGTGGAATCAAAGCGATTTCCTATACTATATTATCAATGGACTAGACAACACATTGTACAATGTGTATTGTCTAGTGAAGACGGCCAAGGAATCGTGCATTGGAGAAAAAAGTATAGATCCGAGGATGCCGGCATGAAGAAATTCATCGTTGGAGATTCTTGGATTTCAAAATGGTTGACACAAAGACGGTAATGGCGCGAGTGAAAGATTTGCAAGTAATCATTCACGAAATTCATGTAGAGGGAATGGTCTAAGTGAATCATTCCAAGTGGCTGCTATGATTGAAAAGTTGCCTCCATCATGGAAGGACTTCAAGAATTATCTCAAACACAAACGAAAAGAGATGAATCTTGAAGACCTTGTAGTTCGTTTGCGAATCGAAGAGAACAATAGAATTTCTGAAAGGAAGGAAAATTGGCACCAACATGAAGCACGAGTGAACTTAGTGGAAAAACACGCCGGAACAAAGCGCAAGTTTGACGACATGGCCTTCAAATATGGAAAGGCGAAGAAGTTCAAAGACAAGTGCTACAAATGTGGAAAACCCAATGACACGGCGAAAGATTGTTGCAATAAAGACGATCATGGGAAGGCTATGGATCAAGTAAATGTGACCAAAAAAGATCGTCTCTCAAATGATTTGGTTGATCTAGCGCGTACCACTTAATTTGATTGTGTATCTTTGAAAGTTGTAAACTCCAAAAATGGGGTGATTCTAAATAATTGTAATGACGATATTTGTTGAAAGCAATAAAATTTATGTTATTACTTCTTGTATTGAATCTTATGATTTGTGGCATGATTGTTTGGATCATTTAAATTATAGCTCGTAGCACAAATTGTAATGTTAAATTTATTGCTTGTGTGGGCACTAAGTTAACAAAATCGTCATTCTTGTTAGAAGAATCGTAACGTCTCTAGAGCTAACTCACAAAGATGTTTGTGATGGAAAGATTGTGCAAACTAGATATGTGAGAAAAGTAATTTGTTACTTTATCAATATTTGCACATGATATTGTAGTGGCTTCTTTGTTATGAAGCAAAAATGAGGCCAATGAGGTGTTTAAACACTTCAAAAATGAGATTGCAATCAAATTTAGCAACTGAGGTTTGCTATGGGAAATTGTGAGTAGATTATACTTGTGTTGTCTAAGAATTTGACGCTTAAGTTTGAGTTTGCAAGACAATTAAATCTTGAATTCAAGTTTCTAAGTTTTGTACGCTTAAAACACAAGTGATGAATCGAAGCCACAAATTTTTGAATAGGTGTTGTAATATCTCATTTGGTTCATTTTGAGTTTCTAAGCTAGTGCGCTTATAACATGAATTTGCAAGATTTAAAATCTTGAATTCAAGTTTTCTAAGTTAGTGCGCTTAAATTGCAAAGTGTGAACCGAGTTTGAGAATATTATCCAAGTTTCATCTTCTGTAAGCAAGTACGCCTAAATCCGAAATTTTAAGAAATAAAATCTTGAATTTGGATTTGTAAGACGATAACGCTTAGAACTTGAAACACGAAAGTTTGAACGCCAGTGAAATTCATTACTATCCCGAAGTTGTGAGGGGTTACAATTCTATGAGTCAATCACATACTAAGTACCACATTTAGGCAATGACGAAAAACCTTGTGAATGAAGGAAAAGAGAGTTTCCTACAATATTTGAAATGTGGGGGTGCTTGGCTAAACTAGAACTATGAAGGCTAAAGTGAAGTCATAACAAAAGTCAAATAAATGACATGAGGAGTTTGACAAATAATGTTGTCAAATAGATCAACGAGTGTGACAAATGTGTACACTCCTAAGCATATGTATGCTTGTGTATTGATGATATGCTCGTTGGAGAAGCAATTTAGAAATCATCAAGTTACAAAGAAAAATGTTAACGAGACATTTTTGATATGTGTGCATCAAGAACAATACTTGGAATTAAAGTTTCCAAGACATTTGAAGAATAAAAACTCAAGGATTAATTCGAGTTTCAAATTTTAAGCTTTGCGCTTAAAATTCAAGTTTGCAAGAAATAAAATCTTGAACTTGTAATTTTTAAGAATCTCTGCGCCTAAAAATTTTTGAATTGTGAATTAAAGTTGAGTATTTCCTCTGGTCTCGTATTTTGTAAGAAATAACGCGTTAACAACGCTTAAAATTCGATGATGGAAATATCCTAAAGGATAAAATGATGCAAAAGAGGTATTATGATTACCAAAATTGAAGATATATTGTTGTGGAAAATTTTCTATGTAAAACATATAAAGCTTCTTCGGCCGAGTGGCTTTATAAGTTAGAGAAATCCTGTGCATGCAAATAAAATGTGTTGCGCTAATGTCATATGACAAAATGATCTCTGGTGGCATAATCACGAGTGATTATATGAAACCGTGGATCCGCATATAAAATGGTTAACCGAGAGATCATGTGGAGTTATCGTGGGGAATGGGGTTAAAAACCCTATAATCAAAATCTCATAATGGATACCCAACCTTGTTGACCGGAGATCCCAAGATCTAGGTTCAAAAGGGACAACTAAATTATGAGATTGTATAAACACATTGGAGATCAATCTCCAAACCATTCTTATGATAAGGGGTGTAGCCTGCAAAAGGGGTACGAGGATAGGCAAAAGGCCTTTTAATGATTCCTAAGACATATAAGAATATGTTGGAGTATAGCGGGATGCTATTCTAGAAGATCACCTACGTGAGTGCGAAGTGCTTCAAAGATGGAAAACACTTATGAAACCAAGCGTGGTCCAAGGCCGGAATGGACACAATCGTAAGAAACCAATATGAAGGTTATAATTGTTATGGTGTGGGTTCAATTGTCTAGGTTTACACCAACGACTAAATAGTTCAAGACTATAAGTTCACTATTAAGTCAAGTAAATCCGATTGAATACTACTACAGAAGATTCAAAGCCGTTATCTCTCCAGATGTCATAATATAGTTCGTTAAAAGCGCTCAATTGCATACATGCATTAATTAATTCACGTGGGGGATTGTTGGAAATTTTTGTGTAAATTATATTAAGCATCGAAAGAAAGGAAAAAACCAAACTTTGGATTTTATAAGGGTCTCGATCGATCGACGTTTGTCGTCCGATCGATCGCGACTTTGCGAAAGAAAAAGTAAATTTTAGCCTCGAGCGATCGATCACTCATCAGTGGCCGATCGATCGCCCGAGGCAGTGTGCCTCAGTAAAAAGGGCGCGATCGATCGCGCCCTGCGCAGAGTTGAACCTTTCGTGTTTACATGTGTTTTTTCATGATTGAATGCTTCCAAATGGTGTCTCTTGATGACACTACTTGGTATACTATATAAGAAACAACTATTGAACAATTTAGAACATGGAATTTTCGAAATTCACATCAGATTGAAGATCAAAATTCAAGTAATTTTGTGGATCTTCATCCTTGTTTAATATTGAGTGCTTTTAAACCTTTGTGGTTTAAATGATTTGTGATTTGGAGTGTTCCTATCATAAATCATAGTCGTTGTATCTTGAGAGAGAAATTGCCAATTGAACCGTTAGCACCTAGCGGGGCAATATTGTCATAAGGACGGAGATTTCAAATCTCGCCTCGACATTTCTACTACAAAGCCATTTGTTGTTTTTGCTTGCTACTTTCCTAAGATACACACCCATAAACTTTTGTACAACATATGTTTCATATATATATTATTAATTATTTTTATTGTGGTGTTGTAGAATATTGATTTTTACATGTTCACAGATATTTTGAATATTTTTACCGACTAGATATTTGGGAGGAGAAAAATGGTATGGCTGTAATTAAAAGTAATATGAAGCGTGGGAAAGAGATCTGAAATGACACAAGAGGCTTAGTGGTTGAAGCTCTTGAATGTGTGTCCCATAGCACGAGTGCAATCCCTTCCTGGCCCAACTAACTTTGAATGAGTTGGATGAAACAAGTGCTTTATGTTATCAGAGGGGGATTGCAAATTTGTCTTTATCTGTTTGACAATGCGGTATTAATGGATTATATCAATGGGGGATACGATTGTTTAATATGCTATTTGTTTACTGGTGTAATCTAGATTGGTTTATCAGACTATTTTTCTAATCTTGCTTGATATTTTTTATTCTGATTATAGGTACGGAAATGCCGACGTATGGAAGATATTCACCGATCTGTTTGACTACTTCCCTCTGACAGCATTGGTAAGTGAAACTTCTTGTTTAATATTGTTTTTTGGTAGCTTCTAGTTGATTTTTGTATTAAAAGGTTAAAAAATTATTTCCCGGTTTATTGTATTTGTCCCTGGATTCTGATAAATTGGAAGGTTTTTTGAGATTGCTGCTAGTCCTTCCCAATTGTACCAGAAAAGTAGCAATTTATGAAGTAATTGAGTGGATTGAATTGGTAGTTATTGTGTGCAGGTGCTGGTTTTGAGTCTAAAGTTTTATTATTTAATTTTGTTTTATAGACCATGCAAGTTAACAAGTGATCTTTGCTATAGGTGGAATCAGAAATATTTTGTCTCCATGGTGGATTATCCCCCTCTATTGAAACCCTTGATAATATAAGAAACTTTGATCGAATCCAAGAAGTGCCGCATGAAGGTGCAATGTGTGATCTGCTGTGGTCTGATCCTGATGATCGTTGTGGTTGGGGTATATCCCCTCGTGGTGCTGGATATACTTTTGGCCAGGCAATCTCAAACACGATCCAAAATTTCCAGTTCTCATTAATTTTTTTCATCTGATTAATCCTTCATTCTATTCCTTCCTTTCAGGATATATCGGAGCAGTTTAATCACTCCAATAATCTAAAACTAATTGCAAGAGCTCATCAGCTTGTTATGGAGGGATACAACTGGGCCCATGTAATTACTGCAATTCAAAATTCTTGAACTCTTACTAGTTATGTTTTACTAGTTTTAGAAGGGGCGCTGTATTTAGTCGATCTTGCCTTTCTCAGGAGCAAAAGGTCGTCACCATTTTCAGTGCACCAAATTATTGCTATCGCTGTGGAAACATGGCATCCATTTTGGAAGTTGATGATTGCAGAGAGCACACATTTATTCAGGTTTCACCACTCACTCTTGCTCTTCTTTATCAGTCTTTATTTTTTAAAATCTTTGTATTGTAACAATCTGGGAGTAGTGAACTAATAATTGTGGGATAATGCTATCTATATGCGTCCTACTATGACACCTACAAGTGAGTGATGGTTGACACTCCTCGTGTTTTCATTATCTTAGTTTGAGCCAGCTCCGAGGAGAGGAGAACCTGATGTAACTCGGAGAACACCAGATTATTTCTTGTAAAAAAAGCCCAATAACCCAGAGTGCGACTCAAGTTTGTGCTCTCTTGTCTGGGCTGTGATTCGAGCTTCAAGCTACCGAGTTTTTTCGAGAGTAAAGAGGTATATAAAATGAATAAGCCCCTCTGACCAAGTGATGTTCTAACTCAGAAGTTGTGAAGACGACTAGTGATGCTGATGTTTACCATTTTTTGTAATTTTTTTTCCGTGCTTTCTTATATTTTTTTACTGCTAAGTGCTAACTTTTCTTATTCTTTTTGTTGATGATTGCTACTCGGCGGACTGGTTTTATAGAAGTGTAATAGCACTTAATTTCGAGACTTTTGTTCTTCATATGTTCTTCAAGAAGTAGATATATCAGATCTTCAAGAGATCATCAGTGTCGCGATTTTGCAAAACTTTGTAAAATCACACTTCACTCTTTACATAATTTATTGTGCTTTGATTGTATAAGTAGAGTGATGATTGTCTACTTTGTGATTGTTTGTCCAAATTACTATGTAAACCTTAGTAGTATGTGTGAACTAGGAGTTTATGTTATCTGTGTGATATTAGCTTAAGTGAGTTGTATACTATTAAGTATAAACCAAATCTTCCAGTGAATCATTCCTGCAAAAGAAGAAGGAGAGACGTAGAAGCGTTGTTTCGAACTTACAGAAACAAACATTGTGTCGTTTACATTCTGCATATATTTACTGCTCATATTAACTATTGGTGTCTAATCAGTACATTATAGTCATATTGCTTGTCAGTGGACACAAAGTCTTTCTTAGTTCAGTAGACCTTGTCTACTGTGATAATTTCAGTAGTCCATCGTGTTCTTCATTAGATCGGTAGGCTCTGTCTATTGTTGTTACTTGACTAGTAAGCTAACGCCATCATTTCAACTTATTTGATGCACCAGCCGAGTTCTTTTCGCAGTTATCTTTAGTTACTCGACTGATCAGTTTTTAATCAAGAAAATAGCTTTTGGTTGCTAACAAAATCGATTTTTTTTTTTAAATAGATAAGTAGAGCCAGTGCAGATATTCAATCCCCATTCTATCTGCACACCCGATCCTAACAAACTTAATACTTGACTTAGTCGTAAAGCACCTCACATACACACAATGTGTCAGATCACCACAAGAGCGTCAGTTTACGACTTAATAAAACTTAATACGCGATTTAGTAAAACATAGTGCATCTTAAAGCGTCGCACAAGACTTAAGTGTCAGTTGGAGATCGGAGCGTCAGTGTGTGAAAGGGGTATGATGATTATATGACTTAGTGCTTGCTATAAAAATAACTTAATGTTCGTGAAATATATGATAAAAGTGATGGCTTCTAAAATTGATAGAATGATGTGTATTTTGCACAACTCCGCTAAAAAAATTTGATTTTCTTGAAATATAAATTGTGTACTTGGAAAAGAATCACATCTATATATACATATGGAACATTCACTACTCCGGTAGTGACATTTACATTAAATTTACCATTACCGTAATAAATACCAATTAAGATCTAATAACCAGGGCATTCAACAAGTACAATTGTATTTAGGGTAACGAGACATGATTTTTTACTTAAAAATATAGAGCTAGTTGTAATTTACCCCATATGGTATCGATAATATGTAATTTATCCCATGTGTTGGTAAATCGAAATTTACCCTCACATGGTATCCATAATAGGCACTTTACCACACAATTACTTGTAAATAGATAGTTTATATCACTATGATTTTCAAAATAGATATTTTACCCTTGTGTGATTTGTTCGGTTCGGGATGTTAATTCGGTTTTCTCAAAAAAATTTGATTAATTCAATTTTTGCAAATTCAGTTCGGTAACCCGAATACTCATCCCCCTAGGTGTACATATTTTTTTAATTATTTATTTGCTCCGCAGTTTTAGCTATTTTGAAAAACTTCTTTAATAAAAAAAATTTAAAAAATTGATCATGTGAGAAAAATAATTTGATTACTTACGTTGGAAATATATTCTCTACTCAAATAACAAACTAAATGTGATAATCTTCGGATGTTGTCGAGTCTATAATGTTTCATGAGCTCGAGGTCGATTACAGAGAAACAAGCTTCAACTAATTGAACTCTTAATAAAGATGCTGAAGCTAGATCTCAACGGCCGCGAGCTAGCATTTATCATGAATTAATTTTTGGAAGGAGCATTCATGATTTGAATTCATTATTATGTTCTAAAAAATTATATAAAAAGTTAATATTTCTCAAGTGTAGGAGTGTGATCACGCTTTATTTAACAATAAATTATATCGATGCACGCTTTAACTCAAATACATGATTTATACCGCAACTGCACGGTTGTCAAGTTTTAGTATAGATTATGAAGATATTGTTGTCGAACCCACATGTATTAGTAGTAAGTACCAAATTCAATTAGTTTAACTATATTTAGCTTACGATTATTAAGTTAATATTATACTAAAGAAACCAAGAACACAAAATCAAAACCAAACAAGTGATGAAAAGTGAAGAAACTCGATAGAGATAATTATCAAAACTTCGGTTCACCCATATAATCCCTCATAAATCTCCTATCAGTGATGATTGAAATCCTGCATTCTAAGGTGATGAATTTTTCTAATTTACTCAATATACTATGATCAAACTATATCCAGTCTAATATTAATGTGCAAAAAGTCACTCCAATATATTTAGTGAACAATCAATATTGCATTAAGATTTATGAAAACTACCCTTCGATTTGGTAATCTATTGCTATGACACATGTGTTTGATTTCATCTGATCGATCTCAATCTAAAACCCACGACCTAATTTACTATGTCGTATTGTAATATCCTATGGTCAATCTCAATTACAATGTATATAATCATTCAACGGATGATGAATTCTTGAAAGCATTAAGAAAAGTAAAACATGCACAAATAATTGTAAGAAACCAATCAAAAACAATTAATTAAATGATGAGTTCAAACATGGGATTGATAAGTGCGTTTTATACTTATTTTGCTGTGATTTTCTAGTGATTTTCGTATTGATTCCTGGACGATTTGGTGTATATAAATATTAATTTCAGGAATCAAAGTCAAAATGCATGGAATTGGAGAAAATGAGCTAAAAACAATGAAAAAAGGACTCGAACGAGCGAACCGATCGAAGAAACGACGAAAACTCAACTTTGGATGAAAATGAGCCAGCAACCGATCGGTAGCCTAGCACCGATCTATCGGTCCAATGACGTAAGTTGAGTTAAAAATTGAAGAATTACCGATCGATCGGTCAAAGGCCGTAGTTAAAGGTAGAAAATCTGAAGAATTACCGATCGATCGGTAACTTCTTACAGATCGATCGGTAGGCGGATATTCTAAAAAAAAAACCTTTTAGAATTTGAGTCCTGCAAGGAAGATACTTATTCCTCATCCTCTAAAAATAACTCATGGATCAGAATCATCAGATTTGTACCATATTTTACACAAGATTTATCCTAGGACAAGCCTCCGCTACATCATCCATCTCACATTCAACCACAACCCATCAAACATCCTAGGAATTGGAACACCCCAACAAGGAGATTGACGGAAACGATCGAGAATGAAGCGAGAGAAGGCAGCGAGGATCTACAAACGAGACGCCTGGAGTTTATTCTTACTTTTTAATATTAGTTTTTTTTTTCAATTCAATTATGAACTAAACTTATTTATCAAGACTAGGAGATCCATTGGTTTGATCCTATGGCTTTTCTATTAAACTTTGATTGAATTCTTATATCCTACGTGCATGGATTATGTTCTTTATGCTTTCAAGGGAGTAGCTACCTTTGAATTGATTAGCTATCATGATTGAGATCGAGAGATGCTATTGTGATACTACAGTAAACTGTGCCGTGGATTTCAGATTGAGATCGACAGATGAGATCAAATACACGTGTAATAGCCATAGATATCTAATAATCGAAAGCTAGAAATTCTTACAAAGTTTTATGCAAAATTGAATTGTTAAATAAGTGCACGATAACTTATTGCAATTTGGTATTATGTTTAATATAGCTCGAGATAGTATATAAGATAATATCAGAGAACTCGTCATCTTAGAGATATTTGGATATTCAATCGAAGGTCATAGAGGATTACATTGGTTACCAACGCTTGATAATCTTCTGTAGTTGATTTTCTCGTCATCTTTGGTTTGCTTGGTTGGATCATTAATAGCAGTTTAACTAATTAGTATTTTATTGATTGATAATCGTAGGTTAAATATAGTTAAAAACGTCTTTTTGGTAATTACAATTAGTTCTAGTGGGTTCGACACTCGTACTTCTTATTATTTATACTAAAAATTGACAACCGTGCACTTGCGGATTAATCGATCACTACAGGTATTTTATTGTTTAAAAAAGTGACGATCAAGTTTTTGGCGCCATTGCCGTGGTCTAATTTTAGTAATATCATATGAGATTCTTTGACTGTAATTTAACCAATTTTTTTATTTATATACTTTATAAAAGAAAAAAATCAATTGTTTTATTTTTCTTGCTAGGTACTTGGGATGCTTCATCAACAAGTCTTCACAAGCTTTGCCCAACAAGCCATTGTATGCAGTTTGAGAGATATGCAACAATTTGGTAAACACGTTCCGGTACCATGATTTTTCAAACTACGCCCTTCTTTAGTTTTTTTACAATGGACTGGATGGGGAAACACAATGATGGGTATTTAGTGGAGCTTTGGCACCAGGGAGTCCCCTATTTGATAGAGATGAAGACAATGTATTACACATATTCAATGATATGGCGGAATTTGACTACAATTGCCATTGGATCCTTCACTGCAAGGTTGGAGCCATCAATACCCGCAAGAGCCTCACCACCTATATTTTACACATCAACCATTCGAGCATCAACAAGATGACGGGTGTAGTCCTGAAGGAGTCGTCGCAGTTGGAGGATACTTTGCATAGATTCATGGCATCATTTGTTAGGATTATGGAGAGCCAGAAAAATTCTATACGTCGCCTGGAGCAACAATTAGTGGTCCTCATGGAAACAATTTCAGCAAGTTGCCATGCGGATGAGATGAAATCTACAAATCAAAGGGTGATAAAGCAAGTTTGGTTACATGAGGATGAGTACTCCACCAACCAAGTTTGGGGGAGTGTTCCTACTCATGTGGAAGAGTCAATGGAAGTTGTGCCTCTTCAAGAGATTGAGCCTACACTAGAAAAGTTACCCAAGGAGTTCCCATGGAAAGATGAGCCGAGCGTGATGCTGGAGACTAAACATATTTTCCAACATAGTGATGTGCACCCATCGATGGTGACATGTTATATACCATATGTGGATCCGTTTTTCCCATCGATGCCAACTGATCGAAGAAACGGCGGAAACTCAACTTTGGATGAAAATGAGCCATCGATCGATCGGTAGCCTAGCACCAATTTATCAGTCCAATGACGTAGATTGAGTTGAAAATTGAGAATTACCAATCGATCGGTCAAAGGTCGTAGCTAAAGGTAGAAAATCTGAAGAATTACCGATCGATCAGTAGCTTCTTACCGATCGATCAGTAGGCGGAATATTCTGAAAAAAATACCATTTAGATTTGAGTCCTACGAGGAATCTACTTATTCCGCATCCTCTATAAATTCCTCATGGATGAAAATCATCAGATTTTGCCATAGGACAAGCCTCACTCCGTCATCCATCCCACATTAAACCACAATCCATCAAACATCCTACGAATTGGAACCTCCCAACAAGGAGATTGAAGGAAACGATCGAGAAGGAAGCGAGGACCTACAAACGGGGCGCCGATAGTTTTTTCTTACTTTTTAATAATAGTTTTGTTTTGCTTTTCAATTCAATTATGAACTAAAATTATTTATCAAGACTAGATGATCCATTGGTTTGATCATATGACTTTTCTATTAAACTTTGATCATATGTGCATGATTTATGGTCTTTATGCTTTCAAGGGAGTGCTACGTTTGAATTGACATTAGCTATCATGATTGAGATTGAGAGATGATATTGTGACACGACATAGTAACTGTGTCGTGAATTTCAGATTGAGATCGAGAGATGATATCAAATACACATGTGATAGCTATAGATATCTAGTAATCGAAAGCTAGAAGTTTTACAAAGTTTTATGCAATATTGAATTGTTAACTAAGTGCACAACAACTTAATGTAATTTTGTATTAGGTTTAATATAGCCCGAGATAGTGTAGGAGGGAAGTAGTTTTCTTGTGGAACTCAAACTCTTCATAATGTAATTTTTTTCCAGAATTTCCCGCTAACCGATCGATCGGCGATTCCTCAAATTTATGCCCCTCGTGTATGCAGTTTACCAATCGATCGGTAATTCCAACAATTTTCTTCTTCAATTTCGTACATTACCGATCGATCGCTAGATGATAAATGTGATTTTTACATTTATATTTCTAGGATTTTTATTACTGTTTATTTTGATTCCTAGACGATATTATGCGCTTTCTTGTTATTTCTGTATATTTCAGAAATCAATGTCGAATTACGTGAATGTGAAGGAATTGACCTTCAAATGATGAAAAATGACTAGAATGAGCGAACCGATTGAAAAACGGCGAAAATTCAACTTTTGAAGAAAATGAGTCACCGATCAATTGGCAAAAGACGTAGGTTGAGTTGAAAATTGAAAAAATTATTGATCGATCGGTAGCCATGTTCTGATCAATCGATTGAAGGCCATAGCTAAAGGAACTTAATTCGAAGAAATACCGATCGATCGGTAGCTTCTTACCGATCGATAGGTAGCAGTGAAAATTTGAAAAAATACCTTTTAGAGTTTGTGCCCTACAAGGAATCTACCTTAATTCCCCTTCACTGCAAATAAGATTTGATGGATGACATAATAAGTTTTTGAACCATATTTTCAACCTAGAACTTCACCTGCCTATCATCTTCCAAGCCGCCAAGCAAGAATCGATCAAGAGACGAAAGACGAACAACGCGCGGAGTCAATACCTCGCGTGATTAGTATTTCTGAACTTTTATTTATTTAATTCTTAGATTTTTGATGTTGTTTAGCCTTAAACTATTTAATAATCATTTTTCTATAAAGATGATTATATGCTAAGTTTCTTTTATCAAGACTATGAGATCCGATGTTTGAACGTATGATTTGATTGTTAGTTTTTGATTGATTCCATATAATCTTTGTGCATGATTTATGATTTTAATGCTTTCATGGGTGGATCACCATTTAATTGATTTAATATTATAATTGAGATCGAGAGATGATGTTATAATATGGACTAGTAATTTATGCCGTAGATTTCAGATTGAGATCGAGAGATGAGAAGCTAGAAGATTTCACAAAGTTTCATGCAATATTGAATTGTTAAATAAGTATGCGAGAGTGACTTACTGCAATTTGATATTAAGTTAAATATAGCTCGAGATAGTATTATATATTACCGAAGAACTCGTCACTTAGAAGCATATGAGTAATCAATCGATACTAATGAGATAATTATAGGGGATTATATGAGTGACCAAAGTCTTGATAAATCTTCTCTATTGATTTCTTTGTTTTAAGCACGCTTGTTGATTTGGAATTTGGAATTTTTTACTACTTTTATTATTACAATATTTTCATAAACTATTTATAGGCTAAATATAATTAAACTGATTGAATTTGATACTTATTAGTATTCCCTATGGGTATGACATCACTACTTCATATATCTATACTAAAACTTGACAACCGTGCACTTGTCGATTAATCATTCACAACTGATATTTTATTGTTTAAAAAAGTACTGATCACTCGATGGTTGCCGAATAATCGGTAATTCTCCAAAAATTCATCCTAAGCTTCGACAATTACCGATCGATCGCTGCATGTTTGCCAATTGATCGGTAGTTCAGTTTCATCCATGCTCGAGATTTTGTTCATTCTTTGACAGGTTAGCTCGATTGAGTCATTTTTCATCATTCTAAGCTCATTTCCTTCACTTTTATGCATTTCGATCTTGATTCCTGAAACATACCAAAACAACAACAAAACACATAATATCGTTCATGAATTAACATAAAAACCTTATAAAATCCTAGAAATATAAGCGCAACACTTAGCAAGTCCCTCAAACTTATCATTGGATCGTCCTCGAGCAAGAATGATAATCAAAATGTAGAGTTCATTCTCAATACTTTCAAAAGAATTAATTTGTAACTAAAATATATAGCTCAAAAACCTCACTTACACACAAACAAGAATCCATCCAAAAATCAAACAAGATGTTTTTCTCCTAAGCCAAGCAACACATCTCAAAATCAAACGTGTGTGTGCTATTGTCAATCTCAAGTCTCATGCACATCTCATAGATCAAACTATGATAATCAAATCTAAGTCAAGATTATCGTCGAACACCCCATATACCTATTTTTCTTGAACTTCTCCACTGATGTAGTCACTCCTTAGACTTACATCAAAAGGACTTTAAAAGGTTGTAATGTAAAGCCTAAGTGTCGGCTACGAAGAAAAGTTAGGGATAAAAAAAGAAGAGAGTATAACAACTTTCGCACAACAAGAGTTTGTCCTCTTCTTCTTTTTCAATTGAACGCTGGGTTTCGTTACATTTTACCATAGGTGATCGATAAGTGCCCTCTATATGGCTCATCCTCACATGACTATGCTCGGGCTACAGCTATGCCTTTTTCAGTAGGCATTTCATTTTTTTCTTCATAATAGCTCAGAACATAGTATGTGATTTTTAACAATAGCTCAAAACATAACACATGCTTGCAATTCATTATACTCCCTTATGGTAAGCATAAAAATCAATTTAGGCTCATATTAGGGTAGATATAATGAGTTTAAACAACAAATGTTGAATGTGGGCTAGTTGTATGCAAAGCATACACAATTCCTTTTCAATTAGGCTCAACTTAAGACTCTAGAGAATGATATATATCAAGATAAGGTTGAAAAGCTCAAACGTATCAAAGATCGCCTAAACCATCTCCAAGTCAAGTTCATAACTAAAAATTTTCGCCTCAAATTGCCCTCAAATAGGTTCTATGATAACTCCAAGATGCTCAAGATAACTCATCAAGTTCACAACAATTCACTGTTCAACATGCAATCCACAAGGTCATGACCCAATGTGCTCAATATATTCATCATTCTTGACATGCAAACTCAACAAAAGATATTCACATAAATGTCTAAAAATTTTCAAGACTCAAGTTGAGATACAAAGCGAGATCAATTTCATCATGGGATATAGTCGCTACTATAATTCATTCTTTCTCAAGCTTAAACTCATTTTAAGTAAATTTTTGTACGTACTCAAGGGTCGACACAAGTTCTATCATAATTAACTCACAAAGCAAGAAAAACAAGAAACGGCATGCAACAGTAACACACTCCTCCAAACTTAAATTGTGCATTGTCCTCAATGTGCTAAAACAGGACAAACTAGGACAATCACATACCTTTAATGATGGCCGTCAGTGGTCGTCGTCCTCCTCATCAGTTGGTGGGGGGGGGGGGGGGGGGGGGTATGGTGGGTACATGGCCAAAATTGGTGTCAACACCATGCCAAATCAAATTTAAACTATGGGTACATGACCAAAATTGGGGTCAACACCATGCCAAATCACATTTAAACTAAGGAATTCAAAAATGAAGAAAATGGAAGGAAAAAGTTCTTGATTTATAGTCCCAAGCAGGACTTGTTACCAATATTGCCTCGGTTGTCGAAATGGACAGTGGTAGACATACTGAAATCATGACCATGATAGTGTTTCAAGTGTTGTCCATTGACCGTGAATGTGCCCCTTGTTGGGTTGCTTATCTCAATAGCACTGTGAGGACCCGATCATAATCAAGTGTTTAATTAACACACAATGATTATTTATTTGTAAACAGCGGAAGGTTATTTAAAAAGTCCTGCCAACAATTGGCTCTAAAAATTTTGGAATGACCTCCGCGCACGAGGGACATACCAAAAAAAATGAAAAGCACAAAATCATATTCCCAGTGCAGCAAGTAAATACATAATACCATAGCATGCATCATAGACACTCACCACATAATTCGTACTAAAAATATTTATATCATACCATAGCATGCACAATAAGTTACCAGCACACATTTCATACTTAAATTATTTACATAATACCATCAACAGTAAAGAAACCTCAAACATTCACAATTAATCAAGACTGGACAGAAATAAACTACATTTACATATTTATATGGTATACTTAACTATCCTACGACTGGGATAGAAAAGAAAACAACCTCAGGTAATACTTCCAGCGAGCATTCCCTCTTTGGGATCCTGATCACCTGTAATACCTGTCATTGCCCACACACAGAGACAACAACAGCCCCCTAGGGGGTCAGCCAAAGCACAATATGAAATTATCAAGTAAATACAACATGCATCTATAAAATGTGATATATGATGTAATGCAGTGCAATGTAATGCAATGCATGTAATGTACAATGGATTGAATCTCAATTCTCAAGATACCAAATCGGAGTCCAAAGAAAGGTATCATCAATCAATATCAAGCTCGAGCAGAGGGTGACAACACACACACTTTGCGCTAAGAGAATCATCATGTGTTGTGCTCGTCATCCCTCGTGTCTAGGTTCGGTAGCAACGCGCGTGACTACAATCACTACCTAAACTGCCTGTCATCGCCTTGCCCTTCGTCCTCGACACTCAGAGTAAGTCAACTCAATCATCATCAAGGATATCAAGGAAGTGGATAGATCAACATGATATGCCCAACATGTATGTCATATATCGATGTATATTTATCAAAATGATGTGTGTTAACAAAACATTTATTTTCATACATTGATATGCCAATCATGAATGCTGTGAATGCTCATAATTCAATTAAAATCACATAGCCAAGTAGTTTCACGTAATTCACATAAGTTCAGCAATTCATGTATCAAATATTACAGATACCTGTCGTATGTTACCGATCGCAACATACCTAATCTTTCTTGTTCTAGAAGCTGAAATGGTCTTCTTAGTTCGTGGAATTCCCATGCCGTGTATTAATCTATCAAATTCATACAACACCATTTCATTACTTCTTTATTACTAAAGTCACCTCAACATACATATAATCTATTCTTTAACTTGAGACGACTAATTAGATCTAAATTATGTATGATAGAAGTATTCTGATACCTGTGTTCATTCTTACCATTTCTTCAGTTCTAGAGTTATTAAGATGTCTAATCATCATTAAAATCCTAATTATACATTTTATTTCATTGAACACAATTCAAATGCTCTCATATTATAATTTTCCATTATATCCTTCAATATTATTCGTCACTTGGAACTAAACTCATAAGTTCAATATAAAATGATAAAACAGTCCGATTCCAACTAAAAGAGGTAGAATTCTGCCAAGTACTAGAAGTCACTGAATTATCAATCTCGACTCCCAAAAATGATGACAGAAACCCAAATCCCCAACTATCATATAATTTAAATCAAAGCTAGCAGGAAGTGTAGCAGCTTAATCGACCAAGACATCCATCATAAACTCAACAGCTACAATTCTCCCCCAAACAGCAGAAAACCATCGAACCAATCCATTAATGACATTGAATTTACATGCAATCCTCACGCATGTGATTAATCCAGCTAAAACATGATTTAAGAGAAGTCCAAATCGACCAAGGCAAAGAATTTAGAAATTTCACCCTAAAACCATGAATCAGTCGCGTAAAACAGGTCAAACAGCTCAAAGTTCCTACAATTTTCTCATACATGATCATTAAGCTAGAACATGGTTTAAGCTGGTTAACATCAACCAAAGCAAGGAATTAAGCATTTTCATCCTCAAATACTGAAAATTAATCGGCCAAACCCAACATGCATCGACCAAATTCAATTAAACTCCATCAAAATTCAGGGGGATTACAGGGGAAGAATGATTATGGAACAAAAGAGGATTACCTGAACAATTTTTGCAGAAATCGCCCCATAATCGGACGAACTAGGGCTTCCAATTTTTCTGCGCTTTCTCGGCAACGCCGATGAAATCCGTGACGAACACCATGGTTTCTTTGTATGGAAATGATCGCCGGAGAGAGGGGAAGGTGGTGGTGGTTTGAACTCTCCGAGGCGGTGGCTCAGGGCGGCGGACGCGCGGCTTTAAGCGGCGAAGGTCAAGATGCACGGAATAAGAGATAGAGAGTCGCGTTTCAGAGTGTGTGTGAGTTCACGCTTTTGTTGTCTGAATTTGAGCTGAATGCGTTAGATAGATGTGCTTCTAGTCCCGATATGTACTGGTAGCGCTTATCGCGTACACCCAAATTAACCCTTCTCAATTTAACAGCAGTAAATATGTAGTAGCGTGAGTAGGGATCGATCCCACAGGGAAGGATGTATTTTTCGTGCCAATTATTCGAACAAATAGTAAAAAGGGGATTTTTGAATTTGATTAACTACTACTAAGCAAAATCTATGAATTAAACTAATTAGCAAAATTAACTAAAGTGATTAAAATTATAAGAGAAAAGCGATTCTTGGTTTTCAGTCGACTTCACCTTAGATTTATGCATTCAATCATCGATTATCACAAAAGATGTAATTTTTACTTGAATATTCATCATTAGAGATTCAACTCTTATCTTACCTTATTCCTAGTTAAAATAGCCCAAGAGTTCTAAATTAACCTCGATATGCATTCAATCATCGATTATCACAAAAGATGTAATTTTTACTTGAATATTCATCATTAGAGATTCAACTCTTATCTTACCTTATTCCTAGTTAAAATAGCCCAAGAGTTCTAAATTAACCTCGTTATATCGATCAAAACAACAGCAGTTGAGATTAATATTAACAATAGCTTTCAATTCTAGTAAGTATGATGAACCTAGACAACATAATCCAAGCGTCTACGTTTAATCTAATTACGTGTTTTCCCTAAGAATTTAACAATACCAACAACAGACAATTATCAATCTTAGTTGCTTCAAATGCCAAGCATTACATTGCATGTCAAAATTATTAGATGGCCAACCATATAATCAAAACACTACAATCATGGCATTAAAATCAGAAAAGCACACGATACTCAATAAAAATCAATATAAGAACATCAATCTCATGAAAAACATTAAATCCAAGGTATTGTCTTCCTTCAACCAAGAATCAAAGGTGTTTAGCCTTGCATAATCAAATCAAAAACAATAAAATATACCCTAGAAAACATCAAACTAATGACAAAAGAAATAGTTACTAAAGCGAAGCACGATTCCGGCTCGTTGATCCCTTCTTCGTTCTTCGAGCGTTCTTCACACAAATTGAAGGAAAAATTATTCTAAAAATTAAAAATATGTTCTAAGGTCTGAATTATGTCTTTAAGAGACTGATTTTCGAGTATATATGTTATGGAGGCTGATGGAGTAGGGTAAAATCCATATGGGAAGGAAATAAATCAAATCTTTACACTTTCCAAACTTTGCTGGCGATCGATCACCATAAGGTAGCGATCGATCGCTAGCTTATTTTTTTCGGCAAAATTCTTTAGGCGATCGATCACCTCTTTTTCACCGATCGATCGCTTGGCTCCAGTGGGTTTTGGCGATCGATCGCCCACTTCTTACGATCGATCACTGCCTCGTATAAATTGTTGCTCAACTTTCTGTCCAAAGGCGATCGATCTCTTCATCCATGCGGTCGATCGCTTCAACTAAAATTACATTTTTTGCCTTTTTCTTGATCTACATTGAGTCCTTATTAGCTCCAAAGCTTTTCTTAGTCTTTATTCGCCTTAGTTAGCTCGATTTCTTCGATTCCACCTACAATTACACAAATATACGATTAGTTAGCATATGTATCACATTATCCATCAAAACATACCAAATCGCAAACAATTAAACTCAATGATGTGTCTATTTCTAGTCACATCATGTACATCAGAGTGTCACCGATTTACTAATATAGTAGTCGTACAGACAACACTAGGGATTTATATTCACTAATATACTCACAAATTAGATTCTTTATTTCAATAATTTATTTTTAAAATATTATCGGGGTTTATTTTACCATTTCAAAATTATCTCATACTCCAATTAAATTGTCTGTTGACATTCATAATGTCAATTTAACTTTTAATTAATTAATTTTCCAAATTAATTATTAATAAATTCTCAAATTATATTTAATTAACATTAATCAAATATCGGGGTCTTACAAGTGCGAACACCTTTGTGACTGTGAATGGTCCGTACCATCGCGACTTCAGCTTACATTGAAAAAGCCACAGTCTGGAGTTTTGTAGTAGAACCATATACTCCCACGAAATTCTCATGTTTTGGTACGAGCATCATGCCACTTCTTTTTCTTATCCTTGTAGATTTTGACATTCTCGTAAGCTTGGTTCCTAAATTCATCAATCTCATTGAGTTGTATAAGCCTTTTTTCACATGCAGCAGTTAAATCAAAGTTTAGACGTTTGATTGCTCAATAATCTTTGTGTATATATTCAACAGGAAGATGACATGCTTTATAAAAAACTAACCTATATGGTGATGTGGCAATATGTGTTTTATACTCAGTTCTATATACCTATAAACGTCATTGATGTGACTAGAAATAGACACATCTATTGCGCTTAATTGTCTACGATTTGGTATATTTTAATGAATAAATTGATGCATATGCTACCTAATCGTATATTTGTGTAAATATAGGTGGAATAGAAGAAATCAAGATAACAAGGGAGAATAAGGATCAAGGAATGCATTGTAGTTGATAAGGATCAAAATAGATCAAGAAAAGTGCATAAAAAGAGTCAACAAAGATAAAGACTCGGCGATCGATTGGCATATATCCACGATCGATCGCCGAGACACGCTGGAAAAGACTTTGAAAATAGAAAAGGCCAGCGATCGATCGGCAAAAGTCGCGATCGACCACCACAAAGTACTGAAAGTCACCGATCGATCTGCCAAAGTCGCGATCGATCGCGAGAAGTTTCTGGCTGAAAAATAAAAGATGGCGATCGATCGCCAGCCATCACCGATCGATCGCCAGAAGAGTCAGAGAAAATAAGGAAATTTAGTTTTTTACCATCTTTGGAGACTCTAACCTATCCTCCGAGCTTCCCCACCTTTATAAACACAAAAATAAGCCTCCATAAGTGATTATTTAGACTTTTATCATAGTTTTAGACTTGGAACAAAAAATTCACTTTGAAGTTTTGAAGACGGATTGAAGATTCGACACAAAGACGGGATTGCAACCTCGACGCGTGGCGGTTCTTATAGTTTGTCTTAGTTTTTGTTTATGTTTTTCATACATTATTTTGTTTGTTTTGCATTGATTATGAGCAGCTAAACTCATAATCTTGGTCAAGGAAGACAAAACCATTGGAGTCTGATTTATTCAAGAGATTATTGTTTTGAATTTGTGATTTTTATTGATCATTCTTTTATTCTTGCCATAATTGTGTTGTTTGGTTGTTAGATTAGCTACCTAATGATTTTTCATACAATTTATTACTAAGTTTGATATCAAACCCATAATTGTTTGATTAATTGATTTGCGAAGCAAATATGATTGATAATTCTCTGATGTTGAGGTTATTAAATTCATAGGAAAAACTTTTGACTAAGATTAGACATAACTGTTGTTGTTTATGTTGTTTAGCTTCACCAATCTTACTTGTTCATATGCTATCATTGGTCTAAATCTTAATTGTTGTTGTTAAGGTTGATTAATCGATAAGGGTTAGATTTGAATGATGTTTTCGATTTAACTAAAGTTAAGGTGAGATAAGAGTTAAATCTTCAATGGTGAATATTCATGCATAAAAATTACATCTGTGAGGAAATCTATGGATGAATAACCGAATTCCAATGGTAGAGTCGACCAAAACCAAGATATCTCTTTAATTGATTTATTCCTAGTTTATTTCAATCTTGCATCCTAGATAATTTTAGATAATTACTAATCTCAATTCCCCTCTATTTCGATACTTATTAGCACAAAGATACTCACTTCCCTGTGGGATCGATCCCTACTTACACTGCTACAATAATTTGCTGTTAATTGAGAAGGGTTAATTTGGGCGTACACGATAAGTGCGACCAAATTTTGGCGCCGTTGCCGGGGAAGGCATTGTTATTTTTGTGCAAACTTTTGATTACTAGATATTGCTATTGTGATATCCCCGAAATGATTATGTGCATTTGAACATTAATTATGTTGTGAGAAGATTATGGTGTTAACTTATTAGGTTAAATTAATAATTGGGGGGAAATGTTTAGTCATGTGGTAGTCATGACCTAGTAATGCATTTAAGGGTATATGTGGTATATGTTGGGAATTTGGGTTATGGCATGATTATTTTGGGGTGGGTGTTGTTCGTTTTGGTGAAGCATGTTTAATTGGAATTTGAAGTATTTTATTGAATAAATACTATAAAATATCATGTGAGGATATTTTAATACATCATGCTAAATACCGGGACCAAAACATAACACATCACACCACCTATCATTAACCAACCCCCCAACCCATACCCATTCTGCAGGATTAGGCTGCCCATACCCCCACTTGCCCTCCCTATCACTCAACCTCTATCACTCCTTCTTCCCCAACCTTTCTTTCCCATTTTTGTCCAACATTCAGTAGCCAAGAAAGAGGAAGAGATTGGTAAAATTTGTGGCTTGAAATCTTGCAAAAGTTGAAGCAAAGAGGGGTGAGGAACCATACCTTGATTTGTTTAAAGTTTGGTTGAGTTTTGATAAAGTGGTGTGTAGAAATGGCATGTTTAGTAGCCTTTTGTTGTAATGCTTGTTTTGGGTAGCTACATGGTAGTATATTGGGGTACTTTGCATGATAACTTGTTGGGGAATGATGATTTATGGTGTATTTTATGTAGCTTTAGGAAGGTGCTCGAAAATGGCATTTGTTCGCGATTTGCAGGTATTGGCGATCGATCGGCGCGTTTTCCCGATCGATCGCGAGAACCAGGGTGCGATGCAGAAGACTGGCGCGATCGATCGCGAGTTTGGCGCGATCGATCGCGAGTTTGGCTCGATCGATCGGCACAACTTCAGCGATCGATCGCGGAAGACAGAATTTTGAATGTTGAGGCAGTAGCATCTCGCGATCGATCGGGGCTTATTGGCAATCGATCGCGAGAAGCCAAATGTTGTGTTTTGATTAATTATTGTAGGATTTTTGGTATTGGATTGTATTGAAGCATCTAATATTGTGTTGTACACTTGTGTAGAGCCATCACAGGTAGCCACACAACGCAGTAGATAGAGCCCTGCAACTGAAGATATTTTGGAAAGGTACGTAAGCGACGTACGGGCACCCAACGGTAACATGTATTATACGTTTATTAATTTGACACACGATAGATGCAAGTATGTATCAGTTTATGCATTGTGAGTGTGATACATGTTGATTATGCATTGTAGTTGCATATGTATGTTGTGGAACATTTGGTGTGTATTCCATGAGTCACGGTTATCACAGTGATGATTTTAATGCTTGCTGCTACTATGCCTCTAAAATGTGAAGCGAGGGGGTGGAGGTCCGCTTGCACATTGAAGCGAGGTTTGCCATATGAAGCGAGGTTAGAAATGCCGCTTATATGATGAAGCGAGGGGGGGGGGGGGGGGGGGGGGGGGGGGGGGGGGGGGGGGGAGGTCCGCTTGTTCTAAAGTTATGAAGCGAAGGACATTAAAATACACTGATGATGAACTGACTAAGGATTGATTTCAAGATTTAAGAAGTGAAGTTATGTCATGACATTTGTTTAAAATCGTAATATCAGCTATTGATTTAATTATGAGTTATAGTACAGGGACAACCAAAATGTGCGTTTTAAATGCATTGGAATTCAGAAAGTATTTTATATCTATGGTTTATGCATTTACGCTTTACATTCATATTATGTTGAATATGAATTACCATGTGCTCATGTGTTGGGGGTTATCTTTGTAGGTGCTTTTGACATGGAGAACCAGGGTCGGGGTTGATACGCTGAGCTGTAAGGAGTGCTACAGGATTAGCAGAACAGAAATTACTTTTGTATAACTTCTACATAGTGTAGACTAAAGCTCTACTTTAGTACACTTTTGTTAGGAATGTATCTAATTCCTTTTGAACTTCTTTGGTACTGTAACTCTTAAGCTCATGATTATCAACACGGCCTAATACTCTGATTTATGAATGATTAGTTCTCTTAATTGCACCTTAGAATCTTGTTTAGATAACAGGGTCTTACATTTTGGTATCAGAGCAGTGGTTAGAGAACCCGGGAACGAGCGAAGGGTAGCCTTTAGAAACAAGTTAGTTAGGTATTCATTGGTGGGCATGTTTATACATGTGATGCATATTTTGTGTATAAGTTGTCATACTAACATGCTTTTGAATACTTCTCCTATTGTTATCTAACGGCTTATATTATGAACTGCTTTTGGTATTGTTGTTAACCCCTGTGTTATAGCATGGCGGCTGTTAATCTGGAGAACCTCAATGAAGAGGTGGGAGATGTAGGCAGTGTCAATGCCAGTATTGCTCAGACGAATCCTCTACCGCCACCTGCTGTAGGCGTAGAGCCTAGTGCACAGATACTGCTACCAGGGGAACTTAGTTTGACCCAGTTCTTGAGCTATCATCCGCCACTATTTGAAGGGACTGAGACTGGGGAAGCAGCCGAGGAATGGCTAGAGAGACTGTAGCAGATATTTGTGTCTGCGCCCTGTGCACGGACTGCCTGGCTGAGGTTGGCAGAGTTTCAACTGGCGAAAAAGTCTTCCATGTGGTGGAAAACAACAGTTATGGAGCTTAGAGCTCAGGGTATGCCAGTAGATTGGACTGTGTTCAGGACCCGGTTCCTTAACCGGTATTTCTCCGCCGCTGCCAGACAAGTAAAAGAAGATGAGTTCACCAACCTGAAGCAGGGCATCATGACTGTATCAGATTATGCCATGCAGTATTCTTCACTGTTGAGGTATGTACCTCATATCGCTATGAACGGTCATGCCAAGATGAGGCATTTTCTGAAGGGACTGAGGCCAGAGTTATTTGACCGGGTTGTCTCTAACAACCCCAGCTCATTCGATGATGCCCTGACTAGAGCAGAGATTGGGGTTAGAGTGTACAAGGAAGCTGTATCCCCTTTCGTACCACCACAGAGACCGGTTGTTGACAGCCTGAGGCCACTAGGAGACCAGTTTAAGCCTCGTGCGGATTCTTCATCTCCTAGATTTGGTGGGAGAAATTTCAGAATCAGAAGCAAGGCAATCGGGGACCAGCACAGGGAAGTAGAACAGGAGGGAATAAATGTGACAACTGTGGAGGATCTCACTTGACACGAGACTGTCGAGGCTGTTATATTTGCGGCAAGATGGGCCACCTGGCTTGGGTTTGCCCCAATCGGGGAGGTCAGGCAGACGTTGGGCCGAATAGGCCAAGATTTGACGCCGGGACGGTACCACAGAGATAGCAGTTTGCACCCCGACCGCAGGGAGGTCAGGCAGCAGGGCCGCCGCAGGGTCAAGTATATGCACTGACTCGAGAGCAGGCAGAGGCAGCTCTGGAGGAGGTGATTGCTGGTACGTGCTACTTACTTACGTACCCTGCATTTATTTTGGTAGATACATGTGCTTCTCATTCTTTCATATCTTCTGCTTTTGTGGAGAAACACCATCGGTGCTCGTCTCTGTTGCCCACACCTCTTATGGTCTCGACACCCACGGGAAAGCATGTGATTGCGGATCGACTATTATATGATTGCCTCATTTATTTTGAGGGCAATGATCTGCGGGCTGATCTGATTTTGTTGGATATGGCAGATTTTGATTGTATTGTCGGTATTGATGTGTTGAGCAGATACCAGGCCGTGGTTGATTGCCGACAGAGAATGGTGCGTTTTCTGTCCGATCAGGGGTTTCAATGGACCTTCTATGGGGACGGCTCTCGTCCAAGGATTCCGTTGATTTCGGCAGTTAAGATGTCGCGGTTGTTAGAACGCGGTCACACATGCTATCTTATTTATGCCGTGGACGTATCAGAGGAAAATGAAGAGTTGATGATCGAGGATATACCAGTAGTTGCGGAATTCACCGATGTGTTTCCGGATGAGATTCCAGGATTTCCGCCGATCAGAGATGTTGAGTTTGAGATTGAGTTACTGCCAGGGACATCTGCTATTTCCCGTGCCCCTTATAGGATGGCATCGGAAGAGCTGAGGGAGCTGAAAGTGCAGTTGCAAGAACTCCTCGACAAGGGGTACATTCGTCATAGTGTATTGCCTTGGGGTGCGCCAATCTTGTTCGTGAAGAAAAAGGATGGTTCGATGCGCCTGTGCATCGATTACCGTCAGTTGAATAAAGAGACGATTAAGAACAAGTATCCCCTTCCGAGGATTGATGATTTATTCGATCAGCTTCAGGGCACAGAGCTTTACTCGAAGATTGACTTGAGGTCAGACTACCACCAGATACGAGTTAGAGCTGATGACATACAAAAGACAGCTTTTCGAACTCGGTATGGGCACTACGAGTTCTTAGTGATGCCGTTCGGGGTGACGAATGCCCCGGCTGTCTTTATGAGCCCGATGAACAGAGTGTTTCAGAAGTATCTTGATCAGTTCGTGATCGTATTTATTGACGACATTCTGGTTTATTCAAGAAGTAAGGAGGAGCATGCCAATCATTTGAGGATGGTGCTTCAGATCCTCAGAGATCATCAGTTGTACGCCAAACTCAGCAAGTGTGAGTTCTGGCTGAACAGCGTAGCATTTCTGGGTCATATTATCTCTAGTGAGGGGATATCAGTAGACCCCAGGAAGATAGAGACAGTTATGGATTGGTCTGCGCCTACTACAGTTCCTGAGATCCGAAGTTTTCTTGGTTTGGCCGGGTATTATCGACGCTTCGTCGAAGGGTTTTCAAAGATTGCCAAGCCATTGACGCAGCTAACTCAGAAGGGAGTTCAATTCTTTTGGTCGGAAGCTTGTGAGCAGAGCTTCCAGGAGTTGAAGCACAGATTGACTTCGGCACCAGTATTGGTGATTCCCAGGGAGAACAAGCGGTTCGTTCTCTATACTGATGCATCCCTTCAGGGTTTAGGATGCGTACTGATGCAAGATAAGCATGTAGTGGCTTATGCTTCGAGACAATTGAAGCCACACTAGACGAGGTATCCAGTCCATGATTTGGAGCTAGCAGCTATAGTGTTTGCCTTGAAGATATGGCGACACTACTTATATGGTACCTCATTTACCATCTACACACAAGAGCCTGAAGTTCTTGTTTGCGCAGGCTGAGCTGAATATGAGACAAAGAAGATGGATGGACCTACTGAAAGACTATGATTGTGAAATCGAGTACCATCCGGGAAGAGCAAATTTGACAGCCGACGCTTTGAGTCGGAAAGTGAAGAACACAGCAGAGGACGTCATGTGTTTGTCAGCTATGATGACTTCCTACTGTCAGTTGGGTTTTGATTATGATGTGTCTGCTTCACCGGTACAGGTATTGACTTTATTAGCTGAGCCGGACATTTATGAACACATCCGTAAGGCTCAGGGGGCAGACGAAGAGGCCAGAGATGGTTGTCAGTGGTTCGTCTGGGTCAGTCATCGAGGTTCAGAATAGCTGAGGACTGTTCTTTGAGGTTAGGTGACCGATGGGTGGTTCCGAATACGCCTGAGTTGCCTTAGGGAATATTACAGTGAGCCCATTGCAGCAGGATGAGCATCCACCCGGGCGGAAAGAAAATGTACAAAGATTTATGTGGCCATTTTTGGTGGAAACGAATGAAACAAGATGTTACTACATTCGTTAGGCGATGCTTGATTTGTCAGCAAGTGAAGGCTGAGAGGCAGAGGCTTGGTGGTGAGCTTAGGAGCTTGGAAGTGCCAGAGTGGAAGTGAGAGCACGTATCCATGGACTTTGTGACCCACTTACCGAGGACCGTTTCGGGTTTTGATGCTATCTGGGTAGTCGTGGACAGACTGACTAAAGTGGCTCACTTCATTCCATACAGTATGACCTTCACGTACTTGAGGATGGCTCAGTTATATGTCAGAGATGTAGTGAGACTGCATGGGATCCCTGTGTCGATTGTGTCCGATCGAGATCCGCTGTTTACATCTCACTTTTGGGAAGGTCTTCAGTCAGCCCTGGGTACAAAATTGAGGTTGAGCACAGCATACCATCCTCAAACGGATGGCCAGACCGAGCGTACTATCCAAACACTCAAGGATATGTTGAGAGCATGTGTATTGGAGTTTGATGCTTCTTGGCAGGATTCAGTGGCCTTGGTAGAATTTTCTTATAACAATAGCTACCAGGTAAGCATACAGATGGCTCCTTTTGAGGCTCTCTATGGTAGACGTTGTAGGTCACCTTTATATTGGGATGAAGTGGACCGTAAATCGGTCGGAGGACCAGAGTTGGTCCAAGAAATGGAAGAAAAGGTGAAGGTAATCAGAAGGAAAATGAAAGCAGCTCAGGACAGACAGACATCGTATGCTAATCAACGGCCTCGGCCGTTAGAGTTTCAGTTGGGCGACAGGGTCTTCTTGAAGATCTCACCTTTTAGAGGTGTAGTACGTTTTGGAATGCGGGGGAAGTTATTCCCGAGATATGTTGGACCGTACGAGATCTTACTGCGTGTTGGCACCCTGGCTTACCGACTGGCCTTACCTCCCTCTCTGTCCGGTATACACGATGTATTCCACGTATCTATGTTGCGGAAGTACGAGCCAGATCCTTCTCATGTGTTGCAACCTTCTGAGGCTCAGATAGAGTCCGGTGTATCTTATGTGGAGCGGCCTGTTAGACTTTGGATCGAGCAGATTGCAGACTTCGGAACAAGGTGATACCTATGGTCAAAGTTCAGTGGGATCGTAGGGGTATCGAAGAGGCCACGTGGGAGACGGAGCGACAAATGGTGCAGCACTATCCGGAACTGTTTTCTGGTATGTGATTTATGTTCTATTTTGTTTTGGGTAAGTGCATGCTGATTTCGAGGACGAAATCTTATAAGTAGGGGAGTATTGTGATATCCCCGAAATGATTATGTGCATTTGAACATTAATTATGTTGTGAGAAGATTATGGTGTTAATTTATTGGGTTAAATTAATAAGTGGGGGGAAATGTTTAGTCATGTGGTAGTCATGACCTAGTAATGCATATCAGGGTATATGTGGTATATGTTGGGAATTTGGGTTATGGCATGATTATTTTGGGGTGGGTGTTGTTCGTTTTGGTGAAGCATGTTTAATTGGAATTTGAAGTATTTTATTGAATAAATACTATAAAATATCATGTGAGGATATTTTAATACATCATGCTAAATATCGGGATCAAAACATAACACATCACACCACCTATCATTAACCAATCCCCCAACCCATACCCATTCTGCAGGATTAGGCTGCCCATACCCCCACTTGCCCTCCCTATCACTCAACCTCTATCACTCCTTCTTCCCCAACCTTTCTTTCCCATTTTCGTCCAACATTCAGTAGCCAAGAAGGAAGAAGAGATTGGTAAAATTTGTGGCTTGAAATCTTGCAAAAGTTGAAGCAAAGAGGGGTGAGGAACCATACCTTGATTTGTTTAAAGTTTGGTTGAGTTTTGATAAAGTGGTGTGTAGAAATGGCATGTTTAGTAGCCTTTTGTTGTAATGCTTGTTTTGGGTAGCTACATGGTAGTATATTGGGGTACTTTGCATGATAACTTGTTGGGGAATGATGATTTATGGTGTATTTTATGGTAGCTTTAGGAAGGTGCTCGAAAATGGCATTTGTTCGCGATTTGCAGGTATTGGCGATCGATCGGCGCGTTTTCCCGATCGATCGCGAGAACCAGGGTTGTGATGCCCCGAAATTAATTATATGCAATTTGAGCATTAATGATGGTCATGTGATTAATTATGTTGGTAATTAATTTATATGATGGGTAATGAAGTGTTAGCATGATTTAATTATATTGATTACCAATTATGAGGAAAGCATGATTTTAGTGGAAGTTGATTGCATTTTTTAAATGCTTGTAAAAATACCATGTTGGAATATTTTATGAATCATGTTAAGTTTGGGGTGCAATTTTAAATTAATCCACAACCCCTTTTAACCCTTTACCCATCACTTTAACCCCACTTTATCCTTACTCTTTTAAAAATCCCCAATTCACTCTCAAACCCTACCCATTTCACTATTTTCGATTTTGAGCAAAAGTGGAAGGAGAAATCTTCACAAAACCTTTGTTTGTGAGATTTATTGTAGGATTTGGAGTCCTTAAGAGGTATGGAACCCTTCCTAAAGTTTTTATGATGTTTGGTGTTGAAATGGGTTAGCTTTTGGTGTGTTATGTGGGTTTGTTTTGGGTATATGTTTTATATGTTTGGGGTATGATTTTTGAAGTGTTTTATGTGGGTTTTAGTGTGTTATGATGATGTTGATGTTGTAGAAAAGTTTGGGTTTGAAGGGTTTGAAGTAGAGCTTGAAAAATGCTCAAAAATGGCGAATTTTCGATGTACAGGGATTGGCGATCGATCGCCCTTTCTTGGCGATCGATCGCGAGCCAGCAGTAGGCTCCAGAACCATTTGGCGATCGATCGCCACTTTTGGGCGATCGATCGGCGAGGTTGACGATCGATCGCGCCAAAAGTGGCGATCGATCGCCGAAGGCACAAAAAGTCAGCAACGGGCAGTGCGATCTCGCGATCGATCGGGGCATCTCAGCGATCGATCGCGAGTCACACAATTATGTGTTTTTGTTATTTTTGTGGGATTTTTGGATATTGGACTATATTTAGCTTCTAATATCGATTTGTATGGTTATGTAGAACCATCCCAGGTACCCACAACTTCAAGGAGATAAAGTTCTACAACTTGTCCATTTTGGAATTAAGGTACGTAAGAGACGTACGGGCATCGGACGGTAAACCATACTCCTATCTTATGATCATACTATGATTGCATAAGAATTTACGATGCTATGATGATGTGTATAATGAATAAAGATGATAAGATGTTTAAGATGATCTTATGATAAGTAAGTTCACGATGAAGATGATTTTATAATGAATAAAGATGATAAGATGTTTAAGATGATGTTATGATAAGTAAGTTCACGATGAAGATGATTTTATAATGAATAAAGATGATAAGATGATGTTATGATAAATAAAGATGATTTTTATGATGAATAAAGATGATAAGACACTTACGATGATGTTATGATAAATAAAGATGATTTTTATAATGAATAAAGATGAGAAGATGCTTGAGAAGATGCTTACGATGATGTTATGATAAATGATGATGATGTTTATGATGAATAAAGATGATGAGATGCTTACGATGGTGTTATGATAAATAAAGATGATATGACGTTACTATAACGATTATGATGGGATGATGATGTCTATAAGATGATAATGCTTATATGATAATGATGTTTACAAGATGATGATGTCTATAAGATGCTATGATGTTTATGATGAATATGAAACTATGTTATTAAGAATGGTTGAATGTCCGGTGGTTATTACGGGCAAGCGAGGAAGGTCTTGCCGCTCACATAACTGAGCGATGGGGTACATCCGCTATCAAGGTGTAGCGAGGGGTATCATCCGCTGAGCGATGGGGTACATCCGCTATCAAGGCGTAGCGATGGGTATCATCCGCTGAATAAAGAGATACATCCGCTATCAAGGCGTAGCGATGGGTATCATACGATGTGTTATGTCGAGCGAGGGGGCCAATTGTGCCGCTGTCATAATAGAACCGGGACAGTTCCACTTCTAATTAACATAGTTTGATGTGATCATATATGTGAAGTATGATTTTAATCATTTATGCCGAGAACTAACGATTATATGCATGACTATGAAACAGGGACAACGGAAGAGGGTTAATGCGATTAACCAGGAAGTATACGTTACCCATTTACTTCATGCATTTATTTATATGCCATTACCCTATGATGTTGAGTAATGATGTACATGCTCACGATGGGTTGTTCCTGTAGGTACACATTTGGATTTGGAGGGCTATGGGCAGGGTTGAAGAAGTGAGCTTCGAGATGCCTTATGAATTAGGATTCAGGATTTGGTATAGTCTCTACTCCAGGAGTAGTATAATTCTATAGCGCCATTCATTTGAGAATGTAATTAATTTGCTTGAAGTTTTATTTTGGCCTGTAATTCTAATAACTCACGTAATAACCGGAGCCCTAAGCTGTCTGTGATGCATGTTTAGTCCTAATTATTTCTTGCTTATGATGTTAAGGTAGGAAGGCCCTACGTTAGTGGTATCAGAGCAGTGGTTAGATAACCCGGGAATGAGTGAAGGGTAGCCTTAGCAATAAGTTGGCTAGGTGCTTACTTTTAAACATGTTTTATGCATATGTTGCATATGAAGTATATGATGTTATACTAAACGTTTTGTTTCTCTAACGGTGTATTATATGAACTGCTTTTGGGTATTGTTGTTAACCCTTGTATTGCAGCATAGCAGCAAATGTTGAAGTAGATGATGTGATTTCATATGCACTTCCTCGTCGCCCATGCCTCTTGTAGTCTCGACACCTGCTGGAAGAAGTTTGATAACTGATCAGATTGTTTATGACGGCCTCATTTATTTTGAGGGTAACGAGCTGAGGACAGACTTGATTGATCTGGGAACGTCAGACTTCGAATGCATTGTGGGCATCGATGTGCTGAACAAGTATCAGGCAGTTGTGGACTGCAGACAAGGACTGTCCGATTCAGGTCTGATATGGGAGTCCAATGGACATTCTATGGGGATGGTTCCCGTTCAAGGATTCCGTTAATATCTGCTGTCAAGATGACACAGTTATTGGAACGAGACCATAAAGGATATCTCATCTATGCTGTTGATATTACTGAAAAGAGGGAAGAATTAAAGGTTGAGGATGTGCCCTTAGTGGCGGTGTTTCCTGATGTATTTCCGGAAGGGATTCCCGGACTCCCACCGACGAGAGAGGTCGAGTTTGGGATTAAGTTACTACCAGGGACGTCTACCATTTCTCGTGCCCCGTATAGGATGGCACCAACGGAGCTAAGGGAGTTAAAGGTTCAGTTGCAAGAGCTCCTTGATAAGGGCTATATACGCCCTAGCGTATCGCCCTGGGGTGCGCCAGTTTTGTTTGTTAAAAAAAGAAAAAAAAAGAAAGATGGTTCGATGCGGCTGCGCGTCGATTACAAACAACTGAACAAAGCTACTGTAAAGAATAAGTATCCGCTTCCGAGGATTGATGATTTGTTTGATCAGCTGCAGAGTACGAGGCTCTACAGTAAGATCGATCTGAGATCGGGGTATCATCAGATTCGAGTTCGAGAGGATGATGTACAGAAGACAGCCTTCAGGACTAGATATGGGCACTATGAATTCTTAGTCATGCCTTTTTGGGTGGCGAATGCCCCAGCTGTTTTCATGAGTTTAATGAACAGGGTGTTCCAGCCATATTTGGACCAGTTCGTCATAGTTTTCATTGACGATATACTTATCTACTCCCGAACTGGGGAAGAATGCGAGAAGCACTTGAGGACAGTACTCCAGATCCTCAGGGATCATCAGTTTTATGCAAAGCTCAGCAAGTACGAGTTTTGGTTGGATAGTGGGGTGTTCTTGGGCCATGTAATATCTAGTAGTGGGATATCTGTAGATCCCAGGAAGATGGAAGCTGTGATGGAGTGGGCTGCACCCACTTCTGTACCTGAGATACGGAACTTTCTCGGTTTGGCAGGATATTACCGACGTTTCGTCGAAGGTTTCTCAAAGATTGCCAGTTGACACAGCTGACTCAGAAAGGAGTCCTGTTCTTTTGGTCCGAAGCTTGTGAGGAAAGCTTCCAAGAATTGAAGCGTCGTTTGACTACGACACCAGTATTGGTGATTCCTTCTGAGGATAAGAGGTTTGCCTTGCACACAGATATATCACTACAGGGTTGGGCTGTATGTTGATGCAAGGTAAGCATGTGGTGGCTTATGCATCGATGCAATTGGAGCCATATGAGGCTAGGTACCCAGCCCATGATTTGGGACTGGCAGCCATGATATTTGCCTTGAAGATTTGGAAGCATTACTTGTATGGTACGTTGGTTACCATCTACACGGACCATAAGAGCCTGAAGTTTTGTTCACACAGGCTGAGTTGGTTAGGCAAAAGGAAGATGGGTGGACTTACTCAATGATTTTGATTGTGAAATTGAGTACCCTCCAGGTAAAGCGAATTTGTTAGCAAACGCCTTAAGTCGAAATGTGAAGAGTACTGCTGAGGATGTCATGAGCTTATCAGCTATGATGACTTCCTATTGCCATCTGGGCTATGATTTCGAAGTGGACACGTCGCCGGTGCGAGTGTCGACCTTATTGGCCGAGCCAGGCATATTTGAGGCTATCAGGAAAGCCCAGAGGTCAGATGATGAGGTTCCGAGGTGGTCATTATTGGTACTTCGGGGTCAGCCATCAAAGTTAGAGTGGCTGAGGATGATTCCTTAAGACTCGGCAACCGCTGGATGATCCCAAATACACCGGAGTTGCGTAAAGGAATATCAGGACGGGCTCATAGTAGTCGGTTTAGTATCCACCCAGGAGGAAGGAAAATGTATAAGGACCTAAGTGGTCAGTTCTGGTGGAGATGCATGAAGCGCGATGTGATCGCTTTCATTAAAAGATGTTTGATCTGCCAACAGGTAAATGCAGAAAGGCAGAGGCCTGGTGGCGAGATGAAGAGCTTGAAGGTACCTAAGTGGGAGTGAAGGCATATCTATATATATGGATTACGTGACCCACTTGCCAGGGGCGGCCTCAGGATTTGATGCGTTTTGGGTGATCGTAGTTAAGCTGACGAAGGTGGCTCACTTAATCCCTTATCGTGTGTCTTTCACGAACCTAAAGATGGCCCAACTATATGTGCGGGATGTGGTGAAGTTACATGGCATTCCAGTCTTGATTGTGTCTGATAGAGACCCAAGGTTTACTCCACATTTCTGGGAGGGTCTTCAGACAGCTTTGAGTACAGAGGTGAGACTGAGTACAGATTATCACCCTCAGACAGGTGGTCAGACGAAGTGTACCATACGGACGCTTGAGGACATGTTGAGGGCATGAGTTTTGGAGTTTAATACTCCATGGCAAGATTCAGTGCCACTAGTAGAGTTCTCTTATGATAACAGCTATCAGGTGAGCATTCAGATGGCTCCATTCGATGACCTTGGCGGTCGACGTTGTAGGTCACCGTTGTGCTGGGAGGACTTGACTAGTAAGACGGTCGGAGGGCCGGAATTGATTGAGGATATGGAAGCATAGATTAAGTTAATACGTCAAAAGATGAAAACGGCCCAGGATAGGCAAGCGGCATATGCCAATGAGCGGCGACGACCGCTAGATTTCCAGTCAGGAGACAAGGTCTTCTTGAAGATCTCACCCTTTAGGGGTGTGGTTCGGTTTGGTATTCGGGAGAAGTTATCTCCGATGTATGTTGGGCCGTGTGAGGTATTGCAGCGTATCGGTACTTCGGCTTACTGTTTGACTCTACCGCCGTGTTTTGTCTGGTAATTATGTTGTCTTCCATGTCTCTATGTTGAGGAAAGACGAGCCAGATCCGTCTCATGTATTGCAGCCTACTGAAGTGCAGTTGGACTCAGATGTATCCTACGTTGAACGACCGGTCAGAATTCTGGATCGTGAGGATCACAGATTACGAAGTAAAGTTATACAGATGATTAAAGTTCAGTGGGATCGTCGGGGTGTCGAGGAGGCCATGTGGGAGACGGAGCGGCATATGGTACAGCACTACCCGGAACTATTCTCTGGTATGTGATTTAAGTTTAGCTTCATTTTGGGTAAGTGCATGCGATTTCGAGGACGAAATCTTATAAGTAGGGGAGTAATGTGATGCCCCGAAATTAATTATATGCAATTTGAGCATTAATGATGGTCATGTGATTAATTATGTTGGTAATTAATTTATATGATGGGTAATGAAGTGTTAGCATGATTTAATTATAATGATTACCAATTATGAGGAAAGCATGATTTTAGTGGAAGTTGATTGCATTTTGTAAATGCTTGTAAAAATACCATGTTGGAATATTTTATGAATCATGTTAAGTTTGGGGTGCAATTTTAAATTAATCCACAACCCCTTTTAACCCTTTACCCATCACTTTAACCCCACTTTATCCTTACTCTTTTAAAAATCCCCAATTCACTCTCAAACCCTACCCATTTCACTATTTTCGATTTTGAGCAAAAGTGGAAGGAGAAATCTTCACAAAACCTTTGTTTGTGAGATTTATTGTAGGATTTGGAGTCCTTAAGAGGTATGGAACCCTTCCTAAAGTTTTTATGATGTTTGGTGTTGAAATGGGTTAGCTTTTGGTGTTTTATGTGGGTTTGTTTTGGGTATATGTTTTATATGTTTGGGGTATGATTTTTGAAGTGTTTTATGTGGGTTTTAGTGTGTTATGATGATGTTGATGTTGTAGAAAAGTTTGGGTTTGAAGGGTTTGAAGTAGAGCTTGAAAAATGCTCAAAAATGGCAAATTTTCGATGTACAGGGATTGGCGATCGATCGCCCTTTCTTGGCGATCGATCGCGAGCCAGCAGTAGGCTCCAGAACCATTTGGCGATCGATCGCCACTTTTGGGCGATCGATCGGCGAGGTTGACGATCGATCGCGCCAAAAGTGGCGATCGATCGCCGAAGGCACAAAAAGTCAGCAACGGGCAGTGCGATCTCGCGATCGATCGGGGCATCTCAGCGATCGATCGCGAGTCACACAATTATGTGTTTTTGTTATTTTTGTGGGATTTTTGGATATTGGACTATATTTAGCTTCTAATATCGATTTGTATGGTTATGTAGAACCATCCCAGGTACCCACAACTTCAAGGAGATAAAGTTCTACAACTTGTCCATTTTGGAATTAAGGTACGTAAGAGACGTACGGGCATCGGACGGTAAACCATACTCCTATCTTATGATCATACTATGATTGCATAAGAATTTACGATGCTATGATGATGTGTATAATGAATAAAGATGATAAGATGTTGAAGATGATGTTATGATAAGTAAGTTCACGATGAAGATGATTTTATAATGAATAAAGATGATAAGATGTTTAAGATGATGTTATGATAAGTAAGTTCACGATGAAGATGATTTTATAATGAATAAAGATGATAAGATGATGTTATGATAAATAAAGATGATTTTTATGATGAATAAAGATGATAAGACACTTACGATGATGTTATGATAAATAAAGATGATTTTTATGATGAATAAAGATGAGAAGATGCTTGAGAAGATGCTTACGATGATGTTATGATAAATGATGATGATGTTTATGATGAATAAAGATGATGAGATGCTTACGATGGTGTTATGATAAATAAAGATGATATGACGTTACTATAACGATTATGATGAGACGATGATGTCTATAAGATGATAATGCTTATATGATAATGATGTTTACAAGATGATGATGTCTATAAGATGCTATGATGTTTATGATGAATATGAAACTATGTTATTAAGAATGGTTGAATGTCCGGTGGTTATTACGGGCAAGCGAGGAAGGTCTTGCCGCTCACATAACTGAGCGATGGGGTACATCCGCTATTAAGGTGTAGCGAGGGGTATCATCCGCTGAGCGATGGGGTACATCCGCTATCAAGGCGTAGCGATGGGTATCATCCGCTGAATAAAGAGATACATCCGCTATCAAGGCGTAGCGATGGGTATCATACGATGTGTTATGTCGAGCGAGGGGGCCAATTGTGCCGCTGTCATAATAGAACCGGGACAGTTCCACTTCTAATTAACATAGTTTGATGTGATCATATATGTGAAGTATGATTTTAATCATTTATGCCGAGAACTAACGATTATATGCATGACTATGAAACAGGGACAACGGAAGAGGGTTAATGCGATTAACCAGGAAGTATACGTTACCCATTTACTTCATGCATTTATTTATATGCCATTACCCTATGATGTTGAGTAATGATGTACATGCTCACGATGGGTTGTTCCTGTAGGTACACATTTGGATTTTGAGGGCTATGGGCAGGGTTGAAGAAGTGAGCTTCGAGATGCCTTATGAATTAGGATTCAGGATTTGGTATAGTCTCTACTCCAGGAGTAGTATAATTCTATAGCGCCATTCATTTGAGAATGTAATTAATTTGCTTGAAGTTTTATTTTGGCCTGTAATTCTAATAACTCACGTAATAACCGGAGCCCTAAGCTGTCTGTGATGCATGTTTAGCCCATTATTTCTTGCTTATGATGTTAAGGTAGGAAGGCCCTACAAGGGTGCGAGGCAGAAGACTTCAGCGATCGATCGCGAGTTTGGCGAGATAGATCGGCACAACTTCAGCGATCGATCGCGGAAGACAGAATTTTGAATGTTGAGGCAGTAGCATCTCACGATCGATCGGGGCTTATTGGCGATCGATCGCGAGAAGCCAAATGTTGTGTTTTGATTAATTATTGTAGGATTTTTGGTATTGGATTGTATTGAAGCATCTAATATTGTGTTGTACACTTGTATAGAGCCAACACAGGTAGCCACACAACGCAGGGGATAGAGCCCTGGAACTGAAGATATTTTGGAAAGGTACGTAAGCGACGTACGGGCACCCAACGGTAACATGTATTATAAGTTTATTAATTTGACACACGATAGATGCAAGTATGTATCAGTTTATGCATTGTGAGTGTGATACATGTTGATTATGCATTGTAGTTGCATATGTATGTTGTGGAACATTTGGTGTGTATTCCACGAGTCACGGTTATCACAGTGATGATTTTAATGCTTGCCGCTACTATGCCGCTAAAATGTGAAGCGAGGGGGTGGAGGTCCGCTTGCACATTGAAGCGAGGCTTGCCATATGAAGCGAGGTTAGAAATGCCGCTTATATGATGAAGCGAGGGTGGGGGGGGGGGGGGGGGGGGGGGGGGAGGTCCGCTTGTTCTAAAGTTATTAAGCGAAGGGCATTAAAATACACTGATGATGAACTGACTAAGGATTGATTTCAAGATTTAAGAAGTGAAGTTATGTCATGACATTTGTTTAAAATCGTAATATCAGCTATTGATTTAATTATGAGTTATGGTACAGGGACAACCAAAATGGGCGTTTTAAATGCATTGGAATTCAGGAAGTATTTTATATCTATGGTTTATGCATTTACGCTTTACATTCATATTATGTTGAATATTAATTACCATGTGCTCATGTGTTGGGGGTTGTCTTTGTAGGTGCTTTTGACATGGAGAACCAGGGTCGGGGTTGATACGCTGAGCTGTAAGGAGTGCTATAGGATTAGCAGAACAGAAATTACTTTTGTATAACTTCTACATAATGTAGACTAAAGCTCTAGTTTAGTACACTTTTGTTAGGAATGTATCTAATTCCTTTTGAACTTCTTTGGTACTGTAACTCTTAAGCTCAGGATTATCAACACGGCCTAATACTCTGATTTATGAATGATTAGTTCTCTTAATTGCACCTTAGAATCTTGTTTAGATAATGGGGTCTTACAGCTATTGTCTTCCTATACTACTCTTTTTTGTTCATACACGCAGGATATCATTCGGAGGGAGACGGATATCAATACGATTCTGAGATTGAAAGAACCCTACATCGATGTAGGAAAAAAATCGTAGGAGACAATAAGAAGAAGAAATGATTAATATGGTAGAGAACTAGAGTCTGAGACACCTAGGGAATCATACCTTGAATCAGCAGCCCCTCTAAATTACTTTTCCTACTCTTGCTACTAATATTAATTTTGAATTGAAATCTGGTTTAATACACCTCTTGTCCTATTTTCATGGTCTTGCAGGTGAATATCCTCACAAACTTAATGGAAATTTCACGTGGTTTGCACCACCATGAAACCAACTGGGATCACTGATGAGTAAATCAAGCTGAGAGCCTTTCCCTTTTCATTAAAGGATGCTGCGAAAGATTGGCCATTCTATCTACCATCTGGCTCGATTACTACATATGATCTTTCTTGAAAGATACTTTCCAGCATCGAGAGCCGCCAAAATAAGGAAGGAGATCTACAGCATTAGGCAATTCACTGGAGAAACACTTCACGAGTACTGAGAACGCTTCAAAAAGTTGTGTGCAAGCTGCACACAACATCAGATAAGTGAACATCTCCTCATTCAATACTATTATGAAGGTTTGTTGTCTAGTGACAAGAATTTAGTAGATGCTGCGAGCGGTGGAGCTTAGGAAAGAAATTTAATAGCAAACATGGCAGCCAACTCACAACAATTTGGCAACTTTAGAGCTGAACCATCTCAAAGTAAACAAACTGAGGTAAACATATCTAACCTTGAACAACAACTCATTAGTTTAACCTCTCTTGTTTGACAAATGTCAGGTGAGAATGGGCAAAATGTTAAGCCATGTGGGATTTTCTTAGAGATGAGCCATACAACCGACACATGCCCCTCACTCCAAGAGCCACCCAGTAAGCAAGCAAACGCCGTGGGCGGATTTCCGGGACAACCACAATGAAGATATGACCCTTTCTCTAGCACCTTGGTCGCGCTTATCGTGTACGCCCAAATTAACCCTTCTCAGTTAACAACAAATTAAAGCAGTAGTGAAACTAGAGATCGATCCCACAGGGAAGTGAATATTTTATGCTAACAAGAATCGAAATAGGGGAGTTGAGATTGTCAATTATCTAAATTAAATAGGATGCAAGAATTAAATAACAAGGAATTAATCAATTAAAGAAAGATCTTGGTTTCGGTCGACTCTACTATTGAAAATCATTCATCGATTTTTTCACAGATGTAATTTTTATGCAAGAATATTCACCATTGAAGATTTAACTCCTATCTCACCTTAAGTTTAGTTAAATCGAAAACAGAATTAAAACTTAACCCTTATCAATTAATCAACCTTAACAATAACAGTTAAGATTTAAACCAATGATAGCTATGCGAACAAGTAAGATTGGTGAAGCTAAACAACATAAACAACAACAGTTGTATTTAATCTAGTCAAAAGTTTTCCCTAGGAATTTAATAACTTCAACATCAGAGAATAATCAATCCTAGTTGCTTCACAAATTTGATTAATCAAACAATTACGGATTTGATATCAAACTTAGCATTAGATTATATGAAAAATCATTAGGTAGCTAATCTAACAACCAAACAATACAATCATGACAAGAATAATAGAAAAACTTATGATACTCAATAAAAATCACCATTTCAAAACAAAAATCTCATGAATAAATTAAACTCCAATGGGTTTGTCTTCCTCAACCAAGAATATGAGTTTAGCTACTTATAATTGAACTTAAAACAATCAAAATTAATCTAGAAAACATTAAACAAAAGCTATGGAAGAAGTTACTAAAAGATGACACGATTCTGACTCATTCCGTCTTCGTGCTTGAGTTCTTCAAGTTGTTTTTCAAAATTTGAGAGTAAAAATCTATAATGTCTGAAAGTCTGAATAATGGTGTTATGAGGCCCCTTTTTCGAGTTATTGTATAGAGGATATGCTAGGATAGGTAAAAATCTTCCAAAGATGGTAAAAAGATCAAGTTTCCTTTTTTTTTTCGGACTCCCCGGCGATTGATCTCTACAAACAGGCGATCGATCTCCCCTTTATTTTTTTTTTCAAGCAGAATGTTTTGGAGATCGATCGCGTCCTTGTACCGATCGATCGCTGAGCTCCAGTACATTTTGGCGTTTGGTCGCCTCCTTTATAGCGATCGGTCGCTGAAACACGAATTTTGTTGCTCAAATTTCTGTCAATAGGCGATCGATTTCTTCTTCCCAGACGATGGATCTCTAGTCAAAAATCACATTTTAAGCATTTTCTTGGTCTACTTTTATCCTTTATCACCTCCAACACTTTTCTTGATCTTTATTCATCGTTATTGGCTCGATTTATTCGATTCCACTTACATATATGCAAATATACGATTATGTAGCATATGCATCAAATTATCTATCAATCTATACCAAATCGTAGGCAATTAATATAATAGATGTGTCTATTTCTAGTCACATCAAACTCCCCAATATTTAATCTTTACTCGACCTCGAGTAAATCATAAACTACAATATTTTTGTTGGCTCATAGATTCATAACAAACTAACTTATCCTCACTTTTATGCCTCAACAATTTTAAACATGCATAGTAATGAAAGGCAATGAAAATTTAACAGTGGAACAAGTTCAATCCCTAGACATCTCACACTTAACAAAGCAGCGAACGTGTGTGTGTGGTCATAAACAAGTGTCATGTACAAATTATAGATCCAATAAATGTAAACCCACAATAGTTCAAGTTGCACACCAACACAAGTATAAGCTCACTTGCACACTCTTCTCCACTATCTTAGCCACTTGCTAACACAAATCAAGTATGTCTTTATTAGCTTGTAGCTTGGCCTAGGTATTGGCTTATTAAAGAAAGGGTAAGGTGTATCAAACAAGAGAGTACAATGGTATGCACAATTAAAACTTCTCTCATTGTAAGATTTTTTCAAACCTTGTTTATTTTTTCCAAGGTTTAACTAATTTCTTTTCTTCTTTTGCCCTGGCTCCCCTTGGAGTCATATTTTTAGCAATTTTCTCAAGGCATCCCTTTTCTTTTATGCATTCCACTCTTTTGACAATAAAGTTCTCAAAAATATATGAATATGAATGAAACACACCATACTCCATTCAAAGGTATGCATTTAAATCTTATTTAGGCTTGTTAGGGAAGGATAATAAGCTAGTCAAAAAATGTTGAATGGGGGTTGTTTGTATGCTTAGCATACAACCATTCTTTTGCATTAAGGTTCAAAATGGGTACTAGTGATTGATTTTGTTTACATGGTAGGCTTGAAAAGCTCAAACGCATCGAAGATCGCCTATATGACTTTACTAAGAAACTGAAAGAAACCTCAAAAACGGAAGAAAGAAAAGGAGAACTAGAAACAACTTCTGAAATGAAGGGAGCTAAATAGCAACAAGAGGAATTCACTGAAGAAGATCCATATCTTTCCTTTTTTTCGAAAAAAGGAAGATCCGAACAAAATAAATGAAACGAAAGAAATCCGAGTCAATGGAAAGGAAGATGAATTTCACTTTCGATTTACCGAGACAGGCTATAAAAGAAGTCTCGTTTCTGAAGGTTCTTATTTAAAAAATATCAATGAAAATAATGAAAATTCAAGATTCGAAATACTTGATAAAAAAGTTGAAAATAAGGACCTTTTTTTCTTTGACAAATCTCTTGTTATTTTTCTTTTTGAATGTCTGCAAGTAGTCTAGACATACGCCTCAAAGAGCATGTAGTTAAGTTCTAGCATGTATCAGAGACTCTCTAAGACTATCACAAAATTAACACAATCTTCACTAAGTTATGCACACTTCACAAGTCATGACAATATCGTGCTCAAAAAATTCAACCACTAAGTCAAAGCATAATTTGGATTAGAGTTAAAAGTGTTCCAAGGTTAACAATTCACATATTTTCAAATGCATGCATGACATCGATTAGGTTTTATCATGGGCTAGTGATTTTAAGCATACCCTCATAACTAACTATGAGCTCAGATTTTTCAAATTTTTCATTTTTTTTGCATTTTTATAATAAGAAAGCAATAACAAACTACTACTAATCCCTCCCCCATACTTAAATCTTACATTATCCCAAATGTAAGGCAAACTTGTAAGGAAAGAGAAACGATAAACTAAGAAAGCAATAAAAAATTAGAAAAGAAGGGAAACTAACTCCCCTTGGGTTGCCTCCCAAGCAGCGCCTCTGTTTAACGTCGGTGGCCCGACGCCAATCCTTGATCAAGGTGGGTTATGCAGTGTCGCTCGATCTTTATTCTTCCACCTCAATATCTTCTTGATTCCTTTAAACTTTGGTTTGTTTGCGTAGCTCTTCTTTGAGAGGTCATCATTAGTCTTTGTTCCTCCTCCATCATATGTTGATTCGACCAGGAGGGTGTGTATTTTCAACAGTATGATCCTGTAAGTGAGAAGAGAGAGAATCATTAGAATCATGAGTAGATAATGCAGTAATATTATGAAAATTATGCACAAGATTTGAGTCCATACCTCCTTTGTCTTCAAGGTCATCAGTGGCCTTTCCCATCTCCCACAAATCATCATTATCAAAATCATCATGTGCCATGTGGTCAGTGCCATCAACAATGTAACTAGTATGTTCATGAGTTTGAATGGTTTCATAGATATTGAACTTTGCCATCTCACCATTAAACTCCATAGTTAAAGTTCCATTATTGACATCGATTATGGACTTAGAGGTTTTCAAGAATGTTCTCCCTAATAGAATGGGGCTAGATGGATCACCATTTTCCATGTCTAAGACATAGAAATCAGCAAGGAAAACCAAATTCTCTACGTGTACAAGTACATCCTCTACTATCCCTCTATGAATAACCGTGGACCTATCAGCTAATTGTATCATATTTCGTTTCAAAGGTCCAGGTTTCAGTTGTGTGTAGATTGAGTAAGACATGACATTAATAGAAGCTCCTAAATCTAGCATTGCCTTCTCAATCCTAGTGTTCCAATCACACATGGGATACAGGGTCCTTACATTTCGTGGGAATGCTTCTTTGGATGACCGCAGAAACATTCTCACATAGCTCAATCTTGGGACACCTTTGCGTTCTTTGCTTCTATCTGCTTTCCAAACATCCTTCAAGAATCTCGCACATCTAGGTAATTTCTTCATGGCATCATGTATTAGGGCATTTTCCTTGCATCCCCGAAATGTGTCATAAAGTCCTTTGATGCCTACGTCCTTCATGTCCACCTTCAATGCAAGGGGAAATGGGGGAATTTTATATTCACGGAGTGGAGGGGACTTACCTCGTGGTTCTGCTTCTTGCATGAGCTCCTCAACATCCTTCTTGTCTGGGTGGCGTTAGTACCACCTTCTCCTCATCTTCATCTTCATTCATCTTCAACGTGATGGCACTCACATTCTGTGATGACCAGGGATTATAGATGTTAATCCCGGAGTGTTAATAACCCCTAAAGTTGTTTTACGTAGCGATTTGAAGTTTAATCGCGGTGTTGGGCCTTCTGGGCTCGTCTATTTGAGTAGTTGGGATCGTTGGATCCCGAGGTTGAGATTGTATTCTCATTACGGTGTAAAACCTAAGAGTTGGGTTTTTGATGTGTCTCGGGATCTGGGGTGCTTAGTATGGGCACCGGTAGGGGGTTTTGGAGTTAGAGAGAGAGTTTTCGAAAACAGATGATTTTTAATGAATCATGATGTATTTGTGGGGCTATTAGTATTTCGGGGTATTTTTGCTATAAATACCAGTTGAACCCGAGATTTTAATTTTTAAAAGTCATTTCTCCTCCAGCCCGTCACTCTCTCTCCCCGCGTCTGCCCATTCCCGATTTCCTCGACCCCCGCCGCTTCCAGCCGTGCGCCCGCCGCCGTCCGGCGCGTCCGACCTACCATCGGCTTCGTCTCTTCCAGGCGCACCTTTCCACACCAACAATTCAAAGTTTCGTCGCGTTTTACGTTCGGATTTTTCAGAAAAGCGCACAGACCCAATTTCTAGGGTTCTTCGATTTCGGTCGATTTCCTTCCGATTTTCGATTGGGTAACCTTCCTTACCCCTTTTTCATGCTTCTCATGTAATTCCCTGCTAATTTTGGGTGGATTTGGTTCGAATTTATCGCTGTGTGCGTGAGGTGGTGTTCGATTTTTGGGGGTTTTGGCAGGGGGTGATGATTTTGTTATTGATAGATTATTACATGTTTTAGATGTATTATGGTGCTTGGTTGGGTTCGAAATTGAGATGTTAGGGTTCGAAATTTTAGAGGTGGTTCTTGAGCAATTTTTCGTTGATGTCTCATTCGATTTCCCCTCCCTGCATATGCCCTGCCCCGGGGTCTTTTAAATGGTTAATTGTCGTGTGTTGGCAATATTTTGTATAAGGGTTATGGGTGTGCTTGAGCATGGGTTGCATGTTCGTAAATAAAGTTGAATTATTTATCGTGTTAGCACATCGTTCCTCGGGGTATGGAACTCGAGCAAGGTTTGGCTCCGACTTCGTAGATTTAAGGTACGTGCGACGTACGAGCATTACTATATATTAGAGCATTGTGAAATGCATAATGTATTTTGATTGCATTGAATAATTGTGCATGAGGTTATATATATATGTGTTGAGAAGCTATGAAGCGACCTAATCTATGTTGCACGGATACGGATACGCGGATACGTGGATACGCAGATACGGGTACGGCTGCACGGGATTTTTAAAATTTGTAGGATACGATACGTCCGGATACGGCAAATTTTATTAATTAATTTATATATATATAAATATATAATTAATAATATTTGTAATAAATCAAGTTTCAAGCATATAATCAACAATAAACACATTAGAAACCAGAATAAAGTTGCAAACTCACCAACTTCACGACAAATGGTAAAATATTAATCCAGGACATCTAAAAATTTCAAGCATATAATCGACATAAACACATTAAAGTGGTTAGGAAATAGGGATTTAGTTAAATAATTTAATTTAATTACAGTTTCAACCCTATTTTTTTAAAAAAATTCAAATTTGCCGTATCCTACCCGTATCGGATACGGTCAACGGCGTATCTTGACCGTATCCGAAACATATCCAAAATAAAAATTTATTTTTTATCCTCGGATACGCCACGTGGCGTATCCGATACGTATCGGTGCCGTATCCTGCCGTATCCGTATCCCAGAAGTATCCGATACTTGACCGCAAAATTTTTTGGAGTATCGGTGCAACATAGGACCTAATCTTGATATCGCCGCCACGAGCGTGCGTGACACTAGAGTAGTATAACTCTTACAAGATATATGGGGTACTGGATGTATATGTCCATTGTAGGGCATTGAGATGCCTGAGAATGATTGTGGAATCATGTATTCATTATAAGACATGTGAGATGTCTAAGTATAATGGAGAATTGGTAAAATAAATGCTAGGCATTTGAGCTATCTGTGGTTTGTAGCAAAGTTGAAAGTCAGTATTAGATATTGAGATATCTATATTTGTATGTATAATGAATTTGGAATCATTAATTATTGATATTTAAGAATCAGGCATGCGATGAGTTAAATCAATGTGTTGATTTACTGATTTTTGAGATTTGATGAGTTTGATGATTGTGAGAACAGGGACAGTACACGGAATCCCGGTTGAGGACGTTGCCATCCAGGGAGTATCATTTAAAATTCATTAGTATTTACTTTTGTTGTAAATTATGAATTTCATTATTGTGATTATGGGATTTTGTGTATTGGTATGCTCACCCCGTTGGGGGCTGTCTCTGTTGGGGCAGGTGAACAGGTACATCGATGGCTGTGGAGCTGAGCTCGAGCTGTTGATTGGATGTACTCCCAGGATCGTGGTACCAGGGCTTGATGGAGCACGGTATCGTATAGAGTACTTGTATACACCCGAGGGTTATATACACATTTATGAAGCTCGCATGTGAGCACGGTTATACTTTTATATGGGTTGTATATAAAGGCATGAGCCTTTCTCTCTTTCATTCTATGTTGCATGCAATTAAGGGTAGAATTGCTAATGATATGAGAGTCATTGGTGTATTATTATGTGGGTGTTGAAACCCACTTATGTTGTCTTATGTGTGGTGTCTTCCTTGGCTGTGAATTTACTTAGTGTTGCTGTATTCTGTTGAGTATGTGTTTTCCCTGGCCGGGAACTATATTATGTGATGTGCTTTTATTTCGGGATAGCTCAATTTATCGGGAGACTCTGCCCAAATTTTTATAAAAAAAGTCCACGATGTGAAAAGTGGTTTAATGGGGATGGAAATGGGCGAAATTTATGAGTCTATTTGTTGGTAGAGATGATTTATAACGTTGAATATTAAAGAAATTTTGTAATTGCCATTCAATGTTAAAGCATCATCTGAGTCTCCCGATTGATTTGTATAGAAGCATGTGCCACACATAGTGGTTAATACACTAATAAAGGGGTTAAGGGCTAGGGGTCCTTACACATTCTCTCTTGGGTTCACCACTGGTTGTGACGGAAGCCCATTTGATATTCTTCCCTCTATCTTGTTGAGCGAAGTCGTCAATTGCCCCATTTGTGTAGTCAAGCTTTGAATGCTCGCCCTCGTTTCCTGTTGAAATTGCAGGCTATTTTCAGCAATAACCTTAACAATATTTTCTAACCTGTCAGAAGGAGCATGCACTGGCGGTGGTGGAGGTCTCTGATATGGCGGTTTATAGGGTGGAGGTTGGTGCATCTGTTGATTCCCATAGCTCTGGTTCGGATGGTCCCTCCAACCTTGGTTGTAGTTGCTTGATGAGTGGTCATATATCCTGTGTGGTGGACCTGAGAATCCTCCCGCTGCATTTGTGTGCTCCGTGGACGTCTCTTCAAGTGAGGGACATGCATCAGTAGGATGGCTTGTGGCTAGACAAATTCCACCTGGCTTCATCTTCCCCATATTGCCACATGCAAGATTAAGCACAAGAAATGTTAAGTCAATCAGTTGTTGTTCAAGATTGGATACGTTTACCTCTTGTCTTGGCGTTTTTCCATGGCGAACATGTCCAAACTATTGGGAGTTAGCAGCCATGTTAGCTATCAAGTTCCTTGCCTCCTCCGGTGTCTTATCAATGAAAGCTCCTCCGCTTGCCGCATCCACTAAAGTCCTATCACCAGAAAATAAACCTTCATAGAAACATTGAATTAAAAGGTGTTCACTTATATGATGTTGTGGACAGCTTGCACACAACTTCTTGAAACGTTCCCAGTACTCGTGCAGTGATTCCTCATGGTATTGCTTCACACCATAGATTTCCTTCCTTATGTTAGTCGCTCTCGAAGCTGGAAAGTACTTCTCAAGGAAGACTCTTTGCAACACGTGGTGATGGATCCGGAGGGTAGGTAGAATAACCAATCTTTAGCAGCATCCTTCAAAGAGAATGGAAAGGTTCGCAATTTAATTTCCTAATCCGTTACGCCACTCGCCTTCATAGTAGTGCACACGACGTGAAATTCCATCAAATGCTTGTGAGGGTTTTCACCTGCAAGACCATGAAAAGACGACAATAAATGAAGTAATCCAGATTAAAGTTCAAAATTTACATTATTAGCAAGCACAGGGAAAGTGATGCAGATAGGCTGTTGATCCAAGGTAGGATTCGCCAATTATCTTAAGCTTTGATTTGCAGCCATGTTGTTCATCTCTTCCTCTTCTTCCAATCTCATAGTTTCTCTTCTCCTCCTATGTAGTGTCTTCTCGATCTCAGGATCATATTGAAAATTATCTTTGTGATCGGATGGTTCACCTGTACTTATTAACAAACCAAAGTAGCAGTGCGTGATAGTAAAAAACATTAACACAAAAATAAACAATACCTTCCCCGGCAACGGCGCCAAAATTTGGTCGCGCTTATCGTGTACGCCCAAATTAACCATTCTCAGTTAACAACAAATTAATGCATTAGTGAAAGTAGGGATCGATCCCACATGAAAGTGAGTATTTTTATGCTAACAAGTATCGAAATATGGAGACTTGAGATTGTCAATTATCTAAATTAACTAGGATGCAAGAAGTAAATAACAAGGAATTAATCAATTAAAGAAAGATCTTGGTTTCGGTCGACTCGACCATTGAAATTCATTCATTCATTCATTGATTTTCCCACAAATGTAATTTTTATGCATGAATATTCATCATTGAAGATTTAACTCCTATCTCACCTTAAGTTTAGTTAAATCGAAAACAACATTCAAACTTAACCCTTATCAATTAATCAACCTTAACAACATTAGTTAAGATTTAAACCAATGATAGCATGCGAACAAGTAAGATTGGTGAAGCTAAACAACATAAACTTTAGCAGTTATGTTTAATCTAGTCAAAAGTTTTCCCTAGGAATTTAATAACCTCAACAGCAGAGAATTATCAATCATAGTTGCTTCACAAATTTGATTAATCAAACAATTACGGATTTGATATCAAACTTAGCATTAGATTGTACAAAAAATCATTAGGTAGCTAATCTAACAACCAAACAACACAATCATGAGAAGAATAATAGAAAAACTTATGATACTCAATAAAAATCACCAATTCAAAACAAAAATCTCATGAATAAATTAAACTCCAATGGTTTTGTCTTCCTCAACCAAGAATATGAGTTTAGCTACTCATAATTGAACTTAAAACAATCAAAATTAATCTAGAAAATATTAAACAAAAGCTAAGGAAAAAGTTACTAAAAGATGACACGATTCCGGCTCGTCAATTCCGTCTTCGTGCTTGAGTTCTTCAAGTTGTTCTTCAAAATTTGAGAGTAAAAATCTAAATGTCTAAAAGTCTGAATAATGGTGTTATGAGGACCCTTTTTTGAGTTATGGTATAGAGGATATGCAGGATAGGTAAAAATCTTCCAAAGATGGTAAAAATATCAAGTTTCCTTTTTTCTCCGATTATCGATCTCTACAAACTGGCGATCGATCTCCCATTTATTTTTTTCAAGAAGAATGTTTTGGCGATCGATCGCGTCTTTGTACCGATTGATCGCTGAGCTCCAGTACATTTTGGCGACCGATCGCCTCCTTTATAGCGATAGGTCGCTGCGTGAATTTTGTTGCTCATCTTTCTGTCCATAGGCCATCGATTTCTTCTTCCCAGGTGATAGATCTCTAGTCAAAAATCACATTTTAAGCATTTTCTTGGTCTACTTTGATCCTTTATCACCTCCAACGCTTTTCTTGATCTTTATTCATCGTTATTGGCTCGATTTTTTCGATTCCACCTACATATACACAAATATATGATTTGGTAGCATATACATCAAATTATCTCTCAAATCATACCAAATCGTAGTTAATTAAGCACAATAGATGTGTCTATTTCTAGTCACATCACACCTACAACCTAGGATGACGGGATCATCCAAACCTGAGATATGGGAATCAAGCGGAACCATAGATGCAGTCTAATCCGCCACCCTACCGACCACCATTCCAGAGGCCACCACAAAATACTCAATTTCCTAATACTACTGATAGCCTTGAGAATATTGTTCAAGACCTAGCTCATAATGTTACTAATTTCAACAGGAAACGCGGGCGAGCATTCAAAGTTTAAATACTCAAGTGGGACAACTTGCAACCAACCTAATCGTTTGAAAGCTCAAGGATCCCATAAATTACCTTCACAGCCAGTAATAGACCCAAGAGAGAATGCAAGCGTCATTAAGCTAAGGAGAAAGGAATTGGAAGAATCGGAGAAGTTGGAAACCCCTCATACCACACAAGAGGAGGAACAAGAACTTGAGCAGAAGGCAAAAGAATCAATGAAAGATGAGGAACCTCGAGGTAAGTCTCCGCCACCTTTTGAATATAAAAATGAACCCCTTTTCCTCTTGCTTTGAAGGATAATAGGAAAGATGAGAGCATCAAAGAACTCTATAACACCTTTCGAAGATGCGAAATGAATATCCCACTATTAGATGCTATCAAGCAAGTACCACGCTACGCAAAGTTCTTGAAGGAATTGTGCACCGCTAAGAGGAAGCAAAAGCTAAAAGGATGCCAAAAAGTAGAGTTGGGAAAAATATACCAGCAGTCATTCAAAGGAAGATCCCCACCAAGTGCAAGGCCCCATGTATGTTCACTATCACATGCACAATTGATACACGCCTAGAAAAAGCCATGCTAGATTTAGGAGAATCGATAAATGTCATTCCACATTCTCTTTATGCTTCATTAAATCTAGGACCTTTAAGTGAGACTAGGGTGGTTGTCCAATTAGCAGATAGGCCTACTGCATATCATAAAGGAATTCTAGAGGATGTATTGGTGCAAGTAAATGATTTGGTCTTCCCTGCTGATTTTTATGTGCTTGATATGACAAAGGGCGACAATAGTAGTCCAATATTGTTGGGAAGATCCTTCTTGAAAACTTCTAAGACTAAGATAGACGTTCATAGTGGCACACTCACTATGGAATTTGATGGCAAGGTCGTTAAATTTAATACACATGACGCCATGAAATATCCTTGTGACGATGATGATACTGTTTATTCTATCGATATTATTGATTACTTGTCCCAAGGTATTTTTGAGCTCACAGGTAAAGATGAATTGGAGGTAGCCCTAACCACTCCACTCACCCATCTTGAGGAAGAGTTGCCACTTGGAGACCAAGTGGAGCAAACTGTCACCACCTTGGATACCACGCTCGAGATACAATGTAATGTTTCATTTGTTTCATTACCCATTTCTAACACTAGGCCACTACCTTCCATATCATAGGCGCCAACCGTTGAGTTGAAGCAATTACCAAGCCACCTAAAGTATGTATTCCTTGGAGAAGGAGATACACTACCGGTAATTATCACTAGCAAGTTAGGAGATGGCCAAGAGGAGGAACTCATTCAAGTGCTCAAGGAGCACAAAACCGCCATAGGATGGACCATTGCTGATATTAAAGGAATAAGCCCCTCTACATGCATGTATAGGATCCTACTTGAAGATGAAAGTAAGCCTACACTCCAACCACAAAGAAAACTTAACCCACCGATGATGGAAGTTGTGAAAGAAGAGATCCTCAAACTCCTTGCCGTTGGAGTGATATACCCCTCTATAAATACAAAAATAGGCCTCCATAAGTGATTATTCATACTTTTATCATAGTTTTAGACTTAGAATATTAAATCACTTTGAAGTTTTGAAGACGGATTGAAGATTTGACACAAAGGCGAGATTGCAACCTCGACGCGTGGCGGTTCTTATAGTTTGTCTTTGTTTTTGTTTATGTTTTTCATACATTATTTTGTTTGTTTTGCTTTGATTATGAGTAGCTAAACTCATAATCTTGGTTTAGGAAGACAAAACCATTGGAGTTTGATTTATTCAAAAGATTATTGTTTTGAATTGGTGATTTTTATTGAGTATCATAAGTTTTTCTTTTATTCTTGCCATGGTTGTGTTGTTTGGTTGTTAGATTAGCTACCTAATGATTTTTCATACAATCTATTGCTAAGTTTGATATCAAATCAGTAATTGTTTGATTAAGCAACTATGATTGATAATTCTCTGCTGTTGAGGTTATTAAATTCCTAGGGAAAACTTTTGACTTAGAATAAACATAATTGCTGTTGTTTATGTTGTTTAGCTTCACCAACCTTACTTGTTCATATGCTATCATTGGTCTAAATCTTAACTACTGTTGTTAAGGTTGATTAATCGATAAGGGTTAAATTTGAATGTTGTTTTCGATACTAAACTTAAGGTGAGAATATGATATTCTGGTTATTTTCAGATTGCTATCGCACCAGAGGATCAAGAAAGGACAATGTTTACATGACCCTTTGGAACTTTCGCTTATAGGCGTATGCCCTTTGGACTTTGCAACTCACCGGCCACTTTTCAACGGTGTATGGTTAGTATAATTTTCGAGTACACTGAGCATATATTAGAGGTTTTCATGGATGACTTTACTATTTATGGTGACTCATTCAATGCTTGTTTAACTAACCTTACACTTGTCCTTCAGCGTTCTATTGAAACGAATCAATTCTGGAAAATGTCATTGATGGTGGAACAAGGTATAGTGTTGGGCCATGTTGTTTCTTCTAAAGGTATAGAGGTAGATAAAGCAAAAATTGACATTATTCAAACTCTACCCTACCATATTTGTGTGCAGGATGTGCGGTCCTTTCTTGGCCATGTAGGTTTCTATAGGAGATATATCAAGGACTTCGCCAAGATTGCATCACCATTGTGCAAATTATTGCAAAAGGAAGTGGTGTTCGAGTTTGATGAGGCATGCAAGACTGCATTTGAGACATTAGAGACATCCTTGACATCCACACCCTTCATCCAACGACCTGACTGGAGCAAGCCATTTGAGATCATGTGCGATGCTAGTGACAATGTCGTAGGCGCCATCTTGGGTCAAAGAATTGGGAATCTTTCTCATCTATTACGAGTCCAAGACCTTGAACGAAGCCCAACTCAACTACACCACTACTGAAAAGGAGTTTTTAGCTTTTGTCTTTGCGCTTGAAAAATTTAGATCATATTTGCTCGGTAATAAAGTTGTTGTGTTTTCTGATCATGCATCACTTAGGTACTTGATGAAGAAGAAAGAAGCAAAGCCAAGGCTGATAAGGTGGATCTTACTATTGAGTGAGTTTGATATGGAGATCCAAGACAAGAAAGGACTGAAAACACTGTAGCGGACCACTTGAGTCGTCTACCACACATAGATGATGAACTCTGCCTAAGAGAAGAATTTCCTGACAAGCATCTTTTCTCCCTTCATGCAAAATTCCCATGGTACGCTGATATTGTTAATTATTTGACCACTAATCAAATTCCTGCTGATATATCTAGGACCAAGAAAACAAAGATCAAAAGTGATGCCAAGTACTATGTATGGGACGATCCATATCTTTGGAAGCACTGCGCCGATCAAGTCATTAGACGATCCGTCCCTGATCATGAGGTAATTTCCATACTAAAATTTTGCCATGCTTATGCATGTGGAGGACACTTTGGAGTCAAGAGGACTTTAAGAAAAGTACTTGAATGTGGCTTATTCTGGCCATCCCTGTTTCAAGACACGTATACCTTTTGCAAGTCATGCACCGAGTGCCAAAAGACGGGTAACATTTCTCAACTCAAGGAGAAGCCCCAACAACCCATACTCATTTGTGAAATTTTCGACGTATGGGGCATCGACTTCATGGGACATTTTCCTATCTCTTATGATAATATATATATTTTGCTTGCAGTTGACTATGTTTCAAAATGGGTGGAAGATATAACCAACTAGACTAATGACTCTATCGTAGTTGCATGATTCTTAAAACACAAGATTTTCTCTAGGTTTGGAATCCCAAGAGCAATCATCAGTGACAAAGGCACCCATTTTTGCAATAGGACGGTGGTAAGCTTGTTGAAGAAATATCATGTAACACATAAGGTTTCCACAATCTACCATCCTCAAACAAATGGGCAAGCCGAGGTGTCCAATAGAGAGGTCAAATCCATCTTAGAGAAGACTGTCAATCCTTCGAGGAAAGATCGGAGCTTACGTTTGGACGATGCACTATGGGCATATCGCACAACATATAAGACACCCATAGGTATGTCTCCTTTTTGATTAATCTTTGGTAAACCATGCCACCTTCCTATAGAATTGGATCATAGGGCATATTATGCTATCAAGAACTTGAACATGAAGTTGGATGCAAGTGGTGAGCATAGAAAGCTGCATCTGCAAGAATTGGAGGAGATATGCAATGGTTCATACACAAGTTCAATAATTTATAAGGAGAAGACAAAGGCCTTTCATGATAAGATGATCTCAAGAAGAACGTTCGAAGTCGGTCAAAAAGTCCTACTCTATCACTCATGCCTTACCATTGTGTCTTATACTGCTGCAGTGGAAATTCAAAGCTTGAACACAACAAAGAAATTCACAATGAATGGCCATCAACTGAAACACTATTACGATGGAAAGACAAGGGAGTGGTCAAATTGGCACTCGAAGACCCATCAGGGGTCAAATGATGAACGACTGGCATCAGGCCACTGACGTTAAACAGAGGCGCTGCTCGGGAGGCAACCCAAGGGGAGTTAGTTTCCCTTTACTTTTTAATTTTTTATTGCTTTCGTAGTCTAATTTCTCTTTCCTTACATTTTTGACTTACATTGGGGACAATGTAATATTTAAGTATGCGGGAGGGATTAGTAGTGTGTTATTGCTTTCTTATTATAAAAAAATACAAAAAATTGAAAAATTTGGAAAAAGTTGAGCTCATAGTTAGTAATGAACGCATGCTTAGATCACTAGCCTATGATGAAACCTAATTAATGACATGCATGTTTTTGAACATAGGTGAATTGTTAACATTGGAACACTTTGAACTCTAATGCTAATTATGCTTTGACATAGTAGTTGAATATATTGAGCACGATATTGTCATGACTTGTGAAGTGTGCATAGCGTAGTGAAGATTGTGTGAATTTTGTGATAGTCTTAGGGAGTCTCTAATACATGCTAGAACTTAACTACATGCTCTTTGAGGCGTACATCTAGACTACTTGCGAACATTAAAGTGATATAAGTAATCTTTGATGCGTTTGAGCCTTTACCATGTAAATAAAATCAATCACTAGTACCATTTTTGAGCCTTAATGCAAAAGAATGGTTGTGTGCTAAGCATACTAAAGACCCCCATTCAACATTCCTTGACTAGCTTATCAGCATTCCCTCATGAGCCTAAATATGATTTTAATCCATACATTTGAATGGAGTATGATGTGTTTCATTACATGCACTTATGTTATCATTATATCATGTATTTGTGAGCTTATTGTAAAGAATGAGACGCATGAAAGAAAATGGATGCCTTGAAAAAAAATTGCTAAAAATATGATTCCAAGGGGAGCCAAGGCACAAACGAATAAGGTTTGAAGAAACAAATCATGCAAGAATAGAAGTTTTTAATTGTGCATATCATTATACTCTCTTGATTGATACATCTTTTCTTTCATAAGCCAACACCTAGGCCAAGCTACTGGCTAATTAATACCTACTTGATTCATGTTTGCAAGTGGCTAAGATAGTGGAGAAGAGTGTGCAAGTGAGCTTATACTTGTATTAGTGTATAACTTGAACTATTGTGGGTTCATTTATTGGATCTGTAATTTGTACATGACACTTATTTATGAACACACGCACGTTCGCTGCTTTGTTGGGTATGAAATGCCTAGGGATTGAACTTGTTCCACTGTTAACCTTTCACCATCTTTCATTATTATGCATGTTTATAATTGTTGAAGCATTAACGTGAGGACAAGTCAATTTGTTATGATACTATGAACCAACAAAAATATTGTAGTTTTGTCTGATTTACTCGAGATTGAGTAAAGATTAAGTATGATGGAGTTTGATGTGACATAGACACATCTATTGCGCTTAATTGTCTATGATTTGGTATATTTTAATGGATAAATTGATGCATATGCTACCTAATTGTATATTTGTGCAAATGTAGGTGGAATCAAAGAAATCAAGATAACAAGGGAGAATAAGGATCAATGAATGTATTGGAGTTGATAAGGATCAAAATAGAAAAGAGTCAACAAAGATAAAGACTCGGCGATCGATCGGCATATATCCGCGATCGATCGCCGAGACACGCTGGAAAGACTCTGAAAACAGAAAATGCTAGCGATCGATAGGCAAAAGTCACGATCGATCACCACAAAGTACTGAAAGTCATCGATCGATCGCCAGCCATCACCGATCGATCACCAGAAGAGTCCGAGAAAATAAGGAAATTTAGTTTTTTAGCATCTTGGGAGACTCTAACCTATTCTCCAAGCTTCCCCACCTCTATAAACACGAAAATAAGCCTCCACAAGTGATTATTCAGACTTTTATCATAGTTTTAGACTTAGAACAAAAAATTCACTATGAAGTTTTGAAGACGGGTTGAAGATTCGACACAAAGGCGGGATTGTAACCTCGACGCGTGGCGGTTCTTATAGTTTGTCTTAGTTTTTGTTTTTGTTTTTCATACATTATTTTGTTTGTTTTGCATTGATTATGAGTAGCTAAACTCATAATCTTGGTCGAGGAAGACAAAACCATTGGAGTTTGATTTATTCAAGATATTATTGTTTTGAATTGGTGATTTCTATTGAGTATCATAAGTTTTTCTTTTATTCTTGCCATGATTGTGTTGTTTGGTTCGTAGATTAGCTACCTAATGATTTTTCATACAATCTATTGCTAAGTTTGATATCATATCCATAATTGTTTGATTAGTTGAATTTGCGAAGCGGCTAGGATTGATAATTATCTGATGTTGAGTTTATTAAATTTCTAAGGAAAACTTTTGAATAAGACTAAACATAACTGCTGTTGTTTAGCTTCACCAATCTTACTATGCTATCATTGGTCTAAATCTTAACTGGTGTAGTTAGTGTTTATTAATCGATAATGGTTAAATTTGAATGTTGTTTTTGATTTAACTCAACTTAAGGTGAGATATGAGTTAAATCTTTAATGGTGAATATTCATGCATAAAAATTACATCCATGAGGAAATCGATGTATGAATAACCGAAATCCAATGGTAGAGTCGACCGAAACCAATATATCTCTTTAATTGATTTATTCCTAGTTTATTTCAATATTGCATCCAAGATAATTTTAGATAATTAATCTCAATTCCCCTCTATTTTGATACTTATTAGCACAAAGATACTCATTTACCTGTGGGATCGATCCCTACTTACAATGCTACATTAATTTGCTGTTAACTGAGAAGGGTTAATTTGGGCTTACATGATAAGAACGATCAGTCATCTAAACTTAATGACAAAATTTTCCTACTCATATTAAAAGTTTTCTCTACAATTCACTTCAGCTCTCTATTTGACACCTCTACTTGTCCATTCGTTTGTGGGTGATAAGGCGTTGCAACCTTTTGGGTGACACCATATTTACTCAAAACTTTTTCAAGAAGTTTATTGCAAAAATCTGGAACACCATCAATAATGATCGGTCGATGGGTGCCAAATCGAGTAAAAGTATGTTTTTTTTTTCAAAAAATTGTACCACAACTATAGAATCATTAGTGCGTGAAGCTTCAGCCTCCACCAACTTCGACACATAATCCACAACAACAAGTATGTAATAGTTTGAAAATGAACATGGAAAATGTCCCATAACGTATATTCCCCAACCATCAAAGAGATCACATTCAAGAATATTGTTTAAGGGCATCTCATGCATCCTAGAAATATTTCCTATCCTTTGACATCTATCACAAGTAGTGACGTACCTGGATGCATCCTTAAACAATGAAGGCCAATAAAAACAAGATTCAAGTACCTTTGTAGCTGTTTTCGTTGGACCATGTGTCCACCTACCTCTCGGTTGTGATAGTGGCTCAGAATATATCACATCTCCTCCCACGGAACGCGTCTCCTAATCACTGTACAAACTTTGGACAAGAGAGGTTCCTCCCACAAGTAGTGTTTTACATCAGATTAAGATTTCTTATTTTGATAGAAAGTCAAATTGTGGGAGGATACCACTAACAAGATAATTTATAAAATTTGCATGCCAAGATAGCGCAAGTAATTGAAATAATTGTTCATCAGGAAACATTTCATTAATTTCATTTATCTCAGTTTCATGCTCATTAGTCACATTCTCAATCCTAGACAAGTGACTGCTACTACATTCTCCACACCCTTGTTATCTCTAATTTCTAAGTCAAACTCTTGCAACAAGAGAATCCAACGAATTAAACGTGGCTTGACATCTTTCTTAGCAAAGAGATATTTCAGTGCATAGTGATCAGTGTAAACAATTACTTTGGACAAGCAAATGTAGGAATCAAACTTGTCAAATGCAAATACCACGGCTAGGAGTTCTTTATCAGTGGTGGCATAATTTTGTCGTGCCTCATTCAATGTGCGACTAGCTTAGTAAATAGTATGAAATACCATGTTTCTACTTTGTCCAAGTACCGCAAATCGCACATAAGTTCAAATGGAAGCTCCTAGTCAGGTGCTATGAAAACATGTGATGTGACTAGTCTTTCCTATGTCTCAAACGCCTACAAACAATCAAAAGTGAAGTCAAATGTGCATCTTTAGTCAATAAATGAGAGATGGGTTTCGAAATCTTGGAGAAATCCTTAATGAATGTAAAAACCAGCATGGTCTAGAAAACTTCTAACTCCCTTCACTGATACGGGTGGAGATAGTTCTTGTATCACTTGTATCACTTATTTCTTTTCTCTGTCCACTTCATACCCTTTTGGTATGTTTTGTGACCGATGACTATACCCACTTGTATCATGAAGTGACAATTCTCCCAATTTAGTACCAAATTCGTTTCCTCACACCTTGTCAACACCAAATCAAGGTTATGCAAACAAGAATCAAATGAATGTCCAAACAAGGAAAAATCATCCATGAAAACCTCTAGAAACTTTTCTACCATATCATGGAAAATAGCTATCATGCATCGTTGAAAGGTGGCAGGTGTATTACATAATCCAAATTGCATACTCCTAAATGTAAATGTACCATAAGGACAAGTGAAGATGGTCTTCTCTTGATCCTCAGGTGCATTAGGTATCTGATTGTACCTAGAATAACCATCTAGAAAACAATAAAAACCATATCCTGCAATCCTTTCTATCATTTGAACAATAAAGGGGAGGGGGAAATGGTCTTTACGTGTAGCCTCATTTAACTTCCTATAATCAACGCATACTCTCCATCCAGTGAATGTTTTAGTAGGAATTAACTCATTGTTTTCATTAGTAAAAACAGCTATACCTTCTTTTTTTGGCACACATTGCACTGGACTGACCCATGCATTATCATAGATGGGATAGATGATACCTACATCCAGTAGCTTTATGACCTCAGCCTTGACCACCTCTTGCATCTTTGGGGCATTTTGGTTGCACCAAGGGCTTATACTCATCCTCCATTAAGATCTTATGCATGGCCTAATCCCCTTGATGTCTGCTACCTCCATCCAAATCTTGTTTGAGCTCCTTTAAAATTCTAAGGAGCTTTTCCTCGTCGGTCCTGTCAAAGATGAAGAAACAATAACAGGTAAAGCTTTATTTGAATCCAAGTAAACGTACTTTAGATGAGATGATAGTGGTTTAAGCTCAAGAGTTGGTGGTTCCTTAATTTATGGTTTTTGTGGCTTTATGTCCCTTTGCCCCAACTCCCCGAGATTGTTGCTTGACTTCTTCATGTAAGAAAAAAATATCATTCAACTGAGCAACAATCTCCTTCACCTCATCCTTGTCGTCCAGCTCGTCCATGTTATCTACCAAGATTGCTTCCAACTGCATGTTCCTTGAAAGACATTAGTGGTCAAAGCATCAAGAATATCAACACTAAAACACATGTGCTCATCGTACGGGTGTTTCATAGCCTTAAAAACATTAAGATAACTTGATCATCTCCTATACGGGGGATCAACTTCCCTTGGTGGACATCTATCAGTGCCTTACATTAGCTATGAATGGTCGTCCCAGAATCAATGGTATCTCAGCGTCTTCCTCCATGCCCAACACAAAGAAATCCATTGGGAAGATGAATTTATCAACCTTGACTAGCACATCCTCGATGATTCCTTGTGGATATGTGATGGACATATCCGTCATCTGTACTGAAACAGTGGTTGGTTTTTTGACAAAGGCATGAGATTAATACTTGCACCCAAATCACAAAGATTTATTAAATGAAATTGACCCAATAGTGCAAGGTATAGAAAAACTCTATGGATCTTTTAACTTGGGAGGCTACTTGTTTTGTACAACTGCAGAACACTCATCAGTCAACTAAATAGTCTCATGCTCACCTAGTTTCCTCTTATTTGACAAAATATCCACCAAAAACATTGCATAGCTAGGCATTTAAAGTAAGACATCGGCAAATATAACTGCGTTGGTGGTGTGATAGGTGCAATAGTAGTAGTATAATTACCCTTGTCGCATGTTTGAACTTCATCTTTTCGCTTGATCAACTCATCCTCGTCCTCCTCCTCTTTGCCTTCAGCCTGCGGACAATATCTTTTTCGCTCCTAAGTGAAATTGCATTGGCTTGCTCCCTGGGATTCTTTTCAGTGTCGCTAGGCAACGTCCCTTGAGTCCTCCCAGCTAAAATGGTTGTTAATTGCCAAACTTGAGTTTCCAAATTCTTTATCGACGCATCTTGGTTTTGCATTCTAGTTTTCATCAATGTGATGAATTTGGTCAACAATTCCTCCATAATCGGCTTTGGTGCATATCTTGGTGGTGGTGATGGTTTCAATTTCTTGGTTGGACCATGAAAATTTCGGATGATTCTTCCACCCCAGATTGTATGTGTTTGAATATGGGTTCTTCTGTGGTGGTCTGTTTCCTACATAGTTAGCATTCTCATTAGATTGAACGAAAGGGTACATGCCTGACATTCCGTACTCGGATGGTTGCCTCCACATAAGTCACAAGTGATAACTTGAGCTTGCATCGCTATCATGCTCATGCTGTCTAGCTTCTTGCTCAGTGCCTCTAACTGGGCTGTTATTGCAGTAACATCATCGACTTGATGAAGCCCAATTGGTCTCTTTGGCACGTTCCTCTCTGATTTTCATTGATAGCTATTAGAAGCAATCTCCTCTAACAGTTCATAGGCCGCCTCAGGCGTCTTACTCATGATTGTACCTCCTGCTGCTGCATCAACCATATAACGATTAGCAGAAACTAGACCGTTATAAAAAAGTTTGTACCTGCAGCCAGATAGAAAGACCATGATGTGGACAACTCCTCAGTAGGTCCTTGAAGCACTCCCAAGCTTCATATAGTGTCTCAGGATCATGATGCACAAAAGTAGTGATATTATTGCGCATCTTTGCAGTCTTGGATGGTGGGAAGTATTTTGATAAGAAAGCTCGTGACATCCCATCTCAAGTAGTAATAAATCCTCCTGGCAGTGAATTCAACAAGGATTTAGCTTTATCTTTCGATGAAAAGGGAAAGACGTCATAACCTAATATCGTCGTCAAAAATTCCATTGTGCTTGAATGTGTCGCAAATCTCCAAGAAGTTGGAGATATGAGCATTTGGATCATCAGTAGGCGATCCCCCAAACTGGACTGAATGTTGGATAATTTGAATGATAGCAGGCTTGATCTCGAAGTTGTTAGCCTGAATACTTGGTCTAGTGATGCTAGAAAATGATGCATGTAACGACAGTTGTGCGTAGTCCATTAGTGATCTCTCAGGCACCTCCTCATTTTCTGCGTTTTCTGCCATGAGCGCTCGAGTTTTCCTTTGCCCTGTACGACGTGTTCTTTCAATTTTGGGGTCAAAAGGCTCGAGTGTAGCTCGTTCACTCCGTAGCAAAAACTAGGACAACTCCTGCAGGAGTAGGTCAAACAAATAGTAGTAGTGAAGAATAGTAAAAAAAAATCAAAATTTAAAACAAAAATAGCTAAATTACAGTCAACTAATTTCTTGTGATATTACTAAGACTTCCCCGACAACGACGCCAAAAACTGATCTCGTTTTATTTAACAATAAATTCTATCGATGGACTCTTAAACTCAAATAGCATGATTTATACCGCAAGTGCACGGTTGTCAAGTTGTAGTATAGATTATGAAAAACGTATTGTCGAACACACATGGACTAGTACGTACCAAATTAAATTAGTTTAAATATATTTAGCCTATGATGATTAATTGAATACTATACTAAATAAACCAAGAACACAAAATCCAAACCAAACAGGTGATGAAAAGTGAAGAAATTCAGTAGAGACAATCATCAAGACTTCGGTTCACCTATGTAGTCCCACATAATTCTCCTATTAGTGACGATTGACCTACATTCTAAGGTGATAAGTTTTCATAAGTTATTCAATATACTATGGTCAATCTATATCAAGTCTAATATTAACGTGCAAAAAGCCACTTCCGTATACTTAGTGAAAAATCAATATTGCACTAAGATTTATGAAAACTACTAGCTTTCGATTTGGTAAGCTATTGCTATCATACGTGTGTTTGATTTCATCTGGTCGATCTCAATCTTAAAGCCACAGCCTGCTTTACTATGTCGTATTGTAATATCGTATGGTCAACCTCAATTACGATGTATATAATCATACAATGGGTGATCAATCATTGAAAGCATTAAGAACAGTAAATCATGCACAAAGAATTGCAAGAAAACAATAAAAACAGTTAATTAGATTATGGGTTCGGACATGGGATCACATAGTCTTGATAAACAAAACCTAGCCAATAATCATAATCAAATAATAATGTCTAATAATGTTTGCAACGAAACAAACATCAGAATCTGAAAATAATAAAGAACCAAGTTTAGAAATACTAATAAATGCTCTGTGTTGACTCCTTGCGTCGCTGCGTCGTCCCTTCTCTTATGTGTATCTTGCTCTTCAATGGTTTGAGTTGGTATGGGCGAAGATGTTGTATTCTAGGTCAAAAATCAGACAAAAGTCCCTTTAGGTCGTCCATCTTGTGCTTTAAATAGTGGAGGGAAGCATTTTCCTTGTGGAACTCAAACTCTTCATAAGGTATTTGTTTTCTTCAGAATTTCCCGCTTACCGATCGATCGGTGAGTGAGTTACCGATCGATTGGTAATTCCTCGAATTTTGTCCCTCGCGTATGCAGTTTACTGATTGATCTCTCATGTCTTACCGATGATCGGTAATTCCAACAATTTTCTTCTTAAGTTTCGTACTTTACCGACCGATCGCTGGATGTTGCCGATCAATCGGTAATTCTCCAAAAACTCATCCTAAGCTTCGACAATTACCGATCGATTGATGCATGGTTGCCGATCGATCGGTAGTTCATTTTCAGGTCAGAAAATGGTTATAACTCCACCACATCGGGGTAAGAAGTTCGGAATTCCTACAATTTGGATTTCGAAACTTATTGTGCTCAAAACATAATTATCATTTCAGAACTAAGATCATATTTTTCATGTTCAATTGAATTTTAACACATTCGTATACTTTCAAAAAACATAATGAATATAACAAAAACCCACTTACTTTGTTTGGTTGATTTCCTAAAATAACTCGAGGAAAGTAGGGTCGTAGAAAGTTCTCTTTCCTTGCTCACAATTGCTAAAACGAGATTCTTTAAAAGGTTGTAAAGTGTTTATAGAGGTTAATTTATGTTGCAGAATATTTTTCAACCATTTATATTAATTCATGAATTCTCCCGAAAATATTTTCTCTTTCCTTCATGTCTTGCTATTTTAAACCACATATTTTCCTTAAAAATCGATCCTTCGAAATATGTAAGCAATGACCTCAAAAGACAAAAACATAATATAGATTGTGGGATAGTTGTGTTGTCACTACATCTTAATATTGTTTCTTCAAAAACAAAAAAAAGTAGGGCATGACATTTAATTCAATAATATGCTTGTTTCAATATCACGGTTCTTGACTTTCATTTTCCACCAATTGATATTTTAATCAAACTTTGATTTTGCTCAATAATACCTCCACATTCATATATAATAATCATACTTGAAAAAGGAATTGCAATCCATGAATGTCTCACATTTAGACTAAAATCACTTCAAAATCTTTACCCAAAATCAATTGGGATATTTGGGATACAAATAAAAATATGATAGAAAAATAGTATTTTGGGTTCCAAAAAGGAACAAGTGTCTCATAATTTGAAGTTATTCCTTATATTTATTATTTCTTATTTTAACCCAAGATCATATTATTCTAGATCTCAAATAAATTGTCTCAAAATTTAATAAATTACCCCAAATAAGATCATAGATCCTAAAAAATATGAATTTAAAATATTGGTTAGTTTGTGAATTATCTTGTATTTGGCACAATTAATCTCACTACCTACATAATATCATGTCACATGAACTTCAAGTTTATTATATTAACATCACAGTAAGTTAAGAAACTTTGGACATAACAAAACTTTTATTGTTATTTTATTTTCGATCCCTATCATGAGGCCAAGTTTATTAACTATGTCTACTTAATTTTCGCAGGCCTGCTTTATACCTACTGCAATTATTACTCATCTACTTATCACACCTACATGCCTTAATATAATACATGCATGAGGACACATCTGAGAGGAGAAAAGAAAAAAGGGAATGCCCAGAGATAGGAACAGGGGCTCGAGAGAGCATTCGTGGCCCATTTACTTTAACTTTCATAAACATTTTGGAGACATAGAACACATAAATTAAGACACAAAATGATTACAACACAAGGGGATGGTTTGGTCACTAGGCTACTAATCTCTATTGGATGGGGGAGATGAAGATTGTTTTCTCTCGAGTCTTCTCCCTTCATTTATATAATCTATGTTAACTCTAACATAATCGTCCATCGTACAAACCCAATACATGCTATCACTTAAATTGTGAGTGTAGGGAAGTATAACATTAAAATTGTCTCGCACATCATTATCATCCATCACAAAAATAAATCAAAAAAAGAGAGAAAAAATAGTTTTCGAATCCCTTTAACCCCGTCTGATTCAAATTGTATTTTGGACAGAATCAGCCGTTAGATCGGGCTCTAATATGGACAACACATAAACAAGAAGGTAAACCAGGTTTTACACGGTGATCGGGTTTTGAGCTCGTTTGGATGTAATTCAAAGGGTGAAAAGAAGTTGCCAATTTTTTTCGAGCTATATCTGGGAGGTCAAATTGCAGAAGTTGTTGACAAAAACCTAACCATCGGAGCGGCCTGAAAGTTAGATAGAGCGTCTATAACATCTTCAGGTATATTATGAACGGTGGAGATTGGATTTTGATTTTTCTAAAAATAGTATATGCTCATCGGTAGTAGGCTTGTAGTGAGATTTTTTTTTAATTCTTGTTATTTACATATTGTGTGATAGTGATATTGTTTATGAATTGTCTATCGTTTAGATGTAATTATGGTTAGATTATTGACTAATTTGGTTTGTCCAGTAATTAGAATTGATGATTAGGACTTATAAAATCCATTGATCTATCCTATAAAATCAGCATATCTATAATCTGCCCAACTGAGTTTTATGCTCTGCTGGTCTATTTTAATTTGACAATTTTACTACTGGTATTTTTATCAACCAAAGGCCTTTACAAGCTGGATTATGAAACCTAGCTTTGCTCTGATACCACTAAAATGTCACGTCTTGACACCAAGCACATGACACCGACGTTGAATTCAAATATAATTTGATAACAACAGGCCTTGTAGTACATCATTCAAACAGAATTTGAACAAAATTTTCATAAAACTGATAGATATACTAAAATTTTGCTCACCTTGGAGCCATAACAGAACTGAATTTGTTCACCTTTGAACCATACATTTGCTCTCTTTGAGCCATACATTTGCTCTCTTTGAGCCATACAAAATTTGCACCAATTGAGCCTTACAGAAGCATAACTCAGAGTCAAAATTAAGCACAATAAGTCCTTTAATTTTCTCCTGATACTGATTTCAGTTCTCTAGATATAGTTCTTTAATTACGACACAGCTGTGACACACCTATATATATATATATATATATATATACGAAAAATTCACATTTTTTAAAGTCTAAAATCATGTAAAATCAACTAAATTATTCTTACCAAATTCAAGAATCATATAAATAAATACATATTTATGGAATCATTATAGTATCAATTATACTAACATCAAATACATATTACTGTAATTAATATAAAGTTTAACAAAAACGTCCAAATAAAAGATATGACCAAAAATATTCCTACCAATTTCAAAAATAATATATATAACTGTATGTTACTGAAATCATCATAGTATCACACATAGTATGTATATTATTTCAATTAACATAAAGTTTAACTAACACGTCTAAATTTTATTTTAGCCAACAACTTTTTAAATTGTACAATTTACACCTTTATGTCGGACACAACCATGAGCCGTGTCCGACACGGGTATCCGATTTTGAGGGGAGTGTCGGCACGGGTGTCCGATTTTATTTTTTTAATAAAATAAAGGACACGCCATGTGGCGTGTCCAAGGAGTGTCCGAGAAGTGTCGGTGTCCGATACTGCACCGAATGATTTTTAGGAGTATCCGTGCATCATAGGTTCCAATGGATAAAGGAAATATAAGTGAATTCTATTTTTATTTTTGATTGAATTTATCCTTTTTCTTGGAAAAAGGTTCGTTCTGAGATGCTGATGCGGATTCAGTCCAAGCAAAGTTCATAGGTATTGCCTAAACAAAGATATTTTATAAAAAAAATAGAGCACTGACCTAAACTAGACCTCTGCTGAGGCATAAAGAAGGTCAACCTAACCTCATGTAATCACACTGATCAAAGAGTAAGAACTCGCTTTCGTGCTAACCATACTCTTTGTAACCTCAAATTTGCAATCTAGATGTGTTTTTGGTGTGATATGCATGAGGGAAAAAAGTCATTATTGGATTCTGTTTAAACCGTCCCATGCCATTTTATTTTATAAACAAAAAACAAGCTAATTTTAAAAACATTTTACGGTAATGAAAGCATTCCATTGTATATTCAAGCATATCTTTTATCGGGCATTCAGCAGGAGGATGGCTAGCACGTGTTTACTTGCAAGAATTTGGGGTGTCGGATGTTTCTTTATTATTGACATTAGGAACCCCACATCCGTATTTATGATTTCATTTTATTATCACGTAAAATGCTCTTTAAACGATTGGGAGTTACAGATACTGAAATTCTCTGGATGAGATGGTAGCCTTTATTTCTTTGGACCGACCATATTCTGGGTATTTTGATCAACTCAATGGATCCATACTTTCAAAACTATGCAATTCCAGTGCAAACTCCAGAAGTTGCTTAATAATGAAAAGAAGTTACTGAGGGAAGTAACAATCTGGTTATTATTCCTATATTGGAACTTGTAAAAGGCACCCCATGTGAATATTTGAGAGGTAAGTTACTAAAGTTAAGCTCTCAGAGCTAATCATTGTTAACATATGAAGGTATTGTCTGTCTTTGGTTGTTTAATTGGTGATATCAGATATGTGAATGCCCAAAGGGAACTGAAAACAAAAGCAGGAAACAGTAAAACGTTTTGTCTGCATGATGAAAAGGGGTGAACAAATTTGTGTAAATGGCGGGTACATACAAGGGGCTCGTTTGCTTGGATGAGTAATAACATTGATTATATAGATTTGATTGAACTTGACCAAGCAGTTGGTGAAACGGTGGCTGTAAACACTTCTATAACCAGCATCTGCTCCTACCAAGCCCGGTTTATTGGTCATGGATATAAACAGGTAACTATTATTGGTATTTAAAGTCCTGTTTTGTTACCACATTTTACCATTCTTCAGCATTTTTTGTGGCCTTTTCATGTTGTGTTTAGTATGTGCTATTATCTGGAAGGTCTGTGGGCAGACCGATGTATGGGGAGATGGAGTTGTGCCAGAAATTTCTGCGCATTTTTATGGTGCACTCAACATCAGTCTGGATGGAGTGTACCGTTTGCCTATAGGTTCCGATGACGATTAAAGACCATGGTATGGCTCTCCTGCTTGACTAGCTACACTAGTATTTTGTATATGCACTTGTCAGTTAAGGATTACTTTTTTTTTTCTTTTTTTCTTTTAATTGTTGATATCATTCATTTTTCTTCACTTAACGAAAGTAAACCGGTTAAAATCTTCAAAGATACAGAATAAGATTTATTATGCTCATTTATGACATTATTTCCCATTAAAACCTCAAAACATTTGCAGTACAGCGGAATGTGGAACACAATTAGGAGTGAGTAAAAATTGTCAATTGAACTACTCTACTTACCAAACTAACTAAATTAAATTATTTTGATAAATATGAACTAGGTCGATTGATACAGTTTGGATTTCGTATTTTTCTTCAAAATTGTTAACAACAAACTTAGTATGAGTTTCTGGGTATGATTAGAGGGATTCTTCTGTAAGTTGGGCTTTGGCTTGGTTAACTTTTTGTGAAATACTGATTTTTTCCGGAAGTTTCAATAAGATAGATGAGTTCGATTTTGGAAGTTTGAATCGGTTGATAATCCATTAATATCACAATCATGAGTTTTGCAAGTGTCGCCCAACTGGTAAATAACAAATAACCAGCCTGCGGAAGCATACAAGCACACAAAACCTTCACAACATCTGAAAACCACTACACAATAACTAGAACGCCTACAGAAGTACATATACTTGGAATCAACAACAAAGACAAAAAAGATTACACCGTTTGATTGTTGTGTACATGATCTCCAGCTTGAAGCATAGCATCACAAAGAGTAAAAGCCCGAGAAGCTCGAGATTTTACGAGGTTTCGACAAGAAATGAAAGGATGTCCACTTTTGATTGATCAGCAGTTAGTTGTTGTTCACGAAATGAGGAGAAAGCAGTTTTGTTATCTCTAGAAATCCAACTTTATCTTTTCCATTAAATAGAGCCTTGAGCTTCCCATCGCAAAAGATTTCTCTCCTGTTACTTGGGTTCTGCGCACAAAAGCACAACAAACATTCCGGCAAGCAAAATTCAAAACCTCATCAATTAATATTTCATATCAAGAAGATGCATTCCAATTACAGTTCTGAAATTCAAAAGCATAGAAAACTATAGAAGGGATGGTATTTTGAGTGGTGTTTTATTTGAAACAAGCAACTACTACTTCTGTAAGGTCATTTATCCAGAGACACGACAAATGCTTGATTGAAAGAGATATGTTATTCTTTATGAGCTTCATAATAAGCTGCCCAGATGAAAACTAACCGCACAAAAGGGATTAGTAACTAAATTTCATCACAAAAAGGAGGGAGAGCATGTACATGATACACTACTCACCAAGGAAACTTCAAAGCAATTCATGATTTCGATACAATTTGATCTACAAATATACCTTGAGTTTCAAGGAGATAAATGCAAAATGTTAACTTTTATCATGCAAATAAGAGATATTATCAAAAGTACAAGGATAAACCTAAGGTTGCGTTTGGATTCAATGATTTGGATTTGGGATGGATTTCAAATGTCTCCATTTTGGGAGAATTTGAAATACACTATACTAGTATATAAATAAACAAGTTTAAAATGGGATAAAAGAAATTTCAAATCCATTGAATTCAAAAGCATCCAAACACATATAATGGATTCAGATCATGAATTCCAAATCCTTTGATCCAAATGCACCATAAAGGAATTTTAGAAATGCACATGCTTTGGATATACATTACTAGAGTTTTCGTGTCATGTTTCTAGAGTAACATTAACAATATTTTATCTTCTTTTTTTTCTTTATTTTTTCTCTTCCTCCCAATCAATCAAATCCCAAAATATTCACTCCAAAAGGTAAAAGAACTGAAATACAACCAAATTTTATATCACAAATCATAATTATTAGAAGAACAAAGCATACTTAAGCTGATATGAGCCATGGATCCCAGACTCAAGGCACATGCCTAATCGAAGTGAATAGTAACAGGAAATGATATCTTAAAATATAGGTGTATTGAAAATGTATATCATATTTGATCTGTGTTTTTTTCTCATTCACACCCAAAAGAAAACTAACCAAAATACAGCAAAATTTTACATCACAAATCATAATTATCAGAAGAATAAAGCTTACTTAACCTGACTTGAGCGCTGGAGCCCAGACTCATGGCACGTGCCTAATAGAAGTGAAGAGTACCGGGTATCGATTATCATAATTTAGGTGTATAAAAAAATTATATTATCTAACATATAATATGTAATTCACAAGACATTAGAAAATAACAATATAATAATGTTTAAGTATAAGTAAGTGATGACTATGGCCTTTAAGGCACACCAAGATGTGTGCTTTAGTACATCGCGTGTATTCCATGAAAAATCTGCACATTGGCATGTCTATGCGCAAAGAACAGGCTTCGTCATGCATCTATTATTACGGGCTCTTAATATCTAAGTTACAAACTAGGGAGCCAAATGTTTCATGAATATCTTCGAAACATAAGAAAATGAAAAGTATAAGCAAATAATAACAACAATCTAATTCATTTTCGGAACTTAAATACTTCAGTTTCTGCATGCAAACTACACAACTAAATCTCAAACACCAACAATTACGGAAAATAGCAAACACGCGAAAATGCACAACATTGACATTTTCCATAAAATTGTCCCTCTGTCCTCCACACATTTGGCTCAGTCCCAGAAAATTATAAGTTCGCAAACATATATATATATATATATATATATATATATATATATAAGAAATCACAGCGTTACCTGAAGATTATGGAGCTTGATATAACCCCAAACTTTCTTAACAGCTTCAGCGCGAGAAATTTCTGAGGCACCCACAAAGTTACGGAGAGTGGGGGACACGGGCGTGGCTTTCGACAAGCCCGTAGGCGAACTCTTCTTGTCCTTCGTCGCGGCGGCAGCAGCTGCAGGTTTTTTGCTGGAGGCGGATACATTGGGTTTCGGAGAGGGGGATGCGGTGGACTTTGCGGCGGACTTTGCGGCGGAATACAAGGCCCTACAGCCCCGGAAAAACCCAGAATTAGGCGACATTGGAATCTCCTAAAATTTGGTGTGTGTGTGAAGAGAGCGCGGTGGCAATGGATTTAGGGTTTATATAATTTTGACTTGTATACACCATTTCAATATTGAAAAAACAATCTGACCTTAAAAAATGATTAAAAGACATTAAAAATAAATTAAGGTCAAATGACGTACATAATAGAAAAATCCCCTTTATACCAATACTGTCCCTTCCACTTCCTTTCACTCCCGCTTCCACTTTCTTTCCTTTCTTTTTTGTCCCATAATTTATTTGGTACTCTCTCACATCATATCTGATTCATGAATATGAACTTCAATCTAAAAGTTTTGAATGTATTTTAAAAAACATCACCACAGTACTTTCTCGGTCTCACAATGTGTAAAATGGATCGCATACAGTTTCACACGATCGCCCACTTGTTTATTTCTCATTGTTCGATGGCTTACTTCACGTGCTTGGGTTGCACAAGGTGATTTTTAAGTTTTCTGAAAAACACGAATGTATTCCTATATGAAATAACAATGATTCAAATCATTATGAATTATGATGGTCAGTGGAAGTGCAATGAGCTAGGTAGTTACAAATGGTCCACCGGAGATAATGTCGAATAGATTGCAGCTCAATTGACAAGAATAATTTGACAATAGAAGTTTTGCCGAATGAAATTTTCGAGGCTCTTGAGCTGCAATTCATGCCCAATTTATATACACGACTCATGATCTTTGATAACATATTTACCATTTAGTGACTCAAGAAGTAGAAACATACTACGTGTGGAAAATATTAAATCATTTGATGTAAGAATATGTGGAGAAAATAATGACGACACTCTGGTTGTTGGACGTGTGAAGACATTGAACTTGATGTGGATGTACGAGATGAATTTTTTAATTGTATTTTCATAGAGGATATTTGTAAGGTCCGTACTAATTAATCCGGATTAACGATGATTATGTAAAATCATAATTAAAATTATAGACAATAAATTAAGGTGTTCTGGATTACGATGATACAAATAACTATTCGAACATATTTTTGGTATATGTGCATGTGCATGATCATATGGCAATTGGTGAGCACATGCCACTAATTAATTAATTTCCTAGCATGTAATTAACTCATATTTAATACATGATTTGGGTCATTAATCTTGCAAGATATTGTTGCATTGACACATAGATCCCACAATGCATAAAACAATTAAAAAGTCTTGCAAGACACCTTGAAGTCATCGCCTACCTCAAAGGCGAATGTATGTGCACATTATGGGGGCAGCTGCCCCACTCATCAAAACTTATTATATATTGTTTTACTAGGAACTTCAACATAGTACTATAGTCTAGTGGTGAAGGAATTGAAATATGTATTCAATATGCTTAGGTTCAAGTCTCGGTGGGATCGTTTCTCCAATTATGTTCCATTACATTCCGTTTCCTTATTTGTTTCTCTTTTATATTCCATTACTTTCCTTAATTTTTTTTCCTGATTTCTCAATGTGAAATATATTTATCAATATGGAAAAAATAAATATTGTTAAAAGATTTCTCAATACGAAAATAATTAATATTGTTAAAAGCAAATGAATCTTAATATTAAAAATATGGAATAACACTTAGCAATAATGAAGAAATATAAAGTATCAAAAAAATGTCACCACAAAATACCCTCTTCCACCTGCACTTTATAACTCGTCATTACCTACAGTCTTAAAGCTCAGATGTTTATATGAACTTTTGGTTTAATTTTTATGTAACTAAATTTTTGCCCCTCCTCAATAAAATTTTTGGATTCGCCCTGACCCACCCCCTCCATGCAAGACCATCATTTCTTCTCCTTCATCACACTTTTTCTTCTAAGTTTATCAAGTTGTTTCCCCTTCAACTACCCTTCAAACTACCTGAAAAACACATGCAAACAAAAAATTGGGAAGCAAAAAACATGAGGATTTCAAAATCAAGGAAGCAAGAGGCAAGAAATGGAAGGGTGCAACAGAAACAACAATTGTAGCAAGAAATTCGTGAGCTCCAAATGTTTTTGGGATGATTAAGTTTTAAATTTTGGAGATAACTGAAGGTATATATGTATATACTGCAATGGTCGATTAATTGTGCTAAGAGGTCAAATTTATGTGGGATTGCTGATGTAACATATATTCTGTTTCAAGTCAGTGTGCGTGTAGTATGTTTTTTGAATTTTAAGTATATATCAGCTTCGAATTTGAAGATGGTGCCCCTAATGAAAGTTGTAGTATTTTGAGATAGATTTAATTTGCCACTAGAATCAGCTAATTTGGAGTTGAGATGAGAAAGCTATGGTCATTTTACTAAGCTATGCACAAATTGGTCTGCATGTTCATGCATGTGACATGCAGTGTGTTCTTCGAAATTTTAGGGAAACTATGTTCCTAATTTGAAGTTGAGCTCAATAGGAAAGTTGTAGATCTTTGAATTACGTTCGATTTGATAGTCAATTCACTTAATTTGGAGTTAGTATGCATGAGATATGCTAATTTTACCACATTATGCTCAATCTGGAAACATGGTACATACGAGTTTTTAAGCTATAATGTTTTGATAAATATATACCTCAAGATGAACGAATTAGCTTAAAGCACATAAAAAATTAATTGTAGGATTTTGAGTTATCTCAATTCTTCCACTGGAATCAGGTCATTTCGACGTCGTATGAATTAGTTATGAAGTTTCTACGAAACGTGGTCAAACTGAAACTTAGAGTTTCCCCTATTTTACATAATTAATGTTTAGACCCACTTGGACTTAGAAAAATGAACGAATTTGGGGAATTGTCAAACATATGAAATGCATATTTTGAGTTAGTTTTCAAGCTAAATTGAACCATGTAATTTGGTAAGTGTCGGAAAAGTTATGAGCCGATTACTATGAGCATGTAAGCTGAATTTTAAGAAATTTTCTATGTGTCAATGCATGTATTATGAACTTGATATTATGAAGTAATTGAACACTTTGATGATATAATTGAGGTGTAAATAACCAGGTTGTTATATCCCGATGTCAAATTGAGGAGTACAAAAGTCCTTGGTTTTTATTTGCTCGGTTGAGGTACGTAGAAATGGGTTTGATCACAACGTCTGACAAAGACGTGTGATGATTCCAATGTATGACCTTATATGTCATTATTTGATTTATATGTGATATTTGATTTCTTATGCAAATTACATAAAATATCTTGACTTTCACATGAGATTGCATGACATATTGAGTTGCATATGTCACATGGTGCATAGATGATTCATTGGGCATATCATATTAATCTTACCACTCCTTTGATAACATTCAATTATGATGAGATCTACAGTGTCATGTGAACGCCGGGCATGACGATGACATGTAATTTAGGTAGGGAATGTAGTCACGCGTGTTGTCGCCAAACCTAGTGATGTGTTTAGAAATAGACACATCTATTGAGCTTAATTGTCTACGATTTAATATGTTTTTATGGATAAATTGATACAATTGCTACCTAATCGAATATTCGTGTAAATGTAGGTGGAATTGAAGAAATTGATCTAATAACGATGAATAAAGTCGAGAAATACATTGGAGTTGACAAAGGAGAAAAGTAGGCCAAGAAAATGCATAGTGGACAAACGACCGCGATCGATCGCCAACAGAGTCCGGGTACAACATGGAAACTCAAATTTTTACCATTTGTTGGAGATTCTTTCCTATCCTATCAATTCCCCTCTTATAATTTGACCCTAGGCTTCATTATCAAGGATTAAGACCTTAGATATCAGTTTTACAAATTTTCCATCAACTTTGAAGGCGGTGACGAAGATCGGAGCGAATACGGGATTGACAACCTCGACAAGTGACGATCTATACAGTTTGTCTAGTTTATTTTTATGCTTTCTAGGATAAATTTTAGTTGTTTTGCTTTTATTATGAGTAGCTAAATACTTTAGATTCTTGGTATTAGGAAGGTATTACAATTGAGTTTTATTTTCTTATGAAATTCATTTTTTTATTTATCAAATTTTAATGAGTATTGATTGTTTTCCAGATTTTATTAATAATATTGTTTTGCTTAATTATTGGATTGACCACCTAGTAATTTTACGTACAATCTAATGCTTGTTTTATGAAGCAACTAAGATTAATAAACCTTGCGCGTGCGAGATTGTTAAATTCTTAGGGAAAACATTCAACTGGATTAAATATAGACGCATGGATTATATTGTCTAGCTTTGCTTTTCTTACTAGTTCGTGAATCCATCAACTTTTAATCTTAATCACATGTATTTTGATTAATTGATTGATAAGGGTTAGAATAGAACGCGTAGGCTATCTAACTAAGATTAATGTGAGATATGAATTAAGTTACCAAGGTGAATATTCATATGAAATTTGAATCATTGTTAGAGAATTGACGATTAAGATGATAAACCTCAATTGTAAAGTCGACCGAATACCAAGAATCTTTTTCTATCATATTTTAAGTCATCTTAGTTAATTTTGCGTATTAGTTTATATTTTCTAGATTTAAATTTATAGTAGTGGTTATTCAAATCCCCCTATTTATTTAGTGTTGAGCCTTAAACGCATGGTTGCGTTTAATGCGTTAATTTCCCCAGTCTATCTTTGAGTTTTGATGATCAACAAAACTTGTGTTTGTTGTACTAATACATCTACTTAGTGTGCAGATTAAGTGATGAAAAGTGGATTGGAATGAAGAAAATCATGTATGCACATTCTGGCCTGGATCGCCCCAGGCGATGGTGACCATCGCCACAGGCGATGGCAGCCATGGGGACTTCGCCACGGCCATCGAATGGAGCGACACCGAGGCATGCACGCAGGGGGAGATCGTCTGGCGCGATGGCATGATCGCCCGAGGTGATGCGTTGAATGCCTGAGGCGATCTGGACTTCGCCCGAGGCGATGCGTGATTTATGCTGACCGTTGGGGCGCGGCGATGGAGATCGCCTGAGGCGATGGCTGAGGCGATCGACGAGTGATTTCAGCCTTTTGTGTAGCAACGGCTAGAGCTTGTGTACTCGGGAAGAGTAGTGTGCTCGGGAAGAGCTTTGTAAACTCGGGAAGAGTTGTTGTGTGGCTAACTTGGAGCCCTCAAGGCCAAGACCAATTGTTCTAGTGGAACCTCGGTTGGAGGTTATCTAACCGGGAAGAGGAGACGTAGGCGATTCATCGCCGAACTTCTATAACAAATCTCTTATCTTTTATTGCTTTAATTCTTTTACGCATTTATTTAGTTTGTTCTTTTTATTTATCGATTGACTTAAGGCTTCCGCAAGCGCAAAACTCTTTTATTTTGCAAACTCATTTTAAAACGCTAAAGTAGCCAAGGAATCTCAGTCACCCCCCCTCTTCGATTCCAACAAGTGGTATCAGAGCCATTTGACATTTGTTTTAAATCAAAAATTTTTATATGGCTAATCTAGCAAATGAGTTTGCTCAAGGTCAATCGACAAATAGACCTCCGCTCTTCACGGGTGATAATTACGGCTATTGGAAAAATAGAATATCTCTATACATCCAATCCGTGGATTATGACCTTTGGAAGATCATAGTGAAAGGTCCACATATTCCTTTAAAGGAAGTTGGAGGAATTAGTGTTCCCAAAGATATGGACGATTTCACTAGAGCGGATGTGATTTTAATATCTCAAAATGCTAAAGCTATTAATATTTTGCATTGTGCTTTAAATATGAAGGAGTACAACCGGATCTCGATGTGCTCAACCGCTAAGGAGATATGTGACAAATTGCAAATTTGTCATGAAGGAACCAACCAAGTAAAGGAGACCAAGATTGACCTTCTACAACTCAAATATGAGACATTTGATATGGAGTCTGGAGAAGAGGTGGATTCTATGTTTAGGAGGCTCACCCTAATTATCAACGAGTTTGCTCAACTTGGAGAGAAGTACCCTCCAAAGCAAATATGGAGGAGAGCCCTAAGAGCATTGCCTAAGGAATGGGACGCAAAGAGAACCGTTATCATTGAGTCAAACAAAGGAGAAAATGCTTCATATGACCTTGATGAGCTCCATGGTACATTGGTGACTCATGAACTTGAAGTTGCAACAAGGAGAGAAATAAAGGAGGAGGATAGATCCAAAAGAAATGGGATTGCCTTGGTTGAAGGAAAGACCATTCCGATGATGAAGCAGATGATGATGATGAAGAAATGATCTTGTTCACAAAGAAGTTCAAGAAGCTCTTCAACAAACATAGCAAGTCAAAGGCCTCAAGTGCTACCAAACAAGAATCCAAAAATGAGGTAAGTTGTTATAATTGTCAAGATAAAGGCCATTATGCTAACAAATGTCCTAGGAAGAAGAATGAGGACAAAGGGAAGAAGAAGACGTTTATAGCCACATGGAGTGATAGCGACTCCGATGGAGAAGAAGCCACAAATCTTTGTTTAATGGCGCTTGGAGATGAAGGAGATGAAAGCGACAATGAGGTACCTACATTTGATGAACTTTTAGATTCTTATAATGAACTTATTGATGCTCTTGGCAAAACCAAGATGAGTAACAAACTACTCAAACTTGAGATTGCTAAGAAATATGAAGAAAATAATTCATTGAAAAATGAATTAAATTCTTTAAAGATATCATTTTGCAAATATAATGAAAATAGTCAAAAGATGAGTGAATTGCTTGGCTTACAACGTTGTAGCTTTGACAAAGCCGGGTTAGGCTACTCAAGCAAATCAAAAACTTTTTCTAGCTTATTGGCCAAAGCAAAGCATGATCTTCCTACTTGTAACTATTGTTGTAAAAATGGTCATACCAAGAACAAATGTAGATTTGCTAGAATCCAATACCAACCTAACAAGAGGTGGAAATGGATTCCAAAGGTGCCATTGAAAGCTAACCATCAAGGACCCAAAAATCAAATGGGTACCAAAGATCCTCATATTGTAAATTTATTTTGTAGGAACCACAATGGGATGGAGGATGAAGGGCCAAGCAACTCAAAGGAAGAATTTATTCTATTCACCACTATAGAAGAGGCGCGAGGCGTTGGACCAATGACAAGAACGAACTCTTGTTATCAAGGGTAAAATTTACTTTATACATGTTAAAAGAGCAATTCAAAATTTAATTGGCACAAATTAATTGTGACCAATAAATTATGAAGCTCAATATTCATTAGTAGTAAAATGCAATACCCCTTAGCATATGCACATATAAATTGTTTAATGCTTGATGTATGCTTATCTTTTTATAGTAAGTATCTTGATATGCCTTGCATTCAAATTTGTTTTTTGCTATGTGAAAATGTGCAATTATATGTTTTGTTATCTAATGATGCTTGAGGATTATATTGTTTATTGGGCATAGGTGCATGGAATCTTGGTGGAACATATGCATACTTTGCAATGTTTAAGATTCATTATTGTTTGCCTTAAACGCATGTTTGTATTCCTCTATATGATTTAATCTTATGCTTGATGAGGAACATATGTGTAAGTTGATAAAATATGGCTATGTGTCAACATATTTATGCTATGTTTATTTAAATTTTATGCTTTTTGATTATCACAAAAAGGGGGAGAATTATGTGATAAACTTGAACCTTAATACATGCATAGTTTAAGGGGGAGAGCTTGTGTATGCACGGTTTGAGGGGGAGAGTTATTTGTTTAATGCTTTACTTGTTTAACTTGTATGTGCTATGCAATTGTTAAGGAGGAGTCATTTGTACTCACATTTCATGCATATTACTTATTCAAGTTTATCAAGTTTTGTGATCATCAAAAAGGGGGAGATTGTTGAGCCTTAAACACATGGTTGCGTTTAATGCGTTAATTTATCCCCGGTCTATCTTTGAGTTTTGATGATCAACAAAACTTGTGTTTGTTGTACTAATACATCTACTTAGTGTGCAGATTAAGTGATGAAAAGTGGATTGGAATGAAGAAAATCATGTGTGCACATTCTGGCCTGGATGCCCCAGGCGATGGTGACCATCGCCTCACGCGATGGCAGCCATGGGGACTTTGCCACGGCCATCGACTGGAGCGACGCCGAGGCATGCACGCAGGGGGAGATCGCCTGGCGCGATGGCATGATCGCCCGAGGTGATGCGTTGAACGCCTGAGGCGATCTGGACTTCGCCCGAGGCGATGCAAGGATTTGAGCTGCTAAGGCTACGACATTGGATTTGTGCTTGGATCGCCTGAGGCGATCGGGACATCGCCTGAGGCGATGCGTGATTTATGCTGACCGTTGGGGCGCGGCGATGGAGATCGCCTGAGGCGATGGCTGAGGCGATCGACGAGTGATTTCAGCCTTTTGTGTAGCAACGACTAGTAGGCGCCTAGGGGGCCTCCTACACTATAAATATTGATGCTTTGGAGCATTTTGAAGCTAAGAAACAAGCCTACAAACTTCTACAAAGTCTTGATCATTATAATTTCAAATTGCATTGCAATCTCCATACATTGTTGTTGTATTGGTGTTTGTAATTCTTTTTTTTTGTTAGAGTCTTGTTGTCTTCGTGTGAGTACACCGTGAAGATGTTTTTGGTTTGATTTATTGTAAAGGTCCTCCAACACCAAAGCAAGTTGGTAAATTGTAAAGTCGCCGACAAGTAAAGTTGGTGCATGTGTTGTGGCTATCCTTGGAGCCCTTAAGACCAAGAAGACTCGGGAAGAGTATTGTGCTCGGGAAGAGCTTTGTGTACTTGGGAAGAGCTTTGTGTACTCGGGAAGAGTATTGTGCTCGGGAAGAGCTTGTGTACTCAGGAAGAGTAGTGTGCTCGGGAAGAGCTTTGTAAACTCGGGAAGAGTTGTTGTGTGGCTAACTTGGAGCCCTCAAGGCCAAGACCAATTGTTCTAGTGGAACCTCGGTTGGAGGTTATCTAACCGGGAAGAGGAGACTTAGGCGATTCATTGCCGAACTTCTATAACAAATCTCTTGTCTTTTATTGCTTTAATTCTTTTACGCATTTATTTAGTTTGTTCTTTTTATTTATCGATTGACTTAAGGCTTCCGCAAGCGCACAACTCTTTTATTTTGCAAACTCATTTTAAAACGCTAAAGTAGCCAAGGAATCTCATTCACCCCCCCTCTTCGATTCCAACATTTAGTTTTGCATAAGTTAACACATAATTCATCCTTATTCGTGGGATCATCCCTACTCACATTACTACATTTTTATATTGCTATTAACTTGAGATGGTTAATTTGGGCATACGCGATAAACACTACCAAACTTTGGCATTGTTGCCGGGGAAGGCATTGTTTAATTTTGTGTTAACATTTTATTATTATTCATCTTCCTGTGCTTTTTACCTGTTTGTTCATGCGCACATGCGATTTCTCATCAGGAGAAGACGAACATCAATTCGATCCCGAAATAGAGAGGACTTTACTCCAATTAAGGAGAGAAAATCGAAGAAAACTCAAAGAAGAAGAGGAAAGGACTATCATGGCGGAGAATCAAAGCCTACGACAGAATCCTATATTGAATCAATAACCTCTCTGCATAACCTTTCCTACTCTTGCCACTAATATAAATTTTGAATTAAAATCTTGCCTAATACATCTTCTACCTTCTTTTCATGGCCTTGCAGGTGAGGATCCGCATAAGCACTTGATGGAATTCCATGTTGTAGGCACTACGATGAAGCCGACTGTCATAACAGATGAGCAAATCAAATTGCGAGCCTTTCCATTCTCCTTGAAGGATGTTGCTAAGGACTAGCTTTTCTACCTACCATCTGGATCCATCACTACATGGAACGAGCTGAAAGAACCTTCTTAGAAAAGTATTTTCCAGCATCAAGGGCGAATAATATTCGTAAGGAAATCTATGGCATCAGACAACTCTATGAAGATTCACTTCATGAATACTGGGAGAGCTTCAAGAAGCTTTGTGCAAGCTGTCCCCAACATCAGATAAGTGCACATTTATTGATTCAATATTTTTACGAGGGTCTTTTGCCAAACGACGGGAACTTGGTGGATGCTGCAAGTGGAGGAGCGTTTGTGGATAAGACACCGGAGAAAGCTAGGAATTTGATCGAGAACATGGCCTTCAATTCACAACAGTTTGGAATGACCCAACCTGAGCACAAGCCAAGGAGGCAAACTGGGGTAAACATATCTAACCTTGAACAACAACTCACTAGCTTAACCTCTCTGCGACAAATGGCAGGTGGGAATGGGCAAATGTAAAACCATGCGGGATTTGCTTAGAAATGAGCCATACAGCAGACGCATGCCCCTCACTCCAAGAGCAACCCAGTGAGCAAGCAAATTCCACGGGCGGATTTCCGGGACAACCACAATGGGGATATGATCCTTTTTCTAGCACCTACAATCCATGATGGCGGGATCATCCAATTTGAGATATGTGAATCAAGCTGAACCCTAGATACAATTCAATCCGCCACCCTAATTACCACCATTTCAGAGGCCACCACAAAATACTCAATTCCCTACTATTACTGATAGACTTGACAATATTATGCAAGATCTTGCTCATAATGTTACGAAATTTCAACAAGAAATGAGATCAGCATTCAAACCTTTAATACTCAAGTGGGTCAACTAGCCACCGCACTCAGTCGTGTGGAAACTCAAGGATCAAAGAACCTACCCTCACAAACACTGGTGAATCCAAGGGAGAATGCAAGTTCAATCAAGCTAAGGGTGGAAAGAAGTTGGAGGACTTGGAGAAGATGGAAGCATCTCATACCACACGAGAGGAGGATCAAGAACTTGAACCAAAAGGAAAAGAGTCCATACACGATGAGGAGAAAAAAAGGAACATTTCCTAAACTTTCTGAATATAAGATTGAAACCCCTTTTCCTCTTCCAGTGAAGGACAATAGGAAGGATGAGAACACCAAGGAACTATATGATACGTTCGGAGATGCGAAGTAAATATTCCCCTGCTAAATGTTATCAAACAAGTGCCTCGCTATACAAAGTTTTTGAAGGAGTTGTGCACTGCAAAGAGAAAGAAGAAGTTGAAAGGATGTCAAAAAGTCGAGTTGGGAGAGAACATTTCAACAGTCATCCAAAGAAAGATGCCCACTAAATGCAAGGATCCAGGTATGTTTCTATACCATGCACAATTGGTACTCCACGGCTATAAAAAGCCATGCTAGATTTAGGAGTATCAATAAATGTCATACCATATTCTCTTTATGCTTCACTAAATCTAGGATCTTCAAGTGAAACTAGAGTGATTGTCCAATTAGCGGATAGGTCTAATGCTTACCCTAGAGGAATTTTAGAAGATGTGTTGGTACAAGTAAATAAATTGGTCTTACCTACTGATTTTTATGTGCTTGATATGGCAAAGGGTGATACTAGTAGCCCTATATTGTTAGTGAGACCTTCCTTGAAACTTCAAGGACTAAGATTGATGTTCATAGTGGCACACTCACTATGGAATTTGATGGTGAATATCCTTGTAATGATAATGATACTGTTTCTTCTATTGATATTATTGATTACTTGTCCCAAAGTTTTTTTGAGCTTACAGATAAGGATGAATTGGAGGTAACCCCTCACCACCCCACTTGAGGACGAGCAGCCACTTGGAGCCGAGGTGGAGCAAATCATCACCACCCTAGATACTATGCCCGAAATGCAAGGTAATATTTCCTTTGTTTCATTACACATTTCTAACACTAGACCACTTCCTTCTGTTTCACAGGCTCCCACCATCGAGTTGAAGCCATTACCCAACCACCTCAAGTACGTATTCCTTGGAGAATGAGACACACTACCAGTGATCATCTCAAGCAAACTCGATGGGACTCAAGAACGAGACCTCCTACACGTGCTCAAGGAGAACAAGATAGCTATTGGATGGGCTATCATCGATAGTAAAAGAATAAGCCCATCTACATGCATGCGTAGAATCCTGCTTAGAGGGAGGCTAGCCTACACGTCAACCGCAAAGGAAGCTAAATCCTCCCATGGTGGAGGTAGTGAAGGAAGAGACTCTCAAGCTCCTTGCAGTTGGAGTGATTTATCCCATCTCTGAAAGTCAGTGAGTTAGTCCGGTCCAAGTCCCTCCAAAGAAAACTAGCATCACGGTAGTGAAGAACAAGAAAGACGAGTTGGTCACCACCCGCATTCAAAATGGGTGGAGAGTATGCATAGATTATCGAAAGTTGAATGCTGTCACCCGAAAAGACCATTTCCCCTTACCATTCATTGATCAAATGCTTGAAAGGTTAGCATGTCATTCTTACTACCATTTTCTTGATGGATATTCCGGTTATTTTCAGGTTGCAATTGCACCAGAGAACCAAGAGAAGACAACTTTCACATGCCCATTTGTAACTTTCGCTTATCGGCGCATGTCATTTGGACTTTGCAATGCACCTGCCACCTTTCAACGATGTATGGTTAGTATATTTTCTGAATACATCGAGCACATATTAGAGGTATTCATGGATTATTTCACTGTATATGGAGATTCATTTGATGTTTGTCTATCTAACCTTATACTTGTTCTTAAGAGGTGCATAGAGCTAAATTCTGAAAAATGTCATTTCATGGTAGAACAAGGTATAATTTTGGGTCATGTTGTCTAATCACATGGTATGGAGGTAGATAGAGCTAAAATTGATGTTATCCAATATTTACCATACCCTATTTGTGTGCGGGATGTGCGTTCTTTTCTTGACCATGCAGGATTCTATAGGAGATACATCAAGGATTTTGCCAAGATTGCCTCACCATTGTGCAAATTGTTGCAAAAGAAGGTTGTATTCGAGTTTGATGAGCCTTGCAAGATTGCTTTTGATAAATTGAAGGATTCCTTGACATCCATACCCATCATCCAGCCACATGACTGGAGCAAGCCATTTGAGATAATGTGTGATGCAAGCGACTATGCAGTGAGCGTCGTCTTGGGCCAAAAGATTGGGAAGATTTCACATGCCATCTATTAGGCATCTATGACCTTGAATGATGCTCAGCAAAATTATTCGACTACTGAAAAGGAGCTATTAGATGTTGTTTTTGAATTAGAAAAAATTCGTTCTTATTTACTTTGTGCTAAAGTTGTTGTTTATTCTGACCATGCAGCTCTTCAATACTTGCTAGTGAAGAAGAAAGCAAAACCTAGGCTAATACGATGGATCTTGCTTTTGAGTGAATTCGACATGGATATTAAAGATAAGCGAGGAACGGAGAACAAAGTGTTGTATCACTTAAGTCGCCTAACTCATGTGGAAGATAAAGTGTGCTTAAATGACGAATTCCCGGACGAGCAGCTCTTCAGCATACTTGACACTTTACCCTGGTATGCCGACATCGTCAATTTTTTAGTTTCTAACACTTTTCCTAATGACATGAATAGGGCTCAAAAGGTGAAGATTAGGAGCGACGCAAAGTACTACGCTTGGGATGACCCTTACTTATGAAAGTACTCTGTGGACCAAGTGATTCGGCGATGCATTCCTGGGAATGAGGTAACACCTATACTTAACTTTTGCCATTCATATGAAGTGGGAGGACATTTTGGAGCCAAGGGACGTCAATGAAAGTATTAGACTGTGGTTTCTTTTGGGCATCTCTTTTTAGAGACGCGTATTACTTTTGCAAATCATGCACTGAATGCCAAAAGATGGGCGATATATCCCAACGAAAAGAAATGCCTCAACAACCCATACTTATCTGTGAAATCTTTTATGTATGTGGCATCGACTTCAAGGGACCATTTCCTATCTCCTTTGGTAACATTTACACACTCCTTGCTGTAGATTATTAGATTATGTTTCGAAATGGGCGGAAGCTATAGCCACCCGTACTGATGACTCTAAAGTAGTTGCATGTTTTATCAAGTATGACATATTTTCTAGGTTTGGAGTCCCAAGGGCAATCATAAGTGACCGAGTCACCCATTTCTACAATAGGACGGTAAAAAGTCTACTGAAGAATTATCATGTGACACACAAGGTATCCACGGCCTACCATTCTCAAACAAGCGGGCAAGCCGAAGTTTTCAATAGAGAAATCAAGTCCATTTTGAAGAAGACTGTGAATCCTACTAGGAAGGATTGGAGCTTGAGATTAGATGATGCACTCTGGGCTTATCGTACTGCATATAAGATGCCAATAGGTATGTCTCCTTAGAGACTAATATTTGGTAAACCATGTCTTTTGCCTGTAGAGTTGGAGCATCGAGCATATTGGGCCATCAAGCAATTTAACATGACCATGGACGAAAGTAGTGAGCATAGGAAGCTACAATTACAAGAGTTGGGGAAGAGATCTGCAATAAGGCATACGAGAGTTCAGGATCTACAAAGAAAATACATCTTTCATGACAAGATGATCTAGAGGAATGAGTTTGAATGTGATGCCTTATTTTTTTTTTATATTAAGAATAGTAAATGAGAATTGTAGTGATAATGGTAATTTAACAAAATAATGATGTAGTTGGGGTCAATTTATTTTGAAAAACAAGAATGGGGATTTGATGGCAATTATGTTAGCAACTTAGCTATAAACTCAAGCACTTCAAACGACACACACACTAAAAACCGATTTCTTCACCCAAAACCCTTCCAATTTTTCTCTTCCAAAAAAATCCAAGACTATGGCCTTGTGGGTTGTTCAAGAAGTAATTATTTATGTCTTCATGGTAGTTTTTGATTTAGTTTAATGATGCTTTTGATTTTCATGTTGGGTTTATGTGTTTGGAATTTTGAAGCTTTTGATTATTTCTTGAATATTGGGATTATATGTCTGGATTATGAGATATTGTGTGTTGATGAAGCGGTTTTATTGTTTGGATAATAGAATGTGATGTTAGTTTAAAAGGGGTGTATTGTTGGGGTTGAAGCAGGGTTCAAAAATGGAGTTTTTTCGAGTATCAGCAGCGACCGATCGATCGGTGATCTGAAGCTTTTGATTGGTCAAGATACGAAGCTTGAGGTGAAATTTTTGGCGCCTACCGACTGACCGGAAGCACCAACCGATCGATCGGTGGAGGCGAGCAATCGATCGGTTGGATGTGGTGATCGATCACTCGAGGTCCGTAGCTAAAGTTCATAAATCCAATATTTACCGATCGATCAGGAGGAACGACTGATCGATCGATAGTTGTAAAACTTCAGAATTTTTATTTCCTCTGGTTTTGAGTACTCTAATGGATACTAGTGTTATTAAATGCAGTTCCATAGTATTTTGAGCATGATCACGTATTTTGGGAGTCGGAATATTTTATTCCTCAAAAGTGACAACATTGTACTAATTTGAGATTGCTAAAATTGTATAGAGCCTTCACGAGCATCCGAGAATAGAGGAGGATAGCTCCATTTTGGATTTTGGACAATCAGGTACATAGTGACGTACGAGTATAAACAACAATTGTATAAATGTGATAAACTGAGCAAATGTATTTACGCTATGATATTTAATATGCGGGGACAAAATGCCGCTATAATATTTAGTATGCGGGGACAAAATGTTGCTATGATATGTAGTATGCGAAGACAAAGTGTCGCTATGATATATAGTATGTGGGGTCAAAGTGCCGCTATGATATTTATTATGCGGGGACAAATTGCCGCTATGATATGTAGTATGCAGGGACAAAGTGCCACTATGATATATAGTATGCGGGGACAAAGTGCCGCTATGATGTATAGTGTGCGGGGTCAAAGTGCCGCTATGGTATTTAATGCGGGGTCAAAGTGCTGCTGTGAGAATGCATAATTGTTATTGATAGTTGAATAATGGTTAAAGAAGTAAGGAATGGATGTGTAATTGGAGGAGCATGCCTTATTCTACTAATATAATCTCCTTTGAATTATCATGAATAAATGTTAACAGGAACCATCAAAGAGACGTCTATAAATGTGGTGTTCTCCATATTTCTTATTATGCAAATTATTAGTTTTGTTGGAAATCATGATAATGTTAATATGCTCATTTCGTTGAGTTTGTTCCTGTAGGGGAAAGCATGGCGAACGTAGATATTTTGGGAAGATTTCAAAGATAGAGACTACATGCTTAAAGGATGATTATGAGAACTTTTGCTTCTGTACACTTAGAATGTTTTATTTGGAAATGAATTTGATGTAATGTTTATGACACCATAAATCCTCCCTATTTTTGGAGAACTTTGACATGTATTTTATCTCAAATTTAGTGCTCAACTACTAATCCACTACTAAGTAATGAGTTGGCCAGGTAGAGGTTCTACATTGAAGTTGGTCAAAAAGTCATCATCTACCATTCTCACCTTCGACTATTTCCCGGTACGTTGCGTTCTCGTTGGCATGGACCATTCATAATTACCTCTGTTTTTCCTCATGGGGAAGTGGTGATACAAAGCCTGGATACAACAAAGACATTCATAGTGAACGACCACAGACTCAAGCATTACGGTATTCCACAAGAGGCAGTCGAAAAGGTGGCTCTTGAAGAACCACCGAGCACCACGTGAAGAAGGACTGACGCCAGGCCACAGACGTTAAACAGAGACGCTGCTTGGGAGGCAACCCAATGGGAGTTAGTTTTATTGCTTTCTTAGTTTTGCACTTTTCTATTTTCTTATATTTTTACCTTACATTAGGAACAATATAAGATTTAAGTATGTGGCAGAGATTAGTAGTAGTTTATTGCTTTTATTATAAAAATACAAAAAAAAAATTGATTGAAAATTTTGAGCTCATAGTTAGTGATGAACTTAAACTTTTGAATTACTAGCCCATGATGAAACTTAATTAATAGCATGCATGTTTTTTAACATAGGTGAATTGTCAACCTTGGAACACATTGAACTCTAATGCAAATTATGCTTTGACATATTAGTTGAATATTTTGAAAACGATATTGTCATGACTTGTGAAGTGTACATAGCGTAGTGAAGGTTGTGTGAATTTTTGTGATAGTCTTAGGAATAATACATGCTAGAACTTAACTACATGCTCTTTGAGGTGTATGTCTAGACTACTTGCGAACATGAAAGTGATATAGGCAATCTTTGATGCGTTTGAGTCTTTCAAGCCTACCATGTAAATAAAATTATCCCTAGTACCCTTTTTTAGCCTTAATGTATGGTTGTGTGCTAAGCATACAAACAACCCACATTCAACATTCTTTGACTAGCTTATCATATTCCCTAATGAGCCTAAATATGATTTAAATCCATATCTTTGAAGAGTGATGTGTTTCATTCACATGCACTGGTTCTCAGTGATTCGTATAGTTTTGAGAGCTTTATTGTCAAAAGAACGAGATGAATGAAAGAAAAGTGACCTTGATAAAATTGCTAAAAATATGATTACAATGGGACCAAGGCACAAAATAAGAAAAGAATTGATCAAACCTTGCAAAAATGAACAAGGTTTGAAAAAAATTAAGATTGAAGAGAAGTTTGTATTGTACATATCACCATACTATCTTGTTTGATACATCTTTACCCTTCTTTCATAAGCCAATACCTAGACCAAGCTACAAGCTAATAAAGACCTACTTGATTAATGTTTGCAAGTGGTTAAGATAGTGGAGAAGAGTGTGCAGTGAGCTTATACTCATGTTAGTGTATAACTTGAGCTATTATGGGGTTTGCATTTATTGGATCTATAATTTGTACATGACACTTGTTTATGACCACACACACACGTTCGTTGCTTTGTTGAGTGTGAGATGTCTAGGGATTGAACATGTTCCACTGTTAACTTTTCACTGCCTTTCATTACTATACATGTTTAAACTTGTTGAGGCATTGAAGTGAGGACAAGTTAGTTTGTTATGATGCTATGAGCCAACCAAAAAGATTTTAGTTTTTTCTGATTTACTCGAGGTCGAGTAAAGACTAAGTATGAGGGAGTTTGATGTGACTAGAAATAGACACATCTATTGTGCTTAATTGTCTACAATTTGGTATGTTTTATGGATAAATTGATTCAATTGCTACCTAATCGAATATTCGTCTAAATGTAGGTGAAATCGAGCTAATATCGATGAATAAATATCAAGAAATGCATTAGAGTTGACAAGGGATCAAAGTAGACCAAAAATGCATAAAAGTGGAAAAAGGACCACGATTGATTGCTAGCAGAGTCCGGGCACAACATGGAAACTTGATTTTTTACCATTTTTGGAGATTCTTTCCTATCTATCAACTCCCCTATCTTATAACTCGACCCTAGGCTTCATTATCAAGGATTAAGACCTTAGATATCAGTTGTACTAATTTTTCATAAACTTTGAATGCGGCGACGAAGATCGGCGCGAAGACGGTATTGACAACCTCGACAAGTGACGATCTATACAACTTGTCTAGTTTATTTTTATGCTTTCTAGGATAAATTTTTGTTGTTTTGCTTTTATTATGAGTAGCTAAATACTTTAGATTCTTGGTATTAGGAAGACAATACAATTGAGTTTTATTTTCTTATGAAATTCATGTTTTTATTTATCAAATTTGAACGAGTATTGATTGTTTTCCAGATTTTATTAATAAGATTGTTTTGCTTAATTATTGGATTGATCACCTAGTAATTTTACATGCAATCTAATGCTTGTTTTCTGAAGCATTGCGCGTGAGAGATTATTAAATTCTTAGGGAAATCATTCAACTGGATTAAATATAGACGCGCGGATTATATTGTCTAGCTTCGCTTTTCTTACTAATTCGTGAATCTATCATCTTTTAATCTTACTCGCGTGTATTTTGATTAATTGATTGATAAGGGTTATCATAGAACGCGTGGACTATCTAACTATGATTAAGATGAGATAGGAATTAAGTTTCCAAGGTGAATATTCATATGCAATTTGAATCATTTTTAGAGAGTTGATGATTAAGATAATAAACCTCAATTGTAAAGTCGACCGAATACCAAGGAATGCTTTTCTATCATATTTTAACTCATCTTAGTTAATTTTGCATATTAGTTTATATTTTTGAGATTTAAATTTATAGTAGTGGTTTTCATATTTGAATCCCCCAATTTATTTCGTTTTGCATAAGTTAACACAGAATTCATTATTCTTCGTAGGATCGATCCCTACTCACGCTACTATATTTTTATATTGCTATTAACTTGAGAGGGTTAATTTGGGCGTATGTGATAAACGCTACCACCTAGACATGGGTGATGCTGGGCACAACACAGGAGATTATCCTAGCGTAATGTGTGTGTGTCGCCACCCCATGCTCGAGCTTGATATTGTTGATGATACCTTCTTTGGATGCCGATATTTGGTATCATGATATTTGATTCATTATACCAATTATTCATAACATTCATACATGATATGCATTGCACGATACTTCGTCATTCTTGACTTGATTTTATTGGTGATTTTATTGGTTTCTCCTACTGGGGTACTGACCCCCGTTGTGGGGTTGTCATGTCTTTGTTGCTTGGGCATGCCAGGGTTTACTAGATGACAGGTTTCTGATGCTCAGGATGACGCATCTAGGGAAAATCAAGCTCGGAGATGAACGAGCTCAGGTTCGATGTATTGTGTCTTGGTCCCAGTAATGGACCAAGGGCTAGTACCAACCTCACTATTTGAAGACACCGGGCTCTTCACGAAAACAGAGCAAAGGGGCTCCTTAACAACCTGTAGGTCTTCCTGGAAGTGAGAACACTGCTTCCCAACAACTAACCAGGTCACTCCCGTCTTCATCCTAGACGCCACTGGTACTATTCATCTATACTATATATGGATGACTCCTGCTTTCTCCCCCAATGGAGTGAAAGAGCTTCTACTGAAGCTTATGCCTTTGTTGATGCAAATTCGTCTGAATTTTAAGTAATTTAAATTTGTCGGGGTATACCCCAAGTATTTTATATTATGAAGTAATAAATTACTTGGAGACTTTATTTGGTATTTGAATGATGAATGACATGCTAATTGTAAACTAGAATATTTTCAGTATTGTGGTATATGTAATATCGAAAAAAATTTAGGGCCACTTGTTAATAAATTTTAAACAAATATTTCCCTGTTTACGTAAAATAATCATCGTGTGACAATTAAACACTTGATTAGGACCAGACCCTCACAATATTACTAATTCTGCTCTCAGAAGAGCAAAAGATAATGGTGAACAAGTTAGAGATGACTGTGATGGGACGAACATAGCTAGAGACAACATTCAAAATTTGGTCGATGGTGGTGTTGGTGGTGACAAGTTAGAGACGACATTTTCTATCAGTAAGTGGTGTTAGTGTCCGTGTTGATGATTAGATATATGCATTCACTGATGGATCTAATTTATCAGTTTGGTCAAGAGTTTAGTAGCAAATGTGAATACGAGCTGATTAAAATTTCTTTCAATGCTTTGTTTGAAATGTATTTCTAAAAAAAATGTAGTTGGAGAGTGCGTGCACCACAAATCAAGAATTCAACTTGGTTCTCCACCCATACATATTGCAACACAAAAACTTGCGACTTATTTCATCGACATAGGAGGCATCAGCAAGCAACAGCAGCAACAGTTGCAGATAAATTGCTGGAAAACTTCAGAGGCAGCAAATCACACCAGCATCAAAATCGATAATGACGATGATACAGAATCAAGGAGCTCATATAAGTTACTACAAAGCTCTGAAAGGAAAACAACCTGCTTTGAACCAACTGAGAGGAGATCCCAAGGAAATCTATAAATTTATGGACACCTAATCAAGTGTTTAATTGTCACAATCAAGTGTTTATTTACATGGTTAAACATGTAAATAAAGATACTACAACTCATTTTGAGATTGACCATATGGGTAGATTTAAGTACATGTTTATGGCTTAGGGGCCATGCATTGATGGATTTAGACGGATGCCAAAAGTGATTGCAATTGATGGACTTTTTGAAGGCAAGGTACATGGGTGTTTTGCTTGTTGCCATGGTCCAAGACAAATATCATCACAAGTATCCTATTGCATGGGGGTGTGATTGACAAAAACAACAATGAATTGTGGAATTGCAAGGCTTGATTTCCGACGATCTTGATTTGGTTATTATTTTTGGCAAACACATGACAATTATTAATTCATTGGCGTCTGACGAGTATATAAAAAGGCACATCACGTACACTGTATGTGACATCTTTCAAAAGAATACCAAACAAGTTATCAAAGGAGTAAGGATAATATATTTGTTTATGAAAACAATTGCATACAATGTTTATGAATTTGTTTATCTTTACACAAAATTTAAAAATAGATATCCAAGTGTGACTAAATATCTTGAGAAAAGCACTTCGCTGGATAAATGGTCAAGAGCACACTCCTCAGGTTCCATATATAACATCATGATTACTAACAAGGTTGAGTGATAAGTGTGAATTTTACATTTATTTTGCTATGATTTTATATTGATTTTCGTGTTGATTCCTGGACGATTTTACGTTTTTTGGTATATATTTGTTTTGCTTCAGGAATTTAGGTAAAAGTACATATAGTTGGAGGAAATGAGCTAAAATGATTAAAAAGAACCAAATCGAGGCAACGAATCCTCGATCGATTGGTGGAAGAGCTCGATCGATCGAGTGAGGCAGGTGATTTGGCCAACAAAGATGAACGTTGCTCGGTCGATCGGTGGAAGAGCTCAATCGATCGAGCGTGGCAGAAAATTTCAGGAACGAAAAGGACGAGTTCTCGATCGATCGAGAGACTTGCTAGATCGATCGGCCAGCATAATTTTCAGAAAAAAAAACCTTTTTAGAGTTTGGTCCAATTAGGACACTTCCATACTACTCATCTCTTATATATCTCAGACCTAGGGCACGAAAATAGGTGACTGAACACATCATTCCACACCAAGTAGTAGCTTTTCATCCTTCCTCCATCATCCACAAACCTTAAGAAAAAATCATTGAAGTGCAAGGAAGGAAGCAAGAGAAGGAGATACGTTGCAACGCATGGAGTATATACCTATCGTTTATCGTACTTCTAAACCTTTGTTTTTTTGAATATTTTAGAATTCATGATGTGGATTTGGTTGAGAAACACTTTTACATCTTGTTATTTTGATTTAAACATGAATTAAAGTTTATTTTATCAAGATTAGTGGAGCTTGTGTTTGGTTTAATGATTTGAATGTTTTTAAGTGATTGATTGTTTTGTACATGAATTATAATCTTAATGCTTTCAAAGTTTGCAAACTTTGATTGATTTTCGAGAATTATAATTTAGATTGAGAGATTAAATTATAATACGCTGTAGTAATTCATGTTGTATGTTCAAGATTGAGATCGATAGAAGAATCACATACGAGTGATAACTTTAGATTGGCTGATCTAACGTTAGAGGTTTTCATAGAGATTTATACAATAACAATTTGGTGATTAAGTGAACAAAAGTTACTTATTTCAATTTGATATTAGTTTTAATATAGCTTGTGAAAGTGTGTTGAATATTTAAGGAAACTCGTCACCTTAAGAATTAATTGGACAGTACATGGTTTTTACAAACGAATCATTGACGATAACACAAATGAACTGAAGTCTTGATAAATTTCTCGAGTGGAATTCCTTCGCATCTTCAAAGTAGTTGATTTTGATTTCATATTTTAATTATTTTGTTTAATTAATTATTCCTATATTTCGTAGGCTAAATATAATTTATCTAATTCTTATTTGGTACTTATACGTTAGTCCCTCTGGGTACGACATCCCTACTTTTATATCATTATACTAAAACTTGACCCCGTGCACTTGCGGTTAAATCGCGCTACGCTGGAAAATACTGTTTAAAATAAATTGCGATCAAGTTTTTGACGCCATTGCCGGGGATTATTTTGTATATATCATACGAGATTAGTTAATTGTAATTTAGCCATTCTTTGTGTTTGTTTATTTTTGATTTTTGGTTACTTGGTATCCTACATTTGTTTTTCTCTTTTTGGTTGATCTGTACATGTACTCATCTTCTTGGTGCATTCTAAGGAGAAGCCAGTCCATACTCGAACCTATTGACCCAGAAATTGAGTGAACCTGTCTTAGGAGATCACGGGAAGCTCGAGCGATGGCGGACAACAATCGAGAAGGAGGCGGAAATAATGCAGAACGGAATGAGGACCAAGCACCTAATCAAAGATCTATGATGAACTTTACACAACCCGCTTTCCACGGATCACTGTCAAGCATAACGAGGCCAAGTATTCAAGCTAATAACTTTGAGATAAAGCCTGCAATAATTCAAATGATCTAGTATTCAGTGTAGTTTGGGGGAGCAGCCACTGATGGCCCAAATGCTCACATCTCCAATTTCTTGGAGATTTGTGACACATTCAAACACAATGGCGTTTCTGACGATGCCACAGTTTACATCTATTCCCATTTTCATTGAAAAATAAAGCTAAAGCTTGGTTAAATTCTTTACCTGCAGAATCCATTACTACTTGGGAGAGGATGACACAAGCTTTCTTGTCTAAATATTTCCCACCTTCCAAAACTGCGAAGACGCGAAACGATATCACCACGTTTGGGCAATATGATCTTGAAACTTTATATGAGGCGTGGGAATGTGTCAAAGACTTACTTAGGAGATGCCAACATCATGATCTTCCTGTTTGGCTCCAGATACAAACTTTTTATAACGGTTTATTTTCTGCTAAACGTTCTATGATTGATGCAGCCTCAGGAGGATCCATTATGCAAAAAATGCCGGAAGCGTCCTATGAACTTTTGGAGGAGATGACTTCTAATAGCTATCAATGACCATCAGAGAGGAATGTGCCAAAGAAACCAAGTGGAGTTCATCAGATTAGCAACATCACTGCAAATTCGGCCCAGCTAGACGCATTGAACAAAAATTTGGATTGCATGAGCGTGACAGCAATGCAAGCTCAAGTTATCATTTGTGACTTATGTGGAAGCAATCATCCAAGCATTGAATGCCATGCAGGCAATCTATTTACTCAGCCTAATGAATCTGCTAATTTTGTAGGAAACAGGCAGCCCAAGAATCCTTACTCAAACACTTACAACCCGGGATGGAGGAATCATCCAAATCTGTCATGGTCCAACCAAAAGAACATGTTGAACCCATAACCACCACCGGGATATGTACCTAAGCCGAGTATGGAGAAGCGTATGACAAAGTTCATATCATCAACAGAAACTAAGATGCAAAATCATGATGCATCTATAAAGAACTTGGAAGTACAAGTGGAGCAACTTGCAACATTGATTTCCGGACGAACGCAAGGTACACTACCAAGTGATACTGTGAAGAATCCGAAGGAGCAAGCAAATGCCATAGCATTGAGGAACGGAAAATAGCTAAGACCACAGATTGAATAAAAGGAAAGTCTTGGAAACACCAAAGAAGACAAGGGTAAGACTGAGGAAAAGGCAACCGACAAAGGTAAGAATTCTAACACCACACCGATCACACACACAAATAAGGTAGTAATTCTGCCCCCATTTCCCGCCACATTAAAAAGAGCTAAGATGTACGCTGAATTTGGTAAGTTTCTCGAGGTATTTAAGAAATTGCATATTAATCGCTGATGCTCTACTTCAAATGCCTAGTTATGCTAAGTTTTTGAAGGAAATTCTTTCTAGCAAGCGGAAGTTAGGCGAGTATGGAACAGTAAGTTTAACGGAGGAGTGCTCAGCAATTGTACAAAACAAAATGCCTCCAAAGTTAAAGGACCTGTAGAGTTTTACTATACATTGCACTATATGATCAATTTCATTTACTAAATCATTGTGTGATTTGGGTGCGAGTATTAATCTGATGCCATTTTCCATTTTCAGGAGGTTTGGACTAGGAGAGCCAAAACCTACTAAAGTTTCATTACAATTGGCGGATAGATCTATCACGTCACGTACCCCAATGGGATCATTAAAGATGTGCTAGTCAAAGTGGACAAATTCATATTCCCAGTTGATTTTCTTGTGCTAGACATGGAAGAGGACCCGAAGACACCACTGATCTTGGGCCGGCCGTTCCTAACAACGGGAAATGCAATCATAGATGTTCAACAAGGGAAGTTGATCCTCAGAGTAGGGGAGGATCAAGTAGTATTAATGCCTTTAAAGCACTTCAACACTCACACGATGAGCACATGTGTTTTACTGTTGATATTATTGATGCGTTGACTGTTGATGTGTTACAAGGTACATTCAAGAATAAATTGGAAGCATGCCCTTGTGGAAGCCGATAAACAACATGATAAGGAGGAAACTGAGAATATTGCTTATTCACCATTCCTTACATGAAACTAGCTACTGAAAATCTTGGAGAATTGGTAAAAAGGGACATTAAGCCTCAAAGACCATCCATCGAAGAACCACCCATTCTTGAACTCAAGCCTCTCCCATTACAACTCAAGTATATATTTTAGATGCGAATTCATTGCCAATCATTATTTCTTCATCTTTGACAAGTGAAAACGAGGAGAAGCTTCTTAAAGTCCTTAGGGAGCACAAGAAGGCGTTTGGATGGAAGATAGCTAAAATTAAAGGAATTAGCAAGTCGGTGTGCATGCATAAAATTCTGATGGAGGATGCATTCAAGCCCGTGGTACAACCACAACGCCGTCTCAATCCAAAAATGCAAGAGGTAGTCAAAACGGAGGTCATTAATCTAATGGACGCTTGTATTATCTACCCTATATCCGATAGTTCATGGGTAAGTCATATTCAATGTGTGCCAAAGAAGGGAGGTATATTGTTATCCCTAATGAGAACAATGAATAAATTCCTACTAGAACAGTCACACGGTGGAGAGTTTGCATTGATTATAGGAGGTTAAATTAGTCTACTCGTAAAGATCATTTTCTTTTCCTTCATAGATCAAATGCTAGAGAGATTAGCAGGTTATGACTTTTATTGCTTCTTAGATGGGTATTCGGGGTATAATCAATCTGCTATTACACCTGAGGACCAAGAGAAGACTACCTTCACTTGCCCTTATGGTACATTTGCCTTTAGACGAATGCCATTTGGATGATGTAATGCACCTGCTACTTTTCAAAGATGCATGTTGGCCATATTTCATGACATGATAGATAAATTCTTAGAAGTCTTTATGGATGACTTTTCTGTTTTTGGATTTTCATTTGATATCTGTTTATATAACTTGCTTTGTTTTGGACGAGGTGCGAAGAGACGAATCTTGTGTTTAATTGTGAGAAGTGTCACGTCATGGTCCAAGAAGGTGTAGTTTGGCACACAAGATGTGATGCCCGGGAATTATTGGTGCTAATCCCGGTGTGGTAATACTCCTTAATGGATTTTAACTGTGGCAATTGTGTATTAATTGTGGTTTTGGGACTCCCGTGAATTTTAAATCCTATTTTTGGAGTCGTTGGATCCAAGGGATGAGATTGTATTCTCATCGTGGTGATAACCTTGGAATTTGGTTCTTGGTGGAACCTGGGGTCCGGAGTACTTTGCACTGGGGCTGATAATGGGAATTGAGGTTAGATAGATGATTTTTGAAAACAGATGATATTTATTGAATCATGATGTATTTGTGGAGGAGTCGGTATTTTGGAACTTTGGAGCTATATATACCAAATAGACTCGGAATTCCGTCATTATACGGAATCACTTCCCTCTCTCATCTTCCTCACGCCTCTCTCACCCCAAACCCTTCCCTCTTCTCCTCTTGGAAGCAAAATCGTTGGGGCTCGTCTTGGGAGCCCGATTTCTTGAAGAAAGGCTGGTAATCTTCTTCTCCTCACCTTTTAGCTTCGATTTGATTATAGTTTTGTGCTAAATGGTTGAGTTTTGGGTTGGATTTGAGATTTGGGGGTTTTGGTTAAAAATCTAAAATGTTGATTTTAGTGTTTTTATTGAGTTTAAATGATGTATTGGTGGTGTTGAGGAAGTTAGGGTGTTGGTTTTGAGTTTGGGTATGAAAAACACCATGGAAGCTCGAATTTTTAGGAAACCCGAAGTTCGCGATCGATCGCGGCTTGGCGCCGATCGATCGCGACATGTTGCTGATTTTGGGAAGGCGATGAATAGTCTCGGCGATCGATCGCGAAGAATAGGCGATCGATCGTGAGGGTCTTTGCGATCGATCGCGTGGTTTGGCGATCGATCGCGGATGGCAGTGTTGCGGGTAGTGGACTCGCGCGATCGATCGCGGCCTTGTTTGGCCTTTTTTTTTTTGGAATTTTGGAAAATATCGGGATTTTGGAATCTAGGTTTAATTAACAGATTTCCGGGGCAATGTCTACATTCCAATGGGAATGCCATACTTTTAAAATAAATTGGTTGGAGCCAAAATTTAATATAACGGATTTCTCGATTGAGTTTTTGTCTATCTTGTAAACGCATAAAATGAAATATTTTGGGTATTATGCATGCTTAACCGGGGAGCTTTTATTTTGGTAATCGTCATGGATAGACGATAGGTTTGGAAGTCGTGAATGTGCTTGGGCACGTGATTGCATGCCTATGTTTAATTGGGAGTTATTTGCATGTTAGCACTTAACTCATCGGGTCGTGGGACTCGGACGAGGTCGGACTCGAGCTACGGAACTATAAGGTACGTATGACGTACGAGCATAGCCCTTTAATATAATTGCAATTGTTGAGTGCTTGGTACGCTGTATTGCAATGAATGTGTATGGGAATGCATGATATATGGTATTAGCAATGAACGGATATTGAAATGCATGGTTTATGGTAATTGCTACAATTGTATATATATGCATTGGGATTTATATGGTGCCGCTTTTGAGCGAGCAATGATTGGGATGTTGTTGCCTTGAGCGAACATCGGTTATGACGCCACTACTGTTGAGCATGCGTGAGAACGAAATGCCGCTATTGTAGAGCGAACAATGGAATAGAACTATGGAACCATAAGTGAGGTATTTGGAATATCTATAATACATTGTTTAATGATTTGGTATTATTGATTATGATATCGGTATATAGCAATGGATTTGTTAATCAATGTAATGATTAACTGGCATTTGAGAATCTGATGGTTTAATTGTTTTGAGAACAGGGACGGTACAGGGAATCGCGGATGAGGATGATACCATCCAGGGAGTATTTTTGTATTACATAGCATTTACATTGTTGTAAATTATGAGTTGTATCATTGTGATTATTGGATTTGGGATATTGGTATGCTCACCCCGTGTGGGGGCTGTCTCTGTTGGGACAGGTGATTAGGTACATCGATGACTTTGGAGTTGAGCTCGAGCTATGGAATGAAGGTGATTCCAGGGATCGAAGTACCAGTGACGGTATTGAGCATGATACTTTATACATTAGATACACGTATACTTATTCGATGCTCTCATGTGAGCAGTATTATGTGTATATGGATTGTATAAAGAAGGCAAGGGCCTTTCTCTTTTCATTTATGTGTTGCATGCAATTAATTATGAATTGCAAATGAATTGAGAGCATGTTAGTGTATGTATAAATGTGCATGTTATGTTTATGGATTATGTTGGGGAAAGTTTAGGCATTATACGATTAATGTAAAGGAATTTTATAGATGGTATTTCATGCTAGAGCTGCATGTAATCTTTTCCCCCTTGATAACATGATTGTATGCTCTAATGACAAGGGTTAATACACTAATAACGGGTTAATGGCACGGGGGTCCTTACATTAGTGGTATCAGAGCCGTGGTTTGCTCTTTGGGGCTGTTGAGGGCCTGGAACATGCTGATAGGAATGGGTATCACATATTTATACATGATAGTGGTTAGTGCTGTGTGACACAACTACTTTGCTTATGTGCATTCATGATATGTGATCATTGTGGAATAATTATATGATCTGTTGATTATGATTGTGAGTTGTGACGCAGGGACAACCAAAGGGGGCATTTTGAAATGCATTGGGATACAGTAAGAACTTTGTACTCATGATTTATGCATTTACTCGTTATAATCATATTGTGGTGAATATGAATTATTATATGCTCATAGTTTGGGATTGTTCCTGTAGGGACGCTATGACATGAAGGGCTAAGGCCAGGGTTGAAAGACACGAAACGGTAACCTGCATTTTATATACAACATGGATTATGCATTGTGGTTGTATATATATTGGAGTGATGATTTTAATGCTTTGCCGCCAAATATTGAAGCGAGGGTGTTGCCGCATGTCACATTTGAGCGAGGTGCATTAAAATACACTCATTGTGGTTGTATATATGAGAGTGATTATTTTAATGCTTTGCCGCCAAATGTTGAAGCGAGGGTGTTGCCGCATGTCACATTTGAGTGAAGTGCATTAAAATACACTCATTGTGTTTGTATATATGAGAGTGATGATTTTAATGCTTTGACGCCAAATGTTGAAGCGAGGGTGTTGCCGCATGTCACATTTGAGCGAGGTGCATTAAAATACACTCATGGTGATGTATATTGGGATATGGAATATGCATTGTGTTGCAGGTATAGATGTAATGCTTGGTGAATATCCCATGAGTCGTTGTTATGGATGAGTGCTGATTTTAAATGTTTTGCCGCTGTCACTTGACGCGATGATAGAATACTTGCCGCTGTCATATCGTAGCGAGGAAAGAATATTTGCCGCGAAATGTTGAAAAGCGAGGATTTTGCCGCATGTCGCATTTGAGCGAGGTTATTCTATGCCGCTAATATATCGAAGCGAGGGGTATTAGTGCCGCGGTCATGACAAGCGAGGTGCATTAAAATACACTACTGTAACAAGACTAGGGATCGGCTATTCTATTGGCGATGGTTTATGCCGCCGGGTATTCATAGCGATGGTTTATTCCTCTATTCTATTGGCGATGGTTTATGCCACCGGGTATTCATAGCGATGGTTCATTCCGCTATTCTATTGGCGATGGTTTATGCCGTCGGTATTCATAGCGATGGTTCATTCCGCTATTCTATTGGCGATGGTTTATGCCACCGAGTATTCATAGCGATGGTTCATTCCGCTATTCTATTGGCGATGGTTTATGCCGCCGGGTATTCATAGCGATGGTTCATTCCGCTATTCTATTGGCGATGGTTTATGCCGCCAGACATTATATAGCGATGGTACATTCCGCTACATCTATGGCGATGGTTCATACCGCCGGGTATTATATAGCGATGGGTCATTCCGCTACCTCTTTGGCAATGGTTCATACTGCCGGATATTTATAGTGATGTTTTATGCCGCTGACTCTATGGAGATGGATCATGCCGTTGATTCTATAGCGATGGGTTATACCGCTATGTACGTAGCACTGGTATGTCGCCTACGAGCGATGGGTGCTCTTGCGTACCACTGGTGGACGATGGATACATGTATGTCGCTATCTTGTTAGCGATGAGGTATGGTGTATTATTGTTTTACTAGCATTATTGTGGATACCATGTGTCGTTATATGCTGTCATGTGTTTGACGATGATGCTATGGATATCGTGTTTTGACAAGTACCGTCATGAGTTGACGATGTTATTTGGAATGTCATATGTTGACAGGTACCGTCATGAGATGACGATGACATAGTGGATGTCTATATAGACGCGTAGCGTCGTTTCGATGAATAATACATTTACGTATATGTCTTTAGTCGTGTGGTTTGAGTGCCAATGGTGAGCACATGGTAGTGTCTGGGTCACTAGTTGACGATACCATTATGCCGAGCAGGTCGCTCGATGAATTATTGGGTGCGCCGTACAGGAAATGTATCGCAGCACATGTTTGAGGTAAATATTTTATTAGTAGTGGTACCTTTGGGTATACTCGTTGGAATGGCTATGGCCAAGTGACTGGTAACATGAGTAGTTTTTGAGAAGACTACTTGCTCATGCTGAGGTGACATGCAGTAGACATGATCACACCCACCCCTAAGGGTGTGGAATAAATCCTACGGAACTAGGATTGCTTTGTGGTTGAGCAAGGACACAGGGATGTCCTTTGTGCATTGGTAATAGAGAAATATTGGGTGATGACCCACTACTCTAATGGATATTACGGTACGGTGTGCCAGGGTGGAACGTAGGATACGTTGGTAGGCTTGGTATAAGCCTATGGAGGCAGCAATGTTATAGTGTGCTTGTTGTGGCAATTATACTGCACGTTGGGACCGAGTTCGGTGAATCGTATGATGATACGATGAGGACTTATGGTAGACTCTTGTAGTCTTTATGTGGCATGATGATTGAGGCAATGAATACCTCACGGGAATGTTTATACGTCTATTGTTTTGAGGGACTTGTACTGGGACAGCTCAATTTTGTTGGTAGTACCAACACGAGTCTCAACAAGTCGTTGTTAGCTCTAGTTGAGCATCCTTGCAAATGAAATGCAACGGGAGTCACAATTGGATTTGTGGGATATAGCTAGTGGGGCAACACTACTATATTGATTTTATCTCATGGAGAGATTTGGATCGTACTGTCATGGAGACAGCTGGTATTGGTTGAGGGTTGATTGTGAATCAAACGGGGGAAGCCCTACTAGTGTTGGACTAGGTGATGGCTTCGTACTTCCAGTGAGACGTTCGAGGAGATGTCTCCGGGGTAATGCTCGAGATTGTGGAGTACTATGGCATTAGTACAGAGTATCGTTAGTTTGAGTATACATGGTGTATACGGGTTTTGATTTGGTAATAGTGGTTTGATGCACTATTCCGAACCAGTTGCGTATTTTTGGTTCTGGGATATGTTTTGGGCATAAATATATCCAGTTTTCCGAACGTTGGTTCGAGGTTGGAGGGTCATGTGTACATGACATTTTACTTGTGAGGAAGGCGGTATTGATATACCTACCGATTGGGAATCTTTGGGAGATTCAAGGAGTCGGTTTGTGTGGTGTTGATGTTGGAATCACACCATTGATCGTTGGTCCGTCAATCATTATTCTCCGCGAGGTGAGAATAGCTGGGGATGGACGGTTGGTTTTGGGACTTTGGATATGATTGGAGATACCCAAGCCTATTGCATTGAGTATGCTTGTTGTGTAAGTACTTGGGCATGTATGTGTGTACGAATGCCCGCGTTTTGGTACTTGTTGAGTATCGGATTAGTACGCTTGGTTTGGCGAATCTCTGTGAGAGATTGTGGCACCTTGAGATTGGTAATATCGATGGCACGATGTATTCTGAGGAATAATCGTGAGGTCCTGTTGACTTCCCCTGAGGAGGGATTGTCGTGTTTTGGGACCATAGTAATTCTTGCTGGTCAATTCGATAGCCTCCCTGTTTTAGGATTGTTGAATCCCAGGATAAACGAGAGATGGCCAGGATTCGGATTTGTTTAGTGTCGTGATTGACACGTGTGGCGGGAATGCAATCGATTGTTCTTGCATGTCCTTTCGAGAACTTGAGACCTTGTGGAGTCTCGATAGTGTGTTCGGACCAATATGTGATTTCTTGGAACACGCGGTTGTAGACATCTTTGGAGATGTGTTTCGTGTCCTTTGATGGAGATGGACTTGGAAAGCGGAAACCAGATGTGGTATAAGTACATTGTAGTGTACCGGTGGTTTCCTTGGTAACGATGCATGGTTAACATCGTAGGCTAAATCACTAAGATATCATCGAAGTGATATCTAATTTGGAATCACGAATGATTCGTTTGATTTGCAGCTAGGTTTGGGCTGACTGCTTTTGAGACGGTTAGCATTGGGAGTATGCTGACGTTCTGTTACGGTTGTAATGGTTTGGGAGGTTTATCCCATTCCATGTTTTGGTGCGAGATCAGTATCCTCGCGGTTGGTATGTTGTTCATGATTCAACGATGTGAATCCGTTTGGATTTGTAATCTCGGCAATGCGTGGAGTGTTGGGATATGCCCTAAGACAAGTCATTAGATGATTGTTTTGACATACAATGTTTATGATTTTATGAATGACAGTTCATTATTATATATTATTCTTTTAACTGTGCAATGTGAATTAATATATATGTTAATGTCCTTAGAATAATATTGTATTATTCTTAAAAATGTCCCTAGTCAAGTATTATCATGAATAGGGATAATGATAATACGTAGAGACTAGTATGTGTTGATTGATGAATTGTTCATTGATATGAGATATCAAATCAACACATGGGTACATGTTAGAGAATGATGTACTGGACAGACCCACCATGAGAATGCAACATGGATAGTTATATGATCGTCATATGCAATTCTCATAGTGATAATAATGTATGTAATCCTTACGACTTGTGATCATCAGAGATCCCAACATAAGGAGTTATGTATCTTGATATTGTCAAACGTTACCCGTAACAGGGTAAACTATAAAGGCGACTATTGGATACACTACGAATTATGTAGAGGGATGTTGACTGATCGAGATAGGATTTGTCCTTCCTATATAACAGGAGATGTGGTTGGCCCTTGATCAAGTGAGAACTAAAATGCATGGCCATGCTCGAATGAGTCGATATGAGATATCGAGCTTATTCGTTTATTCTAGTTCTACTTGGGGATCAAGAAATAAAGATTGAATATACGAGTATGACTATTCCATGACTCGTGTTCAATCTAAACACAAAGGACAAAGGGATTAAGTTACATGGTTAATATTATCACAAGTTCTAAAGGTTATGTCGAGTCATTCACATTCTTGTAATTTGGGTAGCCTCGATGTGTTGCTAGACACCGCTCCTTGCTTGTAACGTAAAATAAGATTTTATGTCACTGCCAACATTACAAGATCCTATCGGGTCGCACAAAAGATTAAATCGAGAAGGGAAATTAAATTCATGGGATGAATTAAATAATTAAGAAGAGTCTTAATTAATAATTATAAGGATTAAATTAAAATCATGGGCTTAAGCCCATGAGGCTTTATGAAAGCCTTTAATTAATCATATATAATTTGATTGCATGGTGATTAATATGATTAACACTTTCATATCATAACCTACACAAAAAGGGCACCATCGGCCGCCTCACTCTTCTCTCTCGGTTTTGCTTGATAGCCGAAGGGAGATTGGTGGTTTTTCGTGCCATTCCTCGATTGTGAATCGAGTGTGCTTCTTGTTTTGGTTTAAGAACAAATCTAGCACTTTGTTCTTAAGCTTTTCCTTCGTTCTATTTGATCCTGTGGATATCGTTGAGGCAAAACTTGTTAAGTTTTGCTAGTGACTCGGAGGAGGCGTTGTACGTGGTGCTGCTCCGTGGAATCTGCTCAAACGCGCTACAAGGGTGAGATCTTTATTCCTTTATCCGATATGAACAACCTATGTATAGTCCGCGGTTTTGTAATCCAAATTTTTAAATTCCGCTGCGTTCCATGATTGTTGGATTACTTACATGGAGTACGCCGTGCAAATTTTGAGGTCAATTTTTTATTGGTGGGGGATAATTGTGATGCCCGTGAATTATTGGTGCTAATCCCAGTGTGGTAATACTCCTTAATAGATTTTAACTGTGGCAATTGTGTATTAATTGTGGTTTTGGGACTCCCGGGGATTTTAAATCCTATTTTTGGAGTCGTTGGATCCAAGGGATGAGATTGTATTCTCATCGTGGTGATAACCTTGGAATTTGGTTCTTGGTGGAACCTGGGGTCCGGAGTACTTTGTACTGGGGCTGGTAATGGGAATTGAGGTTAGATAGATGATTTTTGAAAACATATGATATTTAATGAATCATGATGTATTTGTGGAGGAGTCGGTATTTTGGAACTTTGGAGCTATATATATCAAATAGACTCGGAATTCCGTCATTATACGGAATCACTTCCCTCTCTCATCTCCCTCACGCCTCTCTCACCCCAAACCCTTCCCTCTTCTCCTCTTAGAAGCAAAATCGTTGGGGGCTCGTCTTGGGAGCCCGATTTCTTGAAGAAAGGCTGGTAATCTTATTCTCCTCACCTTTAGCTTCGATTTGATTATAGTTTTGTGCTAAATGGTTGAGTTTTGGGTTGGATTTTAGATTTGGGGGTTTTGGTTAAAAATCTAAAATGTTGATTTTAGTGTTTTTATTGAGTTTAAATGATTATTGGTGGTGTTGAGGAAGTTAGGGGTGTTGGTTTTGAGTTTGGGTGTGAAAAACACCATGGAAGCTCGAATTTTTCGGAAACCCGCAGTTCGCGATCGATCGCGGCTTGGCGCCGAACGATCGCGACATGTTGCTGATTTTGGGAAGGCGATGAATAGTCTCGGCGATCGATCGCGAAGAATAGGCGATCGATCGCGAGGGTCTTTGCGATCGATAGCGTGGTTTGGCGATCGATCGCGGATGGCAGTGTTGCGGGCAGTGGACTCGGGCGATCGATCGCGGCCCTGTTTGCCTTATTTTTTTTGGAATTTTGGAAAATGTCAGGATTTTGGAATCGAGGTTTAATTAACCAATTTTTGGGGCAATGTCTACATTCCAATGGGAATGCCATACTTTTAAAATAAATTGGTTGGAGCCAAAATTTAATATAACGGATTTCTCGATTGAGTTTTTGGCTATCTTGTAAACGCATAAAATAGAATATTTTGGGTATTCTGCATGCTTAGCCGGGGGGCTTTTATTTTGGTAATCGTCATGGATAGACGATAGGTTTGGAAGTCGTGAATGTGCTTGGGCACATGATTGCATGCCTATGTTTAATTGGGAGTTATTTGCATGTTAGCACTTAACTCATCGGGCCGTGGGACTCGGGCGAGGTACTCGAGCTACGGAACTATAAGGTACGTATGGCGTACGAACATAGCCCTTTAATACAATTGCAATTGTTGAGTGCTTGGTACGCTGTATTACAATGAATGTGTATGGGAATGCATGATATATGGTATTAGCAATGAACGGATATTGAAATGCATGGTTTATGGTAATTGCTACAATTGTATATATATGCATTGGGATTTATATGGTGCCGCTTTTGAGCGATCAATGATTGGGATTTTGTTGCCTTGAGCGAACATCGGTTATGACGCCACTGCTGTTGAGCATGCGTGAGAACGAAATGCCGCTATTGTAGAGCGAACAATGGAATAGAACTATGGAACCATAAGTGAGGTATTTGGAATATCTATAATCATTGTTTAATGATTTGGTATTATTGATTATGATATCGTTATATAGCAATGGATTTGTTAATCAATGTAATGATTAACTGGCATTTGAGAATTTGATGATTTCAGTTGTTTTGAGAATAGGGACGGTACAGGGAATCCCGGATGAGGATGATACCATCCAGGGAGTATTTTGTATTTCATAGCATTTACATTGTTGTAAATTATGAGTTGTATCATTGTGATTATTGGATTTGGGATATTGGTATGCTCACCCCGTGTGGGGGCTGTCTCTGTTGGGACAGGTGATTAGGTACATCGATGACTTTGGAGTTGAGCTCGAGCTATGGAATGGAGGTGATTCTAGGGATCGAAGTACCAGTGACGGTATTGAGCATGATACTTTATACATTAGATACACGTATACTTATTCGACGCTCTCCTGTGAGCAGTATTGTGGGGTCCCCATCACTTAATCCATCCCTCATCACTTAATCCATTATGTATCACGTTAACATACATATGTGAGTCTGAATTAAGGAAAAAACATACACTGATTCAGAGTATCTTACTAGTTACGTTGTTACAAGGTTTACAAAACCCTAACCAACTATACATTACATGTACAAGTAACAACCTACTCCAAGATAACCCCTATGCAGTGATTCTCCTCGCAGCGGAAATCATGACTCACGCTCCCCACGTCTATGAAACCCTACAGAAACATTCACACAACGTGAGTATAGATAACAATAATTTCAGTGCAATATCCAAACACAATATCATTGATAAAGCAATAATAATCATATCCAATGTGAATGCTCTGTCTCATGCATCAACAAATGCAACCATGTCATGACATGTCTCATCACATCCTATTATCACGAGACTAAGATGATATGTCCATTTCGCTCAATATGTCAGTGAAATCATCTCACATCTTCATATTAGCAACACATATCATTGTACCGTCCTCACATGATAATAGCCAGAGCATATATCCAAAAACCGGCGTATATCTCTCATACCAAGTATATGTAGCATACCCGAGCATATATCCAAACCATGCGTATATCTCTAATGCTAACGTCGCATACCCGAGCATATACCCAAACCAGGCGTATACCTCTAATGCTAACGTATATACCTCATCCATCTCAAATACATGATATACATGAATGTACATGCATATGATACTACCAATCATATGATACCAACATAACACAACTCATATGATATCAATCGCATAACATCATCACACAATATCTATACTCCGTACGTCAACACGTACCTGTAAAGCGACACAAACGAGATAAATCAGTCGTCACTGGCTAATTGCCTCGTTGTCCTGTCCCCTGTGATGGTGCTACAACAATGCCAATAATATATCATGTTATCATAGGCAATAAAATCAAATTCTACAAAAATATAACATTTTTCAAATTCTGGACCCTGGCGATCGATCTCATGTTTTGAGGCGATCGATCGCCTAAAGCTTTGGTCCTAGGCGATCGATCTCTTAATTTCATGCGATCGGTCGCCTCCCCTTTGAAAAACATACTGCCTCGAGGCGATCGATTGCCACTTGAAGCGATCGATCGCTCAATGCACCGCCACTCTCATGTTTAGCCACAGGCGATCGATTGCCTCAAACGTCGCGATCGATCGCCTCCTCTGTTTTCAGAAAAACCATGGCGATTTTCTACTTCTTTTCTTGGTGTTTCTCCTACACCTCACTTTCAACCATTTAAACAGGTTTCATGCAATCACTAGTAAGATATAAGCATGTTTCTTTCATCATACAACTCATTTATTTGCATGATAACAAGTTTCAATTCAAAGCATACAACATATTAATCACATGCTTCAAGTTTCCACCAACTCATTTCATATGCATCATATGCTATACAATTCTTACCAAGAAAAGATGAAATCACTTCACTTAGCCTCCTAACTTGATTACCAAGTGAAACCCAAGCAAAAGATGGAAAAACAAGCAAGGGTTTGGAGAGGAGCTTATGTAGAGATTTGTAGGTGTGATTTGGTGTTGTATGTTTTTCAAATCTGATATTTCCTTCATATAAACTCCATCACCACAACACTAAATTCACATGTAATTCCCTTCAAACTCATGGCACATGTCTATGGAATGCAACTCACATGCACATTCTAATGTACCTTCAAATGCATGCTAAATGGATACTATATTCCACTATACATGTATTTCCATATTAAATCCATCAATCATATGTTTATGTTATGAACTCATTGCTTTGATTCTCACATGTCTTTTATTTTCCAACAAGAAGTCATTCATACATGGCTTTATTCCTGCTCGGTTCAATCCGAACCCGAGTCCATCATATTGTAATTCATCATAATTACACCATAAACATATTACACATGTATACGTCACATCGAGACATGACATTTCTCCCCCACTTATTGAATTTCGTCCTCGAAATTGCATATACATAACATGCATATCTAGATACGCAACTCAACAATCCTACTATATGAAAATAGGAAACATAAGCATGTATGCAACAGTATCATCAAACTTTAAAATCATACCAGTAAACAATTCAGGATACTACTGTATCATATGCTGCTCCGTCTCCCACGTTGCCTCTTTGACACCCTTTCTGTCCCACTGTACCTTAACCATAGGAATCACTTTATTATTCAACCTGCGTTCAGCTCGATCCAAGATCATAACTGGTCATTCCTCATACGATATATCTGTATCTAACTGTATATCAGGTAACTGTAACACATGACTTGGATCTGGTTCATATTTCCTCAACAGTGAAACATGAAAAACATCATGAATACCACTCAATGTCGGCGGTAGTGCCAAGCGATATGCCAACGTACCAATACGTTGCAATACCTCATACGGACCAACATACCGTGGAGACAATTTTCCACGTTTACCAAACCGTACTACACCTTTAAAAGGTGAGATTTTCAAGAACACACTGTCACTAACTTGAAACTCAAGTGGTCTACGTCGCTTATTAGCATAAGCAGACTGTCTGTCTTGAGCAGCTTTAAGTTTCAATCGAATTAACTTCACTTTCGCTTCCATTCTGTTTCATACGTTTCCACCAAAATTGGGTACGTAAATCATGATACATTTTCTTTCCTCCAGGATGTATACTGTATCTAATACAATGAGCACGTTGTAGTAGTTCTTGGCGTAGTCCCAATGAAGCAGGTACTACCCAACAGTTTTTGTATTTAAGAATTCCATCACTTCCAAGTACAAAGTGAGATGTTTGTCCTTGACATATCATTTCCTTCCAGTGTTGTACCTCATCATCAGTACCTTGTGCCATTCTGATTTTCTCAAAGATATCGTGTTCAACCAACAATGTTGATACCCGTACTGGTATTGTTTCCATATCATAGTCATAACCCAAAGTACAACAAGAAGTCATCAAGGCAGATAAATGAATCATCTCATCAGCTGTATGATGTACTTTTCGACTCAAGGCATCTGCTGTAAGATTAGCTTTTCCTCGATGATATTCAATCTCACAATCATAATCTTTCAACAGATCCATCCATCTTCTTTGCCTCATATTCAACTCTGCTTGAGTGAATAAAAACTTTAAGATTTTATGATCCGTGTATATGGTAAACGACGTACCATATAAATAATGTCGCCATATCTTCAAGGCAAAGACAATGGCAGCCAATTCCAGATCATGCACTGGATATCGCATTTCATGTGGTTTTAATTGTCGTGATGCATAAGCCACTACATGTTTATCCTGCATCAATACACAACCCAAACCTAATAATGATGCATCAGTATATAAGGCAAACCTGTCATGTTCCGATGGAATGATCAAGACTGGAGCTGTAGTCAATCGATGTTTCAATTCCTGAAAACTATGCTCACAAGCCTCTGACCATTGAAATGACACTCCCTTCTGTGTCAAATGTGTCAATGGTTTGGCAATCGCTGAAAATCCTTCAACAAACCGTCTATAATATCCAGCCAAACCCAAGAAACTACAAATCTCTGGCACAGAAGTAGGTGCTGACCAATTCAACACTGCTTCTACTTTCTTCGGATCAACTGATATACCTTCTTCTGAAATTACATGCCCCAAAAAGCCGATACTAGTCAACCAAAACTCACACTTACTGAGTTTGGCATACAACTGATGTGTCCTCAACAATTGCAATACCATATGCAAATGTTGAACATGTTCTGCATCAGTCTGCGAATAGATCAGTATATCATCGATAAAGACAATGACAAATCGATCAAGGTATTCCTGGAAAACCGATTCATTAAACTCCTAAAGACAGCTGGAGCATTTGTTACTCCAAATGGCATTACTAGAAACTCATAATGTCCATAGCGAGTTCTGAATGCTATCTTCTGTACATCACCCTCTCTCACACGTATTTGATGATAACCAGACCTCAAATCAATCTTAGAATAGATTTTTGATCCTTGCAACTGATCAAATAAATCATCAATACGAGGAAGAGGATATTTATTCTTTATGGTTACCTTGTTCAATTGTCGATAGTCAATACACAATCTCATTGTCCCATCCTTCTTCTTAACAAATAATACCGGAGCACCCCAAGGCGATACACTAGGACGTATGTACCCCTTGTCCAATAAGTCTTGCAATTGAGTTTTCAATTCTTTCAATTTAGTTGGTGCCATCCGATAGGGAGCTCCTGAAATTGCAAAAGTACCAGGTATCAAATCAATACCAAATTCCACTTCTCGACTCGGTGGAAATCCAGGTATCTCATCCGGAAATACATCAGCATATTCTGCAACCACTGGTATCTCCTCCACTTTCCTTTCTAGTTTCTGTTCAGTTACATCAAGAGCATAAATCAAATAACCCGCATGTCCACGTTCTAACAAACGCGACATTCGGATTGCTGATATCAAAGGAATCTTTGCCCTCGATCCCTGGCCATAGAAGAACCATTGATTTCCAGTATCAGACTGAAATCTCACTATCTTCTGACAACAATCCACAATAGACTGATATTTACTCAACACATCAATTCCAAGAATACAATCAAAATCTGTCATGTCTAACACAATCAAATCAGTTTGTAGTCCATACTCAGTCTCAAACTGAAGATCACAATCAGACACCCTCTGACAAGCCATCACAGTAGTTCCCATGGGTGTCGAGACATAAAGAGGCATCAACAGTGGAGACGAGCATATATGATACCTATCAACAAAATTTTGTGCAACAAAAGAATGTGATGCACCAGTATCAATCAAAAGTAAAGCTGGATAAGTTAATAAAGTACACTTACCCGCTATCACATCATCAGGAGCTGCCTCTGCTTCCTCCCTGTTCAGTGCATATACCTGAGCCTGAGGTGGTCCTGCCCTCTGTCCTCCACCAGATTGTGGTACACCCTGTGGTCTCTGCTGCACTGTATTCTCTGACATTGGTCATCTCCTCTGTTGTCCACCAACTTGAGGACAATCACGGATCACATGTCCTGGTCTCCCACAACGAAAACAAACTACTGGATTCAATTGAGGACAATCTCGTTTCAAATGTGGTCCGCCACATTTAAAGCATTGCACACCACTGCCACTACTACTACCTTGGAACTGTCCCTTAGCTCTTCGGTCATCCTCTTTCCGTGGTCCAAAACGTTTCCCACTAAACCTAGATGAAGATGCACCACCTCGTGGTGATTTAAATGGTTCTCCTCTAGGTCTCATACTTTCAGATGTAGGTGGTTGGGATTGTCCAACATCTTTGTACACCCCTACTGCAATCTCGGCCATCTCGGCTCTAGTCAATGCTTCTTCATATGATGTAGGGTTATTGGACATTACCCTATCAAACAATTCAGGTCTCAAACCTTTCACAAACTGTCTGATCTTTGCTTTTGTGTTTACAGCAATATGTGGCACATACCGGAGCAATGAAGAATATTGCACAGCATAGTCAGATACTGTCATTGATCCTTGTTTCAAGTTTGTAAATTCATCATCTTTCCTCTGCCTTGCAGCAACAGAGAAATAATGATCAAGAAACTTCGTTCGAAACACATCCCAGTTAATTGTCTGTCCTTGAGCCCTCAGCTCAATCAATGTGGACTTCCACCACATCATGGCTTTCTTAGCCAACTGAAATTCAACTAAGCGTAACCAAGCAGTCTTGGCACACGGTGCTGACACAAATATTTGTTCCACACGTTCTAGCCACTCCTCTGCCAGTTCCCCTGATTCAGTACCCTCAAACCTGGGTGGCCGATAACTCAGAAATTACGTCAATGTTAACTCGCCAGGTAACAGTACCTGTTCCACTGGCCCTTGCTCAATCGGTGGTGGTGGCACAGGCGCCATCCGCACACTAGCATTGCCACTCATGGCATCCCCAACATCCTCATGATACCCTCTGTCTCATAACTGTATATCAAGGGTTAACAATAACATTCACAATTATATAACATGTTAGAATAACATCATATTACAAATCCTAACATGATATTACTATTCTCAACATGTTTTCAAGTGTTTAGGTAACTCCCTAATACACTTCCTCTACCCATGTTCACCCCATTCTCGAACCACTGCTCTGATACCACTAATGTGGGGTCCTCATCACTTAATCCATCCCTCATCACTTAATCCATTATGTATCACGTTAACATACATATGTGAGTCTGAATTAAGGAAAAAGCATACACTGATTCAGAGTATCTTACTAGTTACGTTGTTACAAGGTTTACAAAACCCTAACCAACTATACATTACATGTACAAGTAACAACCTACTCCAAGATAACCCCTATGCAGTGATTCTCCTCGCAGCGGAAATCATGACTCACGCTCCCCACGTCTATGAAACCCTACAGAAACATTCACACAACGTGAGTATAGATAACAATTATTTCAGTGCAATATCCAAACACAATATCATTGATAAAGCAATAATAATCATATCCAATGTGAATGCTATGTCTCATGCATCAACAAAAGCAACCATGTCATGACATGTCTCATCACATCCTATTATCACGAGACTAAGATGATATGTCCATTTCCGCTCAATATGTCAGTGAAATCATCTCACATCTTCATATTAGCAACACATATCATTGTACCGTCCTCACATGATAATAGCCAGAGCATATACCCAAAAACCGGCGTATATCTCTCATACCAAGTATATGTAGCATACCCGAGCATATACCCAAACCAGGCGTATATCTCTAATGCTAACGTCGCATACCCGAGCATATACCCAAACCAGGCGTATACCTCTAATGCTAACGTATATACCTCATCCATCTCAAATACATGATATACATGAATGTACATGCATATGATACTACCAATCATATGATACCAACATAACACAATTCATATGATATCAATCGCATAACATCATCACACAATATCTATACTCCGTACGTCAACACGTACCTGTAAAGCGACACAAACGAGATAAATCAGTCGTTACTGGCTAATTGCCTCGTTGTCCTGTCCCCTGTGATGGTGCTACAACAATGCAAATAATATATCATGTTATCATAGGCAATAAAATCAAATTATACAAAAATATAACATTTTTCAAATTCTGGACCCTGGCGATCGATCTCATGTTTTGAGGCGATCGATCGCCTAAAGCTTTGGTCCTAGGAGATCGATCTCTTAATTTCACGCGATCGGTCGCCTCCCCTTTGAAAAACATACTGCCTCGAGGCGATCGATTGCCACTTGAAGCGATCGATCGCTCAATGCACCACCACTCTCATGTTTAGCCACAGGCGATCGATTGCCTCAAACGTCGCGATCGATCGCCTCCTCTGTTTTCAGAAAAACCATGGCGATTTTCTACTTCTTTTCTTGGTGTTTCTCCTACACCTCACTTTCAACCATTTAAACAGGTTTCATGCAATCACTAGTAACATATAAGCATGTTTCTTTCATCATACAACTCATTTATTTGCATGATAACAAGTTTCAATTCAAAGCATACAACATATTAATCACATGCTTCAAGTTTCCACCAACTCATTTCATATGCATCATATGCTATACAATTCTTACCAAGAAAAGATGAAATCACTTCACTTAGCCTCCTAACTTGATTACCAAGTGAAACCCAAGCAAAAGATGGAAAAACAAGCAAGGGTTTGGAGAGGAGCTTATGTAGAGATTTGTAGGTGTGATTTGGTGTTGTATGTTTTTCAAAACTGATATTTCCTTCATATAAACTCCATCACCACAACACTAAATTCACATGTAATTCCCTTCAAACTCATGGCACATGTCTATGGAATGCAACTCACATGCACATTCTAATGTACCTTCAAATGCATGCTAAATGGATACTATATTCCACTATACATGTATTTCCATATTAAATCCATCAATCATATGTTTATGTTATGAACTCATTGCTTTGATTCTCACATGTCTTTTATTTTCCAACAAGAAGTCATTCATACATGGCTTTATTCCTGCTCGGTTCAATCCGAACCCGAGTTCATCATATTGTAATTCATCATAATTACACCATAAACATATTACACATGTATACGTCACATCGAGACATGACAAGTATTATGTGTATATGGATTGTATAAAGAAGGCAATGGCCTTTCTCTTTTCATTTATGTGTTGCATGAATTAATTATGAATTGCAAAATGAATTGTGTGTATGTATAAAGGTGCATGTTATGTTTATGGATTATGTTGGGGAAAGTTTAGGCATTATACGATTAATGTAAAGGAATTTTATAGATGGTATTTCATGCTAGAGCTGCATGTAATCCTTTCCCCCTTGATAACATGATTGTATGCACTAATGACAAGGGTTAATACACTAATAACGGGTTAAGGGCACGGGGGTCCTTACACAAGATATCCGAGAAGGGTACTGAAGTGGATGGGGCAAAAATCCAAGTGATACAACAATTGCCACCACCAACAACAGTGAAAGGAATCCGAAGCTTCTTAGGCGGGATTTTATCGTCGTTTCATTCAGGATTTTTCAAAAACTTCTAAACCCTTATCTCATTTATTAACTAAAGATGCACCTTTTGATTTTTATTCTGATTGTGTGCAGACATTTGAGACCCTCAAGGAGAAACTTGTAACATCACCTATCTTGGTAGCACATGTTGGGAGTTACCCTTTGAACTGATGTGTGATGCTACTGACACGGCAGTAGGTGTAGTTTTAGGCCAAAGGAGGAACAAGGTATTTCATACTATTTACTATGCTAGTCGTACTTTGAATGAAGCACAATTAAATTATGCCACTACAGAAAACAAACTTCTAGCCATAGTTTTTGCATTCGATAAGTTCTACTCCTATCTGTGTTATCCACAGTTATTGTCTACACCGATCATGCTACACTTAAGTACTTACTTGCAAAGAAAGATGTCAAACCACGCTTGATTAGGTGGATACTCTTGTTGCAAGAATTCGACTTAGAGATAAGAGATAAAAAAAGGGTGTAGAAAATGTTGTGGTGGATCATTTGTCTAGAATTGAAAAGGGTGATGATACAACTCAGAGAGAGGTGGAAGAAATTAATGCGAAATTTCCTGATGAGCAACTGTTTCACACTGACGCTTTACCTTGGCATGCTCATTATGCGAATTATATTGCTAGTGGTATCTTCCCACAAAATCTAACTTTTTATCAAAAGAAATTTTTTTAAATACTTATATGGGAGAAGCCATACTTGTTCAAAGTTTATGCAGATAATATGATAAGGATATGTATCCCCGAGGGGGATATGCAATCTGTGATGCCCCGAAATTAATCATATGCAATTTGGGCATTAATGATGGTTATGTGATTATTTATCATGGTAATTGATTATGTGATGGGTAATGAAGTGTTAACATGATTTAATTGTATTGATTGTCAATTATGAGGAAAGCATGATTTAGTGGAAGTTTAATGCATTTTTTTAAATGCTTTTAAAATACCATGTTGGGGTATTTTATACATCATGTTAATTAATGGGTACAAGTTTAATTAAATTAACCCATATACCCCCACTATACCTTTTCCCTTCACTTTACCAATCACTCTTAAAATCCCCAAATCATTTCCACCCCTAACCTCACCCCATTTTCGAAATTCTTCAAAGGAGGAAGAAGGAAGCTCCACAAAACCTTTGTTTTTAAGATCTTTGTTAAGATTTGGAGTCTTCAAGAGGTAGGGAACCCTTCCTAAAGTTTTTATGATGTTTGGTTTTGAAATGGGGTGATTTTGAAGTGATTTATGTGGGTTTGTTTGGGTATGTGTTGTATGTTGTTGGGGTGTGATTTATGAAGTGTTTTATGTGGGTTTTAGTGGGTTATGATGATGTTAATGTTGTAGAAAAATTTGGGTTTGAATGGTTTGAGGTAGAGCTTGAAAAATGCTAAAGAATGGTGAAAAATCGCGCACCAGCAGGTGGTTTTCGATCGCCCTGTATGAGGCGATCGATCGCCGAAGGCCAGTAGCAAAAATCGCTACAGGCGATCGATCGCCATATTTTTAGCGATCGATCGCCGCAAGACAAAAAGTGAGGCGATCGATCGCCACTGTTTAAAAAAGTGAAAAATGATGATTTTTGATGATTTTTTGGTATTTGGCTATTATTTAGCTTCTAATATTGATTTGTATGGTTGTGTAGAACCATCCCAGGTGCCAACGACATCAAGGAGATAAAGTTCTCCAATTTCTCCACTTTTGGAATTAAGGTACGTAAGAAACGTACGGGCATCGGACGGTAACACATTCTTATACTATGACTACGCAATAATTGTATAAGTATTTAAGATGTTTATGATGATGATAATGATAAGTAAGTTTATGATGATGTCTATGAAGTGATGATGTTTATATGATATTTATAAAATGTTACGATGTTTATGATATGGTAAGATGTCATACGATAGGGTAAGATGTCATACTGGTAAGATGCCACACGATGTTTATGATATGGTAAGATGCCATACGATAGGGTAAGATGCCCTCGTGGTAAGATGCCACACGATGTTTATGATATGGTAAGATGCCATACGATAGGGTAAGATGCCATCGTGGTAAGATGCCACACGATGTTTATGATATGGTAAGATGCCATACGATAGGGTAAGATGCCCACTTGGTAAGATGCCACACGATGATTATGATATGGTAAGATGTCATACGATAGGGTAAGATGCCCATATGCATGACAATGAAACAGGGACAACTAAGTGTGTTAATACGATTAACCAGGAAGTATATGTTACGATTATTTTCATGCATTTATTTATATGCCATTACCTTATGATGTTAAGTAATGATGTACATGCTCATGATGGGTTGTTCCTGTAGGTACACTTTTGGACCGAAGGGCCTAGGGTCGGGTTGAGGCAGTGAGCTAAAAGGAGCAAGATGAATATATGATACAAGATTTTGATAGTCTCTACTCTAGGAGTAGTGTAAATCTATAGCTTTAACATTCATTATTGAGAATGTAATTAATTAGGTTGTGAAATTTTATTTTGGCCTGTAATCTTATTAGCTCAAAGCTACAACCGGAACCCTAAGATGTTATGAATGCATGTTTAGTCCATAATACGTGTATAAGATGATGTTAAGGTAGGAAGACCCTACATTAGTGGTATCAGAGCAGTGGTTAGATAACCTGGGAATGAGTGAAGGGTAGCCCTAGCAATGAGTTAGCTAGGTGCTCACTTTTAAACATGTTTTGTGCATGTATTGCATATGAAGTATATGATGTTATACTAACATGTTTTGTTTCTCTAACGATGTATTATATGAACTGCTTTTGGGTATTGTTGTTAACCCTTGTCTTGCAGTATGACAGCAAATGTGGAAGTGGGCGATGCAGTAAGTGTTAATGCAAGTGCTGGGCGTACGAATCCCCTGCCACCGCCAGCCTTGGGTGAAGAACCTTCTGAACAACAGTTATTACCGGGAGAGCTAAGTTTGGCTCAATTTCTGACATACCGACCCCCGATGTTCGAAGGAACTGAGACTGGGGAGATGGCTGAGAAATGGTTGGAGAGAATAGAATAGATATTTGTGGCAGCTCCTTGTGCTAAGACAGCCTGGATAAGGCTAGCAAAGTTCCAATTGGCCAAGAAGGCACTGATGTGGTGGAAGACCACAGTGATAGAGCAAGAGGCTCAGGGTCAGGAGATCAATTGGAAGCTGTTCAGGACTCGGTTTCTGACCCGCTACTTCTCAGCTGCTGCACGATAGGCCAAGGAAGATGAATTTACTAACCTCAAGCAAGGTAACATGTATGTGTCAGATTATGGTCTTCAATACTGTTCCTTGCTCAGATATGTACCTCACATTGCTGCAAGCACTCAAGCGAAGATGAGGAACTTCATGAAGGGCTTGAGGCCTGAACTGTATGATAGGGTGATCACTTATGGCCCTGCCTATTTTGATGATGCACTTTCACGGGCTGAGCTAGCCGAACTGGGAGTTGGTGCATATCCTGATGCCGTACCACCTCTAGCACCCCATCAGAAATCTACTTCTGACAATTTGAAGCCTAGGGGTGATCAGTTTAAGCCTAGGGGGAACACTTCAGCGTCGAGATTCAGTGGTAAGAAGCCCGAGAATCGATGGAAAGGAAGCCGTAGGAACGATGCCCCATCTGGAATAGGGCAGTCTTAGGGAGACAGATTCGGGAAGGTCCAGTGCACTCTTTGTGGGCAACCACATTTGGCGAAAGACTGTGTAGGATGTTATGTTTGTGGCGACAAAGGCCACTTTGCTCGACAGTGCCCCAACAGGGGAAGGCAACAGAACTCTGCGGGGAGGCCTGCGGACAGAGCAGCACAGCACAGACCACCTTTTGCACCGAGGCAGTATGGAGGTCAGCCCATGGGGCCACCTCAGGGGCAGGTTTATGCTTTGACGAGGGAGCAGGCTACAGCGGCCCCGGAGGAGGTTATAGCCGGTACGTGCCTTTTATTTACGCACCCTGCTTTTATATTGATAGACACAGGTGCGTCACACTCTTTTGTGTCGACAAGTTTTGTGGAAAGGCACCACATATGCACTTCTCCGTCGCCCACGCCTCTTATAGTCTCGACCCCCGCTGGAAGAAGTTTGATTACTGATCAGATTGTCTATGATGGCCTCATTTATTTTGAGGATAACGAGCTAAGGTCGGATTTGATTGTTATGGGGATCTCAGACTTTGACAGCATTGTAGGCATTGATGTTCTGAACAGGTATCAGGCAGTGGTGAACTGCAGACAGAGGACTGTCCGATTCAGATCTGATATGGGAGTCCATTGGACATTCTTTGGGGATGGTTCTCGTTCAAAGATCCCGTTGATATCTACTGTCAAGATGGCGCAGTTATTGGAACGAGGCCATACAGGATATCTCATCTATGCCGTTGATGTTACTGAAAAGAAGGAAGAATTAAAAGTTGAGGATGTGCCCGTAGTGGCGGAGTTTCCTGATGTCTTTCCGGAAGAGATTCCCGGATTCCCACCGATGAGAGAGGTCGAGTTTGGGATTGAGTTACTACCAGGGACGTCTGCCATTTCTCATGCCCCGTATAGGATGGCACCAGCGGAGTTAAGAGAGTTAAAGATTCAGTTGCAAGAGCTCCTTGATAAGGGTTACATACGCCCTAGAGTATCGCCCTGGGGTGCACCAGTTTATTTGTTAAGAAGAAAGATGGTTCGATGCGTCTGTGCATCGATTACAGACAACTGAACAAAGCCACAGTGAAGAATAAGTATCAACTTCCGAGGATCGATGATTTGTTTGACCAGTTGCAGGGTACGAGGCTCTACAGTAAGATCGATCTAAGGTCGGGGTATCATCATATTCGGGTAAGGGAAGATGATGTTCAGAAGACAGCATTCAGGACTAGGTATGGGCACTATGAATTCCTAGTCATGCCTTTTGGGGTGACAAATGCCCCAACTGTCTTCATGAGTTTGATGAACAGGGTATTCCAGCCATATTTGGATCGGTTCGTCATAGTTTTCATTGACGATATACTCATCTACTCCCGGACTGAGAAAGATCAAGTGGAGCACTTGTGGACAGTACTCCAGATCCTCAGGGATCATCAGTTATATGCAAAGCTTAGCAAGTGCGAGTTCTGGTTGAGCAGTGTAGTGTTCTTGGGTCATGTTATATCTAGCAGCGGAATATCTGTGGATCCCAGGAAGATTGAAGCTGTGATGGAGTGGGCTGCACCCACTTCTGTACCCGAGATACGGAGCTTCCTTGGCTTAGCAGTTTATTACCGACGTTTTGTCGAGGGATTCTCTAAGATCGCTAAGCCATTGACACAGCTGACTCAGAAGGGAGTCCCGTTCTATTGGTCCGAAGCTTGTGAGGAAAGCTTCCAAGAATTGAAGCGTCGTTTGACTACGGCACCTGTGTTGGTGATTCCTTCTAAGAATAAGAGGTTTGCCTTGTACACAGATGCATCACTGCAAGGTTTGGGCTACGTGTTAATGCAAGATAAGCACGTGGTGGCTTATGCTTCGAGGCAGTTGAAGCCTCATGAGACCAGATACCCAGTTCACGATCTGGAACTGGCGGCCATCATTTTCGCCTTGAAGATTTGGCGGCATTATCTTTATGGTACGACGTTTACCATCTATACGGACCATAAGAGCCTGAAGTTTCTATTCACTCAGGCTGAATTGAACATGCGCCAAAGGAAGTGGATGGATTTTCTCAAGGATTATGACTGTGAGATTGAGTACCATCCTGGTAAAGCAAATTTGATAGCAGACGCCTTAAGTCGGAAGGTGAAGAGTACTGCTGAGGCTGTTATGAGTTTATTAACTATGATGACTTCTTATTGCCATCTGGGCTATGATTTCGATGTAGACACATCGCCGGTGCGAGTGTCGACCTTACTGGCTGAGCCAGACATATTTCAGGCTATCAGGGAAGCCTAGAGGTCGGATGATGAGGTTCAGAGATGGTTATCGATAGTACTTTGAGGACAGCCATCAAAGTTCAGAGTGGCGGAAGATGATTCCTTGAGACTGGGCAACCGATGGGTAGTCCCAGATACACCAGAGTTGCGTAGAGGAATGTTGGAGCGAGCTCACAGTAGTCGGTTCAGTATCCACCCAGGAGGAAGGAAGATGTACAAGGACCTATCCGGTCAATTCTGGTGGAGACACATGAAGCGTGATGTGATCACTTTTGTTAAAAGATGTTTGATCTGCCAGCAGGTAAAGGCAGAGATACAGAGGCCTGGTGGCGAGCTGAAGAGCTTAGAGGTACCCGAATGGAAGTGGGAGCATATCTCTATGGACTTTGTGACCCACTTGCCAAGGACGGCCTCAGGATTTGATGTCATCTGGGTGATCGTGGATAGGCTGACGAAGGTAGCTCATTTCATCCCCTACTGTATGACTTTCACATATCTAAAGATGGCCCAACTATATGTACGGGATGTGGTGAGGTTACATGGGGTTCCAGTCTCGATTGTGTCTGACAGAGACCCAAGGTTTACTTCGCATTTCTGGGAGGGTCTCCAGACAGCTGTGGGCACAGAGGTGAGACTGAGTACAACATATCACCCTCAGACAGATGGCCAGACAGAGCGTACCATTCAGACGCTCGAAGACATGTTGAGGGCATGTGTTTTGGAGTTTGATACTCCATGGCAGGATGCAGTGCCATTGGTGGAGTTCTCCTATAATAACAGCTATCAGGCGAGCATTCAAATGGCCCCTTTTGAAGCTCTTTACGGACGACGATGTAGATCACCGCTGTATTGGGAGGACTTGACTAGTAAAGCGGTCGGAGGACCGGATATGATTAAGGATATGGAAGAAAAGATTAAGATGATACGCCAAAAGATGAAAGCGGCTCAGGATAGGCAAGCAGCCTATGCCAATAAGCGACGGCGACCGCTAGAATTCCAAGTATGAGATAAGGTCTTCTTGAAAATCTCACCCTTCAGGGGTGTAGTTCGTTTGGTATGCGGGGAAAGTTATCTCCGAGGTATGTTGGTCCATATGAAGTATTGCAACGTATCGGCACTTTGGCCTACCGTTTGGCTCTACCACCGTCTCTATCTGGTATTCATGATGTCTTTCATGTCTCTATGTTGCGAAAGTATGAACCAGATCCGTCTCATGTATTACAGCCTACTGAAGTGCAGTTAGACTCAGATGTATCCTACGTAGAACGACCGATCAGAATTCTGGATCGTGAGGATCGCAGATTACGAAGCAAAGTCATACCGATGGTTAAAGTTCAGTGGGATCGTCGGGGTGTCGAGGAGGATACGTGGGAGACGGAACGGCATATGATGCAGCATTACCCGGAACTATTTTCTGGTATGATTTATGCTTAGTTTCATTTTGGGTAAGTGCATGCGATTTTGAGGATGAAATCTTATAAGTAGGGGAGTAATGTGATGCCCCGAAATTAATCATATGCAATTTGGGCATTAATGATGGTTATGTGATTATTTATTATGGTAATTGATTATGTGATGGGTAATGAAGTGTTAACATGATTTAATTGTATTGATTGTCAATTATGAGGAAAGCATGATTTAGTGGAAGTTTAATGCATTTTTGTAAATGCTTTTAAAATACCATGTTGGGGTATTTTATACATCATGTTAATTAATGGGTACAAGTTTAATTAAATTAACCCATATACCCCCCACTATACCTTCACTTTACCAATCACTCTTAAAATCCCCAAATCATTTCCACAACCCTAACCTCACCCCATTTTTGAAATTCTTCAAAGGAGGAAGAAGGAAGCTCCACAAAACCTTTGTTTTTAAGATCTTTGTTAAGATTTGGAGTCTTCAAGAGGTATGGAACCCTTCCTAAAGTTTTTATGATGTTTGGTTTTGAAATGGGGTGATTTTGAAGTGATTTATGTGGGTTTGTTTGGGTATGTGTTGTATGTTGTTGGGGTGTGATTTATGAAGTGTTTTATGTGGGTTTTAGTGGGTTATGATGATGTTAATGTTGTAGGAAAGTTTGGGTTTGAATGGTTTGAGGTAGAGCTTGAAAAATGCTAAAGAATGGTGAAAAATCGCGCACCAGTAGGTGGCGATCGATCGCCCTGTATGAGGCGATCGATCGCCGAAGGCCAGTAGCAAAAATCGCTACAGGCGATCTATCGCCATATTTTTAGCGATCGATCGCCGCAAGACAAAAAGTGAGGCGATCGATCGCCTCAAGTAGCGATCGATCGTCACTGTTTAAAAAAGTGGAAAATGATGATTTTTGATGATTTTTTGGTATTTGGCTATTATTTAGCTTCTAATATTGATTTGTATGGTTGTGTAGAACCATCCCAGGTGCCAACGACATCAAGGAGATAAAGTTCTCCAATTTCTCCACTTTTGGAATTAAGGTACATAAGAAACGTACGGGCATCGGACGGTAACACATTCTTATACTATGACTACGCAATAATTGTATAAGTATTTAGGATGTTTATGATGATGATAATGATAAGTAAGTTTATGATGATGTCTATGAAGTGATGATGTTTATATGATATTTATAAAATGTTACGATGTTTATGATATGGTAAGATGTCATACGATAGGGTAAGATGCCCTCGTGGTAAGATGCCACGCGATGTTTATGATATGGTAAGATGCCATACGATAGGGTAAGATGCCCCCGTGGTAAGATGCCACATGATGTTTATGATATGGTAAGATGCCATACGATAGGGTAAGATGCCCTCGTGGTAAGATGCCACACGATGTTTATGATATGGTAAGATGCCATACGATAGGGTAAGATGCCCACGTGGTAAGATGCCACAAGATGATTATGATATGGTAAGATGCCATACGATAGGGTAAGATGCCCATATGCATGACTATGAAACAGGGACAACTAAGTGTGTTAATACGATTAACCAGGAAGTATATGTTACGATTATTTTCATGCATTTATTTATATGCCATTACCTTATGATGTTAAGTAATGATGTACATGCTCATGATGGGTTGTTCCTGTAGGTACACTTTTGGACCGAAGGGCCTAGGGTCGGGTTGAGGCAGTGAGCTAGAAGGAGCAAGATGAATATATGATACATGATTTTGATAGTCTCTACTCTAGGAGTAGTGTAAATCTATAGCTTTAACATTCATTATTGAGAATGTAATTAATTAGCTTGTGAAATTTTATTTTGGCCTGTAATCTTATTAGCTCAAAGCTACAACCGGAACCCTAAGATGTTATGAATGCATGTTTAGTCCATAATACGTGTATAAGATGATGTTAAGCTAGCCATAGTTTTTGCATTCGATAAGTTCTACTCCTGTCTGTGTTTAGCCACAGTTATTGTCTACACCGATCATGCTACACTTAAGTACTTACTTGCAAAGAAAGATGTCAAACCACGCTTGATTAGGTGGATACTCTTGTTGCAAGAATTCGACTTAGAGATAAGAGATAAAAAAAGGGTGTAGAAAATGTTGTGGTGGATCATTTGTCTAGAATTGAAAAGGGTGATGATACAACTAAGAGAGAGGTGGAAGAAATTAATGCGAAATTTCCTGATGAGCAACTGTTTCACACTGACGCTTTACCTTGGCATGCTCATTATGCGAATTATATTGCTAGTGGTATCTTCCCACAAAATCTAACTTTTTATCAAAAGAAAATTTTTTAAATACTTATGTGGTAGGAGCCATACTTGTTCAAATTTTATGCAGATAACATGATAAGGAGATGTATCCCCGAGGGGGATATGCAATTTATCTTGAAGCGGTGCCACGACGGAGAGGTAGGTGGGCATTTTGTCCCAACCAAAACCGCTGCTAAGGTACTTGACTCCGGTTTCTATTGATCTTTGTTTAAGGATGCATTCAGGTATGTTTCCACATGTGATAGATGTCAAAGGGTCGGTAATATCTCTAGGAAGAATGAACTGCCTCTAAATAATATTCTTGAATGTGAGCTTTTTGATTTGTGGGTCATAGATTTCATGGGACCTTTCCCAAGCTCATGCTCAAATAAATACATACTTGTCGCGGTTGATTATGTGTCAAAGTGGGTTGAGACGGAAGCTTTGCGCACAAATGATGCTCGAGTAGTTGGGAAATTTTTGAAAAGAAAAATTTGTACACGTTTTGGCAAACCTCAAGCAATCGTTAGTGATGGTGGCACTTATTTTCGCAACAAACAATTTGAAAATCTTTTGAGTAAATATGGTGTCACCCACAAAGTGTCTTCGCCTTACCACCCACAAACTAGCGGACAAATAGAGGTTTCAAACCGAGAGTCGAAACGAATCTTGGAAAAGACAGTGACTCTAAGCCGGAAGGGTTGGTCCTTGCACTTAGATGATGCCTTATGGGCCTATCGTACTGTTTTTAAGACACATATTGGCACATCACCATATATTTTGGTATTTGGTAAGGCATGTCATCTCCCTGTTGAACTTGAACGTAAAGCATATTTGGCTATTAAATGGCTAAACTTTGATTGTCATGTTGTAGGTGAAAAACGACTTTTACAGCTGAATGAGATGGAGAAATTTAGGAATCAGGCATATGAGAATGCCAAGATTTACAAAGAGAAAACTAAGAAGTGGCATGACTCTCATATACAAAGGAGAGAATTCAATGTAGGTGATATGGTACTCTTGAGGTTATCGAACCTACTAAGGGCACATTCACAGTCAATGGGCAGCGCTTGAAGCACTACCACGTAAATGATGAAGTCGAGTTGTGCGCCTCTATCTGTTATTTGGACGACTGAGAAAAAGAGGTGACCGTCCAGCTTGGGACTATAAATTAAGAACTTTTTCTAATCCCTATCTATTGTTTGTTTTTCATTTTTAGTTTATTCTTTTAAGTTTGTTATTTTCCCGAGCCTAACTACGTGTGTACTTTTCAGATGCAGAATATGGGGTGGATCAAATTTCGGTGGGGCGGATGGAGCAAAATAATTTTTTTTTTTTAATTTTCCCGAGGGTGGCGATCAATCGACACCACCCCTCGATCGATCGAGCAATGAAATAAATTGAGTGAAAATTTTCTAACGTGGCGATCGATCGGTGGGGCTCCTCGATCGGTCGAGCGAGGTTTACAAAGGAAAAAAACTTCTGCCACTCTCGTTCGATCGATCGAGCAATGCGAATTTTTAAAAACATGAAGTCTGCAGAACAACACACACACTACTCGTTTTTGCTCAGAACAAAATCGCCCTTTTCACCCCATCACCAAATTTTCCTTCCAATCTTTCCAATAACTCACAAATCTCACATTATATGATGCATAGCTTGTTCTAATTGCTATTTTCACAGATCTGGAAATTCAAAGCTGATATGGAGCAAATAGATCCCAAGGAGGAAGGTCAAGCCATGTCTACAACATCTTCATAATTTTCGAATTTTTTATGGTATTTGGCTTTAACCTTCGTCATATTGATATTCAAGTGCATAATTTTGTTTGGACACATAAAGTTGAGATTTTTGGGGTTATTTTGTGGAATTGAGGTATTCAAATAGATAAGTTTGAGGGAATTTGTGGATATATGGAATTGATTGGAGCTTAGTTGTTGATAGTGAGAAATTTTTGTTGTGAATTATTATCTGCTGTTAGATTTATGTTGTTTGGATTAGAACGGTGTGGTTTATGAACTTGAAAAAGAGATGGCTCCCAAGAAAAAGCAAAATCAAGTCGAAGCCGCATCCTATTCGCAAGACTTTGACGCATTTAAATTTGCCAACCAAATAGCGGCGGATTTATATCCCAGCTACCATTGAAAACCACTCAGTCGCGAAAGGGGAATGGACATAAATACTATTGAATGCCCAGTGCTTCAAGAAGCACGACGAAGATGGTGGTTTGGATTTATTCAGCAGCCAGTTGATGCAGTGGTCCCTCTTATGAGGGAATTCTATGCTAACTTAAGGGCTCTCCGCCAAGGTTCGACTAGTAATGTGCATGTACGTGGAAAAAAGGGTTAGTCACTTCAAAATCAATGAACATTATCGGATGCCTTCAATCCAAGATAGTGAATACAACGCCTTCATGGATGGTCCAGTCGACTTTGATGAGGTACTTTCTGTTATCAGCGTTGAGGGGACAGAGTGGTTAATGACCAACCATGGAGAGCCTCAGTTGGTCCTTAAGAAACAGTTGAAACTGGAGGCATAAGCGTGGTTCTCGTTCATAGCCGCCATGGTCATCGACCCACACTTCCGAAGTCACCAAAGAGAGAGCTGCCTTGGTATATGCCATCCTCATTGGGAAAACGCTGGACCTAGGGCATATCATAAATGATCATATCCGAGACCTCGGAACGCGTCCGCCTACTTCGACATTACCATTTCCCTCTATCATCACTGCCGTGTGCAAGTAACATGGATTTGAATGGGGCGCCGATGAAGAACTCCTACCACCAAAGGGCCCCATAGTGGTTGATGGACCACCACCTTCTACTGGCCGACGTAGGGCACATCCACGACCTTCGAGCAGCCGTCCTACTGGACCATCATCATTTTCTGCTGCAGTGCCTACATCTGTCACACTGGACTCTCTACACCAAGATCTCCAAGACATACCCCTAGAACATAGGGAAATCCAAACTTAACAGAGGAACATCCGAATGAACTGAGAGAAATCCGAACTGAATAGAGGGACATCCGAAATGAATAAAGGGAAATCCGCTTGGACCAACAGCAGATGAATCAACGCCACATGGAGTTCATGCAATATCAATTTGCATGGAACACTGCCTTGGCACAGGGTTTTGTGGCTATCCACTTCCCACCACAGCCAGATTTTGCACCATACCAGCCATACCAGTCGTACCAGCCGGATGAACCATACCACCCAGTACCCCACCGAGGCATGATGAGGATGACGATCACTGACGATCGTCGTCGAGGTATGTGTTTTGCTAGTGCGCTTATTGATTACTGTACATTGAGGGCAATGCAGGTACTAAGTTTGTGGGGGCGGGGGTGTCTGTTTACTGATAGCTGCTATGTTTGTTGTTTCTTGCATATTGAGTTGTTCTTGCATGTGACTAAGTTGTTCTTGAGCACATCGAATTATTATTATTTTTTTGTGGAGAATGAGTTCAACTTTAAGAAATAAAGGAATTAGACTTGCAACTGCATTACATGATGAGATTAATCCCCATCTCAACTAGAGTTTTGTGAATATCCTTGGTTGAGTTAATACTTCAAAATTGAGAAACATTTTGGGCACTTTTGAGACATGATTGAGTGAAGTATATCTTGGAAAGTGAAAAATTTTGTTAGCTATGATTTGTCTTGAACATCTTAGAGCACTCTATAACCTATTTGAGGCACTTTGAGGCGAAATTTTATAACTATGAACTTGACTTGGACATGATTTAGGCAATCTTTGGAACGTTTGAGCCTTTGAAGCCTACCCTGTCTATATTTACCGCTAGTGTCCACTTTTGAGCTTAATTGAATAAGATGGAAATTAACCACAATTCGACTTTTATTGATGAAACTCATTATATCCACCTTTAATTGAGCCTAAATTTTTTTATCCTTACCTTGAGGGAGTATAATGAATTTCATGAACATGCTATGTTTTGGGTTATTATGTTATTCACGTACTATGTTTTGGGCTATTAGAAGAAAAAAATTCAATGCCTATTGAATAAGAAAAAAAGAGGCATTGTAAGAAAGCAACATAGTTACGTGAGGATGAACCATGTGGAGGTCCTACATTGACCATGTTCTTTAAAATCTAGTAAAGCACATGGTCATCAAAGTATTAAGAAAAGAAAAAAAAAGAGAGGGGAGGGGATTGGAAATGTACTAAGATGAAATTTACAAATTATACTATCTTCTTTGATTTTCCTACCTTTTCTTTCTAACCGACACCAAAGGCCTGACATTATAAGCTTAAAAAGACCTTTTGATACAAGTCTAGGGAATAATTACATTAGTGGAGAAGTGCTTGAAAAGTAGGCTTATGAAGTGATTGATAGTAATCTTGACGTTGAGTTTACTAGCATTATTTGATCCTGAAGATATGTATGAAACTCAAGATTGACAATAGCACACACGCACGTTCCGATATTGCGATGTATTGCTTGGCTAAGAGGAAAACACTTCTTGTTGATTTTTGGATTGATTCTTGTTGAAGTATTAGTGAAAGTTCTGAGCTTTTACATTTGAGTTGCTACGTTAATTCTTTTAAAGTATTGAGGATGAACTCTACATTTTGATCTTATTGCTTGCTCGAGGACGATCAAGTCTAAGTTTGGGGAAGTTGATAAGTGTGAATTTTACACTTATTTTGCTATGATTTTATATTGATTTTTGTGTTGTTTCCTGGACGATTTTACGCTTTTTGGCATATATTTTTTTTGTTTTAGGAATCTAGGTAAAAGTACATGGAGTTTGAGGAAGTGAGCTAAAATGATGAAAAATGACCAAATCGAGGCAACGAAGGAAGAAGTTGGAAATTTACATCCTCGATCGATCGGTGGAAGAGCTCGATTAATCGAGTGAGGCAGGTGATTTGGCTAACAAACATGAACGTTGCTCGATCGATTGGTGGAAGAGCTCGATCGATCGAGCGTGGCAGAAAATTTCAGGAACGAAAAGGACGAGTTCTCGATCGATCGAGAGACTTGCTCGATCGATCGGCCATCAGAATTTTCAGAAAAAATAAATAAATTTTTGAGTTTGGTCCAATTAAGACACTTCCATCCAACTCATCTCTTATATATATCAGACCTAGGGCACGAAAATAGGTTGTTGAACACATTATTCTACACCACATAGCAGCTTTTCATCCTTCCTCCATCATCCACAAACCTTAAGAAAAATCATTGAAGTGCAAGGAAGGAAGCAAGAGAAGGAGATACGTTGCAACGCACGGAGTATATGCCTGTCGTTTATCGTACTTCTAAACCTTTTTTTATATTGTAGAATTCATGATGTGGATTTGGTTGAGAAACACTTGTACATCTTGTTATTTTGATTTAAACATTAACTAAAGTTTATTTTATCAAGATTATGGGAGCTTGTGTTTGGTGTAATGATTTGAATGTTTTTAAGTGATTGATTCTTTTGTGCATGAATTACAATCTTAATGCTTTCAAAGCTTTGCAAACTTTGATTGATTTTCGAGAATTATAATTTATATTGAGAGATTAAATTATAATACGCTATAGTAATTCATGTTGTATGTTCAAGATTGAGATCGATAGATGAAATCACATACGAGTGATAACTTTAGATTGGATGATCTAATGTTAGAGGTTTCATAGAGATTTATGCAATATCAATTTGGTGACTAAGTGAACGAAAGTTACTTGTTTCAATTTGATAATAGTTTTAATATAGCTTGAGAAAGTGTGTTGAATATTTAAGGAAATCCGTCTCCTTAAGAATTAATTGGATAGTAAATTGTTTTTACAAACGAATCATTGACGATAACACAAGTGAACCGATGTCTTGATATATTTCTCTAGTTGAATTCCTTCGCATCTTCAATGTAGTTGATTTTGATTTTAGATTTTAAGTATTTTGTTTAATTAATTATTCCTATATTTCGTAGACTAAATATAATTTATCTAATTCTTATTTGATACTTATACGTTAGTCACATCACATATGTGGTATTTAGTTTATGTAGAGACTATCCAGTACCACATACAAGCGAATGGATCATTCTAGATGAAATTTCTAATATTGAAGTATTACCTCCAGATGTTACGCGAAGACGTGGTAGAGCACAAATGGAAAGGCATCCATCTGTTGGAGAATTTTTTAGGGAAACAAACAAAGAGATCTAGTCTTTATGGGAGGTTAGGACAATACAAATCAAAATGTAATATATAGGTGCTGCTTGATGTATTGAAAATATCAAAATGATTGAGTTTTATTAATTAATTATCTTTACCATTTTTTGCATGTGAATCCCTGTGTGGTGAATAGATTGGTTTGGTGGGCATTTTACACTATGTGACCGAGGGGATGTTTGTGCGACTGGAATTAATCATTGTGCGATCAAGAGGAAGATTGTGCGATATCCTCATTGTGTGACCACAATCCAAGCAAATGTGACCGAAGGGAGGGCGTGTGTGACCGATTCCAAGTATATGCAACCGAGGGACTCATTGTGCGACCCATGCTATTGATTGTGCAACCGAGGAACATTGAACAATGCGACCGATATTACTCGTTGAGCGATCTATAAATTAATAAATACGCATTTAATATTATAAAATTGTCCAGATATTGGATGTCAATTTACATACCTCTAATCCAATATATATTCACATATAAATGTACATTATCACCAATCGTTTGTCCATATATTTGATGTCAACTTTTTCCAATAAAAATTAATAATTTCATCATTCAGTTCAAATGGACTGCACCCAGCAGCTCAACCTCTGTGGTCTTGATGGCATAAATGCCACAATCCCCATTGTAGGGACCAAAAATTAAATATAAGTACATGAATGATAGTATGACAATAAACAAACCATAAGTGCCTCAATTACTCAATGTGGGATTTCTTTAGCCTAATTGCCTTTCATAATTAACTTACCATAATTTTGTTCTCATTAACAAAATTAATAATAATATTGGGCTTTTAACCCAATAATCCTAACAATCCCCCACATGAATGCAATATGGCAAAAAATTACACAATGCACCTAGATGAAGATTTGAGAGTACTTTGAGAATCCACTGCATCAGGATAGGTGGTGATTAACCTTGAACCTTCCTTAGTAAAGTATCATCGGATATACTTGTCAACCAGTGGACGCGATGCCTTGAACTGTTCGACGTTTTATGTATAACAAGACAACAATACTCACGCAGCTTCATCTCCACACTATTATTGGTTCTTTCGTTGTTGTCCATTTTGGCCCTGGACTGCCTTGGATGTTTCATCGAATGCTCTAGAGATTTAGCCCTCAGGTCATCTCATAGAAGCGGCCCCTTCACATTCGACATAGGTGATTTCTCCTAAAGAGTATCCTGTAATACCCCCACTTTATCATCTCGAGATAGAAGAATCATTAAGAGCATGAGTTCAGCCTTCCCAAAGTACAGGTCTATCACTCTTTCATCACAGGAATAGGTAAGGAACTCAATTTCCCGAGTGCTTTGTTCGATCCCCCCCACAATTCGGTTTTCCCATTGAACCTGCAAATTGGATTTTACAATTCAGGTTGGGTTGCCATCATGGTTGGAAATCAATTTCATGGGCTTCAACCCCATTCCCCTCGATGAAACCTCTACTCGGTCTCTTGTCAGACCTTTCGTAAATGGGTCAGCAATGTTTTCTTTAGACCTCACATAATCTAAAGAAATGACACCGGTTTTTAGTAAATTTCTCACGGATTTATGTCTCCGACGAATGTGTCGTGATTTCCCATTATACACATTGTTATGTGCTCTTCCCATAGCTGACTGACTATCACAGTGCAAACTAATGGGTGGCATTGGGTTTGACCACATTGGAATATCCTCCAAGAAACTCCGAAGCCAATCAGCTTCTTCTGCCGCAAGATCTAAAGCTATGAACTCAGATTCCATAGTTGATCTAGCAATGCATGTCTGTTTGCATGATTTCCATGAAATAGCAGCACCGCCAATTATAAATATATATTCACTCGTAGATTTTATATTTTTGGAGTCCGATATCCAATTCGCATCTGAATACCCTTCAATTACTGCTGGGTATCTCGTATAATGTAGTCTGTAGTTAGAAGTATATCTTAGATATCTAAGAACTCGAACTACTGCCTTCCAGTGCTCATAACTGGGATTACTCGTATATCTGCTCAATGTATTGACAGAATTAGATATATCAGGTCTAGTGCAATCCATGAGGTACATTAGACTGCCTATGATTCTAGAGTACTCAAGTTGTTGCACACCTTCTCCGCGATTCTTGCAAAGATTTGACACGACTTCCATAGGTGTTCTAGCGATGGTATTATTTCCCTTGTCAAACTTGTCAAGTATCTTCTCGACATAATGACCCTGGGAGAGAAAATATCCATCTGCCTGTTTGGTGATCTTCATTCCAAGAATCACATCTGCAAGACCTAGGTCTTTCATCTCAAAATTTCGTGACAACATTTTCTTGGTAATTTTGATGTTATCGTTATTACCAACAATTATCATGTCATCTACGTATAGACATACTATTACATAGTTTGTATTGTCTCCTTTCACGTAGACACACTTATCGCATTGGTTTGTTTTAAACCCATTTGAAAGCATGACGCTATCAAATTTTTCGTGCCATTGTTTAGGTGCTTGTTTTAATCCATACAAGGATTTCACAAGTTTACACACCTTCGTTTCTTTACCTGGAACTACAAACCCTTCAGGTTGTTCCATGTAAACCTCCTCTTCTAACTCTCCATTTAGAAAAGCCGTTTTAACATCCATTTGATGGATCTCTAAGTTATATAATGCAGCAAATACAATTATTAACCTTATAGACGTTTTCCGGGATACAGGAGCGTATGTGTCGAAATAATCAACACCTTCAGTTTGTCTGTAGCCTTTTACTACAAGTCTAGCCTTGTACTTTGATAAGTGCGATTTTTACACTTAATTTGATATATGATTAGGGGTGTTTTTGTAGTGATTCCTAGAAAATATTACACGTTTTGGTATATATTTGTATATGTCAGGAATCTAGGTCCAAATGCATAAAAGTGGATGAAATGGGCTTAAAATGCTGAAAAAGGACCAAACTGAGAAAATCTGGAAAAGCAGGGACCAAATCGCAAGAGTGGAGATTTGAGGTCCGCGATCGATCGCCAATAACGAAGATCAATCGCCACCATCCAGAATGTTTCCGCGATCGATCGCCAAATGACGAAGATCGATCTCCAAACCCTGAAAAATCGAGATTTTGTTTCCTACTTGGTGATTTTGTGTCCAAACTTTGCAAAACTCCTCCACATTATATATAGAAGATTTTATGACATTTTGGGGGGCTTTTGCACACATTTTCTGAGACCTAACAGCCTCTCCTCCATCCAAAGCAAGACCACAAATCATTGAAGAGCAAGAGCAACGCAAGGAACGAAAGAACGGAGCGACGCACGGAGCGACATCCTCGTTATCTTAGTATTTCTGAACTTAATATATTTTTATTTCAGATTGTGATGTTAAATTTGTTTAAAGACATGTTTTTGCATTATAATTTGATTATGGTTGTTGGCTAAGATATTTGTCAAGACATAGGGGATCCCATGTTTGAACCCTTGAGTTAATTAACGGTTTTGATTTAATTTCTATGATCTTTGTGCATAATTTATGTTTTTAATGCTTGTAAAAGATTAGCTACATTTTGCATGATATTGGTAATCGTAATTGAATTGACCATAGGAGATTACGATACGACGTAGTAAATTAGGCCGTGGGTTTTAGGTTGAGACGGACCAAGTAAAATCTAGCACACGTGTGATAGCAATAGATTTACCAAAATCGAAGGCTAGTAGTTTTCACAAAGCATTTTTCGGTATTAATCATTCAATAAAGACACGGGAGTGATTTATTGTAGATTAGTGCTAGACTTGTTATAACCGGACCAAGGTATAACGAATGAAATATGAAAACTCGTCACCCTAGAACATAGAACATTGAATCTTAATTAATAGACAACTTTTGGGGGATTACATGGGTGAACCGACGTCTTGATAACTCGTTTATAAATTCTCTTCAATTATTCATCACTGCTGGTTAGGTTAATTTTTGTGCTTAAGTCAATTTAGTTTAATAATCATTCCATAATCGTAGGTTAAATATAGAAATTATAATCGATCGTGGTAATTGCTACTAGTCCCTGTGGGTACGACACTCTTTACTCTTAAACCATTATATTAAAACTTGACACCGTGCACTTGCGGTAGAGAATCGCTACATTGAAATAACTGTTTAAAATAAAAGCGATCAAGTTTTTGGCGCCGTTGCCGGGGACTAGTTTAAGTAATATCATACTAGATTAGTTGACTGTAATTTAGCCTTTTTTTTTTTTTTTTAGGTTTTTGATTTTTTTCTTCTCTTTTTCCTATCTACTATTCTACTATTGCCTTCTTTTTGGTTGGATTTTGTAGGTTATTACTCCCTAGTGCATGCTAAGGAGTGAACAACCGGCACTTGAGCCTTTTGACCCTGAAATTGAAAGAACTCTTCTTAGAAGACTAAGAGAAGTTCGAACAATGGCTGAAAACAATGCAGGAGGAGGTGGAAGAGATGAAAGACGGAATGAAGAGGTGCCTAATAGAAGATCCCTCATGGATTATGCTCATCCCTCATTCCATGGGTCATTGTCTAGTATCACTAGACCAAGCATACAGGCGAACAACTTTGAAATCAAGCCTGCAATCATACAAATGATCCAGCACTCGGTGCAGTTTGGGGGAGCGACCACTGATGATCCCAACACTCACATAGCGAATTTCTTGGAAATTTGCGACACCTTCAAGCATAATGGCGTCACTGATGACGCCATCAAGTTACGACTGTTCCCTTTCTCTTTAAATAATAAAGCTAAATCTTGGTTGCATTCTTTGCCTACAGGATCAATTACCACTTGGGATGGGATGGTGCAAGCTTTCATGTCAAAATACTTCCCACCATCAAAGACTGCTAAGATGCGAAATGGTATCACTACATTTGCGCAACATGATCCTGAAACACTGTATGAAGCATGGGAGCGCTTCAAGGACTTACTGAAGAGATGCCCACACCATGGCCTTCCCATCTGGCTGCAGGTACAAACTTTCTATAACGGTTTATTTTCTGATAATCGTTCTATGATTGACGCAGCATCACGAGGTACTGTGATGAGAAAGACGCCGGAGGAGGCCTATACACTGTTGGAGGAGATGGCTGCTAATAGCTGTCAATGGCAGTCCGAGAGGAATGTGCCAAAGAAGCAAGCTGGAGTTCATCAAGTGAGCGAAGTTACTGCGTTAGCCGCTCAAATTGAGGCATTGAACAAAAGACTAGATAGCATGAGCACGACAGGGATGAAAGCTCAAGGGATTACTTGTGACCTATGTGGAGGAAATCATCCGAGCGTTGAATGCCAAACAGGTAACCCATTCGTTCAGACTAATGAAGCTGCGCATTATGTTGGAAACCGGCCGCAAAACAACCCCTGCCCATATCCATACAATACGGGGTTGAGGTATCAACCGCAACCACCACCGGTTATCTACCACAGCCGAGCATGGAGGAGCTATTGACCAAGTTCATATCCTCAATTGAAACAAGGATGAATAAACAAGATTCATCTATCAAAAGCTTGGAGCTTCAAGTAGGGCAGTTGGCAACTATCTTGGCTGGGAGAGCACAAGGAACTCTACCGAGTGACACAGAGAAGAATCCAAGGGAGCAAGCCAATGCTGTGACCCTAAGGAGTGGAAAAGAACTTGGTGATGTAAAGGAGACTGAAAAGATTGCTATTAAGCAAGAGGAGAAAGAGCAGCCACGCAACAAGGGTAAGTCCACTAGAGACACTACACCTATCACACCACAAGAAAAGGTACACATTTCGCTCCCATTCCCTGCAGCAGTTAATAGGGCAAAGGTTGATTCAAACTTTGCCAAATTTTTAGACATGCTTAAGAATTTGCATATAGATATACTATTTATTGATGCCTTACGAGAAATACCAAATTATGCTAAATTCTTAAAGAAGATGTTGTCTAAGAAGCAGAAATTGGGAGAGCACGAGACTGTCTTTTTGACTGAGGAATGTAGTGCTATGGTGCAAAAGAAATCGGCCATGAAGTTAAAAGATCCAGGGAGTTTCTCTATTCCTTGCACTATTGGGCCTATTTCTTCCATTAAATCCTTATGTGATTTGGGTGCTAGTGTGAACTTAATGCCTTTGTCTGTTTTTAGGCGACTTGGACTGGGAGAGCCGAAGACCACAAGGGTGGTGTTGCAAATGGCGGACAAGTCTATCACCTACCCGCTAGGAATCGTCGAGGATGTTCCAGTCAAGATAGATCAATTCACTTTCCCGGTGGATTTTCTAGTGTTGGATATTGAGGAGGATGCGAGTATGCCATTGATCCTGGGGCGCCCATTCCTAGCTACTGGAAGAGCTATTATCGATGTTGAAGAAGGGAAGTTGATCCTCCGTGTAGGAGAGGATCATGTTACCTTTACTATGTTTCAAACTTCACCACGTGCACAAAACACACACACATGTTTTATTATTGATAATATTAATATTTTGCCTGATGATGTGGTGCAAGATACTAATAAAGTGAAGGTGAAGACCAAACTAGAGACTGAAGAAGGCAAGAGCCATGACATGGTGAAGCCAAGGAAGGCGAAGAAGCAAAAAGATAAAAGGACGTTTATGAAGGGAGAGACAGTCCAATTGCATAAAGCACCACCACCTCGCATTCTCCAAAGCAAGCGAAAGGCTTCATGGGTTGGACCATTCACTGTTACCAAGATATACATGGAGCCATTAAGGTAAGTGATCCTATTCTAGGCACTTATGTCGTTAATGATGAGAGGTTGAGGCATTACCCAGTTGATTACGGAGATTCATGCTCCACACACCATCCCAACCTTTGAGAAAATGTGGTGGTAAGTCCAGCTTGGGACTATAAATCAAGAACTCTTTCTTAACCCTTTGCTTTGTTTTTGTTTATTTTGGTTTGGTTTGTTTTGTTTTTGTTTTGGCGAGACTCCATGCGTGCTGTGACGTGTTCCAACACTATGCCCCATGAGCTGATGAGGAATTGGACAACGATCACTGACGATCGTTGTCAACGGTAAATGTTTTGTCCTATTTTCCATGCCTAATACATTGAGGACAATGCATGAATTAAGTTTGGGGGAGTGCATTACTGTGTCATGCTTCTTATTTGGAAATTGATCGTTTATTGAGCACCAACAAAATTTTTCTTGAAAATGAGTTCAATTAGTAAGATAAGAATGAATCATAGTAGTGGTCTCTATTCCATGATGATATTAATCCCACTATGCATGTCAAATTGAGTTTTGATGATTGCAAGACTTGCTTGTGAATATCTTGTTTTGAGTAGCATGTCAAAGATGATGAATATTTTGAGCACATTTGAGTCATAATCTTGTGAATTGCACTTGTACTAGTGAATTTTTTGTGAACTTAATGAATTGTTTTTGAGCATCTTAGAGTACCTTAGAAACTATTTGATGACGACACTTCAAGGCGAAATTTTATAGTCATGAACTTGATTAGGAGATGATCTAGGCGATCTTTGGAACGTTTGAGCCTTTCAAGCTTACCATGTTTACATTAATCCCTAGTATCCAATTTTGAGCATAATTGAAAAAGAATGGAGTGTGTTTAACATACTATTAGCCCCCATTCAACAATTTTTTTTGGCAACTCATTATACCCACCTTTATGAGCCTAAATTGAAAGAATTCAGCCTTACCTAAAGGGAGTATAATGATTCTCATTATATGCACATGAATTGCTACATTTGGATGAGCTTATTATTGAAAAAAAAAATTGATAAATGAGAAAAGAAAAAAGATAGATAAAGCCTTGAAAAAAATATATATATATCTAATTAAGACCCAAAGTGGCCAAGGCTACAAGAAAAAGAAGAGAAGCTCAAGTTGTGCTAAAAAAATTGAATTTTACATGATTATACTCTCTTCTTTGTGCTATCCTATCCTTTCTTTGAAGCCAAACACCTAGGCCTAACGCTACAAGCTTAAAAAGACCTAGTGATCCAAGTCTAGGGAGTGACTACATTAGTGGAGAAGTGTTTGAAAATAGGATTTTGGGGTGCTCAATGATAATCTTACTTTTCATTGACTAGCATGATTTGATCTATGAAATTGCATGAAACTTGAAAGTGACAATAGCACACACACACGTTCTCAGTTGGCGACGTGTTGCTTGATCTAAGAGAAAAACAACTTGTTAAACTTTCTGATTGATTCTTGTTCGTCTGTAAGTGAGATATCTGAGTTACATGATTGACTGCGAAGTGGTTTACTTGAATCTTTAATATTGAACTCTACTGTTTGATTTCATTTCTTGCTCGAGACGATCAAGCTTAAGTTTGGGGGAGTTGATAAGTGTGATTTTTACACTTAATTTGATATATGATTAGGGGTGTTTTTGTAGTGATTCCTAGAAAATATTACACGTTTTGGTATATATTTGTATATGTCAGGAATCTAGGTCCAAATGCATAAAAGTGGATGAAATGGGCTTAAAAATGCTGAAAAAGGACCAAACTGAGCAAATCTGGAAAAGCAGGGACCAAATCGCAAGAATGGAGATTTGAGGTCCGCGATCGATCGCCAATAACGAAGATCGATCGCCACCATCCAGAATGTTTCCGCGATCGATCGCTAAATGACGAAGATCGATCGCCAAACCCTGAAAATCGAGATTTTGTTTCCTACTTGGTGATTTTGTGTCCAAACTTTGCAAAACTCCTCCACATTATATATAGAAGATTTTATGACGTTTTGGGGGGCTTTTGCACACATTTTGTGAGACCTAACAGCCTCTCCTCCATCCAAAGCAAGACCACAAATCATTGAAGAGCAAGAGCAACGCAAGGAACGAAAGAACGGAGCGACGCACGGAGCGACATCCTCGTTATCTTAGTATTTCTGAACTTAATATATTTTTATTTCAGATTGTGATGTTAAATTTGTTTAAAGACATGTTTTTGCATTATAATTTGATTATGGTTGTTGGCTAAGATATTTGTCAAGACATAGGGGATCCCATGTTTGAACCCTTGAGTTAATTAACGGTTTTGATTTAATTTCTATGATCTTTGCGCATAATTTATGTTTTTAATGCTTGTAAAAGATTAGCTACATTTTGCATGATATTGGTAATCGTAATTGAATTGACCATAGGAGATTACGATACGACGTAGTAAATTAGGCCGTGGGTTTTAGGTTGAGACGGACCAAGTAAAATCTAGCACACGTGTGATAGCAATAGATTTACCAAAATCGAAGGCTAGTAGTTTTCACAAAGCATTTTTCGGTATTAATCATTCAATAAAGACACGGGAGTGATTTATTGTAGATTAGTGCTAGACTTGTTATAACCGGACCAAGGTATAACGAATGAAATATGAAAACTCGTCACCCTAGAACATAGAACATTGAATCTTAATTAATAGACAACTTTTGGGGGATTACATGGGTGAACCGACGTCTTGATAACTCGTTTATAAATTCTCTTCAATTATTCATCACTGCTGGTTAGGTTAATTTTTGTGCTTAAGTCAATTTAGTTTAATAATCATTCCATAATCGTAGGTTAAATATAGAGATTATAATCGATCGTGGTAATTGCTACTAGTCCCTGTGGGTACGACACTCTTTACTCTTAAACCATTATATTAAAACTTGACACCGTGCACTTGCGGTAGAGAATCGCTACATTGAAATAACTGTTTAAAATAAAAGCGATCATACTTATCTACAGTACCATCAGCTTTCATCTTCCTCTTGAAGATCCACTTGTGGCCTAGTGGTTTACAACCTGCAGGAAGATCCACTAGTTCCCAAGTATGATTATGTAAGATAGATTCTATCTCACTATTCACCGCTTCTTTCCAAAGATCAGAGTCTTGTGAAGACATTGCTTCTTTGAAAGTAGTCGGATCTTTTTCCAACAGATATGTTAGAAAATCCGAGCCAAAAGATTTCTCTTTTCTCGCTCTTTTGCTTCGTCTAGGCGATTCAACATTCTCTTGAGATTCTCTATCCCCCACATTTCTCTCAACATTGGTTTCAGGCATTGTCGGAGTTTTGTGGGGAAAGATTTCCTCAAAGAACGAAGCATCCCTAGCCTCAATGATAGTATTTACATGCATTTCTGCATTATCTGATTTATGCACTAGAAAACGATAGGAACTACTATCTTGCGCATATCCGATAAATACACAATCTACTGTCTTAGGTCATATCCTAGTCCGTTTAGGAGGAGGAATTGGTACCTTTGCTAGACAGCCCCAAACCCTTAAAAACTTGTAACTAGGTGCACGACCTTTCCACAATTCATAAGGCGTTTTATCCAACTTTTTATGTGGTACTCTGTTTAGCACATAGTTGGCGGAAAGCAGAGCTTCTCCCCACAAATTCCTAGGTAAGTCGGAACTTATAAGCATTGCATTCATCATTTCCTTAAGCGTTTTATTCTTCCTTTCAGCAATACCATTTTGCTCGGGAGAATAAGGCGCAGTGGTTTGATGAATAATACCACTCTCAGCACATATTTGTGCAAATGGTGACTCATATTCACCGCCTCGATCACTTCGAAGAATTTTAATCTTTTTATCAAGTTGATTCTCAACTTCATTCTTATAGTGAATGAACATATCAATTGCTTCGTCTTTACTTCTCATTAAGTAGACATAACAATATCTTGTACAATCATCGATAAATGTTATGAAATAATTTTTACCGCCTCTAGATTGTACATACTTTAGATCGCATACATCCGTATGAATCAAGTTTAACGGTTCGGTGCTTCGCTCAATTGAGTAGAATGATGACTTGGTTAATTTGGCCTCTACACAAGTCTCACACTTGTGTTTATGATTGATGTTAAATTTAGGCAATAGATTAAGAGACATTAGCCTTTGTAAGGACTTATAATTCACATGTCCTAATCTACCATGCCACAAATGTAAAGACTCACAAGAATAATCAAACTTTAAAGTTTTATTAGCCACATTGGCAACAGTCATTACATTATTTTTGCTTGTGCCGGCCTCATATGCTGCATTAACATCATCAACCTCTACATTAGACTTAACCTTAGGAGCTAAAGTCATTACACTCATTTTGAAGAGGTTATTGGCCAAGTAGCCTTTGCCTACAAACATACCACCCTTGGTCAGAATAACTTTGTCGGACTCAAACACGAGCCGAAAGCCTTTCTTGTTCAGCACTGCTCCGGAGATGAGATTCTTTTGGATCTCTGGCACGTGGAGCACCTCGGTAAGAGTCAACTCTTTTCCGGAAGTCATTTTTAGCACAACCGTCCCTTTGCCTTCAACTTTTGAGACTGCTGAATTTCCCATATAGCAGTGCTCATCATTCACCGGTTGATAGGTCTTAAACATCCATTTGTTGGCGCAAATGTGGCGAGTAGCCCCAGTGTCCACCCACCATTCCTTGGAGTTCCCTCCAACAAGATTCACCTCCGATACCACAGCACTCAGATGCATGTCATCCATGTCAGAGCTCAGATTGTCCTCAGCAATGTGGGCATGTGCAGGCCTCTTGACTTTGCCTTTGTAAGGGACTATCTTCCTCTTAACGTCATTGTTTTGACGTTGAGTGCAGTTGTTTTGACGTTGAGTGCAGTCCTTGGCCTTATGGTTAGGCTTACCACACACATAACAGTCAGCGGTGAACCTCCTTGTCTGAGTATCTCCCTTGGGTTCAAAAGTACGTTTGCGCTTATTCCCATGGGAGTTGTCCCCAACTTCAACACATTGGCCTTGGAAATCATTCCAAATGATTTCTTGTCAACTTTTCGGTTGTCTTGCTCGATGCGCAGCCTCCTGATAAGATCCTCTAGACTCGTCATCTTTCGCTTGTGCTTTAGGTAGCTCTTGAAGTCCTTCCAAGATGGCGGTAATTTTTCAATCATCATCGCCACTTGGAGAGCATCATTTAGCCCCATACCTTCGGCAGCAAGTTCATGATATATCAGCTGCAGCTCTTCACATTGCTCAACAACGCTCTTGCCATCTACCATTCGATAGTCATGGAATCGCCCGGCTACAAATTTCTTTGCGCCTGCGTCGTCAACTTTGTACTTTATCTCTAACGATTCCCAAAGATTCTTAGCAGTCTCCTTGGGGGAATACACATTAAAAAGTGCATCGTCAAGAGAATTCAGCATGTAGTTACGACAAAGGTAGTCGGCACTCATCCAAGACTCAACTATCACAGCAGATTGAGGATCCTCTTTGTCCTCCACCGGTTTCTCCTCCTTCAGAAACCTGGTCAAGTTCAAGGTGGTAAGGAAGAACATCATCTTCTGTTGCCAACGTTTAAAGTTGGAACCCTTGAACTTTTCCGGTTTCTCAAATTGAGAAAACGGCATTGGACTTCTCAGAATTGGCATTGCGGCCTCAGTACCACTAGCTTTGATCACCGGAATCTCATTATTCACAGCAGGTGGTTGGGTAAACTGGTCAGCCATTAGCTAAAACAGAACACAAATAGGAGAGCACAAATAATATCAAAGTAGTTTTGAAACAGTAGGTTTAAACCTTTGAAGAATTGATGAACAATATCTTAAGTAAATATGACAGCTGAGTTTTGATAAAACAGAACAAAAAGATTTAGAGTTTACGATTGTTGGTTCTGTTTTCTTAAAAACAAATAGACAAATCATAAAAAGATCACAAATACTCTGATATACTCTGTTATAATAAAATGCTCGAAACAGTGAAACTTACAACAAACAGTTTAAATAAACTCAGCAAACTTTGTTGTTGGACGAGGCCACAGTAAACCGTGTGCCCGTAAACTCTAAATTGCCCGCCTACAACTTCTGGCCTCCTGGACAAGAGAGTTCCAAGGTACAACGTCCCAAACACCTATGTATGGGTTGAAGCAGAAACCCAGACAGACTCACTCGAACACTAAGAAGTGTGTAGTACTCTCAAGAAGATGATATGATATGCAAATGCAAATTCGGGATGAGATAAAGAATGAGGCTGGAGCAGCTTATATAGCTGCAACAGCAGGCCTACCAAAGGCCACAACTTAAATGACAATGCATAGTGGGTTAGATGAAAAGTCTCAACACTTAACATCATATTCATTTCGGATTTAAGTCTCACACTTAAATCTGACATCAATTCTGCAGGTAGGTGAAAAGTCTCAAACTTAATACTCAGCCGAATATGAAAAGTCAAGCATATGAAAAGTCATTTCAGAAATCCGAGTAGTAAAAAGATAGGACTGCCTTCGCGGCAGCGACACGCGCGACGCGACGCGACGCGACGAGGCGAGGCGAGGCGTGGCGTGGCGTGGCGTGGCGGGGCGTGGCGAGGCGAGTCGAGACGAGCCGAGCCGAGCGGACGGACAGACGGCGCGCGAGGGGCACCCATCTTTTCTACTTAACTACACTCTAATGATTTGTATCTCAATATAAACAAACCATAAGTGCCTCAATTACTCAATGTGGGATTTCTTTAGCCTAATTGCCTTTTATAATTAACTTACCATAATTTTGTTCTCATTAACAAAATTAATAATAATATTGGGCTTTTAACCCAATAATCCTAACATACTTTCCATATTACCCAATTATTGGTCAATATTGAGGCAACATGATAGTCTTTGCATCTATTCACATCACGCATTTCCATATATCATTATAGCCAGTGACATATATTCCAAGAGTGGATCAATTATAATCTTCCTTGAATTACTCTCGGATACAATCAACAACAATAACTAAGCCTTTAATCTCAATTGATTGTGGTAGGATACATGAATCATAAAGGAATCAAGTCGGGTCGTGCACATGTGTTAGTCTTCTCCAAGAGCTTCTTTCGGTCAGAATTTCCATGTGGATCTATATGAACTCCAAATCTTTATATATAACTTTGATGCATGTCTTCTTCGGTGGTCCTACTCATGAAAGGGCCGAAATCCAAGGTTCTACTCGACTCATGGATGTATTATTGGGCCTGCGTCATACGTGATCAAACCAGCATAAATGATTTTCTTGCATCTTATCTTATATATAGCCACACCTACTTCATTTCAAATATCTTTCCTTATTTTATCTCTTCTAGTCTTACTACACATCCAACAGAGCATATGCATATCTGCCACATCCAGCTTTTGAACGTAATTCATCTTGGGTTAGATGAGAATTTTATAAAACTTCAAATTCATCTTAGCTGGATATTTCGATCACATATAACTCTAGTGGCATTTATCCATTTCAACTATAACACGCTTGTATTCTGTGGTTAACGTTACTATCAATCTCTCCATCCATTTGGATAATAGAACTTAGGTACCGAACTTCCTCCGCATGGATAATTGAGCTCTCAATTTCACCTGAATCCAAATAAAATAATATATACATATATGATGTGGTAGGAAAATAAACCACATCGGGCAAAATCATTGCAGAACAAGATGAACGTGCCCGAACAGGAAAATACCCGAAGATGATGATACTGTGTAGTCAGTGACATAAGACCGGGTCATAGCGGCTAGTCAAGCCGAATTTCCCGGACATGCTTTAAATAGAACTGGCCATAAACAAAAGTAGCAATTAGTGGCCAAGTTAGTGGACATCATGGGAGAAAATTATGGAGATAATGGGTGGGTCATGGGGGATCATGGAATGACTCATTCAATATAGAAAATTCTCTCGGCTATCACTATATATGAAGCTTTATCTTCTTCAAAGAGGCATGATTTTTCTCCATAGGAAGCTCTCGGCCCTTAAAGAGATCCAAATGCATTTTTTCCTTGGATATGTTTTGCTCATTTCTTGTACAAAATATTGTAAAAAGATCATCGTTTATAATAGAATTTGATATTGGACTAGGTCCCGTGGTTTTTCCCTTCGTTTTGGGGGGTTTCCATGTAAAAAAATAATGGTGTCCTGTTTATTTTTTCCATTACACTTTTTCTACCGAATAGCAAAAATACGGGATCACATCATTGGCGCCGTCTGTGAGAACATTGAGCTTAAGGTGTAAAGACGAAAAAGATAAAGAAGGCATCCAAGGATCCGGAGATCTTATACTAAGTAACGGTCTCCTCTCCGTGTATGTGCCTTAATAGCTCTTTATGAAGCTCCTTAGGGGTGCTAAGTTTGAGGATTCTTTGGGGTTTTTGCTTGGCACCGCTAGCTTCACCACAAGTTCTCCTCCTTTTGCATGGTTTAGTGCTTTGCTGTGCTTGCTTCAATCATCAATATATTACGGTCATCAGCAACTTATTAATAAGAGATAAGTGTTCTGGTTTTAATTGATATCTCTTTTCCAATCATATCTGAAGGCCTAACTTGGTCGACTATCTCGTTGTCTCAACTACTAAATTTTGAGCTAACAATTTGAAGATGTGCATGGTTCTCATTTATTGCTTCGACACAATGATTTGTTTGTCCGGTCATGTTGTGAGTTCATTTGCGCCCACTTCTGTTGGTTAAATCTAAATTCACAATTAATTGCATCTTGTTTTGAGGGCAATCGCAGAAGGATCTGCATACAATTTAGCATAATACTACTGAAGGATGCATCATAATATGAACTGGATTATCTATGATGGTGGTCGTGCTTCAGTTATGGCCCTTGACAATCGGGGATTAAATGCGGACACAAATCTGGGTGATTTAGATGTCCCAAACCATGCAACCATGGTTTTGCTCAATCTCTGGTTTCTACTGAAGAGAGTTCAAATCTCCAGCAAAAGGATGAATCTTCTCCACAGAATTTCGAGTTCATTGCTCAAAGACTAGCATTTTACAGCGGGGGTTTTCAGGGTTTATCTGTGCACCACCAAGATATAGACCTCATTTTCAAGCTCTCTGTCCCAAAGGTTGCTTTCTTGTTTTGACCCACAGGCTTCTATGAACCTATTTTTGATCAATGGGTTGTCAAAGGAAAATCAACTAATCATGAAGAACTCTGAAGAATCATCACAGAGTACAAAATTCGACATCAGTACCGCTGGGCGTTTGAGATTGCTGGACATGTGACGGGAAATATTTTGAAATTAAACCAGGTGATATTGCTCTCCAGCTACAACTAATATTGAAAGTCCATGATTTCCTGGACAAGGCCGAGGACCTGTTCAGAAAGATTCAAAAATTGAATCTACCCATATTCTATAATCCAATGTTGAGACTCTACTCTGAAATGAGGAAATATGAGAAGTTAGATTATTTTGACACTGGAAATGGAAGCTAAAGGCAGCCAAAGGATCTCCAAATACCAGAGATGGAGGGGCTGGCCATTAATTGGAGAAACCTGGTATGCGAAATAATGCTGGAAGAATTTGGTAACAGGAAAGCATCACCAGATAGATTAGCTTTGAGGAAGTCTTCTGGCTACTTCTCTTTTCATATGAAATAATTTCAATTGCTAGTGTGATTAGGATTTCTTTATTTCTTGAACCAGAAATATTTTAGTTATTTCAGAACTCATCGATATTGGTTAAGAGGTTGAAGATTTACCAATTAAAAATCACCTCTTATTAAAATTGAATTGGACAACAACTGGATTGAGTGAATAAGCTTTCTGGAACTTAACGTGCCTTAAATGTGCTATCTTCTCAAAATGAAAGCCAATGGATGAGATAAAAAATCATTTGATTGTGAATTGGTTTGTATCATGTCAATTTGCGTCCAATTTATGTGACGACCTCTATCATCAAAGAATTGTAACTGTGACATGTCAGTTACTCATGCCAAGCCATACTATATTGTGATATGTTATTTCTATGGAATTATGTGGATTGGTCTTTATATGCTGATTTGATGACAATGATGATTTTATATGTGCTGAATTTTAGCTCACTTTAGAAGTCATACGTTTGGCATGATGCCTAGATCATCTGCATCGAGTTTCACTTGCTCATGATTTTATCATTTGAACCTAGGGCACATATAATATATTTTTATGTTGCATGATGCAGATAAATTACCAGAATCATTATTGGATGATCTTTGTCTCGTATTTTGTATATTATTGCAGTACTCTATACCAGCTCGGGGTGTGTTATAAATTGGTCATGTGCATATTGCCCGTGTTGGACCCACTGCATGCTCAAAATATCGGGTCTCGGCCTCTTAGCTCATCGTTGTCGAGCTCACAACATATTCAACCAAACAGTTGACCTTGACTCCGGTGCTCAAGCTACATGCCCGGTTTACGTTTATTTCTTCCCAACTGTACTTTAAATTTCTATATATGCATTTTGTGTTGCACTATTTTGAGGTCGACCTCAATGAACTATAGCTCGGGCGTGCAATCTAGCTGTAAGGCCTTATCACATTGAGCCCGGGCATGCAATCAAGTAGTAAGACCCTATCACATTGAGGTCGGGCATGCAATCTAGCAGTAATGCCCTATTACATCGAGCTCGGGCGTGCAATGTAGCAATAAGGCCTTATTTTATTAAAGCTCAGGATGTTCGAGTACATTTTATTAGTCGCTCGGGATGCTCGAGCTTTTGGGGGGATGTGTCTATTGTTGGCGGGTTAAATACGATATCAGAATGTTTGGTCCATATTTGAACCTAAAACGTGACTAAGTTTTGGTGCTCGGGATGTTCGAGTACGTTTCATTATTGGTGCTCGGGATGTTCGAGTACGTTTTATTATTCGCTCGAGATGTTCGAGCTTTTGTGGGGATATTTGATATGTGACCGTTGTTGGAGGGTTATATATGGGATCAGGATGTTTGGTCCGTACTTGAACCTAAAACGTGAATACATTTTGGTGCTCGGGATGTTCGATCATATTCTATTGTGGTTTGAGTTATTTGATCTGGTCCGTTGTTGGTAGGTTAAAATGTGGGATCGGGATGTTCGATCCGTATTTGAACCTAAAACGTGACTAAGTGTTTATGCTCGGGATGTTCGAGTACGTTCTATTATTGCGCGGGATGTTCGTTCATATTCTATTATGGTTTGAGTTATTTGATCTGGTCCGTTGTTGGCAGGTTAAACGCGGGATCGGGATGTTCGATCCGTATTTTAACCTAAAACGTGACTAAATGTGTTTGCTCGAAATGTTCGAGTACGTTATATTAATTCTCGGAATCTTCAAGCATATTCTATTGTGATTGAGTTATTTGATATGGTTCGTTGTTGGCAGGATAAATGCGGGATCAGGATGTTCGAGTCGTATTTGAACCTAAACCGTGACTAAGTGTTTGTAGTCGGGATGTTCGAGTACGCTATATTATTGCTCGGGATGTTCGAGCATATTCTATTGTGGTTTGAGTTATTTGATCTGGTCCGTTGTTGGCAGGTTAAACGCGGGATCGGGATGTTCGATCCGTATTTGAACATATACGTGACTAAATATTTGTGCTCATGATGTTCGAGTACGTTCTATTATTGCTCAGAATGTTCGAGCATATTCTATTGTGGTTTGAGTTATTTGATCTAGTCAGTTGTTGGCAGGATAATTGCGGGATCGGGATGTTCGATCCGTATTTGACCTAAAACGTGACTAAGTGTTTGTTCTCGGGATGTTCGTGTATGCTCTATTACTGCTCGGGATGTTTTTCCTGGAGCTCGATTATATTTATCTTCTCGGATATTTTCCCTGGAGCTCGATTATATTTATCTGCTCGAGATGTTTCCTTAGAGCTCGATCATATTTTATCCGCGGGATGTTTTTCTTGGAGCCTGATTATATTTTATGTGCTCGGGATATTTTCCCTGGAGCCAGATCATATTTTATCTGCTCGGAATATTTTCCCTAGAGCTCTATTAAATTTACATGCTCGGATATTTTCCCTGGAGCTTGATCATATTTTATCTGCTCGGGATTTTTTCCCTGGAGCTCGATTATATTTATATGCTCGGGAAGTTTCCCTGGAGCTCGATCATATTTTATCTGCTCGGGATGTTTTACTTGGAGCTCGATTATATTTATTTGCTCGGGATATTTTCCCTGGAGCCTGATCATATTTTATCTGCTAGGGTTGTTTTCCCTGGAGCTCTATTATATTTATCTGCTCGGGATATTTTCCCTGGAGCATGATCATATTTTATCTGTTTGGGATGTTTTTCCTGGAGCTCGATTATATTTATCTGCTCGGGATGTTTCCCTGGTGCCTGATCATAGTTTATCTGCTCGGGATGTTCTCCTTGGAGCTCGATTACATTTTATCTGCTCGGGGTGTTTTCCCTAGAGCCCGATTATGTTTATCTGCTAGGGATATTTCCCCGGAGCCCGATCATATTCATCTGCTAGGTATATTTCTTGTTATGCTAGAGTTTGGACATATTTTACCCATTCAGACTGATTATTATTTTGGGATATTTCTTATGCTAGACAGGCTTTATGTGCTCGAGATATTATTCCACATGAGCTTTATGTGCTCAGTCTTAGTTTGCTAAGGATATTTCTCATTCCAGCCGAGCTTTATTTGCTCGTGATAATTATTAGCTCTGGAGATTTGTCGAGCTTTATTTGTCGGATGTATATTAATTCTCGAATTCGGGTAAGCTTTATTTGCTCGGATTGATGCATATTGTTGTTCGGAAGAGCTTTATTTGCTCGTGATCATTATTATCTCTGGAGATTGGTTGAACTTTATTTGCTCAGGGTTTTTTTATTGGATCTCACCCGTCAGTATCTGAAGTCAACATAATATTCAGTCGGTCCAGTCATCTCAGGATGAGTTTTATATTTCATTACGGATTTCATATATCATTGCTTGAAGCCGGCTCGAGCGTCTTACAGAGTCCACAAAGCTGAACTCAGCTTATTATGACTTGACCGGATTTTTCACAGACTGGTTTTCTCGGGGATTTCTGCCTACATGTCAGTGGATATTACATCAGATTTATTTACCATTTATAGATTCAACCCTCAAAATGCACAAATTCCGAAAAATACAGTGAAACAACAACTGTGATTTTATCCGATGTATATAAACCAAGATCTTGACTTCGCTCATCTTGTTTTACTTCAGGGGTGAGGTGATGTGGTAGGCAAATTAGACCACATCGGGTAAAATCATTGCCGAACAAGATGAAAGTGCCCGAACATGAAAATACCCGAAGAGGACGATACTCTGCTCAGTCCCACGTAGTCAAACTGTGACATGAGACCGGGTCATAGCGGCTAGTCAAGCCGATTTTCTGAACATGCTTTAAATAGAACGTGCCATAAACAAAAGGAGCAATTAGTGGCAAAGTTAGTGGACATCATGGGAGAAAATTATGGAGATAATGGGAGGGTCATGAGGGATCATGGAATGACTCCTTCAATATAGAAACTTCTCTCGGCTCCATCGCTATGTATATATGAAGCTTTATATCCAGGCATGATTTTTCTCCATAGGAAGGTCTCGACCCTTAAAGAGATCCGAATGCATTTTTTCCGTGGATATGTTTTGCTCATTTTTCGCAAACTATTGTAAAAAGATCATCGTTTATAATATAATTTGATAGTGGACTAGGTCCGTGGTTTTTTACCTTTATTTCGGGGGTTTTCACGTAAAAAAAACCATGGTGTATAACAAAAATACGGGATCACATCTGTTAGGATCGGTCCGGAGTGTTTAGAGGGGGGTGAATGAACACTCCTTTAAAAATAATCCTTATTGATTTCTCTCAGGTTAGTGAGTGAAATCTATTTCTTAATCAACTTATGAGCAGAACAGACCACTGAATATAAGAGTGCGGAACGGTCTATTCTTGACTAGTAAGAACGGCTTGATGGCTTAATGATTGTAACTTAGTACAAAATGAGAATATACATGATATGTTTCTGGAAGTTCGAAGGTGGTGTAATCCTTCTACCTCTCCCCTTCTTCCAATTAAGGAAGGATACACTAGAAGACTTTGAGTAATACAACCACTTGTACAACCCCGATTCAGCTGGATTTATCCCACTACTAGACTGAAACTCCTAGTCTCTCGATCTGTTCAGACACAAACTATCTGACAGTTACAATAGAATCTCACTCTTCTATTTTAGTAAAATACAGAAGGCGGACTTATTTTGTCTATGCACACAATGATCCTATGATGATCAAATATTACAATATGCCGTGCTTGAGAAAACTTTTATCAGTTCGGCTCAAGAATATCTGGGCTTGTAAGCTTGTGCTGTTTTTGTTTTCTTTTTGTTTCTTGATTGATCAGATCGGCACTTTGAGCTCTTTAGTTGCATCCTTATATTGTTGCTTGTACCAACGACATTATTTCCTTTTCTTTGCAACTCTTGACTCTGTTCAATCTCTGAGTAAGCTTCAGTCTTATTCTTTTAGGCACTTTCCATTCTGGTATGTGCTTTCGGCGTCTGTCAGGTAAGCTCTTCTTTGTCTTATTACCTTTTAAGGTAATCTTCAGTCCTTGGTCTTTTTCACCATTAATTGCATCATTAAACGCTTCAATAAATAGCCGTTAATGATTCGGACTGAAGAACGAAGCTTATTCAACCTTGTCTGCTCTGATCTGATCATTATTGAGCTGATCTCGTGCTTCGATCTGGTCAGGCTGGTTTTCATTGATCCGTTCTGATTTTGCAATAGACCATATCGGCGTGATCTGCTTTGTCATGGTTTACGGCTTTGATTGGTCTGATCTGTTTTGTCATCTTTAAAATCCGGAACTAACAAATTCTCCCTTTTTGATGATGACAAAACCTATCTTCTATGTCTTCTTATTCAGTCTTTTAACAAGCTTTGAATAGAATCCTTGCAGATCAATTAAGTCTTATTGTTCAAAATAAATGAACACTGTAGGTTGTTGTTCGGATCGATTAAGTCATTTTGTTCAAAATAAATGGACAATTCAAAATAAATGAATGAGACTTAGATAAGTGACTGAAGGACTTTGATTTTATTTAAGAAAAATCAGATAGATACATTTACGTGTCTGATTCAAATAGACATCTATTTCTTTGCTGAGGACTGCTGAGCTGACTTGAAATCCTTAATCTTTTCCCCCTTTTTGTCAGCAACAATCTCCTGAAAGAAATCTACGATCTGCGTGAGCTGAGCGCAGATAGCATCCAGACGAGTGTCTTGAGCAATAAGGGACTTGGCGACGGAAGTTCGAACTTCAGTGGCCAGCTCGATCTGTTCTTTTCTCAGGCTGTTTTTATATGAAGCTTGCTGAGAGAACAGGTCATTCAGTCCGCGCTGAATACCGCTTATGCTAGCCGTCATCTTTTATCTGAAGGATTCAAAATCCAAGTGTGTAGACCTTTGACTCTGATGAACTTCTCTGACTCGTTGAGATAGAGAGAGACAGTTATCAGAGAGGTGTTGAAGTGACTTGGCCAGAGATGAGGCTTCAACAGATAAATGGCCCGGAGAGTGATCAGATGGTGACGTAGTAGGATCAATCTCTGCTTCAATTGGTACGACTGAAGAGACATCAGATTGGCGTGTATCGGACTGGATCAAAGTAACTAAGTCCGTAGAGAATTCTTCCATAAATGCCAAATCTTCAGCAAACTGGTCTGGAGGAGTGATAGGTCTGGTAGGCTCCTCATCCTGTAAAGCTGCGACATTTGTTGACACCACCAGATCCGGATCAACGGAGTCTGGTGAGACAACTTTGGAAGGGGCGTCGGTTGGACTGTGCTGAATATGGGAGATTGAGGACGCCAGAGGGATGGAAGTTGTGGGAGAGTCCAGCAAGACATCCATGGCTTCAGTCTCTGCTGCAGACGGAGCATTGGTCAGTGGCTGCTCCGCTGTATCAGAAGGAACTGGCTCAAAGAATGGTTCTGCCACAGTTTTGCTCGTAGAGGGGTGATCTGGGCTGGAACCGGAGTGGATATATTGAGCTTCTGTCGTTGAAAACGAACAGCCATGTGAAGAGTACGAATATCCATCTCCAGCTGAGCAATGACAGCACCGTCATCTTTGGCAGTCGGATTGTTGGCATCAAAATTCGCCTTTTTGGCGGCAATGAGTAAGTTTGCCAGTCTGAGCCTGTGGTTAGCCTGGAACAATTCTTTATGATGTACCACAATCCGTACGTCATCAGTTTTTGTCCCTTTAAGGACTTCTTGTTCCATTTTGTGGAGTCTCTTTAGCTTGCCGAAGAACATACCAAAATGGTTGATCGTTCTGTATTCAACCCATTCATCGAACACCACAGTAAGCTCCTTAACTTTGTCTTCAACATCTTCCATGGCGATGTCAATTGTAGTTTGAGCGGCTGACTTGGGTTTTGAATAGAGGGGCTCAACTAGGACTGCTTTGCCTTTGCCAATGGGAGATGAGGGCTTAAGCCCTGATTGGGTGTAGTCCCCTAAGTCCTTGATAACAATTCCCTTGACCACAGGGGTAGTGGAAGGGACTCGGATGGTGACCCTGGGTACAGTGGGTGGAGCTGCTGAAGTTTGAAATTTTGAGGTTTAAATCGGAGTTTGGGTTGCAGGGGTGGCTTTTGTTGAGGGCAAGGTAGAAATGGGTTTGATATTTAAGGTCGACATAGGCTTGGTGATCTGGGTTCTTGGTTTCTTTGGAGGAGGTTTGGCTGGAGATGAAGGAGCAGAGGCAGACTGAGTTTCCTCTGAGTCAGTCTGGACTGTCAGTTTGCGCTTGACTCTAGGTTTTCTAGCAGCAGCCTGTTCCTGTCCCCGTTCAATCTTTACAGTCACCAGATCAGAGGGAGTGGGTGGAGCACTTTTGGATTTAAGTAGGGCCAAATCCTTGGGGTTTTCTTGAAGGTGTTGAGTGCAGACGACTTCCCCAGCTCGATGTCCAGTGTCTCTAAGAGCTTGCTGAAAGGAACAGCAAAGCAGACAGCTTGTTTGGATGCAATGATTGTTTCTAGCAGGACTCCAAATAAGATAGCTGACCAGTTCATCTTCTGTCCGGAGTGGATAGCAGCCATGGCCCGGAATTTTTCGGCGGTTACGACGTCATAGCTTCCGGCTTTACCCAATAGTGGCTTGCCAACAATCTCACAGAGGACTTGAAAGTGAAACATCATTTCTTTCTTCTTGAAGGATGGCTGCAGTTTGTGGCCAAAAATAGATACTTTGCCCTGAAGATTGGTGAGAGTGGCTTGAGGGATGTGGCCAAAATTAGTCAGACCAGTGCTAGGTGGACCAAAGGTCTTTGACAGCGTTGCCTGAGAAATATCGAAAGATTTGCCCTTGACGGAGGTGGAGATGAACGTCTTTTGAGAAACAGCACTGGCGAACAACTCTCGAATTTCTGATTTGTAAACCACCGTTCCACATTCCAGAAAGTTCCTTAATCCTGAGGATTCCAAGGATTTGAACATAGAAACCATATCTGGATCTTCAGCCCTGTAAATTTCATCGAACTCAACAGATAGAGAGTTGTGAGTGATAGTGGCCATGTGAGTATGTATGAGGAATGTAGAGAGAATTGAAAGATTTGAAAGTTACAAACAGATAGCAGTAAGTCGTAAAAAGTGAAATGTGAGTGAGATGTACAGCCCGCTAAATAGGAGAAAGAGGACACGTGTCTGTATCTCGATGGCTGATATTTAAGCAATTCAAAATAAACGGACGGGATGAGAGAGAGATAAGGCGGTTAAAATTTGATCAGGTGTTTAAACAATTACTATATTAAATACTGGTTGTAATAGAGCAGACGGATCATAGGATAATATCAGATTTGACAGAGATCGGTCTGAAAGTTCGGACCGGTCTGTGTCTTTCTGATTTTTGTATTAACGATCTGTGCTAGTTCACGGTCTTTAAAACAAAATTAAAGATACCTCTAAAATATCAAGATAAATCTATTAAGCCAAGAATTTGACGAAAATAATTAAACTTAGCCTCAGTGAGTGGTTTGGTGAAAATGTATGCTGCTTGCTGGTCTGTTGAAATGTGCTCAATCAGAATTTCCTTTTTGCCAACGTGATCTCGAATAATATGATGTCTGATATCAATATGCTTTGTACGAGAGTGCAAAACTGGATTATACGTTATAGCAATGGCATTAGTGTTGTCACAAAATATCGGAGACTCAACAGCTTGAATGCCATAGTCTCTGAGCTGATGTTGAATCCAGAGTATTTGAGCACAACAGCTTCCAGCGGCAAGATATTCCGCCTCAGCTGTAGATGTGGCAATTGATGTTTGCTTCTTGCTAAACCATGAGATCAATCTTTCACCTAGAAATTGACAGGTTCCACTGGTGCTCTTGCGATCAATCTTACACCCTGCATAGTCAGCATCTGAATATCCAATTAAACTGAAATTTGAATCTTTGGGATACCAAAGACCAACGTTCTGAGACCCTTTTAGGTATTTAAGAATGCGCTTAGCAGCAATAAAGTGAGATTGCTTTGGATCAGACTGAAATCTAGCACATATGCAAACTGAAAACATAATATCAGGCCGGCTCGATGTAAGATATAATAATGATCCGATCAGACCTCGATACATGGTTACCTCAACTACTGTTCCCCCTTCGTCTTTATCTAGCTTAATTGAAGGACTCATAGAAGTTGACGCAGTTGAACAAGTCTCCATTCCGAATCTTTTGAGAATCTCTTTGGTATACTTGGTTTGATTGATAAAAATACCATTGCTGAGCTGTTTGACTTGGAGACCCAGCAAAAATGACAGTTCTCCCATCATACTCATCTCAAACTGTCCCTACATTAACTTAGAGAATTTCTCACAGAGTTTGGGGTTAGTTGACCCAAAGATGATATCGTCAACATAGATTTGAACTAATAAGGTATGTTCCCCCTTAATAAATTTAAATAACGTTTTATCCACTGAGCCGATCTGAAAGTCGTGGTTCAGGAGAAATTGAGACAGAGTATCATACCATGCTCTTGGAGCTTGTTTTAGTCCATATACTGCTTTATTCAATAGATATACATGATCTGGAAACGAGTGGTTCTGAAATCTAGGAGGTTGCTCAATGTAGACTTCCTCCTGAAGCTTACCATTTAGAAAAGCACTCTTTACGTCCATTTGATATACTTTGAAGTCTTTAAAAGCAGCAAATGCGAGAAATATTTGGATTGCTTCAAGTCTGGCGACTGGTGCAAAAGATTCATCGAAGTCGATTCCTTCTTCTTGTCGGAAGCCTTGTGCCACCAGTATGGCCTTGTTTCTAACCACCACTCCATCTGCGTCTAGCTTGTTTCTGAAAACCCATCTGGTTCCAATAACAGGCAGACCACTTGGCCTGGGGTTTAATCTCCAGACTTGATTTTGTTCAAATTGGTTAAGCTCTTCTTGCATGGCCTTTATCCAGTTATAATCAGTCAATGCTTCATTAATCTGTTTGGGTTCCAGATTAGATATAAAGCTGGCGTGAGTGAAGTCATCCATCATCTGTCCTCTGGTTCTTATGGGTGCAGAAGGACTTCCAATTACTAGATCAGGTGGATGCATCTTTGTCCATCGATAGCTTGATTCTGGATTATCTGGTCCAGATGGATTAGTAGTAGTAACATTATCAGCATTTGCTTTAATATTAGAGTTCAGAACCTCCGGATCGGCTCGATCTGGAAGAGCTTCAGTGCCTTGATCCGGTCTATCTGGTACTTCAGGTTCTGGTGGATTGTCTCTTGATCTATTAGCTACAATCTCATCATCACTGTTAGTTTCGAGATGGATATTTTCCATCTGATTTTGAATTAATTCCTTGTTACCCTTAATATACAAGGATTCATCAAATACTACATGAACTAATTCTTCTACAGTCAAGGTTCGATTATTGAAGATGCGAAAAGCTTTACTATTAGATGAATATCCTAAGAATATTCCATTATCTGACTTAGCTTCGAATGTTGTAAGATGATTCTTACCATTATTGTGAACGAAACATTTGCAACCAAATATATGAAAGTGAGAGATAGACGGTCTGTTACCTGTCCATACTTCATATGGAGTTAGATTTAACTTCTTGTTAATCATGGATCGATTTTGAGTATAGCATGCAATATTTACAGCTTTTGCCTAGCACTTTTGGGAAATTCCAGAGTCTGCAAGCATTGTCCTTGCTGCCTCCTTAAGCGTTATGTTCCTTCGTTCTGCAACTCCATTTTGTTGAGGAGTTCGAGCGGCTGAGAATTCATGCTTAATTCCCTGGTCTTCTAGAAAGGATTCAAGATTCTGATTTGAGAATTCAGTGCCTTTGTCACTTCGAATTCTATCTATACTTGATGATTTCTCATTCTGAGTGTGTTTCAACAGCTTGATACTCTTCGGACCGGTCTGATCTTTACTGCTCAAAAATATAGTCCTGTAAAACGTGAGTAATCATCAATAACAACAAGAGTATACTGCATTCCCCCTAAACTTGTTATTGGTATATGACCAAACAAGTCCATATGTAATAGTTCTAAGCAACGTGAGGAGGATTTGGCATTCTTGTTTTTGAAGGATGATCTGATCTGTTTGCTCATTTAGCAAGCTTCACAGATCTTATCCTTGGCAAAGTCGATCTTGGGCAGACCGACAACGAAATCATGTTTACACAAGCTAGAGATAGTCTTAAAGTTGAGATGATTCATGCGTTTATGCCATAGCCAGTGTTTATTATCATTATTCTCGATGAAGCAAGTAGGATTATCAGGTTGAGCGAAATTCCAGTTAATCTTATATGTGTTTCCATTTCTGATTCCTACAAGCATGGTCATACCATCTGATGTTTTGACAGTGCAGGTGTGTTTGTGAAATTCTACAGCATAACCATTATCACATAATTGACTTATGCTAATCAGATTATAGCATAGAATTTCAACTAATAGCACATCATTGATAGTAATATTACCATGGACAATCTTACCCTTGCCCACGGTCTTACCCTTTGAGTTATCCCCGAAGATAATTTTTGGTCCAGCGCAATCTGTGACTTCAGACAGCAGCTCGACGTTTCCTGTCATGTGACGAGAACACCCACTGTCTAAGTACCAATCCGAGACTTGTTTCTTCAGTACCTGTCATCAAGCATAATTATTATTGGTACTCAATCCTACTTGGGTCCAGAACGGATTAGCCCTTTGGGAACCCACACCTGAATCAGCTTTAATGGCTTGTGTGTGTCTGGTGTGATGTGAGCTGATCTGTTTCGATGTTGTGTGTGATGATGTGTGCGATATGGAAGCCTTTGATTCTTATAAGGTAATCTATATCTTCGTTGAACTGGTTTTGAGTTATGGTAGTTGGATGGTCTTCCTTGCCTTAGATCTTGTACCTTTAGGTTTGGTCTGATAGACACAAAGCTTGCTGGTGCCTTTTCTTTGGCTTTATTAACGTATCCAATTCCTTTTCTCAAACCTTGATCTCCGAAGGAGACTCCCGTTTGAATTGTAGGCACTTCGATTTCATATATTGTGCTAGATCTAACAAATGTCATCTGTTTGACTTTGTTATTTACCAGCAACAATTCAGATTCATCTTTGGTGCAATCATTGATGTCAAAGCCTATGCCAGTGATGTCACCGGCATTTCTTTGTGCCTCTTGCAATTCTTCCAGTGTTGCTCTTGATTTTGTCCATGTTTTGAAAATATGAGAGAGTTTAGCATTTTGTGTGCTAATTCTCTTGTTTTCTTCATGGAGCTGTTCGTAAGAGATTTTCAGCTTATTCAGCTCGATCTTTAGATTATTGCATTCACCCAGCTCAGAGCAGTTTGGTTTGATATGCTCATCTATTTGATCATTGGCTTTAGCTTTAGTTTTCTCAAATGATTCAGCTAATATTCTATAATCATTAGCCATGTCTTGCAGTGCATACATGAGCTCTTCTCGTGTGAATTCATTTGAATCAAGATCGAATACCTCATCCATTTGACTCATTTCTTCGTATGCCATTAGACATTGGATCTCCTCTTCGCTTTCGCTGGATGAACATTCTGAACTTTCTGATTCTTAGTCAGTCTGAGCCCATTTGTTGTTACCTTCCTCTGCTACCAGAACCTTTTGGGACTTCCCATGATGATTTTTATGGTCTTTGTAATGCTTCTTTTTCTTTTCATCACGATGCCTTTCTTTTCTTTCATATTTCTTCGGTATGGTGCAGTCTGCAATAAAGTGTCCGGTCTTACCACAATTGTAGCAAGCCTGATCATTAACAGCATCGTCTTTTCTCGATTTATAGTGATGAGAAGGTTTGAAATTCCGTTTGTTCTTAGACATGAATTTACCAAATTTCTTGATAAATAATGACATAGCATCATTACTTATATGTTCGATAGATTGGTCTGTTGAAGGGGTGGTTTGGTCTGGAATAGCTGCCAGTGCTTTGTTTGGTTGAGAGATGAATGGTTCTGCTTCTCCTCTGGTGATCAGTTCAAACTCATACGCCTTAAGATCTGCGAACAGATCATGGAGTTCAACTTTGTTCAGATCTTTAGACTCCCTCATTGCAATTGTTTTGACATCCCATTCCTTTGGCAATGCTCTCATTACCTTCAGAGCAATCTCTCTGTTAGAGTATTCCTTACCCAGACCATTTAGTTCATTGATAATGCCAGTGAATCTTTTATCAAACCCGTTTAGATTTTCTCCAAGCTTCTTTTTTATGCCCTCAAATTTTTGTAGAGCTACAGTCAGCTTGTTTTCTTTAGTCTGGTCGTTCCCTTCACATAGATGTGCTATCTTCTCCCAAATTTCTTTGGCGGTTGAGCACATTTTGATCTTAATGAACATATTCTTGTCCAATGTTTTGAACAAGATGTCTTTGGCTACGTTGTCTAGATTGGCTTTCTTCCTTTCTTCATTTGTCCAGGTGGACCTTTCTTTTTCGATCATCCGAGGTTCGCCACTTTGTCCTCCTAGTGCAGGATTTACTTTTAATATTTTCATTGGTCCGTCTGTTATGACGTACCACATATCGTCATCCTGTACTGCCAGATGAGCTTGCATTCTGATTCTCCAATCATCATAATCTTCTTTTGAGAACATGGGAATCTTGTTGAATGATGCCATCAATCCAAGTATCTTTGATGATTAAGACGACCTCCTCTGATACCACTTGTTAGGATCGGTCCGGAGTGTTTAGAGGGGGGTGAATGAAAACTCCTTTAAAAATAATCCTTATTGATTTCTCTCGGGTTAGTGAGTGAAATCTATTTCTTAATCAACTTATGAGCAGAACAGACCACTGAATATAAGAGTGCGGAACGGTCTGTTCTTGACTAGTAAGAACGACTTGATGGCTTAATGATTGTAACTTAGTACAAAATGAGAATATACAGGATATGTTTCTGGAAGTTCGAAGGTGGTGTAATCCTTCTACGTCTCCCCTTCTTCCAATTAAGGAAGGATACACTAGAAGACTTTGAATAATACAACCACTTGTACAACCCCGATTCAGCTGGATTTATCCCACTACCAAACTGAAACTCCTAGTCTCTCGATCTGTTCAGACACAAACTGTCTGACAGTTACAATAGAATCTCAATCTTCTATTTTAGTAAAATACAGAAGGCGGACTTATTTTGTCTATGCACACAATGATCCTATGCTGATCAAATATTACAATATGCTGTGCTTAAGAAAACTTTTAGCAGTTCGGCTCAAGAATATCTGGGCTTGTAAGCTTGTGCTGTTTTTGTTTTCTTTTTGTTTCTTGATTGATCAGATCGGCACTTTGAGCTCTTTAGTTGCATCCTTATATAGTTGCTTGTACCAACGACATTATTTCCTTTTCTTTGCAACTCTTGACTCTGTTCAATCTCTGAGTAAGCTTCAGTCTTATTCTTTTAGGCACTTTCCATTCTGGTCTGTGCTTTCGGCGTCTGTCGGGTAAGCTCTTCTTTGTCTTCTTACCTTTTAAGGTAATCTTCAGTCCTTGGTCTTTTTCACCATTAATGGCATCATTAAATGCTTCTATAAATAGCCGTTAATGATTCGGACTGAAGAACGAAGCTTATTCAACATTGGCTGCTCTGATCTGATAATTATTGAGCTGATCTCGTGCTTCGATCTGGTCAGGCTGGTTTTCATCGATCCGTTCTGATTTTGCGATAGACCATATCAGCGTGATCTGCTTTGTCATGGTTTACGGCTTTGATCGGTCTGATCTGTTTTGTCATCTTTAAAATCCGGAACTAACAACATCAATATGCATTCTCTAAATGCGACTGAAATGAGCAAGTGTGTGACCTATATGACACCGTTCGACCGAAACATTCAACTGTGTGACTAATGGGAGGTTTTTCGACCGAAACATTTAACTGTGCGATCGAATTTTAACTATGTGCGACCAATATTACACAGTGTCCGAACAAATTAGACTGGAATTTATAATAATGCGACTCATATTCAAAAACAAATCTTCAATCATATATTGAAATTGAGAAAAAAAAATACCACCGGGACCATTTCTCCATACATGCGTGTGATGAAGGTGGGACCGTGCGGCGACGCGACGATTGGTACATCTTTGAGAACAAAGGAAGGAAAAAGGGACGTCGATCAAGGGGAGGTTTGTGCCACCAAAGGAGAAGCCATTAGTCACACAGTTTTCAAAAGAGCACACCCCGACCGAGGGAAAGTGAGACGTAACACTTGGGGATATTATTTTCTTAAAAAAAAATTGGCTTTAAGGTCAGTTTTCAAAAGAGCACACCCCGACCGAGGGAAAGTGAGACGTAACACTTGGGGATATTATTTTCTTAAAAAAAAATTGGCTTTAAGGTCAGTTTTCAAAAGAGCACACCCCGACCGAGGGAATTTTTTTTTGCGATTGGTAGGGTTTGTATTGAAACTAGGAAAGTGAGTCGTAAATGCTATTAGTTTATAATAATTAATTAAATTTTTAACGGTAAAGTTATCTTTTGCACAAGGTTTGTAGCAGACTCTCTTCCCAAAATTTCTCCCACTTTTGGAGTTCAATATTTGGTCTACATTTTAAAAATATTATTTTTATAATAATTAATTTTATATCCACCCATACCATATACGTTTTGATAGATTTTACAAATATTTTTTCCAAACGAAAAAGACAAAAAATAAATAAAAAAAATACAAAATAACCAAATTAAACTTGACTAAAAATAAAATATTAAAAACTATTCAGATAAATAAAAAATATAATATTATTCAAATGTTACTATATTAATAATCATGATAAAATCTCAAATACATAAAAAATGGTCGGAATTGAATTCTATATTTGAACTCTTATTCGATTTAAATTCTTCGAACTGAATGAAACTCATCCATCATATATAATATCTAATTTTTTTTAAGTATCAAATTTTCTGTTTTTCTGGCCATTAAACATAAAATTTAAGCACCATTTTTAACTCAAAATGCCACTTTTTTTTTAATACACGAAATGCCACTATTTATGAAACAAAAGCTGATGACATGATGCCGTTCAATATCCGGTCCGAAACAATAACCATCAACGGCCCGATTACCTGTTGACCAAGTTCGACAGGTCGATTATGGTTCATGGTGTATGAACCCGTGAACCGAAAGTTCACATTTTTTGTGTTTTTCTAATTATTTTGTAATTTAAAACAAGTATGTCGATGTACAATTAAACTCCTAACCTCCAACTTGAATAGTTAACTTTCTACCATTGAGTTGTAATATTATTGTTGAGCTTCAAACACTTTTATACATTTTTTTCAATTTTTAACAATATTTTTTTATAAATACTCGAACTGTTACATAACCATTGCTTAACCGTAACAAATTATTCACTAACTATAGATGGTTCAAAGAATTTTATGTTAACTATAGATGGTTCAAAGAATTTTATGTTAAAGATCGATTTGAGCTTTAGAATCGACGGTTCTAAATCGTTCTGAACCGTGTCATGTATATATATGTTTCAAAATATTTTTATTGTTAAAATGTATATGTTTGCAGGCTAATTTAAAATAATATTGTTGATAAAAAAAACAAAATTACAATAATAAGTTGTTGTTTTTTAATGAAATAAGGTGAAACGTACTCGCCGGATGCGTTTTAAAAAACGCACCCTGTATATGCTCCTTAAGAAACACGCTCTTGAAGTGCGTTTCTTAGTTTTTATAAAATAAAAAAAAAAGTGACAGATTCATTAATGGGTCTGACAGACCCATTAGTCTGTTGATTTGACAACCGCGTGCGAAAAAGCATGCGGTCGCAGCAGTGGGTCAACAGACCCATTAAAAAAAAAATTGAAATTTTCGTTTTTCCCTCTTTAAAAGGCAACATTCACTACACATAATATCATTCCTATTTTGCTTGCTCAGTCTATCTTTCGCTTGCGACACAATTTCCATTTCCATATTTTATTTCATCTTAAAGGTATGTTTTACTATTTTTTTCATAAAAATTTGAATTTTTTATTGTACAATATTTTACATGAGTTATTTAGTGTAGGTTTTGGATCTTGATTTTTGAGGCACGCTTTTTACTTTTTTTTTGTTTATGTCATTAGAATTAAAATTTTGAATTGTTATGATATAATTATCATATTGTAAATATTCAACAGTGTGTTAGTTTAAAAAAAATATAAAACTTGAAAAGATATTTTCCCTATTTCATGATAAACATTCATGTACAAATTTAATTAAAAAAATAAATTCATATATACATTTTATTCTCCAAACTTTAAAAAAATTATTGTGAATTTTGTATAACTTAATTGTTTTTTAAAATTGTAATAAATATTAGATATGAAAATAATGAATTATGTTGAAATCGAAAAAAATGTAATTTTTTTTTAGTTTTGCTTTCTTAACACAATTTCGTTTCCATATTTTTATTTCATCTTAAAGGTAAGTTTTACTAATTTTTTCATAAAAAATTGAATTTTTTATTGTACATTATTTTACATAAAGTTATTTAGTGTAGGTTTTGGGATCTTGATTTTTGAGTTACACTTTTTAATTTTTTTTTCGTTTATGTCATTAGAATTAAATTTTTGAGTTGTTATGATATAATTATCATATTGTAAATATTCAACAGTTTATTAGTTTAAAAAAAATATAAAACTTGAAAAGATATTTTCCCTATTTCATGATAAACATTCATGTACCAAATTAATTCTAAAAAAATAATAAATTCATATATAAATTTTATTCTCCAAACTTTAAAAAAAATTATTGTGCATTTTGTATAACTTAATTGTTTTTAAAAAAATTGTAATAAATATTAGATATGAAAATAATGAATTATGTTGAAATCGAAAAAATATAATTTTTTTTAGCATATTAGTTTGTAAATTGATGTTTCACACAAAATACAGTATTTTAAACTTATGAGTTTTAAATTCTTTTTTCGTAGATAATATGTCGATTCGAAGTGAAATTGATATTTTGCTATACTATGGCGGTCGCATATCACACGATGGGATTACCGTAAATTATGATCGACCTCCACTAAGATACATGCGAATGTCTCGAACTATTACAATGTCTGAGATGTTGTTGAAACTGTACGAGCAAATATGTGTCGATAACCAGCAATATTCACTTAAAGTGTGGACTAAGCATATATTCAATAATATTTCTGGGCGAGTCGAGCATCTATTAGAAATCAAAGATGATAGTGATATTTGGTTTTTCTTTGACCCTGATGTTGGAAATACTGGTGTCAACTTGTATATTGAATTAGAACAGATCCATCATAGTAATACATCAAACGTCCAATATAGTCAAGAGTGGGCCCCATACATGTCAATTCTTACTGATGATCAAACAGTGAACAAACCGGTTGTCAGCCAAGGACTAGCAAGTATGAGAGTAGATGATTTACCTGATGCGGGAGTAGAAGCCCACAATATTAATATAACTGAAGTGGAAGATAATGATGAAATAGACGAGGGTAGAGATGAGTATGCTAATGCTAATTTTTTCGTGGTTCAGAATCATGACGATTCTGAACCAGACGAGTCAGAACTTAATGTCCATGTTGATGATGATAACGATGAAGACATAGCAATTGATGTCATGATGGAGACCCTATCCCAACAGAATGAGGGGTCGTCATCTTTACATGTTGAACAAACTGAAGCAACAATAACCCGCACGATCCAACCTGAGCGCCACCATTTTCCAGTACTTCCATACTTCTCAACAACATTTCCGGAGGTACCTGTTGATATTCTGACTGGTGTCCGGGGAGAATTCTATGATCATGTGAAGGAAAATTTGGAGTTGGGTATGTTGTTTAAAAGTAAATCACATTTGCAGTCAGCAGTGATGGACTTTTCAATACGGGTGGCTAGACGAGAGTATCACGTCATTGAGAGCACGCCCAAATTATGGAAAGTTGTTTGTAATCATAATTCTCTAGTGACGCCATGTGATTGGATGGTAAGAGGGATATTTAAAGAGAAAATGAATGTGTTTAAAATTACAATGTATGGTGGAGATCATACGTGCCTAATGAATGAGTTGTCTATTGACCATCGTAACTTGAGTAGGTATGTGATTGCCAGTTTGTTGATTGGGTTTGCTCGGAAGAATCTTATGAGGTTAAATTCATTCAAGAGACGGTGAAAGGAAAATATGGGTCAGAAATATCATATCATAAGGCTTGGCATGGTTTGAAAGCTGCTAGGGAGCAAGTATATGGCATTTGGGAGAGCTTAGTGTCACAATTGCCGAGGTATATGTCTGCCCTTAAGCAACACAACGAGGACACCATTATTGAGTGTGATCATATTGACACAAACGTACCAAATCGAAAGATCATCAAATATGTATTCTGGGCATTCTGGCCATGCATCCAGGGTTTTCAACATTGTCGAAAGGTGATAAGTGTTGATGGAACACATTTGTTTACGAAGTATAAGCACAAGTTGTTGATTGCAGTCGGAATTGACGCTAATCAACAAATCTACCTTTGGCTTTTGCGATTGTGGATGAGGAGACATTGATGTCTTGGAGATGGTTTCTTCAGATGCTGGCCAGACACATAATTCGTGAGACATCTGGGATTTGTCTAATTTATGATAGGCACCAAGGTCTTCTTCGTGATGTTCAATGTGTGCATGAATTTATGCCCCCACGAGGTGTACATCGTTTCTATCTGAGGCACGTGTGTTCTAATTTCAGTAAACAATTCAAAAATGTGATGTTGAAGAACATGTGCTGGAAAGCAGGTACGACATCAAATTGGGAAGTTCAATCGATTTATGGAACACATCAAAAGTATTAATGAGGGGGCTTTCAATTATCTTAGTGATATTGATCAAACTCAATGGACTTTGGCACACGATGGAGGATGGTGTTGTGTCATTATGACAACTAACCTGTCTGAGGCGTATAATGGAGTACTTAAAGGTGCACGTCGCCTTCCAATGACAGCCATTGTACAATTGACTTTTGGTCGAACTGTTCAAAGTTTGATGGAACACCGGATGAAGTGCCAACAGATGATACAAAATAATCAGGGATGGAAAACATTTGCATATCAAAAGTTTATCCGTTGGCAACACGAATCATTGCAACATGTTGTCCAGAAGTATGATAATACACAACAAACTGCTTCAGTGATAACGGTTGTCCGAGCTGGAGTCGGGAGCACTACGCATGTTGTCAAACTTAGAGCCAAGACGTGTTCTTGTGGAAAATGGACACAATTTGGTATCCCATGCTCACATGCTATATATGCTTGTCGACATTTTGGCATCAATGCATCAAGTATAGTTAGTGATTATTACAAATTGGATTCTTACTCGGCTACATATCAAGGGACCTTCGAGCCTTTGTTCTCAGAAGAATACTGGAGGCTCCCATCATTTGACTTATTCCATAACCCTTTGTTGAGAGCTCAAACATGTCTTGGGAGGTATCAGACATCTCGTATTCCTAATGAAATGGACTGGCCACAAACTCGGGAGAGACAGCAGGCACAAAGAGTTCAATAACAGGCATCAAGTTCCCGACAACGATGTTAATCAATATGTGTCGTCCATTTTGTAAATATACATATTGCAGGTTTTAACTTTCAATTGACATATTTCTTTATTTTGTAAATATGCATATTTATTTATTTTGTAAATATCCATATTGCAGGATGGATACACAAAGTACGTACGACCCACTTGACTGTAGTGTGCTCAACAGGCAATCTGTACACCGCTCTGAGGATGTAATTAACGGAGATATTGACAATACTCTGACCGTGAGGCGTGGGGACGGATATTTTTGGGAATTGTATAGAGCGAGCCCACTTCATGTATGTGTGGTATGCACCTTACATGATATGTGATTTTATGGTGTATATAGATATGGTCACTTTGATATTGACACACATCGGATCACATCATTGGTTGAGAGATGGCGACCTGAGACACATACATTCCATTTTTGTGTTGGAGAGGTGACCTTCACATTGCAGGACATTGCTATTATATGGGCCTTACCAACTGAGGGTGATGCCATTTGTGGGGAGGACACGCGCATGAGTATCACGCAGTGGCTAATGTATTGTGCGCAGTGGCTTGATTTTTTTCCTCCACCTGATAAGCTTAAGAAGTCACGTATAACATTATCTACACTGCAAGCTCATCTAATGGCTTACCCAATAACTAATGACAACACTGAGGAACAAGCGCATCAGTACATATGCTCATGTGTACTAATGTTAGTAGGTGGATTGTTATGCCCCGATTCATCAAACGACTTTGTCTCGATGTTATACATCCGTCATCTACACGATATTTCAAAAGCTCGTAAGTTTAGTTGGGGTAGTGCAGTGCTTGCATTCCATTATCGTGAGTTATGCAATGGATCTAAGTAAGGAAGAACAAATATCGGTGGTGCAATGCAAATTGTACATGTAATAATATTTACTAGCCTCACCAACTTTAATAAAAGTGGATATAAACTTACATTATGTTATATTAACTTCATATTCCAATCAGAAAAATTTCAGATTTGGTCATATACGAGAATCAAGAGTATCCATCCCATAACTCATGGTACTCGAGTACTAGAAGGCCTAATTGTAGTAGATGAAGATCACACACTTCCTATCCCCCCATATGGTGCACAGTATAATCATAATTTTATTGATGTTATATTATTCACAATTTAATGTATTAACATTATCATGCCGATATTATTTAGATGGCCTCAATTTTGCACATTGGGACACACCGTCCGACATGCTTTACGTGTATTTCGAGACACACTAGATCGGATGTATTGGGATCAGGTAAATTTAGTGCTTAAGTATTTATTACATAACTTGTATATTAATGTCTGTAATTATTTATGTTAATGTCTTAACAAATCTTAAAACATTTCTGTATTGAAGTTTATTTGGACTCCATACGACATGGAATCAGACGAGATCAGGTCATTGCCTCCAGAATGTGGTCCTGGGGATTGGAGGGCGCAATGCCCGATGATACACTATTCCATTGTGGAGATGCATTGTCCAGAACGAGTCTTACGATAGTTTGCTCTGTTTCAAACCGTTCCACCATCCATAGATGCACGTCAGGCAGCCTTGCATAAAGTCGACCGCAGAGGTTGTTCGGGCACCAATTGGATATGGCAACATAATGAGTACATAGATTTGTGGAAAAGCATAAGATATAACATTGTGCATGCCCCTGAGGCCACCGGCTCCTATCCTATTAGTGACAAGTACATAACGTGGTATGGTCGCATTACTCGTCATATTATATCTCCATCGGGCATCAATATCGAGATTGGACACCGTGCAGGAGACGAGCCGCGTGGCAACAAGTAGTATGTAGAGATGCAATTTTATCTTATTTTATATATTTTTGCGTCTTATGATTATGACAATCTTAATGATATAGTTTTTTTTTTCTTTTCAGGATGCGCATATGGAGCAACTCAGACTTAGTTGCTCGAGTTTGAGCGAGGACGATGCGATCTCACCAAGGGTCATACATTTATTACAACATAATATAGCAATTGCGGATGAAGTGAGACGACTTACTCAGAAGCAACGAAATCAAGATACTATACCTGCACGACAACCAACTAGCAGTAGGGGGATAGTCGGAGGAGAAGACGAACAAGTAAGTCTGAAACTCCAGTAGACGCTCGTGATGACATCTTTCCATTTACGACTACATCATATGACGGAGGTGACACACCAACAGCACGTCGTTCATCATTCCGCTACGATGCTACCACTTATGACTATTACGTGCCGCAACCTGCCCACCAGATTGAGCCATCACCATATACTCCTTATATATCTGATCCAACCCAGTCTTATAGTGGATTCCCATTTACGGATCTTATGCTTAGAGTCCCAGGTTCTTCACAATCACGTCCGCATTTTAATGTCTCACCTGTTGCATTCTCCGACCTGACTCCACAGTATCATGATATTGGTGAGTCCAGCATCAAGATTAGATCTGATCAATCACAAGCACCTAATGTTGTGCAAGCTGAGCCACCAAGAAGATCACAACGAGAGATACATAGACGAGATTGTGGGACTGGAGGCTATATATAGATTATATTGTAATTAATATCATTTCATATTACTCATATAAAATAACTAATTGTCTTTATGCACCGTTCATCAACTTATTATATATGATTTTAAAATAAAGAATTACTAACTAAATTATAAAAGGATTTCATATGTAAGAAAACATATAACTAAATTTATCAAATCTAAATTTATCAGCTTCCCAAATATATTGCGTTTGTGCTTGATCAGATCTAATCCAAGTGCTTACCAAATTATTAAATTTTGTTGGAGAAAAACTTTAGGAAGGAACGCATATAATAACTAATAATCATATATAACTTGTTGCTTGAATATAAGTATTCATTTGATTAAAATAAACTAATAATTGAATTATTATTATTATATAATAATAACTATTAATATTAATATAATAATAAATTAATATAATCATATAATATATTCTCATATATAATATAATATATATATCTATAAGAAAAACACATATATAATATTATATAATATATAGAAAAAACGCATACATAGTACGTGTTTTTCCCATATATAATATAATAATAATATATGGGAAAAATGCAACTCTGTATGTGTTTTTTCCACTGCCTTGACCCATCAGACTGTTTTTTTTTTCTCTAAAAAACGTAATTTGGGAGTGCGTTTTTTTTTAAAAACGTACTTCACGGCTGCGTTTCACACTAGTAAAGAAAAAAAATTTGACATTAGTTTTAGATTTATTTTTTTTATTTACAATATTAAATTAAATTAGCCTATGTTTGCAAGTTAAAAGGCCCAAAGATTCATAGTACTAAGAAAAGTTTCCAGAAAGCCCACAAAACCTGCCTTTGTCCCTCACTCGTTGTTCCTCTCTCATCCTCATTTCACAAGCCGAATTGCAAAACTCTTATCCTCTCCTTTATCCCTTTCATCCCCTCCAAAACAAATATTTTTCAGTCAATCTTCTGTTTTCATTATAAATTAATATCACTCTCCATTGACTGATACACTGTGCAAGAATCAGCTTTTCCATTGAAATGTTGAAGGGAATAATTATATATTAACTTGTATTTTGTGTAGTGTGTGGCATGCTTGAACTTGTGTGCTTGTGCAAATGATTTTATAGGAGAAGGATGTCTTGTCTGTTGCCGCAGTTCAAGTGCTCACCCGATACTTTCACGGTTAAATTCAAATCTCCAGGCCATTCTTGTAAGTTGTTTATCTGTGAGTTTATGTGAAAAAGGTTCATTATTGTGGTTCATTTTTGTGCATTATTAGAACCGGGAATGTTTTATTTTATGGGGTTTGGAAATGTGACATTCTTGATTATCTTGCATTGCTTCTTTTTTTTACGCGTGTGTAGTGGGGTGTATTGGGGCAGCACGTTAGTGTAGTTAGTTGTGGAATAGGAATATAGTTTAAGATATTTTAAATTTAGAGATATGATGAATGAAGTTGTTGATATTTATTTGTTCTTCCCCATTCCACTCTGAGTATAGTTAAGTAATTGAAGGAAAAATTGTTTGTTGATCGTATTAAAATTTGGTTTTGTATTAGCTGGTGATTGGAAACTATTTGCATTCTATTAGTTATCCAATATTGATGCTATTACTTATGAGAATTATGGAGGACTTTCGAAATTCTTGTTTTTTTTATTGCCTGACATTGAAAAGTGTAACTTTACAACGGTGGGAAGTGGTTCATTTGTTCATTTTTTTTCTTTATTTTTTGCATTCCTAGATGTGAGAAAACCACAAATTCTGTACTTCGTAGAATCAAACGTTATACTTAACAATATTGTACAGAATAAAGTCAGTGCAACATGATTTCAGTTTGATTCTGGATGATATTCTGTCCCCCATGCCTAAAAGTGGCTTCTAATTGTGTTTTCCGTGAAGAAAGATCATCTCAAATGTGTGGTAAAAACTGCCTTTTTATCAGTTCTTGAACTTGATATCAAAAGAACTTACAATATATATCGGTTTACCCTGCCATTATATGCTGGGAAATTGGGTTTCTTACCAATTTAGTCAACGCTAAGGTGCGATACTTGATTTTTGGTTTTTAGTTTAGCTGTTAATGAAACTTCATTTCAACTAACATTAATTAGTACTTGTTGAATTTTCGATAATTTTCCATATTCCCAGCTTTACCTACCTATGCCTTTTACACCTCTCGCATGCAGAAATTAGCCTCCTAACATCTTCATACATAGGGAAGTCTTGATGATACTTGGGTATAGGATTGTGGATCTTATTTTGATTCATCTGCTTAAATGCAGCAAAACGTAGAGACCCTATTAGTTTCCGGACACAGTGTATCTTTTTATCTACCACTTCAGCACCAACAGTGACAGCAACGACTACAATGCTCAAGTTGGAGAAACTACAGTTACCATTGTTAGAACCAATTCGTAATCCAGCTTCTTCTTCAACTGCTGTGATTGACTTGCCTTCATTACATACTCATCCAATTTCTAGTGCCAAAAATAATCCATGGACGTATATGGGCGCACACTGTCAACCTCAAGAGGTAAGAATCAAATGCACTACTATGCTAGTTCTTCTCCTAGAAATATGAAAGATATTTATTCAAAATCGGGTTTGATATGCAGGTTAATCTTGAAGCAACTTTAGCTGCAGAAACTCTACTTACAAGTGAAGAGGCTGTTGTGGCTGCTGCGGCATCTGAAGCACTTGCTTTAGCCAGGGCAGCAGTCAAGGTTGCGAAAGACGCAGCCATGATGGCCAGTCATGAAAAAACCACCAAGACTGGAATCTTACAACAAGTCGAGAAGAATCAACCGGCTAATTGTATTGAAAGAGTTGGCGTCATGGAGTCTAAGGTTACTAAAATTGGTTCGGGTGAAACACATCCAGTCGCTTATTTTACGGGATCGGAAGAAGTGGAGCCGAATTGCGAAGAACTTGAAATTCTAGAGGCACAACTCTCCAAGAGTATATCTGTGAGATCAAAACGTCAAATGGAGCGGAAAGAAAAAAGAAATAGAGCAGCTGAGAAGGCAGCTGCCAATGTTGTGTCTGTTAAGCCCAGTTCTTCAAGCCGGAAAAAGCGCTCTTCCATAAAAGATATAGACTATTCGGATCCATTACATTACTTAAGGGGGACTACCAGTTCTTCAAGGCTCCTCACTGTATCTGAAGAACAGATGTTGTCAAAAGGGATTCAGGTAGTTTTAGAAGAAGAAAAAACTACTGTTCACCAATGTTTATGTTCCCACTATGTCTTAAGCATTTACTTATCATGTGGTTTTCTTCCTCCTCGTTTTCCCCCAGACCCAATCAAACGAAGTATTATAAAAAGCCTTTGAAATTTGACAATTCATTTCTACTTCTCGTATTTTTATTTTGTTAAAAATTCTTTATGATTGGTGAGTGGCACATATGGACTAGCAAATCCCAAAATATGTTCCTCTATACATTTTTGTTTTGTTTTCCATTAATATCCATTGATCCACCATTAATGCAGGAGCTACTGAAATTGGAAAGGCTTCAAGAGGAGCTTGTAAAACGTTATGGAAGTGAGCCTACTTTTGCTCAATGGGCTGCTGCAGCCGGTGTTGATCATAAGACATTGAGGGAACGAATAAATCATGGTACGCTTTGCAAAGATAAAATGATCAAAAGTAACATACGACTTGTTATCTCCATCGCTAAAAATTATCAGGGAGCTGGGATGAATCTCCAAGATTTGGTTCAGGTATTACTTTCTATCATCAAACTTCGTGTCCACGAAATAAAACATAGAGAAATTGTGGTCCCTTCTAAAATGTTCATACCAATAGGAAGGGTGTCGAGGACTTTTAAGAGGTTCAGAAAAGTTTGATGCTTCAAAAGGTTTCAAGTTCTCCACGTATGCCCACTGGTGGATAAAGCAAGCAGTTCGGAAGTCCCTTTCTGACCAGTCGAGGACTATTAGACTACCGGTGATGATTCTGAATAAAATTCTGATACCGAGAACTTTGATTGTGCGTGCATATATAACAATCTAATTTGCGTCTTTGTTGGAACAACAGTTCCACATGGTCGATGCAATTTACAAGGTAAAAGAGGCGAAAAAGCAATTGTATTCTGAAAATGGTAGACATCCCAACAATGAAGAAGTTGCTCAGGCAACAGGGTTCTCAATGAAGCGACTTGAAGCTGTCATGTTAACCCCAAAACCTCCAAGGTCTCTTGATCAGAAGGTCGGGATTAACCAAGACCTCAAACCATCGGTATGTCCTATATGAATTCCCTCTTCTATGCCCTGTCCACTAGTATCTATTAAATGTTCTGCATATAAATGCAATAAGACTATTGTTTACCCATCTACCATGAGTTCGCTTGAAAGACAAAATGGTTCCTAACATGGAATCATGGCGACAAGGTCACAAGTTAAAAACCCTTGTGCTGAAATCCCTTCTATGTTTCAAAACCACCCAATGCTTGACCAATGTGCACGTGTGTGCATGTTATATTAATTTCAGGCCTATGTTTCTCCGGTGCACACACGAAGAGACATGTCAAAGTATAAAACTATTGAACTACCAACATTCCATGAATTTGAAATCCTGGGAGAGTAGTTTCTGAACTGCAACATCCCTCATAATTTCAATATTTTTTTGTCAGGAAATGATCGCTGATCCTGAAGCAGAAACTTCAGAAGAGTTGCTAATCAAACAGTTAATGAGAGAGGACTTGGCAAAGGCATTAGACACTCTGAATCCAAGAGAAAAACAGGTGATTAAATGGAGATTTGGCCTTGAGGATGGTAGGATGAAGACATTGCAAGAAATCGGCGAACTTATGGGAGTAAGCAGGGAAAGGATACGGCAGATAGAATCGTGCGGATTCCGAAAGTTGAAAAACAAGAAAAGGACCAAGTATTTGCAGCAATATACTATGCCATGAGTATTTATAATTAATCACAACTATTACATTTCTTGAGGCTCATTTCTTTTGCAAATGTCATATTTTTGTATCATTAGCATAAGGTTTTAACCACATGAATAATTTTTTTATTTTTTAAGTTAGAGATTTATATGGTCTATAGTTTTGTGGATAGTAATGTTTATTATTAATGAAGAATGGATTGAGTCAGAAATGTGTTGGAAATATGTCATTACTGAAACTTTTTGATAAAAAAGTAAGAGATAAATTGTTAGTTCCGGACCTTATCTATAAGATTTTAAAGATGACAAAACATTTCAGACCGGATCGAGAGAAATCAGACTGACCAGAACGATCGCCCAAAACGGATCAAGCTGATAAGATGACAAAGAATATCAGACCGGATCGGATAATCAGACTGACCAGAACGATAGCTCAAAACAGAACAAGCTGATAAGGCATGTTACTTATCAGACCGGATCGATGGATTTCAGACTGACTAAATCGATGCTTCAGATCGATCTCAATCTCTATCAGATCAGAGCAGTCAAGGATACATAAAGAATGGTTCCTCAGTCCGAATCATTAACGGCTATTTATTGTAGCATTTAATGTCGTAATTAATGCTACAAAGGACCAAAGACTGAAGATTGCCATAAGAGGTAAGAAGACAAAGAAGAGCTTACCTGGCAGTCGCCGAAAGTATGAACCAGAACGGCAAGTGTCCTGAAGAAGAAGACTGTAGCCTACTCAGAGTTTAAGCAGAGTCAAAGTTGCACATTAAGGGAAATAATGTCGTTGGCACTTACAACTATAAAAGGATGCAACAAAAGGAATATAGACGACTCTCGCTGATCAATTGAAACACGCACAAGAAAGCAAAACAGCACAAGCTTACAAGCTCAGAAGCTCTCGAGCTGAAATTATTCTTAAGCACGATTACTTTGTAACATTTGATCATTTAGGATCACTGTGCGCATCTTGTGTTTTCTGTGTTGAAAAATAGAAGTGAGAAACATATTGTAACTGTCAGACAAAGTGTGTCTGAGCAGATCGAGTGACTAGGAGTTTCAGACTGGTAGTGAGGTAAATCCAGCCTGAATCGGGTTTGTACAACAGGATTGTATAAATCAAAGTCTTCTAGTATAAACCTTCCTTAATTGGAAGAAGGGGAGACGTAGAAGGATTACACCACCTTCGAACTTCCAGAAACATATCCTGTGTATTATCTTTCTGCACTTGTTATTTCATACTAGCCATCGAGCTGTTCTTACATATACAAGAACAGACCGTTCCGCACTTATACTTTCAGTGGTTTGTTCTGTACAAAAGTTGATTAAAAAACAGATTTCTTTCACTAATCCGAAAGAAATCACAAGGGATTAAATTTTACAAGGAGTGTTCATTCACCCCCCCCCCCCCCCTAAACACTCCGGACCGATCCTAACAAGTGGTATCAGAGCAAGTCATCTTAATCAGCACAAAGACACTTGAGCTGATGGCATCTTTCAACAAAATTCCTATGTTCTCAAAAGAAGACTATGATGACTGGAGAATCAGAATGCAAGCTCATCTGGCAGCTCAGGATGACGATATGTGGTTCGTCATCACTGATGGACCAATGAAGATTCTAAAAATAAATACAGCAGTCGCCATTACTGGTGGTGAACCACAAATGGTAGAGAAAGACAGATCCCTCTGGACGAATGAGGAAAGAAAGAAGGCAAATCTCGACAACGTTGCCAAAGACATCTTGTTCAAGACATTGGACAAGAACATGTTCAGCAAAATCAAAATGTGCTCTACTGCCAAAGAAATTTGGGAGAAGATAGCACAGCTATGCGAAGGCAACGACCAGACCAAAGAAAACAAGCTGACTGTTGCTCTTCAAAGATTTGAGGGCATAAAGATGAAGAGTGGAGAAACTCTAAATGAGTTTGATGAAAGAGTCACTGGCATCATAAATGAACTGAATGGTCTGGGGAAGGAATATTCTAACAGAGAGATCGCTCTGAAAGTTATGAGAGCTCTGCCAAAGGAATGGGATGTTAAGACCATTGCCATGAGGGAATCGAAAGATCTTAACAAGGTTGAACTTCATGATCTGTTTGCAGATCTTAAGGCCTATGAGTTTGAACTGATAAGCAGAGGTGAAGCAGAGCCATTCATCTCTCAACCAAACAAGGCCCTGGCAGCCATTCCAGACCAGATCGCCTCAACATCAGACCGATCCGCTGAACAGATAAGTAATGATGCTATGTCATTATTTATCAAGAAATTCGGTAAATTCATGTCTAAGAATAAGAGGAACTTCAAACCCTCTCATCATTATAAATCAAGAAAAGATGATGCTGTTAACGATCAGGCTTGCTACAATTGTGGTAAGATCGGACATTTTATTGCAGATTGCACCAGATCGAAGAAAGAAGAACGGAAAGAGAAACATCGTGATGATAGGAAGAAGAAGCACTACAAAGACCGCAAGAATCATGGAAAATCCCAAAAAGTCCTAGTAGCTGAAGAGGGAAACAGCAAATGGGCTCAGACAGACTCAGACTCGGAAAGCTCTGAATATTCTTCCAGCGAAAGCGAAGAAGAGATTCAATGTCTCATGGCAGACGAAGAGATGAGTCAGACAGACGAGGTATATGATCTTGACTCAAATGAATTTACACGAGAAGAGCTCATGTCCGCACTGCAAGACATGGCTAATGATTATATGATCTTAGCTGAATCATTTGATAAAAATAAAGCTAAAGCCAGTAATCAAATAGATGAGCACAATAAACCAAGCTGCTCTGAGCAGGGTGAGTGCAATAATCTAAAGATCGAGCTGAATAAGCTGAAAATCTCCTATGATCAGCTCCATGAAGAAAATAAAAGAATTAGCACACAAAATGCTAAGCTTTCTCATATATTCAAAACATGGACAAAATCCAGAACATCTTTGGAAGAATTACAAGAGGTTCAAAGAAACGTCGGTGATTTCACCGGCATAGGCTTTGACACCAAAGAATGCACCAAAGATGAGTCTAAGCTGTTGCTGGTAAAGAACCAAGTCAAACAAATGACATTTGTTAAATCCAGCACAGTATATGAGACTGAAGCACCTAAGATTCTAACAGGAGTCTCTTACGTGAATCAAAATCTGAGAAAAGGGATTGGTTATGTTGACCAAGCCAAAGAAAAGGCACCAGCAAGATTTGCGTCTATCAGACCAAATCCAAAGGTGCAAGATCGAAGGCAAGGAAGACAATACAATTACTATAATTCAAAACCGATTCAACGAAGATATAGACTACCTTATGAGAATCAAAGGTTTCCACAGCGCACACATTATCACACACAACATCGAAACAGACCAGCACACAGCACACCTTACACAAACAAGCCATTGAAGCTGATACAGGTGTGGGTTCCCAAATGGCTAATCCGTTTTGGACCCAAATAGGATTGGGTACCAACAATAATTATATTTGATGACAGGTACCGAAGAAGCTCGCATCAGACTGGTATTTGGACAGTGGGTGTTCCCGTCACATGACTGGAAACATCGAGCTGCTGTCTGAAGTCACAGAATGTACTGGACCCAAGATCATCTTCTGAGATAACTCAAAGGGTAAGACCGTGGGCAAGGGTAAGATTGTCCATGGTAACATTATTATCAATGATGTGCTGTTAGTTGAAAATCTGTGCTATAATCTGATTAGTATAAGTCAACTATGTGATAATGGTTATGCTGTAGAATTTCACAAACACACTTGCACTGTTAAATCATCAGACAGTATAACCTTGCTTATAGGAATCAGGAATGGAATACATATAAGATTAACTGGAATCATGCTCAACCTGATAATCCTACTTGCTTCATCGCTAACAATGATAATAAACATTGGCTGTGGCATAAGCGCTTGAATCATATAAACTTTAAGACTATTTCCAGCCTGTGTAAACATGATTTAGTTATCGGTCTGCCCAAGATCGACTTTTCTAAGGATAAGATCTGCGAAGCTTGCCAAATGGGCAAACAGATCAGATCATCCTTCAAAAACAAGAATGCTAAATCCTCCTCCCGCTGTTTAGAATTATTGCATATGGACTTGTTTGGTCCTATACCAATAACAAGTTTAGGGGGAATGCGGTATACTCTTGTTGTTATTGATGATTACTCACGCTTTACATGGACTATATTCTTGAGCAGTAAAGATCAGACCGGTCCGAAGTTGATCAAGCTGCTGAAACGCACTCAGAATGAGAAATCATCCAGCATAGACAGGATTCGTAGTGACAAAGGCACTGAATTTTCAAATCAGAATCTTGAATCCTTTCTAGAAGATCATGGAATCAAGCATGAGCCGCTCGAACTCCTCAACAGAATGGAGTTGCAGAACGAAGAAACAGAACGCTCAAGGAAGCAGCAAGAACAATGCTTGCTGATTTTGGTATTTCGCAAAAGTTCTGGGCAGAAGCTGTAAACACTGCTTGCTATACTCAAAATCGGTCTATGATCAACAAGAAGCTGAACCTCACCCCATATGAAATATGGACTGGTAACAAACCATCTATTTCTCACTTTCATGTTTTTGGCTGCAAATGCTTCGTTCATAACAATGGTAAGAATCATCTTACAGCATTTGAAGCTAAGTCAGATAATGGAATATTCTTGGGATATTCATAAACTAGTAAAGCTTATAGAATTTTCAATAATCGTACCTTAACGGTAGAAGAATCTGTTCATGTAGTTTTTGATGAATCTTTATGTGTTGAGGGCAACAAAGAATCAATTCAAAATCAGATGGAAAATATCCATCTCGAAGCTAACAGTGATGATGAGATTGTAGCTAACAGGTCAAGAGATAATCCACCAGAACCAGAAGTACCAGACAGACCGGATCAAGGAATTGAAGCTTCTTCAGATCAAGCTGATCCGGATGATCTTCACTCAAATATTAAAGCAGATGCTGATCATGCTGCTACTACTCATCCGACCGGACCAGACAATCCAGATTCAAGCTATCGATGGACTAAGAAGCATCCACCTAATCTAGTAATTGGTAGTCCCTCTGCACCGATCAGAACCAGAGGACAGATGATGGATGAATTCACACATGCTGCTTTCATCTCAACTCTGGAACCTAAGAAGATCGATGAAGCTCTAACTGATTTCAACTGGATTAAGGCCATGCAAGAAGAGCTAAATCAATTCGAACAAAATCAAGTTTGGAGTCTAACCCCCAGACCAAGCGATCTGCCTGTCATTGGAACCAGATGGGTTTCAGAAATAAGCTGGACGCAGATGGAACTGTGGTTAGAAACAAAGCCAGACTGGTGGCACAAGGATTCAGACAAGAAGAAGGAATCGACTTCGATGAATCATTTGCAGCAGTCGCCAGACTTGAAGCCATCCGAATTTTTCTTGCATATGCTGCCTTTAAAGACTTCAAAGTATATCAGATGGATGTTAAGAGCGCCTTTCTTAATGGAAAGCTTCAGGAAGAAGTCTATATTGAGCAACCACCTGGATTTCAGAACCATTTGTATCACAATCATGTATACCTACTGAATAAAGCAGTGTATGGTCTGAAACAAGCTCCAAGAGCCTGGTATGACACTCTATCTCAATTCTGCTGAACCATGATTTTCAGATCGGCTCAGTAGATAAAACTCTCTTTAAAATTTATTAAGGGGGAACATACCCTATTAGTTCAGATTTACGTTGATGACATAATCTTTGGGTCAACTAACCCCAAATTGTGCGAGAAATTTTCTAAGTTAATGCAGGGACAGTTTGAGATGAGCATGATGGGAGAACTTTCATTCTTTTTGGGTCTCCAAGTAAAACAGCTCAACAATGGTATTTTCATCAACCAGACCAAGTATACCAAAGAGCTCCTCAGGAGATTTGGAATGGAAACATGCTCAACTGCATCAACTCCAATGAGTCCAACAATCAAGTTAGACAAAGATGAAGGGGGAACGGCAGTTGAGGTAACCATGTATAGAGGACTAATCGGATCGCTATTGTATCTTACAGCGAGCCGGCCTGATATTATGTTCTCAGTCTGTATGTGCGCCAGATTTCAGTCAGAACCAAAGCAATCACATTTTATTGCTGCCAAGCGTATTCTGAAATACTTAAAAGGATCTCAGAACGTTGGTCTTTGGTACTCCAAAGATTCAAACTTCAGCCTGATCGGATATTCAGACGCAGACTACGCTGGGTGTAAGATTGATCGTAAAAGCACCAGTGGAACATGTCAATTTCTAGGTGAAAGATTGATCTCTTGGTTCAGTAAAAAGCAGACATCGATTGCCACATCTACAGCTGAAGCAGAGTATCTAGCCGCTGGAAGCTGTTGCGCTCAAATGCTCTGGATTCAACACCAGCTCAAAGACTATGGCATCCAAGCTGTTGACTCTCCGATGTTTTGCGACGACACAAGTGCAATCGCTATAACGTATAATCCAGTTCTGCACTCTCGAACAAAGCACATTGATATACGCCATCATTTTATTCGAGATCATGTTGGCAAAAAGGAAATTCGGATCGAGCACATCTCAACAGAGCAGCAAGCAGCAGACATCTTCACCAAACCGCTCACAGAGGCTAAGTTTAATTATTTCCGTCAAATTCTTGGTTTAATTGACTTATCTTAATAGTTTAGATGTTCTCTTACTTTCGCACTTAAAGATTTTTGTTGCCACAGATCGATAATACAATGTTCAGAAAGACACAGACCGGTCCGAACTTTCAGACCGATCCATGTCAATCTGATGTTATCCCATGATCTGTCTGGTCAATACATCTTTTGTACAAAAACAGCCCGGACTGATCACATTTTAACCGCCTTATCTATCTGTTATCCTGACCGTTTATTTTGAATTTCTTTTTATCAGTCATCGAGATAAAGACACGTGTCTTCTCTCTCCTATTTAGCGGGCTGAACATTTCATCTTCTTTCACTTTTTACAATTTACCGCTATCTGTTTTCTTATTCTCTCACTCTCCTAAATCTTCGCACTCGTTTACCTTCACTCCAATGGCTACAATTACTCACAACTCTCTCTCCGTTGAGTTTAATGATATTTACAGGGCAGAAGATGCAGAGATGGTGTCCATCTTCCGAGCTTTGGAATCATCTGGTCTGAGAAACTTTCTGGAGTGCGGCACAATTGTTTATGAATCAGAAATCCGCGAACTATTCGCCAATGCCGTCTCCCAGAAGACATCAATATCCACTATTGTCAAGGGCAAATCTTTTGAGATCTCGCCGATGACGCTGGCCAAAACCTTTGGCCTCCCCAATTCCGGATTGACAGAATTTGGACAGATTCCTCAAGCGTCACTCTCAGCTCTTCAAGGAAAGATCTCTATTTTTGGCCACCGCCTGCATCCCTCGTTTAAAAAGAAGGAAATGCTCTTTCATTTCCAGGTGCTGTGCGAAATCGTTGGCAAACCTCTGTTGGGCAAAGCAGGAAGTTTTGACGCTGTAACCGCAGAGAAGTTCAGGGCTATGGCGGCTATTGTATCCGGACAGAAGATGAACTGGTCCGTGATTCTTTTTGGAGTTCTGATGGAAACGGTGATTGCATCCAAACAGGCCGTATGCTTTGCTGTTCCTCTCAGCAAGCTACTGGAGTCCTTAGACATCGAGCTGGGAAAGCAGTCCGCTCTCAGTCCCTTCAAGATTCTAAACTCCAAAGGGCTAGCACTGCTGAAGTCCAAGAGTGCTCCGCCTACTCCTGCCACTCTGGCTGCAGTCAAGATTGAGAAGGGCGAAGAACAAGCTGTTGCGCGCAAACCTCGGGTCAAGCGAAAGCTGACCATCCAGACTGATTCTGAAGAAACTCAGTCTGCTCCCTCGCCACCAACCCAGCCACTTCCCAAGAAGCCCAGAACCCAGATTACCAAACCAATCAAAACTTTACCCCTACCCATTTTGCCACCAACTAAAGCCACCCCTGCACCCCAACCTTCAAAACAAATTTCAACCACTTCAACCCCTGCACCCAAAGTCACCGTTAGACTTCCCTCTGTCATTCCCGTGGTCAAAGGGATAGTTATCACTGAGTTGGGAGATTATACCCAATCAGGAATCAAGTCCCCTTCCTCCACCGGCAAGGGAAAAACCATTCTCTCCGAACCCCTCTCCTCTAAACCCAAATCTGCAGCGCAGACAGCCATCGACATTGCTATGGAGGATGTTGATGAGAAGGTGAAGGGACTCATTGTGGTCTTTGATGAATACGTCCAGTACCGGACTATCAACCACATTGAGATGTTCTTCGGAAAGTTGAGCAGACTGAAGAAGATGGAAGAGGAAGTTCTGAAAGGAACAGAGACCGATGATGTTCGGCTTGCTGTGCAGCGCAAAGAGCTATTTACGGCAATTCAAAGATTCAGACTGGCCACTCTGCTCCTAACTGCTAAGAAAGAGAACTTCGATCCAAATGCTCCAAGTGCCAGAGATGATGGGGCAGTTATTGCTCAATTAGAGATGGATGTTCATGCTCTTCACTTAGCTCTCCGTTTTCAACGACAGAAGATCAGTATATCCACTCCAGCAACCAGCCCGGATCATCCTTCTGCAAGCAAATCTCTGGCAGAACCTTTTGTTGAAGTTATTCCCTCTGGGGAAGCAGACCAGACTGAAGATCAGCCAGCAGCACAACCTGCAGAACCAGCCGCAGATCAGCCTGCAGATCAAGCAGCAGCTCAGACTGCAGAGCTAGTACCAGATCAGCCAGCAGATCAGACAGCGGAGCAGCCATTGCCTAATGCTCCGTCTGCTACAGATGATGAACCATTGAATGTATTGTTGGACTCTCCAACAACATCTATTCCTTTGGGGTCATCAGCCTCCCGTGCACAAATCAGTCCAACCGCAGCTCTTGCAACAATTGACGCACCAGACTTCATCGATCCGGATTTAGTGGTGTCTACAGTTGTTGCAGCTTTACAGATTGAGGAGCCTCTCAGTCCCAGCACTCCTCCGGGACAATCAGATGAAGATCTGGCCTTCATTCAAGAATTTTCTTCGGATTTGGTCACCCTGATCCGATCCGAAAGTCATCAGGCTGCCATATCTTCCATTATGCCGATTGCTGAAGAAGATGATCCTGCACTGTCATCATCAGATCACTCTCCCAGCCGGCTATCTGATGCACCTCCATCACTGGCACGGACTCTCCAGCATTTCTCTGACAACTGCATGTCACTCTCTCAACGTGTTCTAAGAAGTTCATCAAGGTCAGAGGCTCACCGCTTTGGACTTTGATTCATTCAAAGAGAAGATGACATCCAGTATAAGCAGCCTTCAGCGAGGCCTGAATGATCTGTTTTCTCAGCAAGCCACTTATAAGAACAGCCTGAGAAAAGACCAGATCGAGCTGGCCACTGAAGTCCGAGCATCTGTTGCCAATTCCCTCCGCGCTCAAGACGTTCGTCTTGACGCTATCAGCGCGCAGCTTGCACAAGTTGTTGATTTTCTTCAAGAGATTGCTGCTGACAAAAGGGGGGAAAAGAAGAAAGACTTCAAGCCGCCTCAAACTTCAAGAAGATAGCAGTCTCGCTGATTAAATTTTTAGACTGACTGTATGCGAGATTTTTTATCAATAAAAATCTTTCTTTATTAAGTCCTTGTTCATTTATTTTGAACTTTAATAAAGGCTTAATCGATCCAACTTAATAATGTTCATTTATTTTGAACAAAGAGGAAGTAATCGATCCGAAAGTTTTCGCTTCAGAGTTCTTATCAGACTAGTTAAACAGACTTGGAAGCTAGGTTTTGTCATCATCAAAAAGGGGGAATTTGTTAGTTCCGGACCTTATCTATAAGATTTTAAAGATGACAAAACATTTCAGACCGGATCGAGAGAAATCAGACTGACCAGAACGATCGCCCAAAATGGATCAAGCTGATAAGATGACAAAGAATATCAGACCGGATCGAGGATAATCAGACTGACCAGAACGATAGCTCAAAACAGAACAAGCTGATAAGGCATATTACTTATCAGACCGGATCGATGGATTTCAGACTGACTAAATCGATGCTTCAGATCGATCTCAATCTCTATCAGATCAGAGCAGTCAAGGATGCATAAAGAATGGTTCCTCAGTCCGAATCATTAACGGCTGTTTATTGTAGCATTTAATGTCGTAATTAATGCTACAAAGGACCAAAGACTGAAGATTGTCATAAGAGGTAAGAAGACAAAGAAGAGCTTACCTGACAGTCGCCGAAAGTATGAACCAGAACGGCAAGTGTCCTGAAGAAGAAGACTGTAGCATACTCAGAGTTTAAGCAGAGTCAAAGTTGCACATTAAGGGAAATAATGTCGTTGGCACTTACAACTATAAAAGGATGCAACAAAAGGAATATAGACGACTCTCGCTGATCAATTGAAACACGCACAAGAAAGCAAAACAGCACAAGCTTACAAGCTCAGAAGCTCTCGAGCTGAAATTATTCTTAAGCACGATTACTTTGTAACATTTGATCATTTAGGATCACTGTGCGCATCTTGTGTTTTCTGTGTTGAAAAATAGAAGTGAGAAACATATTGTAACTGTCAGACAAAGTGTGTCTGAGCAGATCGAGTGACTAGGAGTTTCAGACTGGTAGTGAGGTAAATCCAGCCTGAATCGGGTTTGTACAACAGGATTGTATAAATCAAAGTCTTCTAGTATAAACCTTCCTTAATTGGAAGAAGGGGAGACGTAGAAGGATTACACCACCTTCGAACTTTCAGAAACATATCCTGTGTATTATCTTTCTGCACTTGTTCTTTCATACTAGCCATCGAGCCGTTCTTACATATACAAGAACAGACCGTTCCGCACTTATACTTTCAGTGGTTTGTTCTGTACAAAAGTTGATTAAGAAACAGATTTCTTTCACTAATCCGAAAGAAATCACAAGGGATTAAATTTTACAAGGAGTGTTCATTCACCCCCCTCTAAACACTCCGGACCGATCCTAACATAAATGTCCAAACCAACTAACACTGAATTATTATTTCATAACATACTGAAGAATGGGATATGTAGCTGTGAATCTGTTTTTTTTTTTTTTTTTATATATAATAAAGAAATATGAAATGTTGATCTTTAGGTATATATTTTATTTTAATGATATACTATGATTAGTTTTTGAGAATATTTTTGTCCCCCAGTATTGAATAAATCAACAGAATATGTATAAGAATTTCATAATTATAATATGAATGTTGCCAGGAAAATTAGTTAAACATGAAGCTTCCTTAATTTATTTTTATTCAAAATATCACATGGCATAAAATAACATAAACTGATGAGTAAAGGTACTTTCAAATTATACCCTTTCCAAACCACAAAAAAAAATAAAAAAAAATCATCAAAATGATTGAACCATTTTATATTTAAAAACAGTATGACGTCAGTGAAAAATACATGATACACGAATGTTTAATGCTATCTTTTGGGCATTGCCCTAAAGGTGGATCCAATGGTCCATAATGAGTTATCTCTAAATTTTTTAAAGTGAACTGTCGTAAGTACCAACACAAACACAAATGGTGGTCATAAATAGTGACCATTCATTAACTTAATAAATTCCTAAAATAGTTATCATATTAAATTTTCCATAATCAATAATATAAATTCACATTATTAATATTTGGAATATAAGCAATAAAAAATATATGTTTTTATTGCTCACATACAATGTAAGCCTCTAGTTTTGATATCATTAGTTTTGTTTCCATAAACCTACCTGTATCATCCTTTTATTCATGTGATTAATTTAATCGTATAATTAAACTCTTCTTATTAATTTTATTTCTTAATTTATTGTACTCACCCTGTTCCGAGGTGTAAAGTAATGGAATCGAATTGAAGAGTTCCAACGGAGAAAAGTGAAGATGATCCACAATCAAGCTAGGGGCCTAAGATTTTACTCAAGGCAAATCAACATAGCAAAGTCAAGCTTACACGCTATGACAAATTTTAATGGAATTGCAAATTATCACATTGACAATTGTAAATCCAACATGGCAAATGTGTCAACTACAATTCCAATTACAATGATAAAAGACAACTTGTAAATATGTAAGCTTTTGATAAAGTGCACTTGTAATGCCACATGACATTGCAAGTATAATCTTTTTTTTTTTGGTTTTTTAAAAATTTCAAATTGATTTATAAATATTACATATATAATTATTATAAGTATTATTATTATCTAAATATTATGTTTATGATTAAATGCATAAATGATATAAATAATATTATTAAAGTATATAAATATTATATATATTATTTTAATAATAATATTATTTTATGAATAATATTTATAATTAAAGTATAAATAATATTATAACTAATATAAATATTATTATTAAAGTAGTAAATAATATAAATATTATATTTATAATTAAAGTATAAATATTATTATATAAATTGTTGGAACATATTTCTAATTTTTTGTGATGACAAACATCTACGGTTTGAACCATATACTGACGAGAAGGCAACCGACTGACTCTACAAAAATCTACCGGAAGAAATAGTCTACTGCTTCAACCATAGTCTATCGGATGCAAAGAGTAAAAGTCTACAGGATGCAAATAATAAAAGTATACCGGATGAGAAAAGTAGAAGTCTACTGGATCAGGGTAATCGAAGCCCACTGGCGAGTGCACTGGCAATATCTCTGAAAGATACCAACAGACGTTTGAGAAGACATCAATTGATTTTAGTTCAACAGACTAAGTCACTAAGGAGAAGTCAGCAGATATAAGAGTGAAACATGACAAAGAGCTTAACAAATTTATTCTGACATATAGTACAACAAAGCGCCGCATTACCATATGAACGCCACCAATCTCGTCAAAATAAATTAGTCGTTGTGAACAAAATTGGAGAAGACAAAATGAATTTGGACGTAAATCAGGAAGCTGATTTTACTCGGTTCTTTCTAATTGAAGATAGTGTTCGTTAGACTTTTTAGTCTATAAATACGTCAACGAGCAGATTGAAGAAAATCTCTCTGAATTGTTGAATCTCTACGCACGCATACAAGCAAAACAAAAACTTTCAAACACTCACTGAAATATTCTGAAGTTTGCAGAGCAGTATATGAGCCTTCAACGTGATCTTGAAAATTAAGTATTCAAGTCTACTGCTCAAGAACACTCACACAAGAATAGAGTTTTATATATTTTGAGAGAGTGTTGAGAAACTCATTGTAATACTCAGACGTTGTTCTGAAGTAATTTTATTATAGTTGTGAATCTGTGTGTTAGGAGTTTAGGCAATCTGTGTGGGTTTCTAAGTAGGTTGTATGTAAGTAATCCAATGAGCATACAACGCAGCGGAATAAAATTTTTATGGATTACTAAACACCGGATCTATACATAGGGATTCATATCGGATAAAGGTTTTACGAAGGTCTCACCCTTGTAGCGTGTTTGAGCAGATTCCACGGAGCAGCACCACGTCCAACGTCTCCTTCGAGTCACTATCAAAACTTGTCTAGTTTTGCCTCCACGGTATCCACACGATCAAATCGGGTGAAGGGATAGTCTAAGAACAAGTTGCTAGACTCGTTCTTAGACCGGAACAAGGAACACTCTCGATTCACAATCGAATAATCGCCGGAATTCACAATCTCTCCTCGGCTATCAAAGAAAAATCGAGAGCATATTATGAAGAGGCGGCCGAGTTCTTGTGTAGGTTAGAATGATTAAGCGTGTCTTACAATTAATCATAACCTTGTATTTATATTATAAGATTTAATTAAGGTTTAAGGCTTTCTTAAAGTCTCATGGGCCCAAACCCATGATTTAATTAAATCTTTATAATCTTTTAATTAAGACTCTTCTTAATTAATTAATTCATCCAATGAATTTAATTTCCCTTCTCGATTTAATCTTTTGTGCGACCCGATAGGATCTTGTAATGTTGGGAGTGACATAAAATCTCATTTTATGTCACAAGCGATGAGCGGTATCTAGCAACACATCAAGGCTACCCAAATTACAAGAATGTCATTGACTCGACATAACCTAAGAACTTGTGATAATATTAATCTTGTAATTTAGTCCCTTTGTCCAATGTGTTTAGATTGAACACGAGTCATGGAATAGTCATACTCGTCTATTCAATCTTTATTTCTTGATCCCCAAGTAGAACTAGAATAAACGAATAAGCTCGATACCTCATATCGACTCATTCGAGCATGGCCATGCTTTTAGTTCTCACTTGATCAATGGCCAAACACATCTCCTGTTATATAGGAGGGACAAATCCTATCTCGATCAGTCAACATCGCTCTACATAATTCGTAGTGTATCCAATAGTCGCCTTTATAGATTACCATGTTACGGGTAACGTTTGACAATATCAAGATACATAACTCCTTATGTTGGGATCTCTGATGATCACAAGTCGTAAGGATTACATACATTATTATCACTATGAGAATTGCATATGACGATCATTTAACTATCCATGTTGCATTCTCATGGTGGGTCTGTCCAGTACATCGTTCTCTAACATGTACCCATGTATTGATTTGATATCTCATATCAATGAACAATTCATCAATCAATACATACTAGTCTCTATGTATTATCATTATCCTGATTCATGATAATACTTGACTAGGGACAATGTTTAAGAATAATACAATATTATTCTAAGGACATTAACATATATATTTATTCACATTGCACAGTTAAAAGAATAATATATAATAATGAATTGCCATTCATAAAATCATATTACATTGTATGTCATAAACAATCATATAATGATATGTCTTAGGGCATATCCCAACAAATCTCCCACTTGCACTAAGACCACTCAGACATATACCTAATGCCTAGAGATCTAGTATGACGATCATGCTTCTGCTGTGACGGTGGCTTCGTCAATGGGTCAGATACATTATCATCTGTTGGTACTTTGCATATTTTAACATCTCCCCTTTCAATGATTTCTCGAATGAAATGTAAACGCCTAAGTATGTGCTTGGATCTTTGGTGAGATCTAGGTTCCTTAGCCAATGCGATAGCTCCATTGTTGTCACAATAGAGTTCTATCGGATCTTTAATGCTAGGCACCACTCCAAGTTCAGAAATGAACTTCCTAATCCAAACATCTTCCTTTGCTGCATCCGAGGCAGCAATATACTCAGCTTCCGTTGTAGAATCGACTACTGTTTCTTGCTTTGAACTCTTCCAGCTCACAGCACCTCCATTTAGGCAATACAAATATCCAGATTGCGATCGAAAATCATCTTTGTCAGTTTGGAAGCTTGCATCAGTGTAACCCATTACATTGAGCTCTTCCTCACCTCCATAAATCAAGAATGTATCCTTAGTTCTTCTCAAGTACTTCAGGATATTCTTGACAGCAATCCAGTGACCTTCACCTGGATCAACTTGATATCTGCTCGTCATGCTCAAAGCATACGATACATCGGGACGAGTACATATCATGGCATACATGATAGATCCAATAGCTGATGCATATGGGATCTTACTCATGCGTTGTCTCTCATCTGGTGTTGAAGGACACTGTCTTCGAGAGATATATACCATGTGTCATAGGCACGAATCCTTTCTTTGATTCTTGCATGCTAAACCTTTTAAGCACTTTGTCTATGTATGTACTTTGACTTAGGCCAAGAAGCCTTCTCGATCTATCTCTATAGATCTTGATTCCTAATACATAGGTGGCTTCTCCCAAGTCTTTCATCGAAAAGCAATTCCCTAGCCAAATCTTTACAGATTGTAAGGCAGGGATATCATTCCCAATGAGAAGTATGTCATCTACATACAACACTAGGAAAATGATTACGCTCCCACTGACCTTCTTGTAGACACAAGGTTCATCCTCATTTTTGATAAAACCAAACTCTTTGATTGCATCATCAAAACGAAGATTCCAACTCCGAGAAGCTTGCTTCAATCCATAAATGGATCGCTGTAGCTTGCATATCTTTCCAGCATCCTTTGGATCGACAAAACCCTCGGGCTGTGTCATGTACACATCCTCGAGCAGATTTCCATTAAGGAAAGCTGTTTTGACATCCATCTGCCAGATTTCATAATCATGAAATGCAGCTATTGCAAGTAAGATCCTTATGGATTTAACCATGGCCACTGGTGAAAAGGTTTCATCATAGTCAATACCATGAATTTGTTTGAATCCTTTTGCAATCAGCCGACCTTTATAGGTTTGCACGTTACCATCCATATCGGTCTTTTTCTTGAAAATCCATTTGCACCCTATGGGTCGTACCCCTTCAGGTGGATCAACCAAAGTCCATACTTGGTTTGCATACATGGATTCCATCTCAGATTTCATGGCATCTTGCCATTTCTCAGAATCAGTGCCCATTATAGCTTGTTGATAAGATGACGGCTCATCCTCATCAATAAGTAGTAAGTCACCTTGTTGGGTCACAAGAAATCCATATCTCTGTGGCTCCCGGTGTTCTCTTACAGACCTACGCTGGGCTTGTGTCTCTTGAGCAGGTACTTCTTCCACAATAGTTTGCGGTGCCTGCTCTGTTTCCATCTCAATCTCAGGTTCAGTGTTTTCTTGTGGTTGAACTTCACTAAGTTCTATTTTTCTCCCACTGGTTTTTTTAGAAATAAATTCTCTTTCAAGAAATACACCAGTCCGATCAACAACTACTTTGTTCTCGGTGGGATAATAGAAATAGTATCCTTTCGTTTCCTTAGGATACCCCACAAATAAACACTTATCAGATTTGGGTCCAAGTTTGTTAGTGGCGTGACGTCTAACGAAAGCCTCACAACCCCAAATTTTCATAAAAGACATACTAGGACGCTTCCCAGTCCATATCTCATATGGTGTCTTTTCCACTGATTTAGATGGAACACGGTTCAGTAAGAAAATCGCTGTTTCTAGAGCGTGTCCCCAAAACGATATCGGATGATCTGCATGACTCATCATTGATCTAACCATGTCTAACAAGGTTCGATTTCTCCTCTCGGATACACCATTCCATTGTGGAGTATACGGAGGAGTGAGTTGTGAGACTATCCCACACTCCTTTAGATAGTCATGAAACTCTTGGCTCAAGTATTCACCTCCTCGATCTGATCGAAGGATTTTGATACTTTTGCCAAGTTGGTTTTGTACTTCATTCTTGAAATCTTTGAACTTTTCAAAGGTTTCATGATTATGCTTCATTAGGTACACATACCCATATCTACTGAGGTCATCAGTAAATGTAACGAAGTATTGAAAACCACCTCTAGCTTGTGTACTTATTGGTCCACATACATCACTATGTATTAGTCCCAATAAAACATTTGCCCTTTCAATATGTCCCTTGAAAGGGGCTTTAGTCATCTTGCCCATTAAACAAGATTCGCATGTTTCATATGATTCAAAATCAAATGAATCTAATACTCCATCCTTATGAAGTTTAGATATGCGGTTCTCGTTTATGTGGCCCAAGCGACAATGCTAGAGATAAGTCGGATTACAATCATTATTTTTAATCCTTTTAGTATTTATGTTATAGACAGGTATATCAAGATTTAATAAATAAAGACCATTCACCATTTGTGCACTAGCATAAAACATATCATTTAAATAAATGGAACAACAGTTGTCCTTTATAATAAATGAGAATCCATACTTGTCCAAACAAGAAATAGAAATAATGTTTTTGATAATTGAAGGCACAAAATAACAATCTTTTAAAATCAACGATAAACCAGAAGGCAAAGATAAATGATAATCCCCTATAGCTAATGCAGCAACTCTTGCTCCATTTCCAACTAGGAGATCAACTTCGCATTTCGCCAACAATCTACTCTTTTTGAGGTCCTGCACATTTACACAAATGTGAGATCCACATCCAGTATCTAATACCCATGATGAAGAAGTAGATAAATTGACTTATAACAAAAATACCTGAAGTGGAAGTCACACTTCCTTTCTTTAGATCCTCCAGATATACTTTGCAATTTCTTTTCCAATGGCCGGTCTCACCGCAATGGAAACAGTTCCCTTCCTTCGCTATCCCTCCCTTTTGTTTCAGTGCAGACGACTTTGGCTTAGATTTAACAAAGACCTTCTTGTTCTTCTTGAAGTTCTTAGCTTTAGTCTTTCCTTTGTTCTTATTCACAATAAGAACATTAGTCGGTTTAGACTTCTTGCTATTTGCTTCAAAAGTTCTAAGCATACCAAGTAACTGTGGTAGTGTCTTTTCAATTTCGATCATATAGTAATTTAAGACAAATTGACTGAAGCTTTCAGGCAACGATTGCAAGATCACGTCAGTGGCCAACTCTTGGTCCAAAGGAAAACCCAGCTTCTCCAGATTCTCAATATACCCAATCATCTTGAGGCATGAGTTCCAACCAGACTTCCTTCTACCATTCTACACTGGAATAACGCCTTAGAGACGTCATACCTCTCTTGTCTTGCTTGTTGTTGGTACAGTTGCTTAAGGTGCTCGATCATATCAAACGCCTCCATTTCCTCATGTTGCTTCTGAAGCTCAGAGTTCATGGTGGCAAGCATAAGGCACCCAACATCAAGTGCGTCACTTTGATGCTTCTTGTAAGCATCCTTTTCGGCTCTTGTAGCCGTTAGGGGAGGTTCCTCAGCAGGTAAGGGTTTCTCTAGGACATATTGTTTCTTTTCTTGTTTGAGGACTATCCTCAAGTTCCTATGCCAGTCTAGGAAATTTGTCCCATTTAATTTGTCCTTCTCAAGGACCGATCGCAGTGATAAAGTGCTTGTTACGTTGTTAGTTGCCATGGAAATCTACAATATAAATATGCAAAATAAGTTTATGATTTAATCATTTAACATGGTCTTATATTAAATGATGCTCCCACTATTTTGTTTAAAAAATATCAACCCTCAAAACCTTTAGTGGGCCAAGATCCATATTTCGCCTAATCTTGAGTTAGCTTTGGCTAATCGCCCAAGACTCGGTTATTTAGGTAGACAACACTTTGTCAATTACATCACATATAATTCTTGGATAGTTGGACGAACAACGCTTTGTTCAATTCATCAAATGAATTATTATACAACCTATGCCTCTAGGTTCCCAATCCTATTGAGATAACCTAGTTAAGTCGTACCCAATTTAAAGTATAACGGATATCACTTTTATCCTTTCGCGCCTTACTAAGATTGCCACGGTGCTTTGCTTTGGCAAACCCACATATGTACAATCGAAGTTTTTTGACGAGTACTTTTAATTTTGGAAAGCATCTAAAACTTAATATTTCAGAGGGATTTATTGATCTCATGATTAGTTTGATAATTTAAAATATGTCCACTACATATAGTTGTATACATATATACATATATGTGTAATACAATTATCAATCTAAAACATAAGATAAATCATGCATCAACATACATAATTAAACGTGACATGGTTATAGCCCCTACTAACGATTTTCTCAAGCCAATGAGAAAATCCTAAGAGTCAACCTAAGGTAACTTCACAAGCACCTTCCTTTGGCTCCAATTTGTAAATGGCCTCCTCATCCCGACACGATGCTCCATCTTCATTGATCACCATCAACAATTAAACTATACTATTTACAAGATATAGAATACCTCAATTTACATTCGAGGGGAACATAGGGGAGGGATAACATTTAGAATAAAATAGAGAAAGCACGACACGCAGGTCGTATTATAAATTACAAACATTCACAAATCCTATCTAATAGGTCAAAGGGCTATAACCACGCACCATGCTCAAACAACACATAAAGCATGCATTAACATTTAATTAATTAAATTCTAAACATTTTAAATTTAATTCTAATTAAAACTGTAAAATAGAATTTTGAAAAATTATCGTACGCTCGGGACATCACATGCCACGAACTAAAGCGACTAAGCCACGAACCAGCATGGTTCGAACCACAAAAGCACACGGCTGGACCAATTTTTGGGCCTAGGGTTCGAAACCCTAGCCCATGGCAGAACCATGACCGAGCGGCGGCGCGCTAGGGTTCCAAACCCTAGCCGCCGTGCACCACATTGAGTTTTTCATCGAGCCAACTTGTTTAAAACGCCGTAATTCATGAGCCACGAGCCACGAGCCACGATCCAACCAGGCACAGTTCATGATGGTGGCGGCTTAACCATCTCGAGCCAAGGGTTCGAAAAACCCTAGCCCTAATGTGGTGTAGCCGTCGACACTCATAATTCCGTGGACCATGATCGAACCAACTTGCACCTTCTCAATACTTTATCGAGCCAATAGAGTTCAAAACCCTAGATAGTGCGACGGTGGCTGAGCCCATGCATTCCCAACCAAGAGGGTTCGAAACCCTTCTTACATGTTGGCGGCGGCCGAGAGCCATGGTGACTAGGGTTCGAAACCCTAGCCCTTTTGCGGCGGCTGCTCGGCCATGCACGAGCCAAAGGGTTCGAAACCCTAGCAACATGCGGCGGCCGTGAGCTCTATGTTAGCCAATGGCTCGGTTTTGATCACAAATTATCATATATTTTGGTCCGTCAATTATATCATATATTATATACGATGATTTTCACAAACTCGATTTATTCCATATCATATATGAAAATACAGTTTAAAAGCATGCAATATTAGTTCTAATATGATTAACATAATTTAATCACATAAATCCGATATGAGCCTTGTACACGGCTCTGATACCACTGTAAGTAATCCAATGAGCATACAACGCAGCGGAATAAAATTTTTATGGATTACTAAACACTGGATCTATACATAGGGATTCATATCGGATAAAAGGTTTTACGAAGGTCTCACCCTTGTAGCGTGTTTGAGCAGATTCCACGGAGCAGCACCACGTCCAACGTCTCCTTCGAGTCACTAGCAAAACTTGTCTAGTTTTGCCTCCACGGTATCCACACGATCAAATCGGGTGAAGGGATAGTCTAAGAACAAGTTGCTAGACTCGTTCTTAGACCGGAACAAGGAACACTCTCGATTCACAATCGAATAATCGCCGGAATTCACAATCTCTCTTCGGCTATCAAAGAAAAACCGAGAGCATATTATGAAGAGGCGGCCGAGTTCTTGTGTAGGTTAGAATGATTAAGTGTGTCTTACAATTAATCATAACCTTGTATTTATATTATAAGATTTAATTAAGGTTTAAGGCTTTCTTAAAGTCTCATGGGCCCAAACCCATGATTTAATTAAATCTTTATAATCTTTTAATTAAGACTCTTCTTAATTAATTAATTCATCCAATGAATTTAATTTCCCTTCTCGATTTAATCTTTTGTGCGACCCGATAGGATCTTTGAATGTTGGCAGTGACATAAAATCTCATTTTATGTCGCAAGCATTGAGCGGTATCTAGCAACACATCAATGCTACCCAAATTACAAGAATGTCAATGACTCGACATAACCTTTAGAACTTGTGATAATATTAACCATGTAACTTAATCCCTTTGTCCTTTGTGTTTAGATTGAACACGAGTCATGGAATAGTCATACTCGTATATCCAATCTTTATTTCTTGATCCCCAAGTAGAACTAGAATAAACGAATAAGCTCGATATCTCATATCGACTCATTCGAGCATGGCCATGCTTTTTAGTTCTCACTTGATCAAGGGCCAAACACATCTCCTGTTATATAGGAGGGACAAATCCTATCTCGATCAGTCAACATCCCTCTACATAATTCGTAGTGTATCCAATAGTCGCCTTTATAGATTACCCTGTTACGGGTAACGTTTGACAATATCAAGATACATAACTCCTTATGTTGGGATCTCTGATGATCACAAGTCGTAAGGATTACATACATTATTATCACTATGAGAATTGCATATGACGATCATATAACTATCCATGTTGCATTCTCATGGTGGGTCTGTCCAGTACATCGTTCTCTAACATGTACCCATGTATTGATTTGATATCACAATCAATGAACAATTCATCAATCAATACATACTAGTCTCTATGTATTATCATTATCCTGATTCATGATAATACTTGACTAGGGACAATGTTTAAGAATAATACAATATTATTCTAAGGACATTAACAAATATATTTATTCACATTGCACAGTTAAAAGAATAATATATAATAATGAATTGCCATTCATAAAATCATATTACATTGTATGTCATAAACAATCATCTAATGATATGTCTTAGGGCATATCCCAACATTGTATACTGAAAAGTGTAAACCAAAGTCTTCTAGTGTAACCTTCCTGCAAAGGAAGAAGGGGGGGGGGGGGGGGGGGGACATATAAGCGTTTGTGCTTCGAGCTTCCAAAAACAATCCTTGTGTCATTTACTTTCTGTTATTTACCCTACTGCACTTTGTTTCTGTCTTAAGTTAGTTACTCACAAGCCTGGTGGACACCTTCACACTATTTATTAGTCGTACACCGCCTTGCATTAAATTGAGACCCTACCGCAGTACTTAACTGTATGTTGTACACCGAAGAAAATATAATTTGAGTCAGTGTTTATTCAACCCCCTTCTAAACACTATTCAACCCTCTTCTAAACACTACCTTGATCCTAATAAGTGGTATCAGAGTCTATGTTCTCAATTTATAGAATACATGACATGGTGACCTCATTCAACAAGATTCCTATTTTCTCTGAAGCTGACTATGATGATTGAAAAATTCGTATGCAATCTCATCTGTTTGCTCAGGACGATAATATGTGGTACGTTATTACTGGCGGACCAAAGAAAATCTTGAAAGTAAATCCCGCTAGTGGAACCTCAAATGATGAAACTCGGATGATTGAAAAAGACAGATCAACTTTGTCCAACGAAGAGAGAAAAAAAGCAAATATGGATAATGTGGCTATTGACATACTGTTCAAAACACTGGACAAGAATATGTTCAGTAAAATAAATATGTGTTTCGCAACCAAAGATATGTGGGAAAAAACTCGCACAACTATGCGAAGGAAACGACCAGACGAAAGGGAACAAGTTAATTGTTGCTCTACAAAAGTTTGAGAATATCAAGATGATGTCCGGTGAAACTCTAATGAATACGATGAAAGGGTAACAGTCAATATCAATGAACTTAACAGCCTTGGAAAGGAGCACTCAAACAGAGAGATTGCTCTAAAAATGATGAGAGGTCTCCCAAGAAAATGAGATGTAAAGACCATAGCCATGAGAGAGTCAAAGGATTTAAATAAAATATATCTACATGATCAATTTGGTGACATACAGTCTTACTGATGTGGCTAGAAATAGACATCTTTTATGCGCTTAACTGTCAATTATTATGTATGTTTTGATTGATAATTTATTACATTTGTTGCTTATTTGGTCATATGTTGGAAAAGGTGATGGAAACGGTGAAGAGATCGAGCTAAAATGACGGAATAAGGAAGAAAGTTGAAGAAAAGAGGGAAAAACCGGAATCCAAGACACATGTCACTCATTTCTCCTCGATTTTATTCATGTTTGAGACATATTTGGAGAATGTGGTCAACATAAAACTTGTAGAACTTCCTGTTATCTTCACGTGGACTACTAAGTCGTTGAATTCGGAGGTCATATGAGAAAGTTTTGGCCAAAATACTAAATTATGGTGAAGCATGCAGAATTATATGCTCCTAGGCGCCACTTCTTATGAGCCTACGCACATGATAGGCTGAAAATATTATTCTGGGGCAGGATACTAGGCGCCCCAGCGCCAGTCAAGCCGCGCCTCAGCGCTCGAGTGTCCTGAAAATTATGGAAACTAGATTTATTTCCATTCTACATGGATTCTAACTTATTCCATCATCCTCCAATCTTATATACCTCGAAAATCAGACCTTTTATCAATTAGGTAGAGTAGGGTAGAATAATTTAGGTCTAGTTTATAAATTTCTTTCAATTTTGTTGAAGACGACTATGAAGATCGAAACGAATGCTGGATTGACAACCTCGGCGGAGCGGAGATCGGATTTGTAAGGCCCTCGCCACCTTAAGCCGCTATTAGTGTATTATCACAAGAATGGTGCATGCTTTTATAACATTAGGGAATCCTCATATATGCCATCTACAAAAAATTTCAACATTAAGCCACTTCATGTTCAATTCCCAATACCATTCAACTAGCATAAGCATACACCTCATAACACACTAGCATGTTCTCAATTCATTATGCAATTCTCTTTAACTAATTGCATGAACCTCTAACCTTTATACAATCCATATACACATATAAGAATGCTCACATGCGAGCATTGAATGAATAATGTGTATCTACTGTATAAACATACTACCTAATACCGTCATTGGTATCTCAACCTTGGAAGCATTTTCAATCAACAGCTCGAACTCAACACCAGAGCCATTGCTGTACCTGTTCTACCTATCCCAACAGAAACAACTCCCACACGGGGTAAGCATAATAATCACACAATCTCCATAACATCAATATCACAATTCATAATTTACAGAATAAAATGCTGTAAATTTAAAAGATACTCCCTGTATAGTATCATCATCATATGGGACCTCACATGTTGTTTCTGTTCTCACAATAACTAAAACCATCAAACTCCCAAAATCAGCTAATTATTACATTGATTAACTTAATTCATTCCTACAAGGCCAATTCCATAAACAAATATGGTTAAACCATTACGTTAATGATTTACAGAAATCATATAAACCTCAATTAATGATTCACATCGTGTCCCATCGCTCGCTCAACAGCGGTGGTATCATAACCTCTCGCACGCTCAACAGTGGCGGCATCATAACCGGTGTTCACTCACAGCGACAACACCATAACCCTTACTCGCTAAATAACGGTGTCACATAATTCTCAACAATGCCAACTCATTGCAACAATAATATATTATTCATTCAACATTAATATATAAAAACTATGCTCATACGTTATATATACCTCATAATCCAATAGCAAGAGCCAACCCTTGCCTTTGCCCTGAGAGTGAATTATTCGCTAAACACAGTTAATAACTCACAATTAATTACGTGAACACAATCACATACTCAAGCACGTACACAACCCCCAATACATCATCCTACCACGATAATTTATTACTATTAATGAACTATGCATACTACTCAAGCCATCCCATTTTCTATGTTCAATGAGTTACCGATTAACTCGAACGAAAGTATGTCTTATTAAAGTTCAACCCAAACAATTTTATTTTAAAGTGTAATATTCTCATTAGAATGTAGATATCGTAATGAAAATATACCAAACAAACCCCAATTCCAAAATCTCAACTTTTATCAAAAGTTTAGAAAAACCAAAGAACAGGGGCGGCGATCGATCGCTATTTCCCATGATCGATCGCGAGATCTTATTGCCAGAAAATTTAACACCCGCGATCGATTGTCGTCCCATGCCGATCGATCGCCAACATCAACTGACTCCCCGTGATTAATCGGTGGATTCTCACGATCGATCGTGGTTAATGTACATCGTCTCAAATTTTCAGATTTATGTCCCTAACAATCGGCATTATGCCGCGATCGATCACGACCTGCGATTTTTTGAAAATTTTGTGCTTCCATGGTATTTTTCACACCCTAATTCAAAACCAACACCCCCACCACCTTCACAACTTCAAAAACTCCATTTAAACTCAATAAAAACACCACAACCATTATCTTAACCATTTTACCAAAAATCCCCAAAACCCAAATCCATTACCAAACCCAACCAAACACCATAAAATTACTACCAATACAAAGATAAAAGCGAGGGAATAATCTTACCCAATTATCTTCGAGAAATCTCGCTCCGAAAGCGAGCCTCCAACGATGTTCCTTCCAAGAGAAGAAGAGGGGAAATAGGAGAAGAGAATGGGGAGGAGGGAGAAGGCGTGGAGAGAGGAGAGAGGGAGAGGAAAGGAAATGGCTGAACACAGAGTCCACTTGGTATATATAATACCAAGGCTCCAAAAACCCGAGTCTCAAATACTCGCACCTTATCTCATTAAAAATCATGCGTGTTTAATAATTATCTCTCACTCACTCAATTACGTCACAAATCTCAATCCAAAGCTCCCCAGACTCCAGATCCCTCAGCCAACACAATTCCAAGGTTTAGCACCTCAATGAGAATAAATCTCGACACTTGGATCCAACAACCCCGATATTTGATTAAAATCATCGAGAGTTTCAACGCCGTAATTATCTCATAATTACTCCAATGAAAATCCATTAAGGATTATAATCACTCCGGGATTAACGCAACTAATTTCTGGATATCACAGGATTAGTTTCTTCCCTTTTCTTTTATTTATCGTTTTGTTTTAATTATGTCTAGCTAGTTTTAATTCTTGGTTGAGGAAGACAAAACGTTGGATTTATTTATGTTGGGGAGATTCTTATGCTTTTAATTATCAATTTTATTGAGTATCAAGAGTTTTTATGATTTTTATTGTCATGATTGTTGTGTTTGATTATTAGATTAACAACCTAATAATTTACATGCAATCTAATGCTAAATTAGATATCAAATACAGAATCGTTTGATCCCTCTAATTTACGAAGAAACTAAGATTAATAAATTTTCGCTTGTGAGTTTGTTAAATTCTTAGGAAAAACACTTGACTAGATTAAACATTCTGCTTGGATTATGTTGTTTAGCTTCATCGATCTCACTAGTTCTTATGATATTATCGATTTAAATCTTAATCGCTTGTATTTGATTGATCGTTTGATAAGGGTTAAACTAGAACGCTTGGGCACTTAACTAAACATAAGGTGAGATATGAGTTTAATTAACGAATTAAATGACCAACGATGAATATTTGAATCAAATTGAGTCTTTTGTGAATCAATGAAATAGATGATAATATCCAAGGTAGAGTCAACCGATACCAAGAACCGCTTTCATTAATTTAATCGTTACTTTTAATTTTAATTAGTATAATTAACTCCAAACCCCATATTTTTATTTTATTGTTTTGTTCTTTAATTTTCATTAACAAAAGAATTCACACCTACTCGTTGGATCGATCCATACTCACAAGTCTATATTATTGTTATCAATCTTGAGGATTGGTGGGGTTAATTTTGGCGTACATAATAAGCGCGACCACTTATCCTAGGAAGCACAACTCCAAAGACAGAAGAGATAAAGATGATCATGTGTGTTTCAACTGTTACAAACCATGACATTTCATCGCTGATTGTACCAAACCTAAGAAGGATGACCAAAAGAGAAGCTCCAAGGACTATCAGAAGTCCAGAGACAAGAGAAGATCATCTAGAAAGGACAAAGAACAAAAGGTTCTAGTTGATGAGGAGAACAAAAGCAAATGGGCTGATTCTGATTCAGACTCTGAGGAGTACACTGGATCATCCAGTGAAAAGGAAGATGAAGGAGTCCACTGCCTCATGGTAAATGACGATACTGAGGTAACCATCTCTAATATTTCTGAATTCTCAAATAGTGAATTAACCACTGCATTACAGAACATGATCAAAGAGTACCAGAAGTTGTATGAGTCCTTCGAGAATTATAAGACTGAATACACTATCCCCACTGACCAGCAGACTATCAAGCTTGGCTGTGAACAGTCAAGTGAGTTATAGAACTTAAGGGCACGAGTAAGTCTACTCGAACTAGAAAATGACCAAGTTCAATGTGAAAACCAACAACTTACTAATTTGGTTCGTGCATAAAACACGACAGCAGCTAAAAAAGAATAAAATACAAGAGTTATTAAGGTCTGCAGGTGACTTTGCTGGTATAGGCTATAATGACTATGGCTGTAAAAATGATAGCACGAGTACTAAGCCATGTCTAGAGAAAAGCAAGTTCAAACCAATGAACTTTGTGAAATTCAGCAGGGTATATGACCCAATCAAGTCTGAAATGGAGCCTGCTGAACCAGCATACTTCAAAGAGCAGATTTCACATAAGGGTATAGGCTTTGTTGAACCACTAGAGAAGCCTAAGCCATTACACAAGTCCACTTATGGACATAAGTCTACTGGTCAAGCTACTCAACAGGATAAACCTAGCTAGTATCACATTTGTAAGCCTGTTCGAAGAAGACATAAACCCAATAACAGGAACTAAAGACCGAGACAACATGCATACACTCCTTATCACAACTTTTATTGTATGCCACACCACAATGCCCAAGCACCTCATTTCACACACACATTTCAGGACACACCACAAACCTGAAGCTTCAGGGTGATGCAAGTGTGGGTCCTGGAAGGGCTAATCCTGTCTTGACCAAGTAGGATTGGGTACCAGTGTTATCATCACTATAATTAATGTAAGGACCCCAAGCCCTTAAAACCTTGATTAGTGTATTAACCACTATGTGTGGTACATGCTTTCTATAAAATGTCAATCGGGAAGCTCTGATGATACTTAATCATTGCCTGTCAATAAAAGACTCATATGTTTGCCCTTTACCAACCCCTTGGTACCACTTTTCACATTGTAAACTTTTACAAAAATTTGGGCAGAGTCTCCCCATAAATAGAGCTATCCCAAAACAGAGTACAACACATAACAAAATTCCCGGCCAGGGAACACATAATACTCAACAGAAAGCAGTAATACAAGTAGATTCCCAGCCAGGGAAGACACCACACATATGTCAACAAAAGTGGGTTCCAACACCCACATAATACACCAATGACTCTCATATCATTCTAGCAATTCAACCTAATTGCATGCAACCTTAAATGAAAGAGAGAAAGGCTCATGCCTTTATATACAATCCATATACAAGTATAATCGTGCTCACATGCGAGCATCATGAATATGAATATGTATAAATCCTCAGGTGTATATATAGGTACTCTATACGATACCGTGCTCCATCAAGCCCTGGTACCACGATCCTGGGAGTACCTCAAATCAACAGCTCGAGCTCAGCTCCATAGCCATCGATGTACCTGTCCACCTGTCCCAACAGAGACAGCCCCCAACGGGGTGAGCATACCAATACACAAAATCCCATAATCATAATAATGAAATTCATAATTTACAACACAAGTAAATACTAATGAATTTAAATGATACTCCCTGGATGGCAACATCCTCATCCGGGATTCCGTGTACTGTCCCTGTTCTCACAACATCAAACTCATCAAATCTCATAAATCAGTAAATCAACACATTGATTTACACATCGCATGCTTGATCCTCGAATATCAACATATAGTGATTACAAATTCATTAAACATGCAATTACAGATATCACAATATCTAATACTGATTTCACAACCTTGCTATCAATCACAGATAGCTCAAATGCCTTAGCATTTATTTTACCATTCCTTCATTATACTTAGACATCTCAAGTGTCTTATAATGAATACATGAGTCTACAAACCTAGACATCTCAAATGTCTCATAATGAATACATGATTCTACGAACCTAGACATCTCAAATGTCTTACGAAGAATGCATGATTCTACAAACCTAGACATCTCAAATGTCTCATAATATAGTCATATAAATCCAGTACCCCATATATCATGCAAGAGTCATCCTACTCTAGTGTCACGCACGCTACAAGCGGCGATATCAAGATTTGGGTCATTCCTTGGCTATATCAACATATATGTATAACCATACGCAAAACATTCAATGCAATCAAAAACACCTTATGCATTTCACATATATATAGTAATGCTCGTACGTCGCACGTACCTTAAATCTCCGAAGTCCGAGCCAAGCCTTGCTCGAGTTCCATGCCCCGAGGAATGATGTGCTAACACGATAAACAATTCACCATTATTTACGAACATGTAACCTATGCTCAAGCACACCCATATCCCTCACAACATTGTCAATACACGACAATTATCCTCTTAAAAGACCCGGGGCAGGGTACATGCAGGGAAGGAAATAAATGAGACAATCGAAATTTGTTCAAGAATGCCCTACAAAAATCGAACCTTAATCTCACAATTTCGAACCCAAATAATTCCATAATTCATCTAAAATGTGAATTAATCAACCCATAGCATGAATAATCATCCCACATGCCAAACCCCCAAATTTGAAATCCAAATCCCTAAAATTCGAAACCCAAGCCCCTAAAATTCGAAATCCAAGAAGCATCATAATGCATCTACAACATGAATTTATCAATCCATAACAAGAATCACCACAACCCTTCCAAAACCCCCAAAATTTCGAACCAATCCCACCAACAACAATAATCCGAACAAATCGAACACAAAAATGGCAGGGAATTGCACGAAAATAACGAACAAGGGGTAAGGGAGATTACCCAACGAAAATCGGAAGCAAAATCGTTCAAAATCGATGAACCCTAACTTTTGGGGATCGACGCCTTTCTGCCAAATTCGACTTCCACACGCGACGAAACCTTCAATTGGCAGAGGGGAAAGAAGCGCCTCGTCGAGACGAAGCCGGCGGTAGGTCGCACGCGCCGATCGGCGGCCGGACGGCGGCTGGCGGAGCGCCTGAAACGGCGGGGGTGCAGGGGGTGACGGGAATCGTACGCGGGAGAGAGAGGGGGAGGAATTGGGGCTGAAATGGAAATTATGTCTAAAATTTGGGTTCAAATGGTATTTATAGCAAAAATACCCCGAAAAATTAATAGCCCCACAAATACATCATGATTCCTTAAAAATCATCTGTTTTCAAAAACTCTCTCTCTAACTCCAAAACCCTCTACCGGTGCTCACATAGCACCCGAGATTCCGAGACACATCAAAAACCCAACTCTTAGGTTTTACACCGTAATGTGAATACAATCTCAACCTCTGGATCCAACGATCCCAACTGCCCAAATAAACGAGCCCAGAAGGCCCAATACCTCGATTAAATCCCAAATCGCCACGTAAAACCACTTTAGGGATTATTAACACTACGGGATTAACACCTATAATCCCTGGTCATCACAATATCCCCCACTAAAAGAATTTCGTCCTCGAAATTAGCACTGGTGTATCACGTAACACCCAGGCTGCACAACAACATGAAGCCATAACATCGATTCCTGACCATATCAGAATCGTATTAATAAACGCGAGGATACTTACCTCTCATCTAACTCTGAAACAGAGCGACATGCCAAAACCAACATAACACCCAAGAGGTAAAACGTACCTCGATGCGGGTCATCCCAGAAGTCAGCCTCTCATGACTGCAAATCAACCAATACTTACGACTGTAGATCGGACAGTCATCCTTTGATCTAATACAACAGTACGAACACATCCTGAATGACACCTCAACCGTAAGAACGTTGACCTCGTGTCAAACTCTGGAGTGGAATAGACTTCCAAATCCATCATAACGTCGAAGAGCGTCAGCACAACTCAACGCTAACAGTCCAAAAGCAGTTAGTCAACTGAAACTGCAAGGATTCGAATCGCTCTTGATTCTATCGTAGATATCATCCAAAAATAGCATAACTCTATGCTTAACAGAGAGGAAATCAATAACTGGCATCCGTATACTCACCGGTATACCTGCCTAAGCACTGACATCACATGCATACTTAATGCACTCGGCTCGGGTATCTACCACATATCCCTAAGCCCCAAACACAACCGTCAATTCTGAGTCATTCCTTACTCAGTGGAGGATGAAAATCGACGATTAACAATACACGGTGTGATTCCCAAGATCAACACCACTTGCACCAACTTACCGAATCTTTCAAGATTCCCAAATAGGTATAATACTACCTCCTTCCTCGCAAGGGAAAAGCCATCGAACTCGAGATCCACAAGTCTCGAACCATCGTTCGGAAAAACTGGATACAATAACACCCATTGTATCCCAATACACGGGTTCCTTTAGATTGAGTCAATAACAACCTGATGACCCTCTTGTTGGTACTCCAACATCCTGAGCTGTCCCAGACAAGTCTCCAAGATTTAAACATAAACGTATACACGTTTCAGCGAGGCACGAACAACCTTAACCTCAATGACATGGTGACTACTAGAGTCCACCACAATCCACATCGTATCACCTTACGATTTGCCAAACTTGGTTCCAACGAGCAGTGTAACGGCTCTAGCAAGCCCATCATGGTGCTACACACACGCGGCAGACAACCTAGTCTCTGCCTCTTTAGGTTTACCTCAAACCTACCAATAAGACGGACGTTTCCACATGGTATAACATACTATGGGAGAAAACTCAATAGAGTAGTGGGTCTTTATCCAACATTCCTCAATGCCGATAAACCCTGGACACTCCAATGTCCCTATGTACTTAACATAACCTGATCCTACTCCCTTAGGACCCATCCTACACCCTCAAGGGTGGTGTGACCATGTCTACCACATGTCACATCGACAGAAAGCGAGTAATTTCCTCCATGATTACTCCTGTCGTCAAATCACATGGCCAAAAGCCATTCCAACGAGCATACCTCAAGGGTATCACCACTCGTAAAATGATTACCCCCAATCGTAAGCTGCGGTACAATCACATGTACAGCGCATCCAACCATTCCTCGAGCAACCCGCTCGGTATAAGGGTCACGTCCATCGGTGTCGCACACACCACCTTGTGCTCGGTACTGGCACCCAAGGCATACCACTGAATACGTATACTCAACGCATCGATCATCGTAACGATGATGCATGTCTAATAAGACATCTCCTACACCATCGTCATCGTCATCCCGTGACGACACATGCCAACTCATGGCATCTAAAACATTGCCCACTAGTGACGATACATGTACCTCAGCGTATGTCATCCACTATCATGCTAGTAAAATAGGCATAATAAAACATGTATATCAATGCATGCCAGCTACAATAAAGCTAATAAAATAGCAATATCTCATACCTCATCGCTAGTGATATAGCGTCATACCTGTCTCCGTCGCTCAATAATAGTGCGTAATCAGCACCCATCGCTCGAAGGCGGCAAAATCCTGTGCTGAGTACATAGCGGCAAAATCCCTCGCTATAGAATCGACGGCATGACACCTCGTCATATAATAAGTGGCATGAAACCTCGCTATATACCTGAGTATGAATCATCGTCCACATAGTAGCGGAAAGAGGCATCGCTATCAATACACCTGGCGGAATGAACCATCGCCAATAGATATAGCGGAATGAACCATCGCTATAAATACTCCTGGCGGAATGAACCATCGCCAATCAATATAGCGGAATGAACCATCGCTATCAATACACCTGGCGGAATGAACCATCGCCAATAGATATAGCGGAATGAACCGTCGCTATAAATACACCTGGCGGAATGAACCATCGCCAATAGATATAGCGGAATGAACCGTCGCTATAAATACACCTGGCGGAATGAACCATCGCCAATAGATATAGCGGAATGAACCATCGCTATCAATACACCTGGCGGAATGAACCATCGCCAATAGATATAGCGGAATGAACCGTCGCTATAAATACGCCTGGCGGAATGAACCATCGCCAATAGATATAGCGGAATGAACCATCGCTATCAATACACCTGGCGGAATGAACCATCGCCAATAGATATAGCGGAATGAACCGTCGCTATAAATACGCCTGGCGGAATGAACCATCGCCAATAAATATAGCGGAATGAACCGTCGCTATAAATACACCTGGCGGAATGAACCATCGCCAATAGATATAGCGGAATGAACCGTCGCTATAAACCGTGTCCTCATAGAGAAATGAATATAAATCGACACAGCGGGACACATCACCGCTATCATCCGTGTCATCACATAGGAATGAATCATCATCCTAACAAGCGGCATCTCATCCTCGCTTCTTCATACAAGCGGTATCTCATCCTCGCTTCGTATGGCATACCCCGCCTCCATGTGCAAGCGAGCATCCCTGCCCGCTCCACATTTTTAGCGGTACAAGCATAAGCTTCTTCATACAAGCGGTATATCATCCTCGCTTCGTATGGAATACCCCGCCTCCATGTGCAAGCGAGCATCCCCGCCCGCTCCACATTTTTAGCGGTCAAGCATAAGTATAAAAATTCTCACTGTCATAAGCAGGACTCCTGGAATGCATAATCATCATTCCTTTTTATACTCCATATTTCCTGTAACCTGCAACCATCAGGGTTAACAACAATAGCCATATACGCTATGCATCCACATTCAATTCATAATAAAAACACATTATGAGAATGTATGGTTTCACAAATAAATGTCATGATATCCTTCTTTAAATCCTTATTTCATCCTGAGCCCTTATCATTAGTACATTTTAATGCTTCTTGCTACTCCAGGAAAGCGGAATTCTTCCTCGCTTCCACTGGACTTTAGCGTTGCTACTCCATGTAAGCGGAACTCTTCATCGCTTCCAATGGACTTTAGCGTTGCTACTCCATATAAGCGGGACTCTTCATCGCTTCATATGGACTTTAGCATAAGCCATTAAAATCCTTACTAAGATAACTTTGACTCAAGACATGCATATGCAAAAACAATGCACAATAACATATATCATAACCTCAATGCACCACTTTGCATTCATCATGTGTCAACAAGACAACGTAAAATACATGTTACCTCGGAAATATCCCTTTATCTGATTTTCTTAAAACCAGCTTCCTTGGCACATAACACACGGAGTGCCAGACATCCCCATAAATGTCATCCTATCGTGTTCCACACGATTCCTGCAACCACAATGGTTAGCAATACCACTTTTCATATCATAATAGCACATAAACAATTTGCTATGTCATACAACATTAATGCCATCATGCATAAATATGTGCTATCAATAACTTCCTAGGCCCTTAACAGCCCCAATGAGCAACCACTGCTCTGATACCACTAATGTAAGGACCCCAAGCCCTTAAAACCTTGATTAGTGTATTAACCACTATGTGTGGTACATGCTTTCTATAAAATGTCAATCGGGAAGCTCTGATGATACTTAATCATTGCCTGTCAATAAAAGACTCATATGTTTGCCCTTTACCAACCCCTTGGTACCACTTTTCACATTGTAAACTTTTACAAAAATTTGGGCAGAGTCTCCCCATAAATAGAGCTATCCCAAAACAGAGTACAACACATAACAAAATTCCCGGCCAGGGAACACATAATACTCAACAGAAAGCAGTAATACAAGTAGATTCCCAGCCAGGGAAGACACCACACATATGTCAACAAAAGTGGGTTCCAACACCCACATAATACACCAATGACTCTCATATCATTCTAGCAATTCAACCTAATTGCATGCAACCTTAAATGAAAGAGAGAAAGGCTCATGCCTTTATATACAATCCATATACAAGTATAATCGTGCTCACATGCGAGCATCATGAATATGAATATGTATAAATCCTCAGGTGTATATATAGGTACTCTATACGATACCGTGCTCCATCAAGCCCTGGTACCACGATCCTGGGAGTACCTCAAATCAACAGCTCGAGCTCAGCTCCATAGCCATCGATGTACCTGTCCACCTGTCCCAACAGAGACAGCCCCCAACGGGGTGAGCATACCAATACACAAAATCCCATAATCATAATAATGAAATTCATAATTTACAACACAAGTAAATACTAATGAATTTAAATGATACTCCCTGGATGGCAACATCCTCATCCGGGATTCCGTGTACTGTCCCTGTTCTCACAACATCAAACTCATCAAATCTCATAAATCAGTAAATCAACACATTGATTTACACATCGCATGCTTGATCCTCGAATATCAACATATAGTGATTACAAATTCATTAAACATGCAATTACAGATATCACAATATCTAATACTGATTTCACAACCTTGCTATCAATCACAGATAGCTCAAATGCCTTAGCATTTATTTTACCATTCCTTCATTATACTTAGACATCTCAAGTGTCTTATAATGAATACATGAGTCTACAAACCTAGACATCTCAAATGTCTCATAATGAATACATGATTCTACGAACCTAGACATCTCAAATGTCTTACGAAGAATGCATGATTCTACAAACCTAGACATCTCAAATGTCTCATAATATAGTCATATAAATCCAGTACCCCATATATCATGCAAGAGTCATCCTACTCTAGTGTCACGCACGCTACAAGCGGCGATATCAAGATTTGGGTCATTCCTTGGCTATATCAACATATATGTATAACCATACGCAAAACATTCAATGCAATCAAAAACACCTTATGCATTTCACATATATATAGTAATGCTCGTACGTCGCACGTACCTTAAATCTCCGAAGTCCGAGCCAAGCCTTGCTCGAGTTCCATGCCCCGAGGAATGATGTGCTAACACGATAAACAATTCACCATTATTTACGAACATGTAACCTATGCTCAAGCACACCCATATCCCTCACAACATTGTCAATACACGACAATTATCCTCTTAAAAGACCCGGGGCAGGGTACATGCAGGGAAGGAAATAAATGAGACAATCGAAATTTGTTCAAGAATGCCCTACAAAAATCGAACCTTAATCTCACAATTTCGAACCCAAATAATTCCATAATTCATCTAAAATGTGAATTAATCAACCCATAGCATGAATAATCATCCCACATGCCAAACCCCCAAATTTGAAATCCAAATCCCTAAAATTCGAAACCCAAGCCCCTAAAATTCGAAATCCAAGAAGCATCATAATGCATCTACAACATGAATTTATCAATCCATAACAAGAATCACCACAACCCTTCCAAAACCCCCAAAATTTCGAACCAATCCCACCAACAACAATAATCCGAACAAATCGAACACAAAAATGGCAGGGAATTGCACGAAAATAACGAACAAGGGGTAAGGGAGATTACCCAACGAAAATCGGAAGCAAAATCGTTCAAAATCGATGAACCCTAACTTTTGGGGATCGACGCCTTTCTGCCAAATTCGACTTCCACACGCGACGAAACCTTCAATTGGCAGAGGGGAAAGAAGCGCCTCGTCGAGACGAAGCCGGCGGTAGGTCGCACGCGCCGATCGGCGGCCGGACGGCGGCTGGCGGAGCGCCTGAAACGGCGGGGGTGCAGGGGGTGACGGGAATCGTACGCGGGAGAGAGAGGGGGAGGAATTGGGGCTGAAATGGAAATTATGTCTAAAATTTGGGTTCAAATGGTATTTATAGCAAAAATACCCCGAAAAATTAATAGCCCCACAAATACATCATGATTCCTTAAAAATCATCTGTTTTCAAAAACTCTCTCTCTAACTCCAAAACCCTCTACCGGTGCTCACATAGCACCCGAGATTCCGAGACACATCAAAAACCCAACTCTTAGGTTTTACACCGTAATGTGAATACAATCTCAACCTCTGGATCCAACGATCCCAACTGCCCAAATAAACGAGCCCAGAAGGCCCAATACCTCGATTAAATCCCAAATCGCCACGTAAAACCACTTTAGGGATTATTAACACTACGGGATTAACACCTATAATCCCTGGTCATCACAATTAAGGAGACATAGGATCCAACAAGTTTGGAACTCAGAGTGATTTCTGGATAGTGGATGTTCTAGACATATGACAGGAAATGTATGTCTATTGCCTGGGTTAGTAGACTCTACCAGACCAAGAATAATGTTTGGTGACAACTCAAAAGATAAAACCGTGGGTAAGGGTAAGATTATACATGGTAATATTATCATTAAAGATGTGCTATTAGTTGAGAATCTGAGCTATAATTTGATTAGCATTAGTCAATTGTGCGATAATAGTCACTCAATAGAATTCAACCAACACAATTGCACAATAAGATGTAGTGATGATAATATATCGCTAGTGCGTAAGAGACACCATAATACATATAAAATTGATTGGAAGTTTGACCAACATGTCTCACCTACTTGCTTTGCTGCCATGAATACCTCCAAAAATTGGCTTTTGCACAAGCGTTTGAGTCACTTAAATTTTAAAACTATTGCCAGTTTGCGTAAGCTAGATCTTGTTGATGGTCTGCCCAGATAGAGTTATCTAAAGATAAGATCTGCTCTGAATGCCAACTTGGTAAGCAAATCAGATATACATTTAAGGACCGAAGTAGTAAATCTTGTTCTTGGTGTCTTATGTTGCAGCACATGAGTCTCTTTGGTCCTATACCAGTAACAAGTCTAGTGGGAATGAAGTATACCCTAGTGTTAATAGACAATTTCTCTCATTTTGTGTGGGTTCTGTTTCTAAGTGGCAAAGATCATGCTACACTTAAGCTGATCAAACTACTTAAGAGACTTCAAAATGAGAAGTCGTGTGTGAGTTATATCTAGATGTTCTAGGTATTAAACACAAATACTCTGCTGCAAGAACTCCACAACAGAATAGGGTTGCTGAGCATAGGAACCGCACCTTGAAAGGGTCTGCTCAAACTATGCTTGCAGAGTCAGGTATCTCTCAGAGATTTTGGGCAGAAGCAGTCAACACAGCTTGTTACAAGCAGAACAGATCGATGATTAATAAACGTGCTAATAAAACACAGCATGAGATCTGAAATGATAATAAACAAAATATTTCATATTTCCATGTGTTTTGTTGCAATGTTTTATTCACAACAATGGAAATCCTTATTTAACCGCTTTTGATGCTAAATCCTATGCCGGAATATTTATTGGCTACTCTGCTGTTAGTAAGGCTTTTAGAGCATTCGATAATAGATCACTTACAATAGAGGAATCCATTCATCTTATATTTGTTGAACCTATTGATATTTCCTTAATGGTCATTCATGTTAATAATCTGAGTAGATTGGAAAATACTCATATTGATGATAACTGTGATGATGAGTTGGATCATAGAAGAATGGTTAATTGTTTTTAGAGCCAGAAGTCCCGGAAGCACTGGCAGACACACCTACCAAGCAACATGACTTAGACCCTGCTGTCGCAAACTTACTGGACCAACTCCTACTGTAGTAGATATTCCAAATGCGAACAATGAAACCATCAAGTCTACTGAGATTCCAACTCAGAACATTTCAAGAAGTAGAGATTGATCCACTTGGACCTCCGCTCCGTTTGAAGAAGAACCACCCACCTGAGCTGGTTATAGGTAACCCTACTGCTCCTCTACAAACCAGAGGACATATGATTAATGAATTTCTTAATGATGTATTCATCTCTAACGTATAATCTAAAATCATAGATGATGCTATTTTAGATCCAAACTGGGTAGATGATATGCAAGAGGACTTAATCAATTTGAGAGAAATAAGATTTGTCATCTAGTACCACGTCCACAGCCTCACACTGTTATATGTACAAAATGGGTATTTAGAAATAAATTGGACGAGAATGGTACTAATCAGAAATAAAGCAAGAATAGTTGCACAATAATACAGACAGGAAGAAGTCATAGATATTGACGAGACCTTTGCCCCTGTGGCCCGACTAGAAGCCATTCATATATTCCTTGCATTTGATGCATTTAAAGACTTTAAACTCTATCATATGGACGTTAAGAGTGTTTTCCTTAACGGTAAAATTCAAGAAGATGTGTATGCTGAACAACCTCCTGGGTTAGCAAACCATCAGTAGTCATCCTTTGTTTATAAGTTGGACAAAGCTTTGTATGGTCTGAAACAAGCCCCTCAAGCATGGTATGAAACTCTGTCAAAAGTATTTGACTGAGCATGACTTTATCATTGGCACGGTAGACAATACCCTTTTTAAATTCACAAAGGGTGACCATACTTTGTTACTTCAAATTTATGTTGATGATATTATTTTTGGTAGAACTAACCCAAAACTTTGCGAGAAATTCTCTAAGTTTATGCAGGATCAGTTCAAGTTGAGCATGGTGGGAGAACTATCATTCTTATTAGGATTGCAAGTCAAGCAGTCTGCTGAGGGGATATTCATCAACCAATCGAATTATACAAAGGAACTACTAAAGAAGTACGGTATGAGTACTAGTTCAGCAGCAACCAATCCCATGAGCTCGTCTGCTTAGATTTTGATGAAGCAAAAACACCAGTAGAGGTAACAATGTATCGCGGTATTATTGGTTCTTTACTTTATTTGACATCCAGCAGACCTGACATCATGTTTGTTGTATGCATGTGTGCTCGTTTTCAAGCTAATCGTAAGCCATCACACTACATTGCTACTAATAGGATCCTTAAATACTTAAAAAGAACTGAAAATATTGGCCTCTGGTATCCAAAGGATTCGTTTAATCTAATTGGATATTCAGATGCTGACTATGCAGGCTGTAAGATCGATAGGAAGAGTACCAGTGAATCTTGTCAATTCCATGGAGATAGGTTAGTCACTTGGTTTAGCAAGAAGCAGACATTCATAGCAACGCTTACTTCAGAAGCATAACACCTTGTTGTTGAAGCTGTTGTGCTCAATTGTTGTGGATTCAACAGTAGTTGAGAGACTATGAAATTGAGTCCACTGATGCGCCAATATTTAGTGATAATATGTCTGCTATAACTATCACGTACAATCCAGTTCTTCATTTTCGAACCAAGCATATTGACATTGCCGTCATTTTATCCGAGATCACGTAATGAAGATGGAGATTCGGCTGGAGTACATATCTACCGAACAACAAGCATCAGACATCTTCAGAAAACCCCTACCGGACCCTAAGCTATCCTATTTTCGCAATATACATGTCTTAGTTGATATAACCAAGTGATCTTAATTGTCTAATTCTCCTATATGCTTAATTGAGGAGGAATTACATTTGAGTTATTGCATGAATTTAGGGGAATATTTTTGTAATAGTCCAATTTTAAAGAAAATTATTGACCCGAATTTTTGGAAAAGTTTGTAAATAATAATAATAATATTAACATAAAAAAAAAAAAGAAAAGAAGAGAAAAACGTAAAAAGCCGAACACGATTTTTAATTTCAGTTTCCATTTATTCATTTCACTTTACCTTCGCTTCACTTTGTTTCTCCCCTCTTCGTCGCCCACTGTCTTCTTCGCTGCTCGCCGTTTCATTCGCCTGCTTCGCCTTTCATCTTCCTTGTAATCAATTGATCTTTGTCCCTTTATCTACTCCTAGTTGTAACTGGCATGAATCCTATTAAGTTCCTAGATTCCATAGCCATTTTCCCGTCTGTTATCAAGTTCCGAAAAAAATAGGAAAATTTCCAGATTTTGTTGGTTTTGATTTTCGACTTCGGAATCACTTCTAAATCCAAGTAGTAGCAAGCAATCAAGAGGAATTCGGATTTGGACATCAATTGGTATGAATTCGATTTTTTTTTTCTTAAGCTTCGAAATTTTCTGTTTTCAATTTTTAATTTCTGTTTTGATTTTTAATTATTGTGTTTAGGTTAGTTGGATTTAAATTGAAGTTTTAGGGGTTTACTTTGTCAAGAACAAATTTTTTAGGAATTAATTCAAAAATTTCTGGAATTTTGAAGAAATTCGAAGGTTGGGATTTTCTGGAAATTGAAGATATTTTCGAAGGTTTCTGAATTTAGGACCGAAAATCTTTAATTGATTTTGATGAACTGAAATGGTATGTTGTTTCGAATATGATACTGAATTTTTGAAGAATTGAGATGGAGATGTGTTCGAAAATTGTATTCTGGCTTTTTAAGATTTAGGCTGTAAATTGAGGAGATGATATGGTAGTTTCGAAAATGGTGTTGAATAATACAAGAGTTAGGATTTTGTTAGGTTGTGTTAGAACTAAGTTAATTGAATATGATTTTAATATTGTTGAAATGGATAATAGGAAATCTTTGATTATCTTGGAGATTTTGGAGGTTTGTAGATTTATCGTTGATAGGAAGCTTCGAGGTACGTAAAGGAAGTTGCAATTTTACGCAAATTATTTTGAGTATATTTTGTTGTTTATTTTGAAATGTTTTGAATAGTAAGCATGAAATATTATTTTGAAATATGATTTTTGATAAGAAATGTATGTTGTTGAAAAATGTAATTTTGAATAACATTTTATTGTGTGTGAAAAACTATTTTTAAAGGCCATGTTTGTCTTGATTCGGTGAATACGATTTGAAGTTTGTGAACTGTGGATATTTTTGTTTCGTTGTGGCTCGCATTGCGACGAGGATAAAAACGCGCATACTTTCGGCTCGTTGGCGACGAGAATAAAGAAACGCATTTCGTTTTGCCCGAAGACAGAGGGGGTATAATATCTGTCGATACCCTTCCAGCGGGTATAGTCTGGAATGATATCATTGTGTCACATCCGTATTTGAGTATGCATTTGTTTCATTACAGCATGGCTATGTTTAATGATTAATTCTATAATGTTAAGACATTATATGATATTGTTATTCGTTTCTGTTACGTTTAGTTGGTTGTCTGTGCAGTTATTTCCGTTATGATTCCGTTTTGTGAAATTTAGTTCCGTTGACTGCTCGGATTAAACCATATATGTGTGAAAGTTATTTTGGATATGAAAGTATATTATTTTTCGTCACATTATGAAAAATGATGTTTTGAATGTTTTTATCAAATGTTTATTATGCTTACTATAAAATGCTGCAACTTACCTTTACCTGTAATGTGACATATTACAGATGGAGTTGAAGACTTAGACGATGCGGAGGATATTTAGATTTATTATGAAGTTTGAGTATGTTGGCATGTTTAAGTTTTAATTTGAGGATATGAAACATTTATTTATGTTTTAGTTGGATTTTGATATTTGAAGTTTATTTTGGTTTAGTTTTTGTTTTTTATGGTTTTGATGTTGTTGTGGTAGTGATCTGGTAGATCACAGGGCACAATTTTTAAGAGGAGACTCTGCCCAAATTTTTCTAAGTTAAAAGTCACGGGTAAAAATTACTATGTTAAACATCCGATAAGAATAAAAACGTTTCCGCTAAACAAAAGTTCAAGTGATAATTAAGTTTCGATTTGAGTGAAGCCTTGTGTTCAAGAAATTGAACACGGCGGGCGACCCGTCTGGGCGGGCCGTCACAATTTTTTGAGGGGGAATTTGTATGTTTTATGAAGGTCTACTAATGCTATTGTAGTCGAGTTTGCTACTTAACTAGTAGACTCTACATGCCAGTGGACATTACCATATACGCTGGCTAATGGTAACCTTCTACAATTATTTTAACCAAATGGAACGTCAGATCTAAACCTTATTAATGTTAAATTATTTCGGTCCCGATCAAATCGTATCCATTCTTTTTAAATTCAAAATTGATTTTGCGTAGATGAGGGACGCATGTCCATATGTTCTTTAATCTACAGTGTGACGTTACATCTTCCCTTCATCTTCAACCGCCATTAGGTTTTTAAACGTTTTACTTTTACCTTTTACAGTTTTATAGGCGCTAACAATTTCTTGAAGCTTTTTCTATTATCAGATTTTCAAACAACAAATTTCTTGCACTCTACTGCTCTTTTCCCATCCTTATCAGGATGTCGAAAAGTAGACAGCCAAGTTTCATCTCCAACGCTCTTCACTTGGATTCTCAATCGTTTGAAAATCTGAAGGATGAAGATTTCTTGGAAATTTTCTCGAGTTTGGAAAACTCAGGTACATGTTTTTATTGAATCTTACTCCGCTCTACTACAAGGAGGCCCTGCTAGATTTCTATGCTTTTGATAGGGTTGTCAACAACTCCGTTGTAACCACCATTTTTGGAAAGGAAGTAGATGTCACCCCTGTTGAGTTTGCTTCACATCTATGCCTGGCGACTGAAGGGATGACAGATTTATCAGCCATCTCAATTACCACAAGGGAGGAGATGAGCCATCCGTTCAAGAAAACCTTGGTCAAGAGTCACTACAGGGTGTTAGCAGATATCATTGCGAAAGATTTGTTTGCAAGGGCGGTTCCTATGATGTAATCATTATGGAGAAGTTTGAGGTGATGTGCGCCATTGTCAAGGGATTAAAGGTCAACTGGTTGGTACTTCTCTTCCGAGTAATGACAGAAATGATCGAATCAGTGAAGGATCACTCTGTATTTGCGCTCCCATTAAGTCGCATTTTGGAGAAGTAGGGAGGTCCCAGACCTGCTAAGACTAGCAGCGCATACTCTACCTGTAGGGATTGTCACTGCCTACATTCCTCAAGGCTACTCAATGCCAAATACATTATGATGCACAGACAACCAGTGAGCGGGAAAGGAGCCCTATCTAAGAAGATCACAACTAAAAGGAAAAAAGACTCAAGTGGTGAGTGACTTTGAGCCATCAATTTCCAAATCTGCCTAGTCTGCTCCTCCTCCCCTCCACCGAAAAAGACCAGAACGATCAGGAGAAGGCCAATGACTTCATCAGAGACGCCTTTAGTCACTGAGGTAACTGTTGCAACCACAGTCGTCTCTTATGTTCCGGTCTCATCTTTACCCCCAATGGCTGTTGCTGGATTACTTGCTTCAGAGATTGTTGAATCCACTTTGGATGAACCAAAGGCTTCAGAGGTTGAGCCTACCGGATCTCTGAGAGCCATTTTCTCTATTTCCGATGTCCCTCCTACCATATGTGTAACAGTGTCCGCTGTCCTTGCTGCTGTGTCCATTGATTTACTGGACATTTATTCTACAAATGTATTCACCTTGCCGCAGTCTAGTGGTGTAGAGAGTAGTATTATGGAAACAATACCAGAGTCTGCTGCAAGCTATCCAGCTATTCCCCTACCGTTGATGTCTCCACCATAACACCTGCTGCAGTAGTTCCTCAACGCTTAATCATTGGCATAGGACGGCTAGGGTCTTTTGTATTGAGTTTGAGGACGCCCAAGACTAGTTGTACATACTGCTTTCCTCTTTATACTCCCGCTGAGAAAGGGAAGGATCAAATAGAGGCGTCAACTTCCACAGTGGCCACAGAGATCAACCTGGTACTTGAAGAAGTTGAGTAGTTTGTTCAAGAGCAAATGGAGATATTTGATAATTGGGTTAAAACCCGTATCAAGACTCGTCTTAACAACTTCAACACAATTTTGAAACATGCCAGGAAGTATGAAAAATGTCATCCATGAGTTCCTTCAGACCACTAATGTTGAAGAGGGTCTGCACCAAAGAGAAGCCTACTGCATCATGCATTGTATCAACGTACTAGACAAATTGGTGAGAACAAGGCATGAAGAGTTTGATCCGAACTCAAGCACAGCTACCCATGATGTAGCAGATCTACACTTTTTGGAAGCCCATCTCAATCTTGCCCAAAAGACTCTTCATGACATCAAAGCTGGGCTTGGACTTCACTCCACTTCTTATCAAATCGATGAAGATACAATGAACATAGTTGAAAGGAAACTGCTTGAACGTCCTCCCGTAGAGTTCCCTCAAGTCCAGCAGCCTACTATAGTCCCAGAAGATCAAAACAAAGTCTGTTGGTGAACTATACCTTGTATATTATACCCCACCTTTTTCTCGTAGTCAGCACCAACCCTACCGGATGTTGATTCCTTAAACCTGGACACACTCATTCAATCGGTGGTGAATGAAGTCACCCTCGCTTCAGAGGCTGATGACTCTACTGATACAATGACTACTTTCACTAATACCCTAGCCATTATACCTTAACCATTTCTAACACTGAACCAACCTGATACTTGGTTGAACCCACTATAGCCCCATTCTTTTCCTCCCCACTGATTACTATCCAACCAAATCGCCACTGACCTAGCCATATTACCACAACCATCTCTCCTCAATTCCCACCCAATAATAGCCTAGAGGTCCCTGCTGAGGTTCTGCCTACTGATAATATTCTTTATGAGGCTGCTGACCAAGAACCTGTTGTATCTGCTGCTGTCGTGCAATTCTCCGCACCTGTTGAGTCCGCTATTGATGTTTTGCCTACTGCTGCTCAGACCATAGCTGATGATCAACCTGGTCAATTTCTTGACTTTCCTGACCTGGAAGTTGAAGATATTCCACTATCTGTTGCTGATTAGTTCGCTAATATGACGAAAATCATATCCTACATCGCCGGAGAAGTCCAACAGCTTTAGCATGAAGAAAGAGAAGCGTTTTCCAGCGTTGGTAACTAGCGGAAGCATGCTGACTTTCAATTCACACATATCAATCAGGATATCCAACATCTATCTGAAAAGGTCACAAGATTTCAGAAATTTGTTGTGGATACTTCTCCAGACTTGGCCAAACCAAAATAGAACTAAGTCAGCAGACAGAGACGCTGTATGCTGCTAATAAGTTTGAACCGAGTGAAAAGATTGAACATATGCATGTTGCTTTCTCAGACTAGGTGACCAACATGCAAGCAGCTTTTGCCTCTCAAATCTCTGATTTACATCAAATAATACAGAGTGTTGGGCCCAGCAGACCTCCTCAAGGCCAGACCAACAGAGAACTAGCAACTACTCGAAGAGAACCAACTTCAACCAGCAGAGCTCAACCGTCTCATCGAAGTTCCTCCACTGGTCGAGGTCAACCCAGTCGGCAGAGACCTCACACCTAGCAGATGACACAAACTCCAAGGCAGTCAAAAACTCTGAAGATCCAGAACCTGTTGACCATAACAGGCCTTGGTTTAGACGACCCCAGTAATGTATTTTTTTACTTTATTTTATCATCTTTTACAATTCTTTAATAAAATAAATTGTTCAAATCTTATCTTTTGGTTTTAGTTCAGAATTGAGACCAGTCGATGTATCATATCAATCTACAGTAGTTAACAATGCCACTGATTTAATTTATTCACATCTTCTACACTTAGTAAATTGCTCACTCTAATATGCCTAAATTTCGCTTTAAATTCAATTTACTTCAACCTTCTGCAATTCTTTACATGAGTTTATTACTTATCTAATTCAACCCGACATTGGTTGATTACTTATCTAACACTCTCCTGCCCAGTTCTTGCTCTTTATTCCAGGACTTGGTCTTACTTTTAGTACCAAGCCAGAATCTGAAAAGGCTGAGAAGAGAGTGTGATGACAAAAAGGGGGAAGACAATCGATAATGACGGAAGATTACTTTGAAGATAACAGAATTTTCTTCTTAGGATTTTATGCATTATAAATTTCCCCTCCCCCTGTGGTTACTTTTGAAACAAGCCAGCTCGACATTCCTATGTCACGAATCTGCTCTACTGACTATGTTTCTCAAGTTGTTTTGTTTTTTAAGGATTGTTATAAGGATAGTTGTAAGGATTGTAAGCAGAGATCATTTTATATAAAAATAATTTTTTTAATGTTCAGCTTGATTACTTCTCGTAATCTGCTTATTTACCTAACAAATAAATTGCTACCATCTATTGTTGTCTTAGAATTCTTATCAGGTATATTTGCTGATCAACGTTCAAGCTAAAGAGTCTACTGCCAAGTTTTGTCATTACCAAAAATGGGGAAATTGTTGGAAACATATTTCTAAGTTTTGATGATAACAACATCTACTGCTTGAAGCATCTCCTGACGAGAAGTCTACCGACTGACTCTACAAAGATCTACCGGAAGAAATAGTCTACTACTTCATAGTCTACCGGATGCAAAGAGTAAAAGTCTACCGAATGCAAAGAATAGAAATCTACCGGATGAGAAAAGTAGAAGTCTACTGGATCAGAGTAATCGAAGCCCACTGGCAATATCTCTGGAAGAGATCAGCAGACGTTTGAGAAGACATCGGTTGACTTTAGTCCAGCAGACTAAGTCACTAAGGAGAAGTCAGCAGATGAAAGAGTGCAACATGATAAAGATCTAAACAGTTTTATTCTGACATATAGTACAACAGAGCGCTGCATTACCATATCAACGCCACCAATCTTGTCAGAATAAACTAGCCGTCGTGAAAGGATTTGGAAAGAAGACAAAATGAATTTGGACTTAAATCAAGAAGCTGATTTTACTCGGTTTTTTCCAAATGAAGAATAGTTATCATTAGACTTTTTAGTCTATAAATACGTCAATGAGTAGATTGAAGAAAGAATATTTGAATCTTCTACACTCGAGTACAAGCAAAACAAAAACCTTCAAAACACTAACTGAAATATTCTGAAGTTTCAACGTGATCTTGAAGATCTAAGTATTCAAGTCTACTGTTCAAGAACACTCACGCATAAATAGAGTTTTATATATTTTGATAGAGTGTTACGAAACACATTGTAATACTCAGACGTTGTTCTGAAGTAATTTTGTAATAGTTGTGATTATGTGTGGCTAGGAGTTTAGACAATCTGTGTGGGGGTGCCTAAGTATGTTGTATACTGAAAAGTGTAAACCAAAGTCTTCTAGTGTAACCTTCCTGCAAATGAAGAATGGAAGGCATAGAAAGTGTTTGTGCTTCGAACTTCTAGAAACAATCATTGTGTCATTTACTTTCAGTATTTACCCTACTGCACTTTGTTTCTGCCTTAAGTTAGTTATTCACAAGCCCGGTAGGACTTTCTGCACCATTTATTAGTATGCCCGATGCATTGCATTAAATTGAGACCCTACCGCAGTACTTAACAGTCTGTTGTAAATTGAGTCAGTGTTTATTCAACCCCCTTTCTAAACACTACCTTGATCCTAACATAAATAATTTGAATATAATATTTATAATTAAACTTATGTTACAAATAAACCTAACAAATTAGGTATAATATAAAAATGAATAAAATATATTGAAATATGAATAAACTATAATAAAATAATAGAGATTGAAGTGAGTTGTAGTTATAAAAAGATTTCAAATTGTTAATGAAAACTTTCAAAAGCTATTGATATGGCAGTACAACCCATTTTAGAAATTAGTTTATAATTGCATGGATAAAGATGATCTAAGACATTAAAAGGGACAAACAACAAATGTGCTACCTCTCTATATTGTCTATTATAGTTAACATATAAAGGAATCGAACCCTCATAGTTTATACAGACTTATGATTAGATGTATTAAAATGGGACAGTCTGACCCAAACAATCTGGCCCGCCCAACCCGCCAACTCAACCTGTGGCGAGTTCTGGGTTAGGCGGGCCAACCATAAAAAAAATAAAAAAATAATTTTTTAAATTTTAATGATTAAAATTAATAATAAATTATATTTTAATTAATCAACTTTTATTGTAAATTAATTAATCACACAACCCGTGGGCCCATCCACAACCCGCAAACAAAACGGGTTGACCCTTTTAGGCACATCTATGGGCAGGCCTAAAAAACCTGGGCTAACCCGTCGAATGGCCTATTTGACGGGTTGGATTGAACCAACCCGATAGACCCAACCCATTTTGACAGCTGTAGTTATGGGAAGTTTGAATCCATCACTCATAGTTCATAAAGAATTATGGGAAGTTAATATTTCAACTTTTGATGCGAAAGTGATTAATGTTGTGATTAGGTGCTAAAAGTGAAGGAAAGGAAAAAAAATCTAATAAACAACAATAGTACAATTGCCATAGTATAAGTCACTATTCGTAAAAGTTGCCTTAACAAATCTAATATGCGATGTGAATACAGAAAGGTTGGAGATTGAAGGTTGTGTTGACAACTATAAATAGTAAAAGGATTCAACATTTGAAGAGAAAGATAGAAGATTCATTGAGCTATTACGCATTCTCGTACACAAGTCTTTTAAGCTATTACACATAGGGGTGAGCAAAAGTTCGGTTAAACCGAACTAGTTTGGAAACTTGGTTCGCTTAGTTCGGTTATTTTTAAAAATATATCGGTTAGGTTACGATTTTTATTTTTTAAAAGTTCAGTTAACCGATTACACCGATTAAATTTTTTAAAACAAAAAAAATTGAGTTTGGGCCACCATGCTACTGGGCCTTATCTTATTTATAAAAAAACTTAAATTACTTGAGCTCTACGATGCACAGACAACGACACGACACGACACGACACGGACACGGCGACACGGATTTTCAAAATTTTCAGGATACGACACTGCTGGGGCACACACACACACACACACACACACATATATATATATATATATCTATATATATATATTATCCATACTATATTATAAATACTAGAAACTCAAAATTTTTAAATTCTAAAATCATGTAAAATTAAAAAAAATATTCTTACCAAATTCAAGAAGCATATAAATAAATGCGTGTAACTGGAATCATCATAATATTACGCATACTAACACTAAATACATATTACTTCAATTAATATAAAGTTAACAAACACGTCCAAATAAAATCTAACACCAAAAATATTCTTATCAAATTCAAAAATAATAATATATATAAATGTATATCACTGTAATCATCATAATATCACTCATACTAACAACAAATGTATATTACTTCAATTAAATAGAGTTTAAGTAATACCTCTAAGTTTAATTTTAGCCAAAAACGTTTTAACAATTATCACCCAAAAATGTCATTTCTGTGTCGGACATGGCTCGGACACGCCCATCAGCCATTCGACACGTGTGTCTGATTTTGAGGGGAGTGACGACACGGGTGTCCGATTTTATTTTATCAATAAAATAAAGGACACACCACGTGGCGTGCCCGACACGTGTTCGAGGAGTGTCGGTGTCCGAGGAGTGTCGGTGTCTGACACTGCACCGAATGATTTTTAGGAATATCCGTGTATCATAGCTTGAGGTTAATTGTTATGGGACTTTGAATTCTGCATAATGCATTCTTATGGGATTTTGAGTGGCTAATTTGGTTGTTGTCTTGTTAATTGTTAATTGTTAATTGCTAAGTTTATATGAGATTGTAAGTTGACTTGAGTAACTGGTTCCAATGGCGGCCCCTTGCCCAAAAAAAAAAATAATTTGCCTTAAAAAAAATAATTTGTTTTTTGCTATTTTGACCCCTAAATGTTATCTGGCCTAAAATTTTTATTTAAATTTTTTTTTGCCCCCTCTTCCCAAAAATCATGCTTCCGCCACTGGATGGTTCTGAAATTTTTTTACATAAAAATAGCGGTTATATTGGTCACCGACCGATATAACCGATATTTTTAGCGGTTTCGGTTAAATCGATTTTTAGGAAAAAATATTCGGTTCGGTTATTGAAAAAATAGTTATGTTATCTCTGTTCAAGCAAAGTTCGGTTATTAATGGAACTAACCGATTGCACACCCCTAAATTTACAAACATCTCTAAGGGGACAATTGTCAAAAGAATCAGAGATCTGAACTGCTTCCTAACTAGTTGTTTGAGGAGTTTGAATCACTCATACTCGTTTGGTATTGAGCTAAGTGTTAGAAAGTGATTCTTAGTGTCATTACTCTAGACATTCTATCTTGTACGTGTTATTACATTACTTGTAAGGAGTACGTCCCGCTTTCAATCCCGATTGATAACCTGCAATCAAGAAACAAAACAGATCACAGTATACAATTTCAACTAATAAAACTATAAACTGAAATGCAAAGCAAGAGTTAAGAATTAGGGCTCAGGTCGAGCTGGGTTTCCTTCCAACGTCGTCACCGGGGAACCAAGGTATCGAATCCAAAAGGGGAGACACACACACTGCCCTAAGACACTACCCGAAGACCCTGCCCGAACCCACTGCCCAAGCACACAGCCCGAACACACACGGCCACTCAGCACCATACTCAAGCACAAGCCAGCGCACACAACACCAAGCCACTCACGGCCACAAGCCAGCGCACACAGCACCAAGCCACTCACGGCCACAAGCCACAGCGCACACAGCACCAAGCACAGCACAAGCCAGAGCACACAGCACCAAGGCTCAGCACAAGCTAGCACACACAGCACCACACTCAAGGACAAGGCGCACACAGCACCACTCAAGCACAAGCCAGCGAGCCTCACATAGCACCAAGCTCACAGCCACTCCAGTACCACAGCGCACACAGCACCTACCCTAAGCACAAGGTGCACACAGCACCACACTCAGCTCAAGGCACACACAGCACCACACAAGCACAAGGCCACACCAGTGCACACAGCCTCTGCCCAAGCACAAGGCGCACACAGCACCACTCAAGCTCACGGCACACACACAGCACCACCCACGGCCACTCAGAGCTCCACACAACTCGGCCACACAGAGCACCACAACTCACGACCACACAGAGCACCATAGCGCACACAACACCACTTAAGCTCACGGCCACACAGAGCACCACAAAGGAAAACCCGAGACAGGAAGACAAAGGGGGGGGGGGGACGAAAATCCTCCAAGGGATTTTCGGGGTTCCAGGCCATCCTACCAAGCATGAACCCAAGGCCAACATAAAGGCAAGAGGGAGACGAAGAGGATGGTGAGATTTCCGAAGAGACGAACCAGCTGAAGAGGCGCTCGGTGGGAAGCTTCTGGAGTAGGGCACCGAAGGGTGAGGGCTGGAAGGAAAAGGGGGGGGGGGGGGGGGGGCTCGGTAATGGGATAGGAAAAAGGGGCTAAAGGGCCCAACAAGGGATAAAATAGGTAATGGGCCAACAAACCCAACAAATCTCCACCTTGGCACAATACCGGCTCCACCTCGACGTAAGGAAAAACCCAATAGATGACTCATCATCGCCCAAAGGTCCTCACAACACACACAGATTGTGTGGACCAATTTCCTGTCATAGCACACAGCACAGACAAAGGAAAAACAATAACAAGCACACAACAAGTTAAAGTGGGAAAGTAACCAGGGTAACAGTTTTATAACGAGCACACAGCAGGTTACAAAACACTAACCAAGGGACCAAACATGCATCAATCATCAGTATCAAAATTTAAACATGATTGAAATTTACTAAGGGATAAACACTTAGTACACATATCAGCAGGATTAAACACATAATCACTTAGATTATCACCTACAGACAACAACCATTGAACAACATTCCAAAGTACAAAGCTAGGATTAGTCATATACCTACTAAAGCAACTAATAGCATAAGCTATACCATGCCAAGTACTAACCAGCAAATACATTAAGCAACTAATAGCACAAGCTATATCATGCAAATCTTCATGTTCATTCGCAACCAATTCATCATGCACAACATGTTCATGTTCAACAACACTACCATGATTTACAGGCATTCCATGAATTTCAGGTTCATTAACAGGAAGTACACCAGTTAAATGCTCCACCTTGCAAGGAGTATCACTGGACACAGACTCATCAACATGCACAGAACTCATAGTCACATTAGGGGAAGGGAAATCCGGGAATATCACTCTTTGTTGTTTGCCAAAAAACACACGAATCACAGAAAGGCATGCAAGACAACACGTCTTTACCAAAGCAACCTTTTTCATGCAAATTCTCTAGATCTTTAGAACTTAAATGACCTAATCTCCTATGCCACAGATTAGTCAAGTCATTAGTCACAGAATTCACATTATCATATACAGATTCAGTTTTGCAAACAACCAAAGAACCCTTTATGATTTTCATAACTCCATTTCCCCATCTACCCTCAAGACCACATGATTCTAATCCAGAACAAGACAACAAATTATTGCACAAAGCAGGAACATGTCTCACATCTTTTAGAGTCATAGAATAAGCATATTCGTCATCTTCAAGTTTCTTAACAGTAGTAATGTTCTCAGCCCAATTACCATCAATAGCTTTAAATACTTTTTGCAGTATTAAAAATTCCTTTCATCTTTTGTTGCCATATAGAAAAAATCAGATTTTCCATTAAACGGTTCAAGGTTATATCCAGAAATTGAAGTCATCACACTAAGCAGAGAGGCACACACAATTTCAACAACCAAACAGCAGAAGCAAGGACCACAAGGCACACAAAACACAATGAAAGAATTTACCAAGCTAAGGGAAGGAAAAAATCGCAATCACCCACAAGATCACAATACACTCAACGGTGTACGAGCATGGGGTTTCAGATTGAGATTTTCCTACGGGTAAGGGACACAATTACTTAGAAACAACGTAGTAAATAGATTATGGGTCAAGATAATCACTTACTACCCAGAGACAAAGCTCTGGGGTGACGAAACCACACTGACCGAAGCACCGAAGGCACTGCCCAAGATCTGCCCGAGATCCCAGTCGCTGCCCGAACTCTCCAGCTGCTGCCCGAAGCCTCCAGCTGCTGCCCGAAGCCCAACAAGCACTGCCCGAGACCAGCCGAGCTCTCCAGCCGCTGCCCGGGGTCTGCCCGAGCACTCTTGCTGCTGCCCGAAGTCCACCGAGCACTCCACCAGGCACAGAACGCTCTGATACCACTGTAAGGAGTACGTCCCGCTTTCAATCCCGATTGATAACCTGCAATCAAGAAACAAAACAGATCACAGTATACAATTTCAACTAATAAAACTATAAACTGAAATGCAAAGCAAGAGTTAAGAATTAGGGCTCAGGTCGAGCTGGGTTTCCTTCCAACGTCGTCACCGGGGAACCAATGTATCGAATCCAAAAGGGGAGACACACACACTGCCCTAAGACACTACCCGAAGACCCTGCCCGAACCCACTGCCCAAGCACACAGCCCGAACACACACGGCCACTCAGCACCATACTCAAGCAGCCAGCGCACACAGCACCAAGCCACTCACGGCCACAAGCCAGCGCACACAGCACCAAGCACAGCACAAGCCAGCGCACACAGCACCAAGGCTCAGCACAAGCCAGCACACACAGCACCACACTCAAGGACAAGGCGCACACAGCACCACTCAAGCACAAGCCAGCGAGCCTCACATAGCACCAAGCTCACAGCCACTCCAGTACCACAGCGCACACAGCACCTACCCTAAGCACAAGGTGCACACAGCACCACACTCAGCTCAAGGCACACACAGCACCACACAAGCACAAGGCCACACCAGTGCACACAGCCTCTGCCCAAGCACAAGGCGCACACAGCACCACTCAAGCTCACGGCACACACACAGCACCACCCACGACCACTCAGAGCTCCACACAACTCGGCCACACAGAGCACCACAACTCACGACCACACAGAGGACCATAGCGCACACAGCACCACTTAAGCTCACGGCCACACAGAGCACCACAAAGGAAAACCCGAGACAGGAAGACAAAGGGGGGGGGGGGGGGGACGAAAATCCTCCAAGGGATTTTCGGGGTTCCAGGCCATCCTACCAAGCATGAACCCAAGGCCAACATAAAGGCAAGAAGGAGACGAAGAGGATGGTGAGATTTCCGAAGAGACGAACCAGCTGAAGAGGCGCTCGGTGGGAAGCTTCTGGAGTAGGGCACCGAAGGGTGAGGGCGGGAAGGGAAAAGGGGGGGGGGGGGGGGGGGGGGCTCGGTAATGGGATAGGAAAAAGGGGCTAAAGGGCCCAACAAGGGATAAAATAGGTAATGGGCCAACAAACCCAACATTACTTGTGATTGATTCTTGTAATTCTTTTATAATTGTCGTTTTTGTTTTCTGTTAAAACTTACTATATTTTATATCATTTGTATCGTGAGGAAACTAAACCCTACTTGCTGAGTGATTTTGACACTCACTTTATAGAATCTGATAAAGTGACATTAATAAATGTATGAGTAACTATGCATGCATTTTACCACCACCTTTTTGCTAATCTTGTTTTGCCCAAATAATAAAATACTAAAAAGCTAGGAGAAATTCGTAACTGTTGTGGCGCGAAAATGTCACTCCATCTCTCATTCTTACATAATACACAAAATGTCACTCCATCTCTCATTCTCTGTTCAAGCAAAGTTCGGTTATTAACGGAACTAACCGATTGCACACCCCTAAATTTACAAACATCTCTAAGGGGACAATTGTCAAAAGAATCAGAGATCTGAACTGCTTCCTAACTAGTTGTTTGAGGAGTTTGAATCACTCATACTCGTTTGGTATTGAGCTAAGTGTTAGAAAGTGATTCTTAGTGTCATTACTCTAGACATTCTATCTTGTACGTGTTATTACATTACTTGTGATTGATTCTTGTAATTCTTTTATAATTGTCGTTTTTGTTTTCTGTTAAAACTTACTATATTTTATATCATTTGTATCGTGAGGAAACTAAACCCTACTTGCTGAGTGATTTTGACACTCACCACGTACAATCTCCTGCAAATAAGGCATATATCGATGAACAAGAACATCACCAATGCCACGTTCCGAATTCAAGACATGACATTTATAAGTTACGATAGAATCTGATAAAGTGACATTAAATAAATGTATGAGTAACTATGCATGCATTTTACCACCACCTTTTTGCTAATCTTGTTTTGCCCAAATAATAAAATAGTAGAAATTCGTAACTGTTGTGGCGCGAAAATGTCTCTCCATCTCTCATTCTTACATCATACACAAACACAAAATGAATATTTTATTTTTAGAATTTTCGTTTGACAGATGTCCAAGTTGAAGAATCACTGTAAGTTCATCAGATCATATTCTTTGTTAGATTATAAATAATAAATTGTCCAATCTCTCTACAGCTCGAGCTTTTAAATGAGACGATAATTCTTTATTATATCAGAACCTGGCTAATGCCAAGGTTTTGAGTTCAAAACCCACAACCAACAACTCCACCAACATTAAATATTCACTTGATGGGCCTCCAAAAAAAAGAAACAAATCGGCCAACAAGTGAGAATGAATGTTAGAGAATAAAAATAAATTGTCCAATCCTCTACAAACTCGAGCTTTCAGATGAGACAATTCTTTAATTCTCATTACATTTCACGCTGAATTGTTATTATATTTGTTTATTGGAGCAAGATTTATGTAACAATTTTTTTAAAAACAAATAGTGGAAAAGTGAAATCTAAGGTTGTGTTCAATAAATTGGGAATTTGGTTTATTATTATTATCGTTATGGTTTGTGGCCCTAGTCAGTATGATCAATTATGATGATGCATTGGATGATCAAATATATTTTTTTTTCCGGTTTCTCGATTTAAATTGTTCGTCCCCTTTCAGTCGAGTATACACTACAGAAAAATCATACGGTGACTTCAATTTTTTAATGTTCGTTTTTGTTCCACTTGAAATAGGCTCAATATTCCTCTAATTAAGAAAAAAAATGCGATTGAATGTTAACTCATTGAGACAAAGAAGTTGCATAATTTTCATTTACGGACTTTTTATGTCAAGCTCACCATATTATTCATGTTCTTTATTTCTATTATGTTGGACCTTAACTGTCAAAATATTTCATGGCCTAGTGCTCAATGTAGAGAACCTTGTTTTTACTTAAGACATATCTCCAGTCTCTCACAGTTCGGCTTGAGGAAATGAGGATCAAGAGACGCGACTCTGAGCAATGGATGCATCACCGAGTACTACAATCAGAACTGAGGGAAAGAGTAAGGCGCTACGATCAATACAAATGACTGGAAACTAGAGGAGTGGATGAGGAGAGCTTGGTTCAAAATTTACCAAAAGACCTTAGAAGAGATATCAAGCGACATCTCTGCTTAAATTTGGTTAGAAGGGTATGCATAAACATTTCGATATAATATTTTATGTTCTTGTATTAGTTTCTTGAAGAAGAAATCTAATTCCACATCTTTGGTTAAGACTTGAGATTAAAAAAAATTCTTGGTGGAATTTCAGTTTGATATGTGGTCAACAGCGCTTAACATGCAAAATCAATTTATCTACAACACATTCTAACCAATAACATTTGTGACAATATTACGCTGAATAGACCTTGTTGGAACCGAAGAGACGGGGTGAATGAGGTTCATTGGCTACTATCGCGATTTTAAAGTGATTTTGCAAAAGTCGAGTTTGCATTGCAAAAGTCGAGTTTGCGTTGCGAAAGACTTGATGTCAATCGAATTCTAAAACAATAAGAAACAATAATGTAATGCGTAAAGTAAATAAAGCAATAAAGAACACAAGTATTTGTTATAGAAGTTCGGCGATGAATTGTCTACGTCTCCTCTTCCTGGTTAGAAAACGTCCAACCGAGGTTTCACTAGAACACTTCAATCTTGGCCTTGAAAGCTCCAAGTTAGCCACATACAAACTCTTCACGAGTCACACACTCTTCACTAGTCTTCTTGGCCTTAAGGGCTCCAATGATAGCCACGAGCAAACCCTTCCCGAGCCACACACTCTTCACGAGTCTTCTTGGTCTTAAGGACTCCAATGATAGCCACAAAGATGCATCAACTTCACTTGTTGATGACTTATACAATTTCCAACTTGCGTCGGTGTTGGAGGACCTTACAACGATTCAAATAACACCTTCACGGTGTAACCAAATAAAGAACAGAAGCTCTCACACAAGAAATGGATTATAAACTCTCAATACAACACAAATGTATGAAGTTTGCAATGCTAGATTGAATTTAATTGAACAAAGCTTTTTTTTATTGTATCCTCTTGTTTCTTGTCTTCAACTTGAGTTGTCCATATTTATAGTGTATGAGGCTCCCAATGGTCAAACTAGCCGTTTATAGCCGTTAGGTGCATTTTTGACCAAACCCACGCCCCCATCGCCTCGGAAGTTCACCACATCGCCTCGGGCGACCTCCATATCGCCTCAGGCGTTCTCCCCATCGCCTGGGGTGATCCTCAATAAAAAAAACAAGGCCGTGAGGCGAGCTTGACGTCGCCTGGGGCGATCGGATCACCTGAGGTGATGGCTCGGATCGCCTAGAATTATCTGCACAGATTTCATCCCAAACTTTTCACTTTTCGACCATCTTAATCTCGTTTCTGGGAAAAGTGGTAAACATCAAAGTTATAGCCCTTCCTATTGGCTATGCGTGGTCACCAAAATCATCGAATTTCATTAAGGTATGAAGAAGTTATGCCCAAAATGCTACAGCCGCTCCAACCTTGCTTCAAGCTAAATGCAATCTGCATTTGCTATGAATTCCATGCCATTTTGCTCCATGATGCAAACCGAATTAGACTGAGATGTTTGAATATAAAATATAGAATTTTGAGTTAGATTTCCAACCTTTTTAGATTCATGTCATTCGGATCATCGAGCCAAGAGATATAATCAAAATACCACATTGCGCTCCAAGTGACTCCTATTAATTTTCCCACGAACGGACCATTGGTCCTGTGTCTTCGTCCCAACATAAGATATTGTTTCAACATCATTCCACATGTGAACACTAATTTTGGTCGTTTGTAGATGTCTTTGATCTCGTCCAAGTTCAATAGCTTCCTTAATAAAATTTACCTCTTGTCCGATGAACTCGCAAATGTCATTGTGTAACTTTGCTCCTCTTCCATTTGTCTTCCCAACCAATTTATCAATTTAACCCTGCACACTAAGTAGACATTAATACAAGAAATCATCAAAACCCATGAATAATTTGGAGATTAATTAAGCATTAAACTCAACAATGAGTTTAAGGCTCAACAATCTCCCCCTTTTTGATGATCACAAACTTGGTAAACTTATAAATGAAATATGCATGAAATAAGACTAATCAAGGCTCCCCCTTAACAAATGCATAGAACATACAAGTTTTACCAAATAAAGCATAATACAAAAATTCTCCCCCTCAAAACATGCATGTATTAAGCTTCAAGTTTACCACAAAATTCTCCCCCTTTTTGTGATAATATTCAAATAAACAAATCAAGAGGGCATATCACAAATATATGTTGACATATAGCCATAGTCTAAAAATAAGCACATGTTCGTCCTCAATCACGTAGCCATAACCATACTTCAATCACAATTGCTCAATAAATTGTCAATGAAATCAAATCCATTTGAACTCCTCAAAGCAAGATATCATATACGCATGAGAGGCAAAATGAAAAACTTTTTAAGCTTAAGATCAAATCATTGAGAGGAAGGCAAACATGCGTTTAAGGCAATGAAGCAATATGCGACGGTATCCTTAATGTGCAAAGTGTGCATATGTTCCACCAAAAATTCATGCATTCATGCTCAATAAACATTAAATTGTTCAATGCATCATCATGACGATTGACGAGTTAATAAGGCGCATGTGATGAGAGCAACATCATTTAGGCCATAGAAGCAATAAAGATATATGAGATTCTTAAGCCATATTCCCATGATCCAAGATTGAGCATCTAAACAATTGAAACATGCTTAATCACCTTGAATTAAATTGACATTGCATATTCAAAGGGACTAAAGACAAATAATAGATTTAGCATCATGCAAAGAATTTTAAGTTGGTTAATGCATACCATCATAAAGTAGGCAAATTTTAAGCATGCAACATGTGAAGCATCATGATGAAGTGTATGAAGCATCATTTTAAGCTCATGACAAAGTCTCAAACAATTTATAACATGGTATCACAAGACTAAGCCTACAAATTAGCATGCTCAAGAAGAATTTTTCAACTCATCAATGTATAGAGATATCAACTAAATTAAAGAACATATGATGAGATTAAGATCATTTAAGTTATAGGAGAGTGAAGATAGGCAAAGTTATAAACCAACTCCTATAACCACAACAATTTGAACAATTGCATATTTTTGCCAAAAAGAACTCACATATATATAACACATGTATTAAACAAATTTAAACATGCAATCACATAATCATATGAATTTAATATGTAAGAAAGAGAGCATCATCATGTGAAGTCAACACGTAATAAACATTTAAGCATTAACTTGGGCAATAACTATATTGAGAATGTAATCAAGTTATACCATGTTTAACCATCCAATAATAACTCAATTTACAAAATTCAATCATATAGACACATAAGTATGGTTATACAAGTTCTTACTCATTTAAGAATCATATAAATATTCATATTCTAAGGAGAAATGCAATACACTACAAATGAATATTGAGCTACACAATTTCTTGGTCATAATTAATTTGTGTCAATGGAATTTTGTAATTGCTCTATTAAATGCACAAGAAAAATATAATTAGCTCCCCCTAAATATGATATCATAATAATGTACTCAAAACTCAATTTCTCAAAGATCACCTTCAAAGTAATTGAATTTCATCACATAATCTTGATATACAATTCAAGGAATATTAACCAAGCAAAAGAGCTAATTATGTTACTATGATGCTTAAAATAAATTTACCTCTAATGATAAGAGTATGTTCTTATCATTGGTCATATACATCTATCATCCTCTATTATGGTGCATTTGATGGTTTCCTCCCATGAGGTGCTAGTGCTTTCATCCTCTATCACTTTGTTGTTCCTACAAAACAAGTTTATAATTGGCGGATCTTTGGTACCCATTTTACTTTTGGGTCTTTGCGGGTTAGCTTTCATCGATGCCTTTGGAATCCATTTTCACCTCTTGTTTTGTCGATACTGATTTTTAGAAAAAAATTGCATTTATCATGCGTATGACCAAGTTTGCAACAATAAGAGCATGTTGGTGGATTATATTTTGCTTTGGCTATTAAGCTAAAAAAAGATCTAGTTTTCTTCGAATAGCTTAAGCCGACCTTATCGAAGCTACATCATTGTAGGCCAAGCAAATAATCAAGTTTAGTACTACTTTCATTAAACGTGCAAAAGGATTTCTTCAAACAACTTAATTCATTTTTCAATGAATTATTTTCTTCATCTTTCTTGGCTAACTCAAGTTTGAGTAATTTTTTACTCATCTTCGTTTTCTCAAGAACATTAATAAGCTCATTAATGATTTTAATAATTTATCGAAAGAGGGTACCTCATCGTCGCTTTCCTCTTCCTCGTGATTTGCATCGTCTTTGGCCATGAGGCAAATGTTGCATATTTCATCATCGGATTGGCCATCATCACTCCAAGTTTCCGAACACCCAACGTCCTTCTGGGACTCAACATCAATGATTTCATTGTTGGGTTGGACAATCTCTATCCTTGTCTCATTTTCTTGAATTTGGATCATGTAGCATTCTTGTAATTTGTCCCAAACTTCTTTAGCCGATGAGGAAGTCGAGACTTGGTTGTATTGCTCCATATCTAAAGCACAAAATAAAACATTCAAGGCTTTAGCATTTAAAGATAGTTGGAGCATGTCCTCCTCATCAAAATCATCCATTTCCTTGGGAATTTGAACACATTTAAATTCCTTCAATGGAACATATGGACCTCTAATAACTATTCTCCATAGTTCAAAATCTACCGATTGAATGTAAAATGAAAATCGATTTTTCCAATACTCGTTGTTAGAACCGACAAATAGCGGAGTCGATTGGTCGATTGACTTTGAGCAAACTCACTTGCTAGATTAGCAATAAAAATTTTGGTTTAAAACAAAAACCAAGTGTCTCTAATACCAATTGTTGTTTCCGAAGAGGGGGGTGAATGAGGTCCCTTAGCTACTATAGCGATTTTAAAGTGATTTTGCAAAAGTTGAGTTTGCGATGCGGAAGACTTGATGTTAATCGAAACCAAAACAATAATGTAAATGCGTAAAGTAAATAAAGCAATAAAGAACACAAGTATGTGTTATAGAAGTACGGCGATGAATCGCCTACGTCTCCTCTTCCAGGTTAGAAAACGTCCAACCGATGTTTCACTAGAACACTTCGATCTTGGCCTTGAGGGCTCCAAGTTAGCCACATACAAACTCTTCACGAGTCACACACTCTTCACGAGTCTTCTTGGCCTTAAGGGCTCCAAGGATAGCCACGAACAAACTCTTCCCGAGTCACATACTATTCACGAGTCTTCTTGGCCTTAAGGGCTCCAATGATAGCCACAAATATGTGCCAACTTCACTTGTTGATGACTTATACAATTTCCAACTTGCATTGGTGTTGGAGGACCTTATAACGATTCAAATAACACCTTCACGGTGTAACCAAATGAATAACAAAAGCTCTCAGACAAGAAATGAACTACAAACTCTCAATACAACACAAATGTATGAAGTTTGCAATGCTAGATTGAATTTAATTTAACAAAGCTTCTTGTATTGTATCCTCTTGTTTCTTGTCTTCAACTTGAGCCCAATTGTCCATGTTTATAGTGTATGAGGCTCCCAAGTGTCAAACTAGTTGTTTATAGCCATTAGGTGCATTTCTTACCAAACCCGCGCCCCCATTGCCTCGCACGTTCACCACATCGCCTCGGGTGACCTCCAGATCGCCTCAGGCGTTCTTCCAATCGCCTGGGGCGATCCTCAATAAAACAACAAGGGCCTGGGGTGAACTTGACATTGCCTGTGGCGAAGTCAGCATCGCGTGGGGCGATCGGATCGCCTGAGGTGATGGTTCGGATCGCCTGGAACTATCTGCGCAGATTTCATCTCAAACGTTTCACTTTTAAACCATCTTAAGCTCGTTTCTGGGAAACGTGGTGAACATCAAAGTTGTAGCCCTTCCTATTTTCTATTCGTGGACACCAAAATCATCGAATTTCATTAGGTTATGAAGAAGTTATGCTCAAAATGCTACAATCGCGCAAACCTTGCTTCAAGCTAAATGCAATCTGCATTTGCTATGACTTCCATGCCATTTTGCTCCATGATGACCGAATTGGATTAAGATGTTTGAATATGAAATATAGAATTTTAAGTTGGCTTTCCAAACATTTTAGATTCACATCATTCGGACATCGAGCCAAGAGATATAATCAAAATACCGCACTACGCTCCAAGTGACTCCTATTTGATTTTCCCATTGTCTTCATCTCAACATAAGATATTGTTTCAACATCATTCCACACATGTTGAACAGTAATTTTGGTCGTTCATAGATGTCTTTCCTCTCGTCCAAGTTCAATAGCTTCCTTGATAAAATTCATCTCTTGTCCGATGAACTCACAAATGTCATTGTGTAACTTGGGTCCTCTTCCATTGGTCTTCCCAACCAATTTATCAATTTAACCTTGTACACTAAGTAGACCCATTAGTACAACAAATGCAAGTTTTGTTGATCATCAAAACCCATGAATATTTGGAGATTAATTAAGTATTAAACTCAACAATGCGTTTAAAACTCAACACACCTACTTTTACAGTTATTGCTTAGTTGTACATAGCTGTAACTAGTTAGTACTGTTGTTAGTAGTGCTGTTAGATAATTAGTGGTTGCGAACCATCTGTTGTATATTTAAGAAGACTTCATGTAACTGAATATCATTCTTTTATTAAAGAGTTATACCCTGCATTATTTACGCTCTTGCGTTCCTCAAGTTCTTCAAATTCTTCTTCATTAAATCCAATATGGTGTCTGCTGTTAAATTCAATTTTTTCACTATTCATTTCGCTTCGAATTGATTTCAATTTTCATTCGCCGCAATTCAATTTGCATGGTCACTGATACTTCAGCAGCCGCGTCCTCTTCCAATGGTAGATCCACCATTGATGATCCGATGAATCTCTATTTTTACATTATTTTGATAATCCTGGTATGATTCTTGTTTCTCAACCTCTAACTGTGGAAAATTATGATGCTTGGAGTAGAGCCATAATCATTGCATTGTCTGCTAAGAATAAATTGGGGTTTGTTGATGGTTCGATTCCAAAACCTGCTGCTACTAACTTGTTGGGTTTTGGAACCCGAATAATCATGATTTTGATGTTAACAAAACTTGTTATTGTGTTGGTAACATATTTCATCAAGTGTGTAGTTCATAGATGATATCTTACAGCTTGATGATTAGAAAATAAATAGGTTGAAGAAACTGGACCAGTAGATACATCCAGCAGACCTTGAGCGCTGCTGACTAAATTGATCATCTACCGGACTACCAGCAGACCTTGAGCGCTGCTGGTTAAATTGATCATCTACCGGACTACCAGCAGACCTTGAGCGGTGTTGACTAAATTGATCATCTCCGGACTACCAGCAGGGGACCAGTAGACCTTGGACCAAGCAGACCTCGAAGCTCCAACCAGTAGACGTCGACCAGTAGACCTTGAGCATAGACGTCAACAAGCGGACTTCGAGCAGTAGAGTTTGACCAACCAGTAGATGTCAACCAGTAGACGTTGAGCAATAGACTCAACCAGTAGAGGACATTGGATTCAAACCAGTAGAGGTCAACAAAACGACCAGTAGACCTGCTCTATTGCAACAAAGCAGCAGGCTTCCAGAAAATAGCCCAGAAGCAGAATATGACCGTTGGAATGTTTGAAATCTTATCAAAACTGTCCCAACGGTTATATTCGTGTATCTAACGTATATATCATTACTTGGGCCTATATATACATGAGTTGGAAACTCAATAACAGCTGATTGAAGATCAATCCAAGCCTTCCAAAGCAAACCCACTTGGGATTCAATTGGGGAACTTCAAAGACAGAAGCTGCTAAATGAAGAGCACTCCCCAAACCTTTGGCACCTCTTACCTTGCTGTATCAGATTCATTATGGAATCATTTGTGCCTTTGTATTCACTCTATTCATTGTATTTGTGAGCTAAAATAGAAGAGTAAATACCATTGTAACAGTTTGTGATTCATCACAACTAGATGAGAGGTCTTTGTATGTGAGACGTTAAAGAACATATATAGTTGAGTTGCTACGAGTTCTAGTTGGATGGAAATGCCCAACTGGATCGGGTTTGTACAAAGAGTTGTATAAATCAAAGTCTTATACTGTAACATTCCTGCGAAGGGAGAAGGGGAGACGTAGAAGCGTTGTGCTTCGAACTTCCAGAAACAAATGCTTGTGTTATTTACTTTACTGTTTTTACATACTTTCTTGCATATCTTTAAAATACCTTTCAAATGGTTAATCGGTTTTAGAGCGGGCTATGCCGAGTGTCTTCCGCTCGGTTTTGTAACCGAACTCGATATAATCTCTCGGGGCAATTATTTCAAGAACACGAGCTATTGAAGCTCAAGTGGGTTGAACTCGGATGTTGAATAATGGCAGCCCACCCCTGGAATCGATCCTAACAAGTGGCATCAGAGCCAGGTTGTTCTTGGAAAACATTTTAACCGATTTTTGATAGAAATCTTTTAAAGAAAACATTCTCATGAGCATGGAATTATTTTCATAGCATAATTTTCTAAAACTTGGTGTATGAAAATTTTGAGCATAAAAATCAATTTCATTGCATTCATTTTGCACGAAAATAATTTTAAAATATATTTTAAATGTTCTAATTTTCATTCAATATGTTCTAAACTTATTTTAAGTTTGAAATTGTTATTTTGGGAATTTTTTTCTAACAATTTTCGAAGCATTCAGTTTTTCTAGCAGCTTGCAGCGATTTTAGGAAAATTGGCATAACTTCTTGCTCGGATGTCCAAATGACGAACCGTTTTTTTTTTTTGCGTTGCAAACTAGACTCATTGAGAATCGCAGTGGTATAGGTCTTGCAGCCCAAACTTGCTTGAGGAAAAGCAGTATATTAGTTCAAGTTGGACTAAGTGCGATGCCACCGCAGAAAGATGAAATGGACATTGTTGAGTTTTGTCAAGAAATTCAAATTTGTTGGCAAGTATGCTACATCCATCATCCAAGGTTATTTTTGTTCAAAAATTAATGTGCATTGCATTTTTTTTAATTTGTTTTAGTCTACCCCATTTGCCCCTCACTTGCTCAAATTTTCAAACCTTTTAAAATTAAGGGGGAGAGTCTAATCTCAATCCTTGAGGGTGAGTAAATTTTATTTGTCTTCCTTTTTGATTCACACAAAAAGGGGGAGAAATATGTTGTTTTAAAAATATGATTTTTCTTGTTAGGCAACATTGTGCTTTACTGTTCATATTTTAATTCAAGTTTTGTGATCATCAAAAACGGGGAGATTGTTGGGTTCTGAAAACCCGAATAATCATGATTTTGATGTTAACAAAACTTGACTCATCTCTAGTTTCTTAGTGGACCGTAATAACAACGTGGTTATATCTTGGATCCTTAATTTTGTTAGCAAGGAGATTTCAGAGAGCATTATTTTTTTCTGATTGCGGTCATGATATATGGCTTGATCTTCACGATCGCTTTCAACATAGCAATGACCCTGGAATTTTTCAATTACGACGGGATCTTCTGAATCTTACTCAAACTAATGATTCTATCGGTGTTTATTTTACAAAATTGAAGTCCTTATGGGATGAATTATCTAATTAGGTTGCGCTTGGTTCGAGGATATGATAAGTGGTGGATAGATTAAAAGTGGATAATTGGTTGATAAGTAAACTAAAGGATAAATTATATTACGTTTGGTGTACTTGATAATTAGATGGTATAGATTAATTTTATTCGTAAAATGACAAAATTACTCTGGAATAGTTTTGCACTTATTTTTATTATTTTATTTCAATTAAATTTAAATTAATAAAAAATAAAATTATTTATGTAATTTAATAGTTAATAAAATATTATAATTAATTATTAATCAAAATACTCTCGAATAGGTTTTGCACCAAACTTTTCACATGTACAAAATGATCCAGTATTTCTTCAGCATGAATTTTTAATAAATATTCTAATTTATTTTAATTAAATTTAAATGACTCAAAACAAGTTCATTTATTTTGAGTAATTTATGTGATTCAGGTTCTTCATTGAAAGATCTTTGGGAAACGATGAAGGGGAGCACGAATTATCTTGGCCCGGTGCGTCGTGCTTTGTGTCTACGACTTCAGATCTAATTCCCTTCCGTGAGGGCTTATTGGTAAAATTACATATTCATCCAGGCCAGTGTAGATGCTTTGATTACGCATCACACGGGTGGGTATGGATAATTATGATGGGTGGATGATGAAGTTGGACCTCCTCATCTCTGAAACAAACGTGTGATGAGGAATATTGCTAAGCCATCCCATCCTTATCCATTGAACTGGACGTAGCCTTATCGTCCTGTTTGTAGTTGTGGTAAATGTACTTGTGGTGGCTCTAAGGATCTTCAAGATCATTTTAACAGAGAGTACATCATCTCCTTCCTCATGGAACTCAATGATTCTTACGCTCAAGTGTGAGGTCAGATATTGCTCATTGATCCTTTACAGTTTTTTAAATTGATTTCTCAATAAGAAATGTAACGCTCCATTGGTATTGCTAGCACTCATGCATCTATGAATGTTGCTTTTGCTACGAAAGTTCTACGACAAAACAAGCCATAGAACACCAATCCTTCTCATGTTAACACTCGTGGCATGAAGAAGGACATGCCTTACTGTAATGCTTGCAATTTTCATGGCCACATCGAGGATAAATGTTACAAGGTTCATTGTTATCCCCCAGACTACAGGCAGAGTTAACGGACTTCCCCTAATCACACTCAATCAAATGTGGTCAATCAGGTTTCTACCGCTTCTTCTGCATATTCCACTTCTAGTTCATCACTAGGTGTTTGATACCCGCTAGAAGATACCACCTGACGAGCCGACCTAGCTCCAAGGCATGTTACTCGTCATTCTTCGGCGAGAGCTCGCATACCCCTCCGAGCTCTCTTGCAAGGCCCGACCTGTTTGGCCGACCTGTTTCACCTTACCTGTTTCTCGTCACTAACTCGACATGAGACCTCTTTTGGGAGACCGAACTGATAGGCCGAGCTCTCCTCATTTCCCATGTTGCTACCGGCTCTCAGCAAGGAAACCAGTTCCCCAAGAGATCTAGTCCTAGATATGCGGAGCAATATCAGGGATTCGATTGTGTTATCAGGATCTTGACATATCTAGGTAAGATTTGGATAAACATGGAAAGAGTCCTTGTTGCAATACTACTCTTAGGTCTCCGCCTATAAATACCAGGTTTGGAGTATTGATTAAGGACTAATGTTATAATTGCTTTCACTTACAGCATATATTCTCTTCATATTCTCTCGCCTGACTTGAGCGTCGGAGGGGACCCGCCGGAATAACTTCCGGCCCCTTCTCACATTTGCTTCGTATTTTCAGGTCATTGCAGAGGATATTTGCTAATACCTAGGCTGTTATATTGAGTGTTGAAGAAAGAGAGGTGAACCCCCTCTCTATTGATATCAGAGCAAGTCATCGCAAATTTAGGTGATATCAATTGGCGCCGTCTGTGGGAATATTTACTGAATTGAAGACGTTGATATGGCTGGACGACGTGGACGTGGGCGTGGAGTCAGGAGGAATCAGGAAGAAAGATTAAATACCAGTGTGGAAAATCAAGATGTTCCTCCGCAGCAGGAAGATCAGGCACCTCCATCTGTTATGAAGGTGGGAGATATGACTATGGAGCAACTGGCACAATTCATCAGTCAGACCATGCAAAATACTCTTTTCCAACACCAGGTTCCGCCACCAACGGAATCTAATCAACCTCCACCGCCTTCTCAAACAAATCAGGCGCCTTCGCCTGTTCAGCCAGAACAGGCCCGTGAAAACAATAGGGTAGCCAGTGCTGTGGTAGATACACAAGTAGAGCCTCCGCTAATAGATCCAATGGAGGCTGTATGGGGAGAGATAAGGCGATTGGCTCAGCATCTTGGTGGCCGAACTCCAGTGGTTAGGAGAGAAAGTCCATTCTGCCTAAATATTCTAAGAGAGGAACTCCCGCCAAATTTCAGACAACCTGCCGTGGGAGAATATGATGGAAGCACAGACCCTGAAGAGCATCTTGGAAGATTTGAGAATGCTGCTCTGTTGCATAGGTATTCTGATGGGATCAAGTGCCGTGTTTTCCTTACCACCCTGGTTAGATCGGCGCAACAATGGTTTAATTTACTTAAACCAAACACTGTAAGCTGCTTTGAGGAGTTCAGTTCTGCCTTTCTAAACCAGTATGCCAGCAGTAAGAGGTATCAAAAAACTTCTTTGAGCCTGTTCACTACCAAGCAGAATGAGCAGGAGTCCTTGAGGGAGTTCGTACAACGCTTTAACGGGGTAGCCTTAGAGGTCCCCACTGCAACGATGGATGTCCTTATTAATGCCTTTACACAAGGGCTTAAGGCAGGAGAGTTCTTTAAATCCCTGGTAAAGAAAACTCCTAGAAGTTATGACGAACTTCTGGGAAGAGCTGAAAAGTATATCAATCTAGAAGATGCTCAGAGACAGAGAAGGGTTGATCTGCGGCCATCAGACAAGAAGGATAAGTTAGAGTTAAGTAAGAAAAGAACTGTTGACAGGGCTGATGAAAGTGGTCGAACTAGAAGTAAATTTGCATCACGCATACCTCTATCCATGAGCTTGGAAAGAGCTATGGAAATATGTGATGATAGAAAGAAACTAGAAAGACCCAGGAGGTTGGATAATGGGTCCCGTACTCCTATTTCTGATAAGTATTGTGAATTCCATAGAGAGTACGGTCATATAACGAATGAGTGCCAGAAGCTTGAAGATGAGGTAGAAAGAATCATCAGAAGAGACTCTGAAATAAAAACTCTGCTAACAAGGAAGCAGGAACCTTCTCAGAAAGGACAGGGTAGAAGCCGGTACCGAGGAAAAAGAAGAGAAAAGACACCATATAGGGGCCGAACCAGGTCCCGTGAAAGGGGTATCGCTCCTAAAGAAACAGATAATCAAAGGAGAAGGGTTGAACAGGTGGATAATAATCCTACCCGAGGAACTATTAATATGATCTCAGGGGGACCCACGGATGGAGACTCGGGCAGAGCTCGGAAAAGTCATGGTAGAAGAATGGAAACTTTCGAAGTATCAGAAGAGTTAATTGAAAGGGATGAGCCGGTCATAAGCTTCGGACCTAGTGATCTGAGAGGAGTTGCAACTCCACACAATGATGCCCTAGTCGTGACCGTAACCATAGCTAATTATGACGTAGCAAGGATCTTCATTGATACTGGGAGCTCAGTCAATGCCTTATTTAAAGATACTTTAGAAAAGATGCAGATAGAGGGGTCAAAATATGAACACATTGCAACTCCTCTGTATGGGTTCACCGGGCACGCAATTCAACCGCTTGGACAGATCAACTTGCCCTTATCTCTGGGTCATGGGATGTCTCGCATAACAAAGATGGTTAATTTCACTGTGGTAGAAGCACCATCATCGTACAATGCAATCTTAGGCCGACCTGCAATGAAGGACTTCAAGGCGGTAGCTTCTACCTATCATCAGAAATTAAAATTCCCAGTGGGTAGAGAAGTTGGGGTTCTTTGTGGTGACCAGAAAACAGCCCGCAGATGTTACGTGGACGAAGTAAAGGAAGACGTGAAGCGAGCTCGCCGGGAGGTCGGTTGTATTGAAAGAGCTGGGTATAATGTTCCTAAAGACAAAGGCATTCCCAACAGCTTGGATGAAGAACCTGAAATAATTGAGCTCGTCTCTACTGATCAAAAAGTAAAAATAGCCAAGGACTTGGAAATAAACGTTAGAGCCGATCTCATTTCATGTTTAATTAAAAATGAGGATATCTTTGCCTGGAGTGCTCGAGATCTAAGAGGAATTAGACCAGACGTACTAGAACACCATTTGGATGTGCTCTCGGGAGTCCAACCTGTAAAACAGAAGAAAAGACATTTTGGACCTGAAAAGGATAAGGTCATAAGAGAGCAGGTGGAGGAGCTCCTTCGGGCAGGTCAAATTCGAGAAATACAATTTCCAACATGGCTATCAAATGTGGTCTTAGTACCAAAGAGCTCTGGAAAGTGGAGGATGTGTATAGACTTCAGAGATCTTAATAAGGCATGTCCGAAGGATTGTTACCCATTACCAAGGATTGATCATATGGTTGATTCAACAGCAGGACATCAGTACTTGTGCTTAATGGATGCCTACCAGGGATATCATCAGATTCCTCTGGCTAGAGAAGATCAAGATAAAGTTAGTTTTGTCACGTCAGATGGGACTTTTTGCTATGTTGTTATGCCCTTCGGGCTCAAGAATGCAGGAGCTACTTACCAGCGTTTGATGGACAAGGTGTTTTCAAAACAGCTCGGCCGCAATGTGGAAGTATATGTGGACGACATTCTTGTAAAATCAAAAAGTGGCACCGATCTCATTGCCGATCTGACTGAGACTTTCTCCACCCTTAGGTCTTACGGGTTAAAGTTAAACCCTCAGAAATGTGTATTCGGGGTAAAAAGCGGGAAATTTCTAGGCTATATAGTGACAGAAAGGGGGATTGAAGCTAATCCAGAGAAGGTGAGAGCTATCTGTGAGATGTCTCCGCCGAAGAACCTTCAAGAGGTGCAACGCTTGGCTGGAAAAATCGTTTCTTTATCACGATTTATTTCTAGATCAGCTCATAGAAGTCTCCCCTTTTTTAAGATACTCCGGAAGGCTGGGAAATTTGATTGGGACGAAAAATGTGGGGAAGCATTTGAAGAACTGAAAAAATACTTAGCTGAACTTCCAATTTTGGCCAAGCCTATGCAGGCAGAGAGGCTATACGTCTACCTATCAGCGACTGAGGAAGCAATCAGCTCGGTTCTCGTCAAAGAAAGGGAATCAGAACAGCAGCCGATATATTACTTATCTCATGCCTTGAAGGATGCGGAGCTGAGGTATCAGGAGATCGAGAAGTTGGCTCTAATGTTGATCATCACAGCTAGGAGACTCAGGCCTTACTTCCTATCCCATCCTATAACAGTGCTAACAAACAGCTCCCTGGGAAAAATACTCAGTCGCGCGGATGTCTCTGGACGACTTGTTAAATGGACAACTGAACTAGGTGAGTATGATATACAGTATGAGCCACGCACAGCTATCAAAGCTCAGGCCTTAGCAGATTTTATTGCGGAGACTGTACATCCCGAAAAAGAAGAATTATGGAAAGCATTTGTAGATGGTTCTTCTTGTAATGAGGGAAGTGGGATTGGGGTTGTGCTGATCTCTCCTACCGGAGAAGAAGTATGTTTGGCAGTTCGGTTGGATTTCCGAGCTTCCAACAATGAAGCAGAGTATGAGGCAGTATTGACTGGATTAAGGGCTGCTCGAAATGTTGGAGCTAAGCGTATACATGTCTTCTCTGACTCACAGTTGGTAGCCCAACAAATGAATGGCGCCTATGAGGTTAGAAACGAGAAGCTAATCCATTATGCAAGTACCATAGAAAAAATAAAGGAGGGATTTCTAGAGGTAGCATTCAAACAGATCCCAAGAGAGGAGAATAGAAAGGCCGACAGTTTGGCAAGAATGGCTAGTGCTCTCCGCGCTTGGCAAGATAGAGACGTGGTGTTTCAAATTGAGTTGACTCCTAGTCAGGACGTCCCATCTGAATCCGTGGAAGAGAATGATTGGAGACAAGAGCTCTTAGACTACCTTACCAAGGCCAAGCTCCCTTCTGATACCAAAAAAGCATATAGACTCAAAAAAAGGAGTCAGAGGTTCATACTCATTGAGGGCGTCCTGTACAAGAGGTCTTTTGCCCAACCACTTCTGCGTTGTTTGGGTCCGAAAGAGTCAGACTACGTATTAAGGGAAATTCATGAGGGGTGCTGCGGAAATCACCTAGGATCGTATTTCTTGGCTAAGAAGGTGCTCCTTGCCGGATATTTCTGGCCTACTATTCAGAAGGATTCTGCTGCTATGGTTATATCATGTGACAGTTGTCAAAGACATTCCAGGCTCCAGCATAATCCAGCTATGATGATGAAAGCTATTGTGGCGGCATGTCCATTTGATCAGTGGGGCATTGATATAGTAGGACCTTTTCCAACAGGTAAAGCTCAGAAGAAATTTCTGATTGTTGCCATTGATTACTTCTCTAAATGGGTGGAAGCAGAGCCACTAGCCAGAATCACTGAGAAAGAGGTCTTCAACTTCATCTGGAAAAATATTGTTTGCCGATTTGGTGTCCCGCGGAAGATCATCTCGGACAATGGAAGGCAATTCCAAGGAGCCTTGCTCAGAGCATGGTGTGAAGAATTAAAAATCCACCAGGCTTTCACTTCCGTTGCATATCCTCAGAGCAATGGCCAGGTAGAAGTTACCAACAGGTCTCTCGTGCAAAGCATCAAAGCTAGGTTGGGAAAAGCTAAGGGAAATTGGGTTGAAGAACTACCTAATGTTCTATGGTCGTATCGAACTACACCAAGAACGGGAACAGGTGAAACCCCATTCAGTATGGTCTATGGAAATGAAGCGGTACTCCCAGCTGAAATTGGAGCGGAATCATCAAGAGTGCATTTCTATGACGAACAAAACAGCGATAGAAGAGCTGCTGACCTGGACCTGATTGAAGAAGTAAGGGAGGCTGCGGCCATCAGAATGGAAGCCTACCGCAATCGTGTGACGCGGATGTACAACAGACGAGTCATCCAGAAAACTTTCCAGGTCGGAGATCTCGTACTAAGAAAGGTGCAAGAGGTTCAAGTGGGCAAGCTTGACCCTAAATGGGAGGGTCCCTTCAAGATTGTTGAAAAGCTAAGCTCAGGAGCTTACTACCTAGAAGGTCCTGATGGGAAGATGTTGAAAAGACCATGGAACGCTTACCATCTCCGAAAATATTATTCTTAGTTCAGCTCTTTAAATTTTAGCGAAGATTGTTTTTGTTTTTGGACAATATACTCTTTTATTATACAAACTTTTATAATTTTTGCCAGATATTGTATAACCAGGAAAAGGGTTTTCAACCTACCTGAGGAGCACGAGCTCAGCCCTGGTCACGCCAGGAGCATGGGTGTGCAAGCACGAGCTCAGCCCTGGTCACGCCAGGAGCATGGGTGTGCAAGCGCGAGCTCAGCCCTGGTCACGCCAGGAGCATGGGTGTGCAACCAAACTCAGAAGCACGAGCTCAGCCCTGGTCACGCCAGGAGCATGGGTGTGCAAGCACGAGCTCAGCCCTGGTCACGCCAGGAGCATGGGTGTGCAAGCACGAGCTCAGCCCTGGTCACGCCAGGAGCATGGGTGTGCAAGCGCGAGCTCAGCCCTGGTCACGCCAGGAGCATGGGTGTGCAACCAAACTCAGAAGCACGAGCTCAGCCCTGGTCACGCTAGGAGCATGGGTGTGCAAGCACGAGCTCAGCCCTGGTCACGCCAGGAGCATGGGTGTGCAACCAAACTCAGAAGCACGAGCTCAGCCCTGGCCACGCCAGGAGCATGGGTGTGCAAGCACGAGCTCAGCCCTGGTCACGCCAGGAGCATGGGTGTGCAAGCACGAGCTCAGCCCTGGTCACGCCAGGAGCATGGGTGTGCAACCAAACTCAGTAGCACGAGCTCAGCCCTGATCACGCCAGGAGCATGGGTGTGCAAGCACGAGCTCTGCCCTGGTCACGCCAGGAGCATGGGTGTGCCATCTGCCTCAGGAGCACGAGCTCAGCCCTGGTCACGCCAGGAGCATGGGTGTGCCACCTGCCTCAGGAGCATTGGTGAATTATTAGACCAGGCCGAGCCACTTCACCCTTGGTCATAGCTGTGTAATGTTTGGTAAACCAGGCCGAGCTACTTCACCCTTGGTCCCAGCTGTTTAATGTTTGCAATTATGCTGTGAATTATTACGCCAGGCCGAGCTACTTCACACTTGGTCCCAGCTGTTTAATGTTGGCAATTATGCTGTGAATTATTACGCCAGGCCGAGCTACTTCACCCTTGGTCCCAGCTGTTTAATGTTTGCAATTATGCTGTGAATTATTACGCCAGGCCGAGCTGCATCGCCCTTGTTCCCAGCTGGGTAATGTTAATAATTGGTAAATTATTAGACACAGCCGAGCTATGTCGCTCTTGGTCCCAGCTGTTTAATGTTTGTCAATAACTGGTAAATTATTAGACCCAGCCGAGCTATGTCGCCCTTAGTCCCAGCTGTTTAATGTTTGACATTATCGGGCAAATTGTTATGACAGGCCGAGCTGCATCGCCCTTGGTCCCAGTTGTTTAATGTTTGACATTATTTGGTACATTATTAAACCAAGCCGATCTGTATCTAACTTGGTCCTATGTGTTTAGTGTTTGCCATTACGTGGTGAATTATTAAGCTAATCCGAGTTACGTCATGCTTGGTCCGCCACAAAAAAATGACAAGAACGGTAAAACAGAAATAACATTAAATAAGAGAACAATCTGAGGAAATTACATTTATAGATCAGGGGGGAGAGAAGCAGCTACTTTCTCTACGTCTAGAAAATCTAAAGAGACGTCAGGCACAAGACAGCCACGTTCTTTGATCTGGCTAAGACATCCCTGGAACCCAGCCTCAATAAAAGTAAGGAGTTTCTCTCCTACCAACTCCTCAGACTTTTGTTTCTCCTCGGCCGCCTCCTTCAAAGATTTAGCTAGTTCCTGCTCAGCAGAAGTAGCTAGCCCTTTAGCTAAAGCTAACTCATTACGCAGCTCCCGGAGCTCAGCCTCATGTTGACGTTTGTGGACCTCAACCAAAGAACGAGCCTCGGCCACAGCGACGGCCCCCTTCTCAACCTGAGTTTTCAGCTCCGAGATGTCTTTTTCATGAAGAGATTTGGCCTCAGCAAGGGTGTCTTGCATATTATCGAAGACCTTGGCATCTTTCAAGGATTGTCTTCGGATCATATTTGCCCTTGACATAAACTCACCCATCAAGAGCATAGACTCGGTCAGACGGCTCCCAGTTCGGGTCATCAGGTCCCCCCAGCTCAGTTGGCTCATATAAAGGGCATCCTCAGTATTGGGAAGATCACGAGCCACAGCTAGGGCAACGGTGCTCGGGCCTTCCCCAACTAGTCGTACACCACCTCTGTAAGCTTCCATCACCCGCTCACGACATCTCTCCACACGAGCTGGTGCACCCCCTTTCTCACCCGTTGAAGGGAGGTCGGACGGATCTGGGCGTGACCGAACTTGCCTCACAGGATGAGCTTCAACAGCAGTAGACCCTGACGAACCCCCAGGAGCTGCCGGTCTTTTCCGGGATAGCTGGGCTACATCTTCGGGGGGGCTCTCACCTCCTACATCCACAATAGTGACACCCTCGGCTGCTGGGGGTTGGCCCTGTTTTTGTTTCCTCTTCTGAATAGCTTTCAGCACTAATGAGTTCATAACTCTGTCTTCTGTATAAACAGATACATAGTTCAGTCACACCGAACAAAATACACGTGAGTAAAATAATGGTTAAAGCATGTTAGAACCAGTACCGGCTCTCCCCCTTAAGGTCAGATCAGCTGGACTCAGCCCAGCAAAACAAAGCAGATCCTCCACCACCAGCTTAGATGAATTAAAACTGTGACCTCCTATGGCTTTCATCACATCTAAGAAGGCGGTGCTCTTTTTGAAATTTTTAGGAGGAGAGGGGAGAGCCGGGAGATGTTCAAGCCAATCAGAGCAGCAGACCCAGAGCTGGGAGGGCTTTACAAAAAAGAACTCATTTTTCCAGTCTTTGATTTTGCTAGGATAACCCCCAACAAAGGCACAGCCAGGTCGGCTGGTGACATACCAGGGGCCCTCATCTGATCTCTTGATGTGAAAAAAATAAGAGAGGGTGGGGTGGTCATAAGGCAAGCCTAACGCCTTAAAGATAACTACGAGACTACACAAAATTCGGAAGGAGTTGGGAGAAAATTGGCCAAGGTTTAACTGATAAAAACTACTGAACTCTTGAAAGAATGCAGGAAGAGGAAAACGTAAACCCCCTTCTAGCTGACCGCGGTAGAAGGTAAAAAAACCCTGAGGAGGTTGGTTGGGTCGTTGAGAAGAAGAGGGGAAGATGAATTCATAATCAGAAGGGGCCTGGCTGACCTGTCGTATTTTGGCCTCATCTGACTCATCCAAGACAGGAACATAAAGTTCATACCAAGGATAATTGCCTGGAGGCGACTCTGATCTAAGTGGCGAGCTGACCTCAGTCACTTGAAGGTCGGGTTCGGCTGAGGTCCCAGCTTCCTGGGGAGCCTCAGTGCGCACCACTTCTTCAAGGGGCTCAACTCCCTCAGGAAGGGCAATCCCTTCGGGATAAAATGAGCCGTACTGATCTACAGCTCTAAGCTCCTCGTCAGTAAGAGGGGAAGGAAACAATTGAGGTGAAGACATTGTAACAAAAACAGCTGAGAAAACGTACCTAGGAGTTTTCAGAAATAAAAATGGCAAGCTAAAGAGGTCGGATCCGATCTGTTTCGAAAATGGCAAAAGTGGATAATGAGGGACCCGGAGTGGTATATATATAGGGAGATCTCAACGAATCCTGGCCGTTGATCCTTGATGCGCTGTACGGTCTAGATTAGCCTCGGGAATCGGGAGGGGAGCCCAACGGTCACAATTTCAATTTAAAATTCAAATTTTGTAGCCGTTAGTTCCCGCCTAAATCAAGTTTTGCTATTGTCAAGAATTGGCTCGTCAGGATAACTCAGCACATACGAGCTTTTGGTCTACAACGTCAGCTCGACAGGGAGGGGGGACTGTGATACCCGCTAGAAGATACCACCTGACGAGCCGACCTAGCTCCAAGGCATGTTACTCGTCATTCTTCGGCGAGAGCTCGCATACCCCTCCGAGCTCTCTTGCAAGGCCCGACCTGTTTGGCCGACCTGTTTCACCTTACCTGTTTCTCGTCACTAACTCGACATGAGACCTCTTTTGGGAGACCGAACTGATAGGCCGAGCTCTCCTCATTTCCCATGTTGCTACCGGCTCTCAGCAAGGAAACCAGTTCCCCAAGAGATCTAGTCCTAGATATGCGGAGCAATATCAGGGATTCGATTGTGTTATCAGGATCTTGACATATCTAGGTAAGATTTGGATAAACATGGAAAGAGTCCTTGTTGCAATACTACTCTTAGGTCTCCGCCTATAAATACCAGGTTTGGAGTATTGATTAAGGACTAATGTTATAATTGCTTTCACTTACAGCATATATTCTCTTCATATTCTCTCGCCTGACTTGAGCGTCGGAGGGGACCCGCCGGAATAACTTCCGGCCCCTTCTCACATTTGCTTCGTATTTTCAGGTCATTGCAGAGGATATTTGCTAATACCTAGGCTGTTATATTGAGTGTTGAAGAAAGAGAGGTGAACCCCCTCTCTATTGATATCAGAGCAAGTCATCGCAAATTTAGGTGATATCAGTGTTCTTGGTAACTTTTTCCATGCATTAAGCTCCGATCAATGCCAACAACTGATGAGTCTACTTTCTCATCAACTTTCTTTTGCAGGCTGTATTTCTCAATCTGAATCAACTTCTCAAACATACTCAACATGTACTTGTCTATCCGCAGCAACTAATTATGTGTTTTCTGACCTTTGTTTTTGGATTATTGATTCAGGGGCTTCATGGCCCATATGTTCACATCTCGGTGCCTTCACCTCTTTGACTCCTGCCTATAATTCTATGGTTATCCTCCCTAATCACAGCCAAAAATCCGTTATTATACAGGGGATATTCATATTGATTCATATCTTATTCTCCATAACGTACCTCAATTCAAGTTTTACTTGATTTCTGTTAGTGCACTTACCTCTCGTTCTGATACTCAGATAAGCTTTTTTACTGATTACTTCCTCATCCTGGAACTCAACACCAAGAGGATGATTGGCAAAGGTAGAAGAGTCGAGGATCTTTATGTCTTACACTGTCCAAATTTTCAGTTTGCTTCTATCACTTGTAATTCTCCTCGTACTTTTGTAAATAATGTTTCCGTACAGACTTGGCACAATAGGCTTGGCCACATTTCTGATAATCGACTTGCTACGATAAAACATCATTTATAGTTTGATCATTCTGTGCTAAAACCTCATGTGCAATGTTATGTTTGCCCCTTAGCAAAACAACGAAGGCTTCTTTTTATTTCTCATAATATTCTTGATGCCAATCCTTTTATTTGATCCATTGTGATATTTGGGGGCCACTAAACACGGCATCACACACTGGTTGTCTGTATTTTTAACCATTGTGAATTATTGTAATAGGTTCACTTGCGTATATCTCCTGACTCACAAGTCCGATGCTCTTAGGATCATTCCTCAGTTTTTCAATCTGATTAATACACAATTCAACGATAATATCAAGTGTTTTTTATCAGACCACCAAGGAACTATCTTTCACAAATTTCTTTCATGCCCGAGGGGTTTTTCATCAATTCTAGTGTGTTGAACGTCCTCAACAAAACTCCTTTGTGGAACGCAAACATCAACATTTGCTTAAGTTGCTCGAGCACTATATCTTCAAGCTCATAATCCTATTTCTCTTTGGACAGAATGTATATTAACTGCTACTTACCTTGTCAATCGAATTCCTTCTCCTTTATTGCATAATTATTCTCCCATTTGAATCATTATATAAGAAACCAGTTGCTTAGTCTCTCTTGCGTGTTTTTGGATGTCTAGCATTTGCTTCTACGTTGTCTTCATCTCGCTCCAAGTTTGATCCTAGAGCTCGGGTGTGTTTTCCCGAGTTATCCGGTAGGAATGAAGGCCTATAAGTTGTATGACATTCAGTCTAAACACGTGTTTATGTCTAGAGATGCCACATTTCATGAAAGTGTGTTTCCTTTTCAAACTCATGCCAATCATCCTGATAATATTGATCCTTTCCTACCCTCATTTTACCTGTTTCTAAGCTTGATATTTCTTCTCAGTCTCCTACACTTACTTCTCACATTCATCTCCCGCTTCATGCGTTCATGTTCGTAAAACCACCAGATTATCCAAACCACCTTCTTAATTACATGACTTCCATTGTAACATAATTCACAATGGCATATCATTTGATCCAGTCATCAAGACTCCATACCCCCATATCCAATGTTCTCTGTTACGATTCATTGCATGCTTCTTTCAAAACTCCTATTTTGAATGTCTCTACTCATTTTGAACCTCGTTTTTATCATGAGGCCGTTAAATATCCTGAGTGGCGCACAACAATGTAGAAAGAACTTTGTGCTTTGGAGTCTAACCGTACCTGGTCAATAACTTCATTACCAGATGGAAAACACTCCATTGGCTGTCGATGGGTATACATGATTAAGTAAAATTCGGCTGGTTCAATTGAGCTATACAAAGCTTGTTTGGTAGCCAAAGGATACACCCAACAGGAGAGTGTTGATTTTGTCAAAACATACTCCCCAGTGGCTAAAATGGTTAATGTGAAATTGATGTTGGCCCTCACGGCCATTCACCGATGGAACATAATTCAATTTGATGTGAATAATGCATTTCTTCATGGGGATTTGTGTGAGGAAGTATATATGGATCTTCCCATGGGTTATATCAAGCAGGGGGAGTCCTCTTGCCACAATACTAAGATGGTATGCTGCCTACACAAGTCCTTGTATGGACTTAAACAAGCATCTCATCAATGGTACTCCAAATTCTCCTCCTACGTCATTTAACTTGGTTTCCGTCAATCGAAGTCCGACTACTCCTTATTCAACAAAGGTTCTGGATCTTCCTTTCTTGTTTTATTGGTGTATGTTGATGATATTATCATTACAGGTCCATCCATTAATGAGATCGATTCTATCAAGGCCATTCTTAATCAACAATTCAAGCTTAAAGAGTTAGGCAAGTTGAAATACTTCCTTGGATTTGAAATAGCTCAATCCAGTTCAGGTTTAGTTCTTTCTCAACGGAATTAAACTTTACAATTGTTGGAGGACACTGGTTTTCTCTCATGTAAACCAGCCACTGTTCATATGGATCATAAACTTTGCATTTCTGCTACTGATGGTGTTGCCTTAAATGACTGCTCACATTATAGAAATCTTATTGGACGTTTTCTAAATCTTACTATTTCCCGTCCAGATATTATGTTTGTTGTGCATCGCCTAAGTCAATTTGTAGCCAAACCAACTACTGCACATCTCCAAGCAGCTCACCACGTTCTCCATTATCTCAAGGGATCTCCAAGATTAGGTTTATTTTTCTCTGCTACTTCCCCTTTGTCTCTCAAAGCTTTTTCTGATGCAAAATGGGGATCATGACTAGATTCTAGGAGATCCACTATTGGCTTTTTTGTTTTCCTTGGTGATTCTCTCGTCTCTTGGAAAGCCAAGAAGCAAACTACCATATCTCGATCATCCGCAGAAGCTGAATATAGGGCCATGGCTGAGCGAACTTGTTTCGTTACAGCAACTTTTATCTGATTTTTTGATTGATCTTCATAGTCCAGCACTAATATTCTCTGGCAATCAAGATGCAATCCTTATTGCCACTAATCCTACGTTCCATGAGCGTACGAAACACATTGAGCTTGATTGTCATTTTGTACTCGACAAAGTAAATAATGGTTCAATCAAACTTATGTCTGTACGCTCTCCCATGCAGCTTGCAGACATCTTTACTAAGCCCCTGCTAGTTTGTTCTTTCAATTGTTAGTTGTTGTTATGCAAGTTGGCCGTCAAGAATCTTTTCCGCCCACCTTGAGGGGGGGTTTATAGTTATTGCTTATCTGTACATAGCTGTAATTAGTTAGTAGCTATGTTAGTAGTGATGTTAGATAATTAGTGGTTGTTAACCATTTGTTGTATATTTAAGAATACTTCACGTAACAGAATATCATTATTTGATTAATGAGAAATGCTCTGCATTATTATGCTCGTGTTCCTCAAGTTCTTCAAATTCTTCTTCATTAATCTAATACTTAACGAAGATAAAATTTTCATGGCTTGATGTTCAGGTTCCTCTTTTTGCAAACATGGATGACAGATTGCTTGACGCCATCTGTAAAAGACTAAAGCCAAGTTTATATACAGAACAAACATATATACTTCGTGAAGGGGACACGGTCGACGAAATGATCTTCATCATCTGTGGTCGATTGGAGAGCGTGACAACAGATGGCGGAAGGTCTGGTTTCTTTAACCGTGGTTTCCTGAAAGGTGGTGATTTCTGTGGAGTAGAACTTCTGACATGGGCTCTGGATCCTAAATCCAGTGCCAACTTGTCACCTTCTACTCGTACTGTGAAAGCTTTAACAGGAGTAGAGGCATTTGCTTTAATAGCGGATGAACTCAAATATATAACCAGTAGATTTAGACTTATTCATAGTCGACAGGTTCAACATACCTTCCGCTTCTATTCACAGCAATGGAGGACCTGGGCTGCCACCTTTATTCAAGCTACATGGCGTAGGTATTGGAGGAGGAAGATGGCTGAACTTCATCGCCAGGAAACTGATGATGAAAGTTCGATAGAAGAAGAAAATGAAGACGTAGTAGAAGAAGAAGCAGCAGATATAACTCGATTGATCAATCGTACTTCATCAGGATTAGGGGCGACAATCCTGGCATCAAGATTTGCAGCTAATGCTATGCGCGGAGTTCACAGGTATCGCGAGTCGAAGTCTAATAGGATGATTAAATTGCAGAAGCCGCCTGAACCTGACTTTGCTGCTGAATAATGAGATCAAACCATTTCATCAATAGAATGTGTATCGTTTGCTTATGATGAACATATGACATGCTTTCCATTGTGATCCATTGAGTGTTTACATTTCTTGTCATACATGGAGTCACATTTGTGTGGAGAGTTTTAAAGCTTATGATGAACATATTTCACATTTGTAGTTCTCGAATAATATATTTAATATATTTCTTCAACACAATAAATCTAATATAGTGGCATCAAATAATTAATGAACTAGATCATTAGCTAAAATTAAAGCTTTTTATTATTTTCAGTTAGCTGAATTAGGGTTGCATCAGGTCTTGAGGCAACACTCACACACAATGAACCAAAAATCTGTGGTGGATACTCATTCCTTTGCATAAGAATTGTTCTATGCATGTTCCAAAAAATATTCAAAGGTAATGAACTTTATCATTCCCATCATAGGCAACTATTTCTTCAATATTCCTCCACTCCGTGGATAAATTTAGAATTTATGCCGAGGGAGCAAAAAATAAATTTAGGAGACAAAATACAATTATATATATAAATACAAAAAAATTTGAGGGCGGTAGCTGCCTCCTGAGATACATATATGTTTGTCACTGCTCCACTCTACATTTCAGCAAATGACATTAATAAGATCATCTAGTTGGAACTCAATATTTTAAAAAAAATATATAATAGGATCCTGGTTTTAAACAAGGATCATGGTTTATGGAAGTTAATTATATGATGATGGTAGATTTAAACAAAATAACGAGGGAATCGATCCGCTTTGTTTTTCATCATACTGATTTTTTTTTTCCAATATTATATTTTATGTGGTGTAAAACAAAATTTAAATTGAAAATTTATCAATCATGTTATCTTCATGAAAATATTTCTCATAGTTAAATTTTACTGGGTCGTGTATATATGGCATTTAAAGCTACTATATAATATTCGTTTAGCTAGAATATTATTTTACGCCAGATAACTAGAATATTATAAATTTTAGGATTAAAATGTGTATGAGTTTGAACAAAAATCGTTCCGACATATTTGATGCCTCTGAAATAATCGTTCAACACGCCATATCTCACCATATTATCGTATTTTTACGGATAAACTCGGGAATGACATGAGATTTCGGAGTACTTGACCATATTAGTTTGTTTGGAGAACTTGGTATCAATATCATCCGGCATCCCCAACTACTTCACTTGTTGGATACCCGACGAGTTTTCTAGTCGGTCATTCTGAACTCGACTATTACTTAATAACTACTGGACATGTCATACTTAATGAAAGGAGTGTCATCATTGCGGCAAAAGGGCAGTAAGATATATTATTTAATAAATAAAATATTGGTAAAATATATCTTTAACTATCCTTTCCCACAAGAATGAGGATCTCTTTTTTTTTTTTCTTATTTTAACAATAAACTGGAATTATATTAATCGAACGACCAAATCACCAAATGTCATTCACACTTGAGGAATTGTAAAGATGCATCAATTAATAATCATACGAGAATATCTAAATGTTAGTTGTTTCACATCAAAAGCACCAGATGTTGACCAGTAAAGTGCAAGGATCTTCATAGCTGCAGTAGGTCCCCTCAACCATTAGTCACGGGGTGACTTCGACAAAGGGAACTGTTTTAAAATTTCTGAAGGAACAAATATGGATAGACGGGAGATAAAAACTGATGAAGAGAGCCAAACGCGTAAGCTCTTATATCCAAATCTCAATCTGAAATTCAACGATCAAGAACCAACACTTGATGGCGCACGAAATCGACAAGCCTAGAAATCATGTCCAAGCAATGCCCCAACGGTAAAGTAGAGCCAATAAACCACAACCACCAATAGACAAAATAGTGGATCCATAGAAAGAAAGCGGTCGAGGCATAAGAGATACAAAGTGCCAAAGAGTAAGACCGCCAAGCTGGACCCAAAAAGGTAGATGTCGAGAGACATACACACTAAGACAAAAACAAACAAAAACAAATTTACCAAACAACACATAAAATATAGAATTATAAATATATAAGCAGATAAAATAATCAAAAGGGGAGAGATCGTGCGTCGAGCCAGACACACACACAAAAAGATGCACGGGATGCTCTCGAATCCAGCGCACTCCAAATAAGTCGCCTCATGCTGGGCAGCAAGGTTGCCAAGCAACTACCGCCACTAAACCTGGAAACGCCAAAGATGGGTAATGGACTTCCTTTAGACCGTTAAGGAGATTGTGAGTCTGAGGCTTGCATTGTTCAATGTCACTTGCAATGACCTGCTTAGACAACCCAGCCAACACTAACGCCCAACAAATCGTATGACAAGTATTGTCCATGAACTTTGGTGCCCTAAATCCCAAGACAGCAAAAGATTCCATATATCTCGAAGAGGCACCATAGTAAACAAGGGAGGCAACGAGTTCTAATATTCTGACTCTTGACTTTACTCTCTTCTTAATATTTCCACTTCCCATCCTCTCTCGACTCAGGCATCGAAAGGCTCACGTTGGAAAAACAATCCCGGCACACCATAACCTATTTATTCATGGTTTTTCATTTGATCTTGGAGCAGTTGAGCCACCAAGATCTAACACATGGAGGAAGCAGAGGTTATGAGAGAATCGGATTTTACTCTGGGAATTTCGACCCTACAGTTTTATTCCCTTGATTGTATGGTCAATAACCCATATTCATTTTAGGATGTGGATCCACACCAAATTGTGTGGTTCCTATTTAGGTAAATTACAAGGGTATGGTCGAAATTCACATTTTATTCTCATACACTAATTATGCTCAAGTAGTGAGAACATATAAAACATATAATATTGGGAGGAAGCTTTCGACCGTATTTTCGAAAGCTTTCTCGCATCTTGCTGTATATATTTTATGTTAGATTCTCTACTATATCTGTGTTGTTGTTGTTGTTGTTGTTGTGTTATCTATCTGGTTTGTTCATGTATGGGAGAATGCATCGATGTTTTGTCTATTAGACACAAAATTTACTATATATGTGTTGTTCTTGTGTTATATGTTTGGTTTTGTCCTTGGGGGGGAGTTTTTGGTTTTGTCCTTGGGTGGGAGGTATGCATCGATGTTTTGTCTATTAGTCACCCATGTGGTAATTTTAGTCGCTATATGGCTAGTGGGTATTTTTGGTTTTGCAGTTGTGGTGCCACTACTTGGATCTCTTGGTGGTGGTTCCTTTGTTCTGCTTCACAGCTGGGGTAGCAATTGGCTTCTCCAACAGGGCTTTTCGCTTTCCTGTGTCATCCGGTGGTGATCAATGGTCGATGGATCTCAGTGAGGTTTTGGGATACGAGGACTTGCTCATTTGTGGACTTTTTATCAGTTTATATCTCTCGAGTATCCTTTTATGTTCCTTCAGATTTCTTGGAAGGCAGTTCCTTCTTTCCACTACATCCTGGACAACATGGTTTGAGGGGACCTGGATCGGCTCTAGAGGACCATGCATGCTTCATTTCATCTTGTGATTCATTTGTGGATTACCTTACCATTCGTCCATCTCGCCATATGTGTGTTTTAATCCATACCCACGTTTGTGTGTTGTTTTTCTATTATTGTCGTCTCTTATGGTTTACGGCCAGCTATTGTTGTACTTATCGACGTTTTAATAAAATTCATGTTCTTGATAAAAAAAAATATATATATATATATATATATGATCGTCGAGGATCATTTAAAAATATGTTTTTAAATTATATAATAAATTTTAAAATTATTAAACCCGTTTGCATAAAATTTGGTTGCTAATGTTCACGAATCAAAACAATATACCTCAGTATTATATTATATCTATAGATATTATATCTATATATCTATCTATATTATTAAGGAAGAGCTCATCAGAGTAAGTAAATTTTACACTGTTTCGGAGTGGGATAAAAATACCAATTAGTTTTTTGAAAAAATGAGAAAAAATTATACTGATAAAAATACCCATTAAGTTATCTATTTATCTCCATTACAAATATTATCCATATTTTTTTATATTACAAGAATAAAAATTTTAACCTTGTAATAAAAACGAATTTAAATAATATTGAATCACATACACACAATGAGTATAACAAATAACTAGTTTATCATAATAGTATCCTAATTTTATGATTTATTTTTAAAAAACAAAACAAATTGATTTTCTTATTTTTCTAAAAAAAAAAGAAGAAACAAAACCCTTCATTTAATGCGTTTTAACGCATTAGAAAAGGCTAAAGTTGGAGGTGCCGACATTTAATTTCTTTTTCCCCTTTTTAAAATGAAATTAGTTTGACAACGAACGGATAGCATATTCGTTTGTCACCCGACTCTCTTCATATTGACGATAGATTAAGTCCTTCCCTCCTTCAAAATTTGTAGTTGAAATTGTGATTAAAAAAATGAATTTTTTTTTAAAAATATATTGGAATAAAGTGCTGAAAATACCTTAGAAGATGATTAAAATAAATCGGAATAAAGTGTTGAAAATATCTTTAGAAGATATAATCATGATCGCATGAATAGCTACTTTTTCCTAAAACATCCATAATGGTGGGCTCATTCAACAACTCATCATGAACAAATGAAACAATACAACAGATAACACTTTAATTATTGGATTTATTACAACATTAAGCATGATAATTTGTAATAAGGCAAATTATTACTCTGAGATGATATATATATATATGGAATATATTATAGTAACAGACAAGAGGTGTAACTCAGTACTTGTTGTATCATATAATAAATTAGAGAGTTTTTTTTTTTTAATGGTAATAAATGATAGTTTTTTTTTATCATGTAATAAATGATAGTTATACATAAAATAACTATCAATAATATCATGGTATGGTCATAGAATGGTCATACCAATATCATAAAACATACATAATATTATTGTAGAACATTGATAGGAATCCAAGTGATTCGAGTCTATTGTTATGATACCACTTATCAGGAGGGGATTTGAGGTTGTTAATCCACTCGAGTCCAGTTAAGTGAGCTGCAATACTTCTGGTTCTTGAAGTGTTTGCACCGAGAGGTTAGATCGGGTTTTGTTTAAGAAACCAAGCGCAAACTAACCTGCTATGAAGCGGATTAAATAAGGTATTAGTCACAGTAAAAGCAAGATGCATACATATTTTTTTCTAGAGTTCGAATGTGGTGTAATCTTTTTACGTCTCTCCATATTTTACCTAATGGAAGGATTTCTAGGATGCATAGACATTGACACGGAGACACGGACACGACACACGACACAAACACGTCGACATAGATTTTCAATTTTTTTTAGGATACGACAGGCTTTGATACATTTGCATATTTTTATATATATATTTTTATGTACTATATTACAAAATAATAAAATTCACATTTTTTTTTTAAATTCTAAAACCATGTAAAAGCAATAAAATATTATTACCAAATTCAAAAGACGTATAAATAAATGAATGTCCTTGTAATCATCATATTATCACGCATACTAACACCAATTGCATATTACTTAATTATTTTTGGTATTATATCTTAGTTGGTCGTGCTTTTTAAACTGTATATTACTTAAAGTAATATACAGTGCACGACCAACTAAGATATAATACCAAAAATAGTTATACCAAATTCAAGAATCATATAAATAAATGCATATCACTAAAATCATCATAGTATCACTCATATTATACTAACACCAAAGTAAATTACTTCAATTAACATAAAGTTTAACACATATGTCCAAATTTTATTTTAGTCCAAAAATTTTATGTTGTACAATTAACCCCTCAAAAATGTCATTTCAGTGTCGGACACCCCCTCAACCGTGTCCAATACGAGTGTCCAATTTTTTTTTGAAAATTAATGACACCACGTGGCGTGTCCAAAACGTGTTTGATGCATGTCTGAGTGGCATCGAAGCCCTAGAAGTGTCTAATACTATACCGAATGATTTTTATGAGTGTTCGTTCATATAAATATCTAACTAGAAGACTTTGATATATACAACCCTATTTGTACACACCACTCCAGCTGAACATTCTCAATCCAACTAGAACTCATAGCATCTCAACTAGCATCTTCTTTAATGTGTATATGTGAAGACCATGTGTAGACAAAATGTCTCACGGTTATAACAAACACTCTTTAAAATTAAAGCTTATCTTACTATATTATAATGCCTAAGCCCCCTATACTAACTACCTTGGTATGGCAAATTTGAAGTTACCAAACTACCCCCTTCAATGATTTGTTGTGGTTCTTTGATGTATCTTTTGAATTGTAATATTAATCAATGTATATATCTCATTTATCTTATTACACGTATCAATACGTATCATTATATATTACGTTACACACGCAACTCGTGTGCGTCGTCTGCTAATTGATATAATTAATAGAGTATATTGTGATGTCACAATTGATCTAACAATATGATATAACAAGGTAACCGGTGCTTTTCTTGAGGTTTGCTTTTAACAAAGCTGATATTCTGATAAGCTCCCAATGGATCGATCTCTCGGGTTAGACTTCTGATGAATGCCTGAGATCGTCCGTAATCTCTTTTGAATATTTAAGTGTATATATATATAGCATTTGATATGGAAATCGTTCGATACGTTAAAGTGTCTATATGAACTCTGCTTCGTCTTGTATTTTCCCTGAATTCCCAACAGTCATATTGACATTGTAGGCCATCAACAACTCTGTTGTTCTTTGACCTTGTTTGAAATTTTTCTGATATAAGGTCAGTTGGTGATAACTCAGCTGGTACCTTGCTGGTCTCTACTTCTTCAATTATATGGATTACTCAGTTGGTCTTCATATGTATCAGGTGAGTTAAATATTCAACTGATTTCTTCTGTTTAGCGAGATTGGTTAGGTTCAAATCCACCAGTCAGTCAACTAATCTGATTGTTAAGTCAGTCAACTAATCTGATTGTTAAGTTTTGTAAGCCATGCTACTGGATTGATGTAGATTAGTTATGTTAATACTCAGCTGGATTTGGGAGATTAGTTCTGCTAACCCTCAAATGCGCTAAGATCACCTGGCCTTAAATGATTGCTCAGTGCTGCTGATCACTTTGTTAGTTTAACTTCCCTAGATTGAACTTCTTCCAACCCCGGTTATACATTTAAGCGAATAATAGATTTACTACAATTCGCTAAATTCATTAGTAACAAAAGTAACAAGTTTTATTTATATCAAAACTATGATTCGTAAGAATCGTTGAACCCAAAAAATACTGTTTATCTGATAGTGATAGGGGATAATTGTAGTATCCCAATAATATAGAATTTACAATGTAACATTAAAAAAGTTTACAAGAATATGCACTTATTAAAACTCACTATGTACCAAAACAAAATTTAATTATAAGGTTACAGTTACCATGAAATAAAAAGGGTTAAAATATTTAAAATTTAAATTGACCGCCACACTCACTAGCTGGCATCTTCGATAGTTTTCAAGCAGAAGTGGTCACAATTTTAAGTCATTTAGCAGCACCTGCGTAGGCCAATTTTTCATCACCACACATTTATTTATTTTGTCTACTTTTTGAATAATACAAACGAGCGCACATTAAATGTTGTTGTCTCAAGTTATCTAAATCAACAACCTCAATTTTCCCATGTTAAATTTTCCCAAATAGTTAAGAATCAATGCTTACCACAACATATCTATGACATTGCCAGATCTTAATATTATATAAATTTCAATCTTGAATCTTCCATAGATAATATTAGTTTGTTTATTGTTCTGCATTTTTCAAGTACAATTTCTTAATTAGATCACAGGTCATTCGAGTTATCTTCGAGGGGATTTGAAGAATCTACTCTGTTCGATCTTTCTCAACGCCAGAAAAAAGAAAATGTATCCATTTCTCTTTTTGGTTGTTGAGAAACAAATCCATATTTTAGCATAGGTTTTGCATACAAATAGTGCAATTTGTGTATCAAATACAAAACTCATCTCCAACACATACTTTAAAATTAACTCTTGAATGAATATTTTTAGAATATTCCTTGTTAGTTTATTTACAATAATTATGTTATTTCGTCAAGCATAAATTTATAATCAAATTTATTACCATGTTAATGAGAATTAATGGTATGCTTTAATTTTTAAACAATTTTTATATAATATAGTATCAAATAAACTCAATGTCTATAAATTTTTTTTTTTTTGGTATATGATAAAACCCTAGTAAATGAGGATAGTTGCATTAGGTATCAGCCACTGTAAAATATTAACAAATATTCTATGTATCGATTGAGAGTGTCACGTCCTAGGCCCAAGCTCACGCAAGCGCGACTACATAATAATCTCGTATAGCAAATACTTCGTATACGTCGCCGCTCTACGAAAATGGTTAACTCAAGTTGCTCTAGAAGTCAATTGTAAGCTATTATAAACTAGCTATTAATCTTCCAATTTTTACCTACATGTTACAAGGGTATCATTGAGAGGATCTATATAGCCGACCTAAGTTAATGAAATAAAATATTGATTGGTTGAGACGAAAGAATTAAATAATAATGAAATAACTAGTTAATTATTTCAAAATCATTAAAATAATAACAAAACAAAAAAAAGGATAATTCACACTTCATTCGCCTACACAATATTGTTGATGCATCCAGGCAAAGTCACCCATGATTTTCATTCTACGTGAATCTATGATGCATGGACATTACAATACGAACACGACACGACATGGATATGGCGACATAAATTTTCAAAATTTTACAGGATACAACACGGCTGGAATACGCATGTATATTTTTATAAATATTATACATCGATTATATCATCAAATATTAAAATTCACATTTTTTAAAATCTAAAACCATGTAAAGACAACAAAAATATTATTACCAAATTAAAAAAACGTATAAATAAATGCATGTCACTGGAATCATCACAATATAACACATACTAATATTTTCTTCAATTAACATAAAGTTTAGCAAGCACGTCCAAATAAAATATAACACCAAATACACTCTTACCAAATTCAAGAAGCGCATAATTAAATGAATGTTACTAAAATAATTATAGTATCACTTATACCAGCACCAAATGCGTATTACTTCAATTACCATAAAGTTTAACAAACACATCCAAATTTTATTTTAGTAAAAAACATTTTAAATTGTACAATTAACCCACAAAAGTATATTTTTCTTGACGGGCATGTCCCTCGAAAGTGTCCAATATGCCTCTCGGAAATGTCCGAATTAGTTTTTACTTTTAAATTTAGGACACGTCACGTGGCGTATCCGATATGTGTTCGAGAGGTGTCTGAGGGGTGTCTGAATCTTAGAAATGTCTGGCACTACACCAAATGATTTTCAGGAATGTCCGTACATCATAGACGTGAATAGACTTCAAAGATTACTATAATAATTCTATAAAATATTTAAAATTAATAAATCTGAAATATTCCTTTGTTAGATTGTCCTAATAATTTGAAATATACTATCGGCATAATCACCAAATTTATCCTCCGTATTATAGTGTTTTCCACGTCAGTCCTCCGTCTTTTGAGAGTACCGAATTAGTCATTCATCTTACTTTTATTTCGAATTTTTAGTCCTCTCGTAAAGATAATGATTAAAATAGATGAAAATCCCACGTGAATATATGGTGGCAACCATTTTAATCCCTGACTATTCAGTCCTCCATGTTATAGTGTTCCCTTGATCCAGTCCCCTGTCTTTCGAAATTATCAAATTAGTCCCTATTCTTACTTCTGTTTTTCCAGTTTAGTCCTTTTAATCGAACTTGATAATTTCTCCAAGCTAGGAAGCCTTCGAGTTAGGCTGAAATTTGTGCGCTGATTTTAGGAGAAAAGAATTCGTGTTTTCATATATCTGAGTTAGGGGAAATGGTTGCCACATGAGATTTTCGTCTATTTTAACAATTTACTTACAAGAATGGAGGGCTGAATTGGGAATTAAAATAGTGATCACATGATATTCACATGGGACTTTCGTCTATTTTAACCATTCACTTAACGGGAAGATTACACTCGAAAAAAAAGGTAGGATGATAGACCTATGCATTATTACGTTTATGTCCCTCGACAGTATTTGAGTTAACGCCCCTTTATTAGGTCAATGGCCCCTACCTAGTTTAAATCAATCCAAATCGACAAGCAATTATAGACTAAATGCCATTTAATAATCTGTAGATTTTTTTTTTTTCAAGTGCAACCACGAAAGTCAATTAATTCCTTATCTCATGTTTAAATTAAATAAATATTTTGAAGCTGAATTCAGTCGGAGTAATTGGAATTTGAGCTCTAGATCATGTCTATCGACCTAACTACGACTTGAGATGGGAATATCATTCGATTTAAATATTATATGTATCATAACAAGTCTGACCCATTGGTACCCAAGATGTACAGATCATCATATCCACATATCGCTTAGTATGAGACCCTGCGCTTGCGCCTATGCCATCAACTTAATTTTTAGTGTGCTGCCACTATAAGGAAAAAAAATTGTGTCTATATATGAATCTTAGTAGGGATGTGTATCTTAGGAATAATAGCAAGCAAATCAACAATGACTTTTTAGGATGTCGAGACAAGAGTTCTACTATTTGTCCTTGAAAAAATATTGTCCTGCTATGGTGCTTAAGGTTAGCGACAATCGTTTCCCAAGATACAAGACTATGATTTATGGTCGGAGCATATCAAATCTCAAATCCTCAAACCACTAAGGTTTAAAGACACTCAACCAACAAATAGAAGATGAACAATATGAATATACAGGAATTTGCTCTCAAAACTTGATTTTGATCTTGCAGAAAGTATTTTAATTCAATAATGAGTTGTTCCTTTTATACTAAACCAAAGGCATCATCAAATGACACATTTTGGAAGTGTTTTTTCTTGAAAAATCGCATCTATACGCTAAAAGGTACACAACTCTTCGAAAAACTGGAAAACAAAAAAAAAAAAAAGACAAGTTGAGCAGCATACCAGGCGCCCCAGTGCCTGCGTTAGTGCCTTGGCAACACCCAGACAGCAGAGCGCTGCCGGTTTCGCCCATTTTTCCACCATTAGTATGTTTTGACTTTTTCATGCTCAATTTCAATTCATTAAGCACATTTTTTTCCAGCAATCCCCCACATAAATTAAAATTAATGCATGAATGCAATGAGTGCCTTTAACGAATTATTGTAGAATCTAGAGAGGTACCTTGCGGCTTTGAGCCTTACGTAGTAGTATTCAATCGGATTTACTGACTTAATAGTGAACTTAAAGTCATGAACTATTTATTCGTTTGTGTAAACCAAAACAATTGAACTCACACCACAACAATTCTAACCTTCGTTTCGGTTTTTATGGTTGTGTCCGTTTTGGCCATGGACCACACTTGGCTTCATAAGTGCTTTTTATTTTTGAAGTGACATACTTTGCACTTACCTAGGAGATCTCATAAAAGAGTATCCCGCTATACTCCAACATATTCATATATGTATTAGGAATCATTAAAGGCTTTTTTGCCTATCATCGTACCCTTTTTTCAGGCTGCACCCCTTATCATAGGAATGAGTTAGAGATTAATCTTCAATGTTGTCTATACAATCTCATAATTTAGTTGTCCCTTTTGAACCTAGATCTAGGGATCTCCAGTCAACAAGGTTGGGTATTCACTATGAGATTTTGATTATATGGTTTTATCCCAATTCCTCTCGATAAACTATTACATGATCTCTTGGTTAACTATTCATATGTGGATCCGTGGTTTTCTCACATAACCAATTAAGATTATGTCTACAGAGATCATTGCCATATGGTATTATGTATACAACTTATATATCGAGACCTACTACTACCTTGTGCCCTTTCTACATCACAATGGCTATCATAATGTATAATTGCAGGCACATATTTTTCCCAACACAGAATTTCTTCTAAGAAACCTTGAAGCCATTCAACCTCTTCTCCGATTTTATCCAGTGCAATGAACTTGATTTCATTGAGGATATATGTTTGCTTAGAAGATTTACACAACAAGGAGACATTTCCAATAGTAAACTCATTACCATTTATGGATTTTGTGTCCTTTATTATAACAATTTTGTTATTACTTTGTCAACAAGAAATTTTCTCTTAACATAACCATCGAAACCCACAGGCTTCTTCTCCGCTTTATCCAAAACTATGAATATTGGATTGAGCTATACATTCTTTGTTTAGAGAATTTTTTTCGTTTCCTTTTACATTATACAACAGATTGCCAAAGATTAACACACAACCATGTTCTGTCAGATCTCCAATTTTTATATCAGGATATCTCGAGGTTCAAATTCTAAGTGTTATGGCTTACAAAATTTGAAACTATAATAAATTCTCAAGTTTTAATCCACAATTCAAAATTTAAGGGCAATTGTTCTTATAAAATCCAAGTTCAAGATTTTTTTCTTACAAACTTGAATTTTAAGCACAAAGATTAAAAATTTGAAACTGAATTAAAAATGATAATACGTTTTGGAGACTTCAATTCCAATTTTGACATTGTTGCATCAACATTAATCATGTCAAACTATTTCATCAACATTTTCTTCGTTGTTTTGATGATCTATATATTGCTTCCCATAATGAGCATATCATCAACTTACAACCATAATTTAAATATGCTTCATGTGTGTCACTTTAGTCACACGTCTTGTCTTGTACATACTATTTGAACCATCGATTTTATATTTCTTTTTCAGAATCCATTTGCACTCTATTGGTTTACTTCCGGTTGAGAGATCAACCAATTTTCACGTATGATTTGTATTATGGATTTGATCTCGCCATTAATAGCTTTTTCCACATAGGAGCACCGGGACTCAATAATGGTCACAAACCAGCCATTGTTCGTTTTCTAAAACTTATTTCATGAAGTCAGGATCACAAGTCTTTGCCACTTTGGTCATCTTGCTAATTCGTGGCTCTTCTAGTTCATTTCAGTCATCGTTTTTCTTAAAAAAATATTTCTTAAAAAAATACAACACTTCTTGATTCAAAAATTGTACCTTCAAGCATATCATATATTTCATATTTATGTACCAAAAACCGATATGCACTATTATTGGTTAGCATAACCAGTAAATACAAAATCTATTGTTTTACATCCAATATTTACTTGTTTTGGTTTTGATACTTCTATTTAGTCAAGCTCCCCCACACTTGTAGCTTTGTAGGAAACTTGTATCCTTAACTCATAAGGATTTTTGGAGTTTCCTAAGTGTGATACTTAGAATATGGTTTACCAATAGAATTGTTGCCCCCACAGTTTTTGGTAATCTCCAATTTATCAAGATCTCATTGGTGCTCAACTTTCAGATTTCAAATTCCAAGCGTCATAAATTTATCATTCAAAATTCAAGATTTCATTCCTTGCAAAACTTTTGATATAAGCGCGCTTTGCTACAAAATTTTAATTTGGACACTACTCTCTAGTAAGATTCACTATTTTCATTTTAAGCACCCAAACTTATAAAACTCGAATTCAAGATTTTATGTCTTGCAAGTACGAGCTTTAAGTGTATCATGCTTAGAAAATTCAAATATAATCAACTTTATTGGATAACAACACCCTATAAAACAATTGTGACATTTGATTGACTATTTGTATTATAAGAAGATGAACATTATGAATATGCAGGAATTTGCTCTCAAAACTTGATTTTGATCTTGCATAAAGTATTTTAATTCAATTATGAGTTGTTCCTTTTATAATAAACCAAAAGCATCATCAAATGAAACATTTTGGAAGTGTTTTTTCACGAAAAATCACATCTATAAGCGAAAGGGTACACAACTGTTCGAAAAAAACTAGAAAAAAAACAAGTTGAGCAGCATACCAGGCGCTGGGGCGCCTCAGGGCAGGCGCCCCAGTGCCTGCGTCAGTGCCTGGGCAACACCCAGGCAGCAGAGCGCTGCAGGTTTCGCATGTTTTTTCCTCCATTAGTATGTTTTGAATTTTTCATGCTCAATTTCAATTCATTAAGCACATTTTTTCCAACAATCCCCCACATAAATTAAAATTAATGCATGAATGCAATGAGTGCCTTTAACGAATTATTGTAGCATCTGGAGAGGTAGCTTGCGGCTTTGAACCTTACGTAGTAGTATTCAATCGGATTTACTGACTTAATAGTGAACTTAAAGTCTTGAACTATTTATTCCTTTGTGTAAACCAAAACAATACAACTCACACCACAACAATTCTAACCTTCGTTTTGGCTTTTATGGTTGTGTCTGTTTCGGTCATGGACCACAATTGGCTTCATAAGTGCTTTTTATTTCTGAAGCGAACATACTTTGCACTTAAGTAGGAGATCTCCTAAAAGAGTATCCCGCTATACTCCAACATATTCATATATGTATTATGAATCATTAAAGGCCTTTTTGCCTATTATCGTACCCTTTTTTCAGGCTGCACCCCTTATCATCGGAATGGGTTGGAGATTAATCTTCAATGTTATTTATACAATCTCATAATTTAGTTGTCCCTTTTGAATCTAGATCTAGGGATCTCCAGTCCACAAGGTTAGGTATTCACTATGAGATTTTGATTATATGGTTTTAACCCAATTCCTCTCGATAAACTATTACATGATCTCTTGGTTAACCATTCATACGTCGGTTCTCTCACATTACCAATTAAGATTATGTCTATAGAGATCATTGACATATGGTATTATGTCTACAACTTATATATCGAGACCTACTACTACCTTGTGCCCTTTCTACAACACAATGGCTATCACAATGTATAATTGTAGGCACAGATTTTTCCCAACACGAAATTTCTTCTAAGAAACCTTGAAGCCATTCGACCTCTTCTCATGTTTTATCCAGTGCAATGAACTTGATTTCATTGAGGATATACGTTTGCTTAGAAGATTTACACAACAAGGAGTCATTTCCAATAGTAAACTCATTACCATTTATGGATTTTGGGTCCTTTGTTATAACAATTTAGTTATTACTTTGTCAACAAGAAATTTTCTCTTAACATAACCATCGAAACCCAAATGCTTCTTCTCCGCTTTATCCAAAACTATGAATAGTGGATTATGCTATACATTCTCTCTTTAGAGAATTTTTTTCATTTCTTTTTTCATTATACAACAGATTGCCAATGATTAACACATAACCATGTTGTGTCAGATCTCCTATTTTTATATCAGGATATCACGCGCTTCAAATTCTAATCGTTATGAGTTACAAAATTTGAAACTATAATATATTCTCAAGTTCTAATTCACAATTCAAATTTTAAGGGCAATTGTTCTTATAAAATCCAAGTTCAAGATTTGTTTCCTTACAAACTTGAATTTTAAGCGCAAAGATTAAAAATTTGAAACTAGAATTAAACATGATAATACGTTTTGGATACTTCAATTCCAATTTTTACATTGCTGCATCAACATTAATCATGTCAAAGTGTTTCATTCAACATTTTCTTCGTTGTTTTGATGATCTCTATATTGCTTCCCATAATGAGCATATCATCAACCTACAAACATAATTTAAATATGCTTCATGTGTGTCACTTTAGTCACACGTCTTGTCTTGTACATACTATTTGAACCATCGATTTTATATTTCTTTTTCAGAATCCATTTGCACTCTATTGGTTTACTTCCGGTTGGGAGATCAACCAATTTTCACGTATGATTTTGCATTATGGATTTGATCTCACCATTAATAGCTTCTTTCCACATAGGAGCATCGAGACTCAGTAATGGGTCACAAACCAGCCTTGGTTTGTTTTTAACACTTATTTCATGAAGTCAGAATCACAAGTCTTTGCCACTTTGGTCCTCTTGTTAATTCGTGGATCTTCTAGTTCATTTCAGTCATCGTTAGCTACTTCAATCATCATTTTCTTAGGACTTTTTTCCTTCCTTGCTTTGTAAGGAAATATTTCTTAAAAAATACAACATTTCTTGATTCAAAAATTGTACCTTCATGCATATCATATATTTCATATTTATGTACCAAAAACCGATATGCACTATTATTGGTTAGCATAACCAATAAAAACAACAAAATCTATTGTTTTACATCCAATCTTTACTTGTTTTGGTTTTAATACTTCTATCTTAGTCAAGCTCCCCCACACTTTTAGCATTTGTAGGAAACTTGTATCCTTAACGCATAAGGATTTTTTGCGTTTCCTAAATGTGATACTTAGAATATGGTTGACCAATAGAATTGTTGCCTCCACAGTTTTTGGTAATCTCCAACTTATCAAGATTTCATTGGTGCTCAACTTTCACATTTCAAATTCCAAGCGTCTTAAATGTATAAATCAAAATTCAAGATTTCATTTCTTGCAAACCTTTTGAATAAGTGCGCTTTGCTTACAAAATGTTAACTTGGACACTACTCTCTAGTAAAATTCACTATTTGCAATTAAGCGTCCAAACTTATAAAACTCGAATTCAAGATTTTATGTCTTGCAAGTACGAGCTTTAAGTGTATCATGCTTAGAAAATTCAAATAAAATCAACTTTATGGGTAACAACACCCTATAAAAGAATTGTGGCATTTGATTCACTATTTTTATTTTAGGCGTACAAATCTTAGAAAACTTGAATTCAAGATTATATATCTTGAAAATTCAATTCTTAAGTGTAAAATGCTTAAACAACACAAATATAATCAATTCACATTTCTTCGTAACAAAACCCATTTGCTTAATTTGTTTTCAACCTTATACTCGTAGTGACTTCTATGACATTATCTTTGATTCGTAGCAAATAGCCATAACAATATATTGTGCAATAATCGATCAAGTAACACATTTCTTTTTCCACACCTCTAATTTGCACAAACTTTTGTTCACACGCATCATTATGAATTGATTCTAGAGGTGTCTATTTCTTTCAACCGAATGAATGACGATTTTGTTAACTTATCGCCAATATAAGTCCCATACTTATGTTTTAAGAACATTCACTTAAAGTAAAACTTTAACTTTACAAATTTACATAGTGAATTATAATTTACATGATCAACCGACTATACAATAAAGTATAAACTTAATAAAATATGTAATAACATAAATTTTATTGCTTCAATGATTAACAAATAACCGTCATTACATTTACTTTTGAAAGATGCTATAACATTTTCCCCCAAAGACCAAGTTTGTTCAAAATATTAATCAAGCGGTAAGCATAAGATCATTTAAGTCCTTTGAGATCCGATCATCCTCGGTCATATTGACTTGATCCTTTGCCTTCCCACGATCGTCTTTAATATGACAATCCTTGGCCATGTGATTGGGCTTTCCACATTCATAGCACTTTCTTTTGAACTTTTTTGCCTTTTCATTTTTGAAGGCCATACCTTCAAACTTTCGCTTTGTTCCGGTATTGCAGTTTTGTTCAACCAAGTTCGCACGTGCTTCCATTTGGTGTCTACCCGATTTCCTCTTGGACGTCTTGTTGTCCTCCTCGATTCGCAATCGAACCACAAGGTCTTCAAGACTCATCTCGTTTTCGCTTGTGTTTGAGATAGTTCTTAAAATACTTCCACATATGAGGCAACTTTTGAATCATCGCGGCCACTTGGAATGACTCACTAAGATTCAGTCCCTCCGCATTGATATCATGCAAGACCACTTGTAAATCTTGCACTTGCGTCATCATCGGCTTGGTGTCAACCATTTTGAAATCCAAGAACTGTCCAACAATGAATTTCTTCATGCCGGCATTATCGGATTTGTATTTCTTTTCCAGCGATTCCCATAGTTCCTCTGCTATTTTTACGAGGCAATAAACATTATGTAATTTAATGTCTAACCCGTTTAGTATATAATTCTTGCAAAAAAAAAAGTCACTTTGATTCCATGCATCAAGTGCAACCCTCTTTGGGAGTCATCTTCTCCTTCTTCAACTGTAGGAGCATCCTTGGTTAAGAACCTTGTCAAAATCAAAGTGGTCAAGTTAAACAACATCTTTTGTTACCATATCTTGAAGTCATTTTCATTGAATTTCTCTGGTCTTTCTCCATGATGAACAGAAGTCGTCATTCCACTCGATGAAGTCATTTGTTATAAATATCGTTTCAAGATTGTATGAATCTTAGTAGGGATGTATATCGTATGAATAATAGCAAGCAAATTAACATTGACTTTTTAGGATGTCGAGGAAAGAGTTATACTATTTGTCCTTAAAACGATATTTGTTGGAACCGAAGAGGAGGGGTGAATGAGGTTCCTTGGCTACTTTAGCGTTTTAAAATGAATTTGCAAAAAAGACGAGTTTGCGCTGCGGAAGACTTCAAATCAATCGACAAATAAATAACAAGAAGAAATAAATAAATGCGTAATTTAAATAAAGATAAAGAACACAAGAATTTGTTATAGAAGTTCGGCGATGAATCACATACGTCTCCTCTTCCCGGTTAAAAATGTTTAACCGAGGTTCCACTAGAACGAAAATGATCTTGGCCTTAAGGGCTCCAAGTTAGCCACACCACAACTCTTCCGGAGTAAACACAGCTCTTCACGAGCACCATACTCTTCACGAGTCTTCTTGGCCTTAAGGGCTCTAAGGATAGCCACACAAAACTCTTCCCGAGTTACCCACACTCTTCATGAGTCTTCTTGGCCTTAAGGGCTCCAAGGATAGCCACAACACTTGCACCAACTTTACTTGTTGATGACTTTTACAATTTCCAACTTGCGTCGGTGTTGGAGGACCTTACAATAACTCAAATAACACCTTCACGGTGTACCGACACGAAGAATCAAAACTCACACACAAGAAATGAATTACAAACTCCAATACAACACAAATGTATGAAGTTTGCAATGCTAGAATAATTTGAATAGAGCAAAGCTTTCTTGTAGTTTATAGTCTTGTTTCTTGTCTTCAAAATGCTCCAAAACATCCATATTTATAGTGTAGGACCCCAAGGCTCCTACTAGCCGTTGCTACACTTAAGGCTTGAATCACTCAAAGATCGCCTCGGACATCGCCTCGGGCGATCACCATCGCCGCGCCCCAACGGTCACCAAAATGCACAGATCGCCTCAGGCGATCACCACCAAAAATCAATGTTGTAGCTTCGGTTGCTCAGAAACTTTCATCGCCTCAGGTGAAGCACCCATCGCCTCAGGCGAACTCGCCCAGCGCGCGGGCCTCGGCGTCGCTCCAGTCGATGTGCGTGGCGAAGTTCTTCCTGGCTGCCATCGCCTGGGGTGATCCTGCCCAGATTTTGCACAATTGGTTTTCTTCAACCAAACCACTTTTTAACCATTAAACATGTACACTAAGTAAACACATTAGTATAACAAACACAAGTTTTGTTGATCATCAAAAATCATAAATAATTCGGAGATAAATTAAGCATTAAACTCAACCATGCGTTTAAGTCTCAACAATATTGCCCCAGGGCTGCCTACATTGCCCAATTTTTCCCGGGCAGTGTTTTCTCGCTCGATTTCTTCCTTTTTTTTTCCTCCATTCATATGTTTTGACTTTTACATGCTTAAATTCAATTCATTAAGCACATTTTCCAATAGTATATGATATCATCTATAGTTTTTAAGTGGTAAGCACTTGATCGTAATAATTGATATCAGAGCGAAATCATGGGTTCGAGCCGTCCAAGAAGCAATTTATGGGGATTCTTATTGGGGGAAAATGTTGCGGCGTAACCTAGGACTTTTTCTTATTTCATAGTTGTAGTCACTCATTAAGAACGCATACGGCAACAAAATGTATGGAACCAACGAGGGCCAATCAGCGCGGATGGGTCGGCTGAAGCCACCGCCCAGCCCAAGCATAAGCCCCGCCAGCCATCCACCGGGGATAAGGACCTCGACATAAGTGGCCATCTTGCATTTAGTGATTCAAGTATTTTCAAGCAATTGGCTTGTTTTGCTATGATGATGTTCGCTTTATGTACAGACGAGGAATTTAACATGTCAAGAAATCATGCGCTATGAAAATGTAACTCTTGAATAAAGTTTGATAATGTAATAATATTGTAGTTGGATAGTATATCAATTCAGATATAATTGATTTGGGAATCTATGGATGTTTAGATTTGTACTAAAAAAAAACCTAGGAATTTTTCTGTGTGTTCGTAGATGAGGTGGTCTACACCGTCTAAGGTATTACAAGCCTCACATTGGCACCCCCGTGATGCAGCCCCTCATGCTCATATGTCTCTTGGTACGGGGCTTTGCACTGCTACTATAAAGAAATATAGTTGCATCTTTGCTACAGACTAGTGGTAAGCATTTGATCATAACACACATATATCAATAATATTATACTGTTTGATATTATAACCAAATTGTAACAAATATTAATAATTTACTTACTAAATTATAATATTTAATAACAAACTGGAAAAAATGCTATCTCATTAACATTTTTTCAGTATCCAAATAATAAATTCTTGACAAAACAATGAATGTGAGACAAAACTAACATATACTACTAATTCGAGACTTCTATAAAGGCTATCTCAAGTGTTAATTTTTTTTTTTTTTTGATTGAACTGTTAAATTATTGAATTAATATAATATATTGATTTTTTTAGTTTGACCTTTACAACTTTTAGAAAAAGGTTAAAAACGGAAATCAAGAAGACCAAAATATTGTTTTCACTGCTTCAGCTTAGATTTCATTTTAAAAAAATAAAATATAAAAAATATATATATATTTTATAGCAACAAATTTCAAACATAATATATTTGTATTTTACTTGCAAAATAAATTTAATGAATTATTTTTTGAGTTTAATTGGTTTTATGTCATATTCATCCAATATACCCACACGCAATAATATTGTCATGATGCGTCTTTCGATTTTTCAAATTTGCATATAATTAAACTTCTTTTTATTCAATCAAATTATAGTGTTAAACATAAGCATTTTCATCTCCTTTTTTTATTTTTTAAGTTACTACCTAGGATTCCCACAACATTGTCCTCTCTTGATTTCGGACTGGATATCAGGGCCGGAGGCAATGGGGTGTGCGGGAGGCCCTCATACCCCCTCCCACGAAAAAAAAATTTAAATGCTAAAAAAAATTAATTTCTTATTTTTTGACACTTATTTTGAATTTTTTTTCGCTCCCCGAAAACTAATGGGGAACTTGTGGTGAAACGTCTCCCGTAGTCTTTGGACAATAATATTATGATCTCAAAGGGTTATGAAAATAAGTCTCCGTGTTTCGTTCTCCCGAGTGAACCGCTTGAATGTCTGTTGAAAATTGTTTCCTAATAACATATTATCATGCAAGATCACTTGTAAATCTTGCACTTGCGTCATCATCGGCTTGGTGTCAACCATTTTGAAATCCAAGAACTGTCCAACAATGAAGTTCTTCATGCCGGCATTATCGGATTTGTATTTCTTTTCCTGCGATTACCATAGTTCCCCTGTTTTTTTTACGAGACAATAAGCATTATATAATTTAATGTCTAACTCGTTTAGTATGTAATTCTTGCAAATAAAGTTACTTTGATTCCATGCATCAAGTGCAACCCTCTTTTGGGAGTCATCTTCTCCTTCTTCAACTGTAGGAGCATCCTCGGTTAAGAACCTTGTCAAAATCAAAGTGGTCAAGTAAAACAACATCTTTTGTTGCCATATCTTGAAGTCATTTTCATTTTACTTCTCTGGCCTCTCTCCATGATGAACAGAAGTCGTCATTCCACTCGATGAAGTCATTTGTTATAAATATCGTTTCAAGATTGTATGAAACTTAGTAGGGATGTGCATCTTATGAATAATAACAAGCAAATTTACAATTACTTTTTAGGATGTCGAGGCAAGAGTTCTACTATTTGTCCTTGAAATGATATTGCTACAGCGTTGCCTACACTGCCCAATTTTTCCCGGGGCAGTGTTTTCTCGCCCGATTTCTTCCTTTTCTTCCTCCATTCTTATGTTTTGACTTTTACATGCTTAAATTTAATTTATTAAGCACATTTTTCCAATAGTCTATGATATCATCTATAGTTTTTAAGTGGTAAGCACTTGATCGTAATAATTGCTATCAGAGCGAAATCATGGGTTCGAGCCGTCCAAGAAGCAATTTATGGGGATTCTTATTGGGGGAAAATGTTGCGGCGTAACCTAGGAATTTTTCTTATTTCATATTTGCAGCCGAGACTCATTAAGAACGCATATGGTAGCGGAATGTATGGAACCGACGAGGACCAATCGTAAGATCCAATGAAGCCACCAGCCAGCGCCACACAAAGCACGGATGGGACCGCTGAAGCCACCGCCCAGCCCAAGCATAAGCCTCCGCCATCCACCGGGGATAAGGACCTCGACATAAGTGGCCAATCTTGCATTTAGTGATTCAAGTATTTTCAGGCATTCGATTGGCTTGATGATGTTTGCTTTTATGTACAGACGTGTAATTTAACATGTCAAGAAATCATGCGCTATGAAAATGTAATTCTTGAATAAAGTTTGATAATGTAATAATATTGTAGTTGTATAATATATCAATTCAAATATAATTGATTTGGGAATCTATGGATGATTAGCTTTGTACTAAAAAAAAAAACCTAAGAATTTTTCTGTGCGCTCATAGGTAGGGGCAGAACCAGGAAAATAAATTAGGGGGGCCGAAAATAAAATTTTCAAATAATTAATTATCAAAGAATATATAAACATTTAATTGACATAGATGCACAAAATAATAACCAATATTATATTTTCTACATATATTTTAATAAAAAAAGTACTTTTTAAAAATAATATTAATTTAGTAGAATAAAAAAATATAATATAAAATAAATCGTTTAAAAATAAGAACAATAAAATATAATACCAAAGTATTCAATATTTCGCCACTCACATATTTTCTAGTAATCAAATTTTCAAAAAAGGATAAAAAATAATATTTTAATCATGATAATCCAATTATTGGTATCTAAATTTAAGTAAATAAAGATAAATATAAAATCATTATTTATTAGCAGGTTTGTAATGTTTAATAGTTTTATGATACGCTTGATATTTCTTTACAATGATCTATAAATCTATCATAAAATGAAAATAAAATCAAATTAATTTTTTTAATTATTTAATTGTGTAACTTGAACATTAATAATTATATATGAATGTTAATGTTTTAAGTAATTTAAATATGTTTTTCTATTACTATTTATTTGAACTCTATTTTCTAGATTGTCAAAAATATAATACAAATGTACATTATATGAATTGCCAATTTTTTTTCATTCGATTTTTTTTTTAAATAAAAGGTGAATATTTTTTTTAAGAAAGAAATAACTCAAGAAACTTGCACACACAACACGTATTATATTTTTGTTAAAGCTTTCATTTTGTCATTTTTTTTATTTTTCTATTAATTTATATTAACATCTTAGGTAAAAAATAAGCTGTATTTGTAACGCTTAGGTTTCGAACCTTGGCACTCAAATCAAGCGCAAACCATTTTTCCACAATGATCTTGGTGCACGACTTAGAATACCATATTTATTAAAAGCTCTTTAGCTGGCTCCGCCCCAGCTCGTAGATGGGTGATCTACACCGTCTAATGCATAACAAACCTAACACATTGGCACCCCCGTGATGCAGCCCCTCATGCTCATATGTCTCTTGGTACGAGACTTTGCACTGCCACTATAAGAATATATAGTTGCATCTCTGCTACAGACTAGTAGCAAGCATTTGATCCTAACACACACATATATCAATAATATTATACTGTTTGATATTATAACCAAATTGTAACAAATATAATAATTTACTTACTAAATTATAATATTTAATAACAAACTGGAAAAAATGCTATCTCAAGTATAACATTTTTTCAATATCCAAATAATAAATTCTTGACAAAACAATGAATGTGAGACAAAACTAACATATACTACTAATTCGAGACTTCTATAAAGGCTATCTCAAGTGTTAATTTTTTTTTTTTTTTGATTGAACTGTTAAATTATTGAATTAATATAATATATTGATTTTTTTAGTTTGACCTTTACAACTTTTAGAAAAAGGTTAAAAACGGAAATCAAGAAGACCAAAATATTGTTTTCACTGCTTCAGCTTAGATTTCATTTTAAAAAAATAAAATATAAAAAATATATATATATTTTATAGCAACAAATTTCAAACATAAATATATTTGTATTTTACTTGCAAAATAAATTTAATGAATTATTTTTTGAGTTTAATTGGTTTTATGTCATATTCATCCAATATACCCACACGCAATAATTTTGTCATGATGCGTCTTTCGATTTTTCAACTTTGCATATAATTAAACTTCTTTTTTTCAATCAAATTATAGTGTTAAACATAAGCATTTTCATTTCTTTTTTTTCTTTTTTAAGTTACTACCTAGGATTCCCACAACATTGTCCTCTCTTGATTTCGGACTGGATATCAGGGACGGAGGCAATGCGGTGTGCGGGGGCCCTCGAACCTTATCCCACCAAAAACAAAAGTTTAATGCTAAAAAAAAAATAGTTTTTTTTATTTTTTGACACTTATTTTTAATTTTTTTTCCCTCCCCGAAAATTATTGGTTGGCTCCGCTTCCGTCGGATATGAGAGATTTTTTTAAACAAAAACTTGCTATGTAGACAATATATATATAATTTATATTTATAAAATATAAATATATTATTCCATGGGTAAACTCACTTAAAATCTCTCTACCCAAACATAGTTTTAACGTCCTCCCTGTATCAAAAATTCTTTTTAAACTCTCTTTTATACTTCTTTTCTTTATTCCAACTCCCTACCAACCTTAAAAGACATAAAAGCTCTTACTTTAATTGCATAAAACTCCTTAAAGCTTTTAGGATTATTACAAAAATACTCAAAATCTCATTTTTACTTATAAAAACTCCTAATAAGAGTACGTAAATGCAGAGGTCTTAATGAACATGAGATCCTTCAATTTCTATCATCTTGAGAGAACCTAAGAGCATACTTTTGCAAAGGGCTCACAGTTTATGATGAATTTTTTAGCCCTAAAATTCCCTTATACAAAGAACAACTGAAAATAAATAACAGGCTCATCATGCTTCCGTATTACAATAAAATTTTAACAAACTTAAATATACCATTTTGACCATAACGGCACTGGGTGAGGTGGGTTGCAAAGTCATCAATCGAAAACTTACTGCCTCCAAGCTGTTTCACAAATGGCTCCTCACCATCCAACTTTAGCCCTCAAAGGTTAGTATGCCAGTTATTTGACTCCTTCAGAAACCGCACATCACAGCCCTAATTCGTTTCATACCTTAGGGCGTAAAGTATAATCAAGATATAAAAAAGATTTAAAGACATCTGGGAGATAGATGGGCAACAGCCTTCGTTTTATTCTGGAAATACTTATAATATATATTAGATTAAAACGTCTCCTTTTGAGAGGAGACATAATTGTTTAGCCTCTCATAAAGATGAGGCTTGACTTAAGAACACATAAACTAAAAACAGAACAATATTACAAATGTTTACGAAAAGAAAGAAAAGAACAAAAATATTATCAAGCTATGAAAGTCGAAAGATTATAAAACTTGGAGACTACGATTTTTATTCTCAGAAAATAATGGAGAATTTTCGATGTCCTTAGCTTCCTGAATGAGTGCCCTTATATAGGCATGGATCCGAACTTGAACTTCGGATTCCAAATCTTGATAATTGTTGAGTGCACCTGTGAGTGAGCCTTAACTTTCAAGTGATCTGGCATCCTTTGTCTGAGTGTGCCAACTTTTCTCGTGAGTGGTCCATTATTTTTGTCCGAGTGCGTTGAACAGTATCCGCACTATCTTTTAATGGTCCACACATTTCCTTTGTCGGTGAATCTTTAAATTATTGGTTTTTGTGGTCCCCGCGCTTTAGGAAAACGGGTTCCCTTGTCAGCTGGTCTTTTGTTTCTTCCTGCCTCTGATATGTCGGGTTTGGATAGAAATCCTTTCCCGAACTCTGGTTCTTTTCTGCTCTGGGCATGCTTGGCAAATATGGTCTATCCATCGACCAATGTGTGACATGTTGCAGAATTTCCGGTAAGTTTCTTTTCCTGTCGGAGTCTTGTTTTCCCAAAGAGTTCTTCTTTTTGTTTCAAAGAGTTCTTCGGCAAATCTTGTGGTGTTCCTGTCATGGAATTCAGCATGAAAGTGTCGTTGGCTGAATTCTGAAAGAACTTGAATGAGTATTTGACTTTGTCCGTTTTCGTTAGACAAACCCAAAGACCCCATGCACGTTTGGTTGAAACTTCATCTTCCGTGATAGTCTCATCAAACATTGGTATACCTTCTGGTAGCTTCATTTTTATATTTTTTAAGGCGTTTTCGTCTGGTCGTCTGAGCTTGATAAAATGAAAAGCTTCAATGAAGCCCTTCTTCGCTGGTTCTGGAGCAGCACTGAAAAAATACAACTCCAAGATATCTCATCTGGCCAAATGTGGATTATTCGCCCATGTCTCGTGAACAGCTTATCTGATCCATTTTGCTAACTTTGAAATTTCAGAGAATGTTGTGCACAGTATAAATCGAAGCAAGAGCTCCGAAATTATACCATTCTTGAACTTCGTATGGATGGTTGCCTGGTTTCATCCAGAGATTTTCCGGAGATATCAACAATAGATTTGTCTGGGTTGATACCTCATCTGGTAATTAGTTTCTCCCAAGTACGTTGGTAATCCTGCATAGGTGAAGAAACTAAATTATCATTAGTTTGAACACTATAATTGACAGTCATTGGCCTAAGGTTCAACTCTCCTCTTTTACCCCAGAGGTACTGGGTTGACTTGAAGGTTCAGATTGTGATAACATATGACCCTCAACATTAACTACAGCTTGTACATCCTCAAGGAATGCATCATCTGCAGCACTTGTGACAGGGGTACTTGAATCCCTTGCCTTCGGGTTAGATGAGCCCCGTTCTCTAAACACTCCTTTCTGCACCGTTGAAGGTGCGTCCTGGAGGATGGGCCCTTTCAAGACTTCAAACAAGCGTTCATGATCCCGAAAACATGCTCGTATGTGATCAGTAACACGTTCCTGATCTACTCGTTGAAGCCGTCCTGCGACCTTCGCATTGAGACAAAGAGTCCCAAAGTCTCGTTCCAGGATCTCCAGGTTTTCCCTGAGATTCCTAACTCGTTTGTGGGTATCGCTAGCAATATGCACCTCCATCTCGTGTTAAGAAATCTGCAAGAATATGTTTATCAGATTTCACATTGACAATATCATAATCATAATATTGACATTCAGCTTGCCATCTTAAAGTCTAGCATTTCCTGATTTTGATTCAATTTTGTTTTTCAGAAAAGACTTAACACTAGTATTATCTATTTTCAAGATAAATTTATTTGCGAGTAAAAATAATGGCCATTTTTTAAAAGCCTTTCGAACTGCAAAGAACTCCTTCCCGTTGATGTGACATCTTATAACTTCGCTGCTGTCGAATAGACCACTACAATATCTGCATGGCACTTCTCCATCTGGTGACCTTCATAAGTACCACAGACCACCAATGATCACTAGCATCTGTATATAATACCATTTCATCCTCGAATTGCAAGCTTTGGTAGATGCCTACAAGCTTCTTTAAGCTGTTTGACAGCTTGTCTGTGATCTTCATTCCACTCGAACTTAACATCCTTTTTGAGTAGTGGACTGAACAATTTCCTGTGGTTTGCTAGGTTATTGATGAACATCCCAACAAATTAACAACATCCAGAAAATTCTGAAGTTGCTTTAAATCCTTGAGGTTGATAAGTGTGCTTTTTACACTTAATTTGATATAAGATTATGGACGTTTTTGTTGTGATTCTTGGAAAATATTACTCTTTTTGGTATATATTTGTATATTTCAGGAATCCAGGGCCAAATGCATAGAAGTTGAGGAAATAGGCTTAAAATGATGAAAAAGGACCAAACTGAGCAAACATGGAAAAGGAGGGGCAAAATCATAATTTGCTGAAAATCAGAGGAAGCGATCGATCGCCTCATTGAAGCGATCAATCGCCTCTAGGCAGTAGCAAAATGCGATCGACCGCCTCATTGAAGCGATCGATCGCCTCGACTCAAAAATTCGGGATTTTGTATCCATCTTGGTTATTTTATGTCCAAACTTGGTGAAACTCATCCTACCATAAATATGGGTTATCATGGACATTTTTGGGACTTTTTGGCTCATAATAAACCCTACAATACACAGCCTCCATCAATCATCATCCTCTCCAATCATCCATACACCATAACCATTGAAGAGAAGACGCATCGGAAGAGACGGGACGACGAAGGAGTCAACGTCTCTCGTTATTTCCGTATTTCTAACTCTAGTTCTATATTTTCATTAGATTTTAATGTTTAGAATGTTGCAAAACATGTTTATGCATTGTTATTTGATGGAGGTTGGCTAGGTTTGTTATTAAGACTTATGGGATCATTTGTATGAACCCATGATTTTAATTGAATGTTTTTGATTGATTCTTATTATCTAAGTTCATAGATAATTGTTCTTCATGAATTTAAGGGTTTGACCGTCCTTGAATGATATTAAATAACAATTGAGATCGAGAGATAAAATTGTGATTTGATATAATGATTTATGCCGTGGATTTCAGACTGATATCGAGAGATGGAGTCAAATACACGTGTGATAGCTATAGATATCTAGTAAACGAAAGCTAGAAGTTTTCATGGATCTTAATAAAATATTGTGTTGTTAAATAAGTACACGAGAGTGACTTACTGCAATTTTATATTAGGGTTAATATAACTCGATAGAGTATATTAGATAAATTTGGAAAACTCGTCACCTTAGATTTTTTGAATTCGATTATTAACTAATAGACGAATTGTGGGGGATTACATAGGTGAACCGAAAGTCTTGATAATTGTTTCTTTTGATTATATTATTATTCGTTCTTGTGTTTTTGGGTTGATCTTGAGTTCATTAGTCAATTTAGTTAATTAATCACAACCAGTTATCGTAGACTAAATATAGTTAAACTAGTGGAGTTTGGTACTTATTTATTAGTCCTCGTGGGTTCGACACTCATACTTATCATATCATTATACTAAAACTTGACACCGTGCACTTGCGGTAGAGAATCGCTATACTGGAAAATACTGTTTAAAATAATAGCGATCAAGTTTTTGGTGCCGTTGCCGGGGACTATTTTTAATAATATCAAACGAGATTAGTTGACTGTAGTTTAGTCATTTTATTTATTTTTGATTTTTTTTTCTCTTCTACTGTTTCTTTTTGTTTGGTTGATTGTTACAGGGTACTATATCTTGGTACATGCTAAGGACTAGCAACCCTGTACTTGAGCCCTTTGATCCGAGATCGAACGAACTTGTCAAAGGAGGCTGAGGCAAGAAAGAGCACACATGGCTAATAACGAGGAAGTTCCATTAGCACCAGTGGCAAGGTCACTCATGGATTACGCCCACCCTTCATTCCATGGATCAATGTCGAGTATTACGAGACCCACCATCCAGGCCAACAATTTCGAGATCAAGCCTGCTATCATACAGATGATCCAACATTCGGTCCAGTTTGGGGGAGATGCTACAGATGATCCCAACACTCACATAACGAATTTCTTGGAAATTTGCGACATCTTCAAGCATAATGGCGTCACTGACGATGGGATCAGGTTACGACTATTCCCTTTCTCTCTAAATAATAAAGCTAAATCTTGGTTGCATTCTTTGCCTACAGGATCAATTACCACTTGGTATGGGATGGTGCAAGCTTTCTTGTCCAAATACTTCCTGAAAGGAATCCAACACACAAGTGCGCAGCGGAAATAAAAATTTGGATTCCTAACCATGGACCTATACACAGTATTCATATCGGAATGATTAAAGAGTCTCACCCTTGTAGCGTGTTTGATGCAGAATCCTCGTTGCAAGACCACGAGTCACGAACGAAAATTTTCACCTTCGTCTCTACGGTATCCACACAATCAAATCGAAAAGGGGATTTAAGAACAAGTTGCTAGACTCGTTCTTAAACTGGAACAAGATTCTCGGTTCAAAACCAATCAACGACAGCCGTTAAACTACCAAGAAAAACCGACGGCGGCCGTGAGGAGAGGAGGCGGCCGTGAAGATCTTGAGTTTATAGGAGGCGGCCGAGAGAGTCTTAGGTTTAGTGATATGAAGTGTTAATCTCATATTAACCTTGCTATCAATTTATATATGTAAGATTTAATTAAGGTTCAAGACTTTCTTAAAGCCTCATGGGCCCAAACCCATGATTTAATTAAATCCTTATAATCATTTAATTAAGACTCTTCTTAATTAATTAATTCATCCAATGAATTTAATTCCCTTTATCGATTTAATCTTTTGTGCAACCCGATAGGATCTTGCAATGTTGGCAGTGACATAAAATCTCATTTTATGTCACAAGCAATGAGCGGTATCTAGCAACACATCAAGGCTACCCAAATTACAAGAATGTCATTGACTCGACATAACCTTAGAACTTGTGATAATATTAACCATGTAACTTAATTCCTTTGTCCAATGTGTTTAGATTGAACACGAGTAATGGAATAGTCATACTTGTATATTCAATCTCTATTTCTTGATCCCCAAGTAGAACTAGAATAAACGAATAAGCTCGTTATCACATATCGACTCATTCGAGCACGGCCATGCATTTTAGTCTTACTTGATCAAGGGCCCAAACACTTCTCCTGTTATATAGGAGGGACAAATCATATCTTGATCAATCAACATCCATCTACATAATTCGTAGTGTATCCAATAGTTGCCTTTATAGTTTACCCTGTTACAGGTAACGTTTGACAATATCAAGATACATAACTCCTTATGTTGGGATCTCTGATGATCTCAAGTCGTAAGGATTACATACATTATTATCACTATGAGAATTGCTTATGACACTAATATAACTATCCATGTAGCATTCTCATGGTGGGTCTGTTCCAGTACATCGTTCTCTAACATGTACCTATGTGTTGATTTGATATCTCATATCCATGAATTAATTCATCAATCAAAACATACTAGTTTCACTGCATTATCATTATCCTTATTCATGATAATACTTGACTAGGGACAATCTTTAAGAACAATACAATATTATTCTAAGGACATTAACTTATATATCAATTCATATTGCACAGATATTCGAATAAGATATAATAATGATTTGCCATTAATAAAATCATAATACATTGTATGTCATAAACAATCATCTAATGACTTGTCTTAGGGCATATCCCAACAAATCTCCCACTTGCGCTAAGACCAATAAGACATATACTTAATGCATAGAGATCTAGTATGACAATCATGCTACTGCTGTGACAGTGGCTTCGTCAATGGGTCAGATACATTATCATCTGTTGGTACTTTGCATACCTTTACATCTCCTCTTTCGACGATTTCTCGAATGAAATGAAAGCGCCGAAGTATGTGCTTGGATCTTTGGTGAGATCTAGGTTCCTTAGCCAATGCGATGGCTCCATTGTTGTCACAATAGAGTTCAATCATATCTAGAATGCTAGGCATCACCCCATGTTCAGAAATGAACTTCTTGATCCAAACAGCTTCCTTTGCTGCATCTGAGGCAGCAATATACTCAGCTTCAGTTGTAGAATCGGCTACTGTCTCTTGCTTTGAACTCTTCCAGCTTACAGCACCTCCATTTAGGCAAAACACATATCCTGATTGCGATCTAAAATCATCTTTGTCGGTTTGGAAACTTGCATCAGTGTAACCTATTACATTGAGCTCCTCCTCACCTCCATAAATCAAGAATGTATCCTTAGTTCTTCTCAAGTACTTCAGGATATTCTTGACTGCAATCCAGTGACATTCACCTGGATCAACTTGATATCTGCTCGTCATGCTCAAAGCATATGAGACATCGGGACGAGTACATATCATGGCATACATGATAGATCCAATAGCTGACGCACATGGAATCTTACTCATGCGTTGTATCTGATCTGGTGTTGAAGGACACTGATCCTTCGAGAGATGTATCACATGTGTCATAGGCACGAATCCTTTCTTTGATTCTTGCATCTAAACCGTTTTAGCACTTTGTCTATGTATGTACTTTGACTTAGGCCAAGTAATCTTCTCGATCTATCTCTATAGATCTTGATTCCTAATACATAGGTGGCTTCACCCAAGTCTTTCATAGAAAAGCAATTCCCTAGCCAAATCTTTACAGATTGTAAGGCAGGGATATCATTCCCAATTAGAAGTATGTCATCTACATACAATATTAGGAAGATAATTATGCTCCCACTGACCTTCTTGTAGACACAAGGTTCATCTACGTTTTTGATGAAACCAAACTCTTTGACTGCATCATCAAAACGAAGATTCCAACTCCAAGAAGCTTGCTTCAATCCATAAATGGATCGTTGTAGCTTGCATATCTTTCCAGCATCCTTTGGATCGACAAAACCCTCGGGCTGTGTCATGTACACATTCTCAAGCTGATTTCCATTAAGGAAAGCTGTTTTGACATCCATCTGCCAGATTTCATAATCATGAAATGCAGTTATTGCAAGTAAGATCCTAATGGATTTAACCATGGCAACTGGTGAAAAAGTTTCATCATAGTCAATACCATGAATTTGTTTGAACCTTTTGCTACCAGTTGACCTTTAAAGGTTTGTACATTACCATCCATGTCGGTCTTCTTCTTGAAAATCCATTTGCACCCTATGGGTCTCACCCCTTCAGGTGGGTCAACCAAAGTCCATACTTGGTTTGCATACATGGATTCCATCTCAGATTTCATGGCCTCTTGCCATTTCTCAGAATCAGTGCCCATTATAGCTTCTTGATAAGATGACGGTTCATCCTCATCAATAAGTAGTAAGTCACCTTGTTGAGTTACCAGAAATCCATATCTCTGTGGCTCCCGGTGTTCTCTTACAGACCTACGCTGGGCTTGTGTCTCTTGAGCAGGCACTTCATCCACAACAGCTTGTGGTGACTGCTCTGTTTCCATCTCAATATCATGTTCAGTGTTTTCTTGTGGTTGAACTTCACTAAGTTCTATATGTCTCCCACTGGTTTTTCTAGAAATAAATTCTCTTTCAAGAAAGACACCAGTCCGAGCAACAACCACTTTGTTCTCGGTGGGATAATAGAAATAGTATCCTTTCGTTTCCTTAGGATACCCCACAAATAAACACTTATCAGATTTGGGTCCAAGTTTGTTAGAGGCGTGACGTCTCACGAAAGCCTCACAACCCCAAATCTTCATAAAAGACATACTATGATGTTTCCCAGTCCATATCTCATATGGTGTCTTTTCCACTGATTTAGATGGAACACGGTTCAGTATGAATATTGTTGTTTCTAAAGCATGTCCCCAAAAGGATATCGGAAGATCTGCATGACTCATCATTGATCGAACCATGTCCAACAAGGTTTGATTCCTCCTTTCGGATACACCATTCCATTGTGGAGTATACGGAGGAGTGAGTTGTGGGACTATCACACACTCCTTTAGATAGTCATGAAACTCTTGGCTTAGGTATTCACCTCCTCGATCTGATCGAAGGATTTTGATACTTTTACCAAGTTGGTTTTGTACTTCATTCTTGAAATCCTTGAACTTTTCAAAGGTTTCATGTTTATGTTTCATTAGGTACACATACCCATATCTCCTGAAGTCATCAGTGAATGTAACGAAGTATTGAAAACCACCTCTAGCATGTGTGCTTATTGGCCCACATACATCACTATGTATGAGACTCAATAAATCTTTTGTCCTTTCAACATGTCCCTTGAAATTAATCATCTTGCCCATTAAACAAGATTCACATGTTTCATATGATTCAAAATCAAATGAATCCAATACTCCATCCTTATGAAGTTTTGATATGCGATTCTCGTTTATATGGCCCAAGCGACAATGCCAGAGATAAGTTGGATTAGAATCATTATTCTTAATCCTTTTAGTATTTATGTTATAGACAGGCATATCAAGATTTAATATATAAAGACCATTAATCATTTGTGCACTAGCATAAAACATATCATTTAAATAAATGGAGCAACAATTGTCCTTTATAATAAATGAAAATCCAAACTTGTCCAAACAAGAAATAGAGATAATGTTTCTAGTAATTGAAGGCACATAAAAACAGTCTTTTAAATCTAAAGATAAACCGGAAGGCAAAGATAATGAATAATCTCCTATAGCTAATGCAACAACTCTTGCTCCATTTCCTACTCGGAGATCTACTTCGCCTTTTGCCAATGTCCTACTCCTTTTAAGATCCTGCACATTAACACAAATGTGAGATCCACATCCAGTATCTAATACCCATGATGAAGAAGTAGATAAATTGACTTCTATAACAAAAATACCTGAAGTGGAAGTCACACTTCCCTTCGTCTTCTTAAGATCCTCCAGATAAACTTTGCAATTTCTTTTCCAATGTCCGGTCTCACCGCAATGGAAACAGTCCCCTCTTTTGCCACTCCTCCATTTGGCTTAAGTGCAGCAGTATGAGGCTTAGATTTGACAAGGACTTTCTTGTTCTTCTTTAAGCCTTTTGCTTTAGCCCTTCCCTTGCTCTTATTCACAATAAGAACATTTGTAGGTTTGGACTTCTTGCTGTTAGCTTCAAAAGTTCTCACCATGCCAAGCAACTGTGGTAGAGTCTTTTCAATTTCAATCATATTGTAATTCAAGACAAATTGACTGAAACTTTCAGGCAACGATTGCAAGATCACATCAGTGGCCAACTCTTGGTCCAATGGAAAACCCAGCTTCTCCAGATTCTCAATGTACCCAATCATCTTGAGTACACGAGTTCCAACCAGATTTCCTTCTACCATTCTACACTGGAATAACGCTTTAGAGACGTCATACCTCTCTTGTCTTGCTTGTTGTTGGTACAGCTGCTTTAGATGCTCGATCATATCGAACGCCTCCATTTCCTCATGTTGTTTCTGAAGCTCAGAGTTCATGGTGGCAAGCATAAGACACCCAACATCAAGTGCGTCATTTTGATGCTTCTTGTAAGCATCTTTATCTGCTTTAGCAGCCGTCAAGGGAGGTTCCTCAGCAGGTAAGGGTTCCTCTAGGACATATTGCTTCTTTTCTTGTTTGAGGACAATCCTCAAATTCCTATACCAGTCTAGGAAATTTGTCCAATTAAGTTTGTCCTTCTCAAGGACCGATCGTAACGATAGTGTGCTTGTAACGTTGTTGGTTGCCATGGATATCTACAATATATAAATATGCAAAATAAGTTTATGATTTTAATCATTTAATATGGTCTTATATTAAATGACACTCTCACTATTTTGTTTAAAATTATCAACCCTCGAAAACGTTAGTGGGCCAAGATCCATATTTCACTTAATCTTGAGTTAGCTTTGGCTAATCGCCCAAGACTCGGTTATTTAGGTAGATAACTCTTTGTCAATTACAATCACATGCAATTCTTGGATGATTGTACGAACAACGCTTTGTTCAAATTCATCTAATGAATTATTTTCCAACCCCATGCCTCTAGGTTCCCAATCCTATTGAGATAACACTAGTTAAGTCGAACCCAATTTTAAAATAACACGGATATCACTTTTATCCTTTCTCGTATTACTAAGATTGTCACGGTGCTTTGCTTTGGCAAACCCACACATGTTCAATCGAAGTCTTGACGAGTATTTTTAATTGGAAGGCATCTTAAAACTTAATATTATAAGAGAGATTTATTGATCTCATGATTTTATTAATACTGAAAATATGTCTGGTACATATATGAGTATACACATATCTACATATATATATCAAGCACCAATATTAAATAAAACAGTAAACATGCATCTCATACATCAACATAAAGTAAACGTGACATGGTTATAGCCCATACTAGCGATTTTCTCAAGCCAATGAGAAAATCCTAAAAGTCCACCTAAGGTTACTTCTCCAAGCACCTCTTTGACTCCCTTTTGTGAATGGCCTTCTCATCCCGGCACCATGGTCCATCTTCATTGATCTCCATCAATAAAAACTCTAACTAAACTATATAACAATTACATGATTTAGAGAATTCCTCAAGTTACATTCGAGGGGGAGCATAGGGGAGGGAATACATTCAGAAAAATAGAGAAGGCACGACTCGCAGGCCGTATTAAATTACAAACATTCAGAAACTCCTATCTAATAGGGCATAGGGCTATAACCATGCACCATGCTCAAACAAACACATAAAACATGCTATAACAATTAATGAATTAAATTCTAAACATTTTAAAATATAATTCCAATAAAACTGTAAAATAAATTTTATGAAATTATCGTACGTTCGGGACATCACATGTCACGGATCCTTAGCCCCAAAATCCACGTCCAACCACGAGGGTTCGAAACCCTAATAATTGACGACGGCGGCCAAGAGCCATGCACGACTGCTAGGGTTCGAAACCCTAGCCGTCATGAGCCACAAGGTTCGAAACCTTGCTATAGTTCTCATCCTTTCATGCACGATTCATGACGTTGGCGGCTTGACCATCTCGAGCCAATGGGTTCGAAAACCCTAGCCCTCATGTGGTCCTAGCCGTCGACATTCAATTTTTTTTGAGCCATGATCGAACCATCATGTGCCGCTAATAAATTTTATCGAGCCAAAAGGAGGGTTCTAAACCCTAGCCATGTTTCGACACCTCCATGCAAAACTATGAGCCACAACGGCTAGACCATCTCGAGCCACGGGTTCGAAACCCTAGCCCTCATGTGGCAGCCGTGGGTCAAGAGTCATGGTGGTGGCCGAACCATCAAGCCAAGGGCTCGGCTTTTCGCCTTTGTGTATCGTATACATAAATTCGCCAATTTATATTAAATACAATTATACGATGATTTTACAAACTCGATTTATTTCATATCATATATGAATTACACAGTTTTAAAGCATGCAATATAATTCTAAATATGATTAAACGATTAACCACATAATTCTGATATGAGCTTTGAACCTGGCTCTGATACCACTGAAAGGAATCCAACACACAAGTGCGCAGCGGAAATAAAAATTTGGATTCCTAACCATAGACCTATACATAGTATTCATATCGGAATGATTAAAGAGTCTCACCCTTGTAGCGTGTTTGATGCAGAATCCTCGTTGCAAGACCACGAGTCACGAACGAAAATTTTCACCTTCGTCTCTACGGTATCCACACGATCAAATCGAAAAGGGGATTTAAGAACAAGTTGCTAGACTCGTTCTTAAAATGGAACAAGATTCTCGGTTCAAAACCAATCAACGACAGCCGTTAAACTACCAAGAAAAACCAACGGCGGCCGTGAAGAGAGGAGGCGGCCGTGAAGATCTTGAGTTTATAGGAGGCGGCCGAGAGAGTCTTAGGTTTAGTGATATGAAGTGTTAATCTCATATTAACCTTGCTATCAATTTATATATGTAAGATTTAATTAAGGTTCAAGACTTTCTTAAAGTCTCATGGGCCCAAACCCATGATTTAATTAAATCCTTATAATCATTTAATTAAGACTCTTCTTAATTAATTAATTCATCCAATGAATTTAATTCCCTTTATCTATTTAATCTTTTGTGCGACCCGATAGGATCTTGCAATGTTGGCAGTGACATAAAATCTCATTTTATGTCACAAGCAATGAGGGGTATCTAGCAACACATCAAGGCTACCCAAATTACAAGAATGTCATTGACTCGACATAACCTTAGAACTTGTGATAATATTAACCATGTAACTTAATCCCTTTGTCCAATGTGTTTAGATTGAACACGAGTCATGGAATAGTCATACTCGTATATTCAATCTCTATTTCTTGATCCCCAAGTAGGACTAGAATAAACGAATAAGCTCGAAATCACATATCGACTCATTCGAGCACGGCCATGCATTTTAGTCTTACTTGATCAAGGGCCCAAACACTTCTCCTGTTATATAGGAGGGACAAATCCTATCTTGATCAATCAACATCCCTCTACATAATTCGTAGTGTATCCAATAGTTGCCTTTATAGTTTACCCTGTTACAGGTAACGTTTGACAATATCAAGATACATAACTCCTTATGTTGGGATCTCTGATGATCTCAAGTCGTAAGGATTACATACATTATTATCACTATGAGAATTGCTTATGACACTCATATAACTATCCATGTAGCATTCTCATGGTGGGTCTGTCCAGTACATCGTTCTCTAACATGTACCCATGTGTTGATTTGATATCTCATATCCATGAATTAATTCATCAATCAAAACATACTAGTCTCAATGCATTATCATTATCCTTATTCATGATAATACTTGACTAGGGACAATCTTTAAGAACAATACAATATTTTTCTAAGGACATTAACTTATATATCAATTCATATTGCACAGATATTCGAATAAGATATAATAATGATTTGCCATTAATAAAATCATAATACATTGTATGTCATAAACAATCATCTAATGACTTGTCTTAGGGCCAATCCCAACACTTCCCACCATCAAAGACTGCTAAGATGCAAAATGATATCACTACATTTGCGCAACATGATCCTGAAACACTTTATGAAGCATGGGAGCGCTTCAAGGACTTATTGAGGATATGCCCACACCATGGCCTTCCCATCTGGCTGCAGGTACAAACTTTCTATAATGGTTTATTTTTTGATAATCGTTCTATGATTGATGCAGCATCAGGAGGTACTGTGATGAGAAAGATGCCGGCGGAGGCCTATACACTGTTGGAGTACATGGCTGCTAAAAGTTGTCAATGACAGTCCGAGAGGAACGTGCCAAAGAAGTAAGCTGGAGTTCATCAAGTGAGCGAAGTTACTGCGTTGGCCGCTCAAATTGAGGCATTGAACAAGAGACTAGATAGCATGAGCATGACAGGGATGAAAGTTCAAGGGATTACTTGTGACTTATGTGGAGGAAATCATCCGAGCGTCGTATGCCAAACAGGTAACCCATTCGTTCAGACTAATGAAGCTGTGCATTATGTAGGAAACCGGCCACAAAACAACCCCTACCCAAATACATACAATACGGGGTTGAGGTATCAACCACAACCACCACCGGGTTATCCACCACAGCCTAGCATGGAGGAACTATTGACCAAGTGTAAGGACCCCCGTGCCCTTAACCCGTTATTAGTGTATTAAGTCATATCATTAGTGCATATAATCATACTATCAGGGAAGAAAACATGTGCAAGTGCAACACCATATGCTATCCAGAAAATTTCTTGCATTTAAACCACATAATATTCGAATTCCCCAACCATGATTATCCATATAACATGCACCCTCATAATACACTATCATGCTCTTAGTTCATTTAGCAATTCTATATCTAATTGCGTGCAAACCATAAATGAACAGAGAAGAGCCGTAGCCCGTTTATACATTCCATATACACGTAATATGTACTCACATAAGAGCACCCAATGAATAAGCGTGCATCTAATGTATAAAACACTCTGCTGGATACCGTTACTGGTGTTCCGATCCTGGAAGCACCTCTCAAGCGCAACTCGATCTCGACTCTGGATCTGAGTGCCTGTCCATCCAGCTCTGGTACCTCAATCCTGGAAGTACTTCAATCAACAGTCCGAGCTCAACTCCGAAGCTGCTGCTACACCTGTACCACCTGCCCTAACAGAGACAGCCCCCACACGGGGTGAGCATACCAATATCCCAATCCAATAAATACAACAATACAATTCATAATTTACAACAATGTAAATGCTATGAAATACAAAATATACTCCCTGGATGGCATCATCCTCATCCGGGATTTCCTGTACTGTCCCTGTTCTCAAAACACTGAAACCATCAAATTCCCAAATGCCAGTCAATCATTATATTGATTAACAATTCTATGAGCAATATACCAATGCCATAATCAATAACATCAAATCATTAAACAATGATTATAAACAATCCATGTTTCTCACTTATGGTTTCATATCTCCATTTCATTGCTTGCTCTACAATAGCGGCATTCCAATTCCACGCATGCTCGATGGCAGCGGCGTCATAATCGATGTTCGCTCACAGGCGACAACATCCCAATCGTTGCTCGCTCAAAAGCGGCACCACACAATTCTCAATGCACATATAGACATTTTGAAGCAAGTACAATAAACCATGCATTTCAATCTCCGTTTATTGTTAATACCATGCATCATGCATTTCCACACATATTCATTGCAATACCGTATACCAAGCACTCAACAATTGCAATTATATAAAAGGCTATGCTTGTACGTCATACGTACCTTAGAATTTCGTAGTCCAAGCCAAACCTTGTTTGAGTTCCTTACCTCGAGAAATATGTGCTAAAACACATAAACAATTCACAATCAAGTATAAGCATGCAACCACGTGTCCAAGCACGTTCAAGACTCCCAAACATATCGTCAATCCATGACGATTACCAAAATAAAAGCCCCCCGGCTAAGCATGCATAATACCCAAAATATTCCATTTTACATGTTTAATAGATAGCCAAAAACCCAACCAAAAATTCCGTTTAATAAACTTGGCTCCAAATCAAACCATTTTAAAAGCCTAACATTCCCATTGGAATGTGAACAACACTCCGGAAGTCGGCCCTTTAGACCTCGGTTCCAAAATCCCAACATTTTCCAACATTTTCGAAAATCCATGCAGGTGAACAGTGCCGCGATCGATCGCCCATCAGGCGCGATCGATCGCGCAAGCCTATTGCCCAAAAAAATCAATCCGCGATCGATCGCCACATCTCGCGATCGATCGCTGAGACCCTCGCGATCGATCGCCCCCTTTTCGCGATCGATTGCCGATACTGTACATCTTCCTCAAATTCCAGTAGTATGTCGCGATCGATCGGCGCCTCGCCAAGATCGATCGCGGACTGCGATTTTTCGAAAAACTCGAGCTTTAATGGTGTTTTTGGCACCCAAACTCAAAATCAACACCACAAACTTCCTCAACACAACCAATAAACCAAATAGAATCAATAAAAACACCAAAACTCAACTTTGGATTTTAAACCAAAAATCCCCAAAACCCATAACCAACCACAACCTCAACCAAAAACTACCATACCACAACCAAACGAAGACAATGGTGAGGGGAATGTTAATACCTGATTATCGTCGAGAAATCCGGCCCCCGAGCCAAGCTACCAACGATTTTCCTTCCCAAGAGCCAAAGAGGGGAAAGGGGGAGGAGGGCTTATCGCAGGAGAGGGGAGGGAGAGAGAGAGAAATGGATTCCAAATGACGGAATCCCGGGTCCATCTGGTATATATAGCAAAAACGCTCCAAAATACCAATACCTCCACAAATACATCATGATTCATTAAAAATCATCTGTTCTCAAAAACTCTCTCTCCCACAACAAATCCCCATACTGGCCCCAACATAAGGCACCCCGGACACCAAGTCCCACTAGAAACCCAACCCATAGGTTTTCCACCGAATTGAGAATACAATCTCAACCTTTGGATCCAACGGTCCCAAAAGTCCGATTAACAACCTCGGGAGACCCAACACCGAAATTAATATCCATTAAGGATTAATACCACACCGGGATTAACACCATAAATCCCCGGACATCACAATTATCCCCCACTAATAAAATTTCGTCCTCGAAATTTGCACCGGCATACACTACGCAACACCAGGACTACACAAACAAGGTAAAGCCACAACTCCGATTCTGGACCACAATAGAATCGAATCATCAATTGCGAGAACACTGATCTCGCACCAAGCTCTAAAATAGAGCAAATACCAAAACCAATATATACCCGAAAGATAATAACATACCTCGATGTGAATCGTCCCGGAAGTCAGTCCACCATGACTGCAATTCAATCAAAAACCCTTTGGTTCTAATATAGATATCTCTCCATGATATCCACCATTCGTCCACGATGCTTAACACACATCGTTATGATGTGGACCATTAGTATACGACAGTATACTCGCAGAAAATCCGGTTTCGCTTCCCGGTCCATCTCCTCCAAAGGAGTAGTTGCACCACATGCAATCCGGATCGGGTAAACCACGGTCACTAAACCACACAAAACACATCACTACAGATGTCTACAACCATGCGTTCCAAGAAATCCCATCTTGGTCCAAAACACACTATCGAGACTCCACAAAGTCTCAAGTTCCACAAAGGACATGCAAGACAAACAATTGCATTCCCAAACACGTGTCGACTGTGACACTAAACAAATTCGAATCCTGACCATCCCTCATTTATCCTGGGATTCAACAATCCTAAAACAGGAAGGCTATCAAAATTATCCATCAAGAACTACCAAGGTTACAAGACACGACGATCCCTCCTCAGGGGAAGTCAAACGGACCTCACGATTATTCCTCAGAATACATCGTGCTATCGAGATTACCAATCTCAAATTGCCACAATCTCCCACCGGAGATTCATCAAACCAAGTACACTAAACCGACGTTCAACAAGGAACGAAATAGAGTTGACATTCGTATACACACACGGGTATACAAGTCCAAGCACCAACACAACAGGCACACTCAAAGCAATAGGCTCGGGTATCTCCAAACTTACCCAAAGTCCCAAAACTTACTGCTAAGCCTCGATTATTCTCACTCCACGGAGAATAATGGTCAACAGACCAAAGCCAAAGGGTGTGATTTCAACATCAACACCACACAACCAAAGCAATGAATCTCCCAAAAGATTCGACCGGCGGGTATAACAATACCGCCTTTCCCAAAAGGAATAGTGTCATGAATCCATGACCCTCTAACCTCGAACCACCGTCCGGAAAACTGGATATACATACCAACATACATCTCGGAACCAAAATAAGCAATCGGTTCAGAATAGTGCATCGAAGCCACTATCATCAAATCGAAACTCGTATACGCCATGTATACCCAAACAACCCAAATCTCTCCAAGAGATAAAGTCAATATAGTAGTGTCACTCCACTAACTATACCACACAATTAATTGTGACTTTCGTCGCATACCATATGCAAAGATGCTCAACCAGAGTTCACAACGACTTGTCGACGCTCACGTTGGTATTCCAACAAAATTGAGTTGTCCCAAAACAAGCCTCTTAAAACATTTGACGTATAAACGTCTCCGTGAGGTATTCTCTGCCTCAATTATCATGCCACAAAGAGACTACAAGAGCCTACTAAAAGTCCTCATCACTGAACTCGAATCACACGAGCAGTATAATGGCTAACACAAGCACACCAAGGACTGCAACACTACCTGGCTAACGGTTCGTTGGCCCCATAGGCTCATACCAATTTACCAATGTGACACACATCCTATTCCGGTATACCATACCGTACAACCCATACGAGTTGTGATATCTCTAAAACACCAAATATAATGGACATCCCGGTGTCCTTGCTCAACCATGGAGCAATCCTAACTCATTAGGACTTATCCCACACCCTCAGGGTGGGTGTGACCACGCCTACCGTAGATCACAACAACAAGCGAGTAGTTTCCTCAATGACTACTCTTACCACCAAATACTTGGCCTAAGCCAACCAGCGAGTATACCCAAGGATATCATTACTAGAACAATATACTCCAAAAATGTGCTACGGTACAATCCCTGTACGGTGCACCCGATAATTCTTCGAGCAACTTGCTCGGCATAATAGTCTCGTCAACTAGTGACCCAGACACTACCATGTGCCCACCAAAGGCACTCAAACCATACAACTCAATACACAACATAATGCATTAATCATCAAAACGACGCTACACGTCTACATAGAACATCAACTATGTCATCGTCATCCCGTGACGGCATATGTCAACATATGACATCCAATTAACATCGTCAAACGTATGACGGTATATGTCGATACACGACACCCATAATCTCATCGTCAAACACATGGCATATATAACAACATGTAGTATCCACAATTATGCTAACACAAGTAATATGCCATACCTCATCGCTATCAAGATAGCGGAATACCTGTATCCATCGTCCACCAGCGGTACACAAGTAGCATCCATCGCTTGTAGGCGACAAAATCCAGCGCTACGCACATAGCGGTATAACCCATCGCTATAGATATCCGGCGGTATGAACCATCGCCATAGGTGTAGCGGAATGACCCGTCGCTATGTAATATCCGGTGGCACGAATCATCGTCAATAGAATACCCGGCGGCATGAACCATCGCTAATAGAATAGTGGAATGAGACATCGCTATCAATATATCTGGCGGCAAGAACCATCGCCAATCAATATAGCGGAATTAACCATCGCTATCAATATACCTGGCGGCATGAACCATCGCCAATCAATATAGCGGCATGAACCATCGCTATCAATATACCTGGCGGCATGAACCATCGCCAATCAATATAGCGGAATGAACCATCGCTATCAATATACCTGGCGGCATGAACCATCGCCAATCAATATAGCGGAATGAACCATCGCTATCAATATACCTGGCGGCATGAACCATCGCCAATCAATATAGCGGAATGAACCATCGCTATCAATATATCTGGCGGGATGAACCATCGCCAATCAATATAGCGGAATGAACCATCGCTATCAATATACCTGGCGGCATGAACCATCGCCAATCAATATAGCGGAATGAACCATCACTATCAATATACCTGGCGGCATGAACCATCGCCAATCAATATAGCGGAATGAACCATCGCTATCAATATCGATAATGTGGTTGTTCCGGTCTTGTTATAGCAGCGGAATTTTAGGACCCCTCGCTTCGACATATAGCGGCATCATATGATATCCCTCGCTTCGACAATGACAGCGGCATGTTACCTCGCTTAGACATGACAGCGACAAATATCATACTACCATCGCTTCATATGACAGCGGCAAGTACCTCCCTCGCTCGAATATAACAACTACCGGAACTTCCACTAGCTCCATGTACCTGCATCCATGTTAATACAACAGTTCACAATATAATGATCGATATCACGTTCCAGTTATAACCACGATATTCCACATTAATCACTAGAATTGTGATTGTTCCGGTCCCAATACAACAGCGGAATTTTAGGACCCCTCGCTTCGACAATGACAGCGGCATGTTACCTCGCTTAGACATGACAGCGGCAAGTACCTCCCTCGCTCGGAGATAAAGGCTACCGGAACATTCATCAATTCTACCACAATAATCAAACACAACAATTGGTTCCATTATCACAATATATCACTATCATTTCACATATATCATCACATGTAAGGATCCACTATCCACGATATACATAATCAAAGGTGTAGCACGTTTTACCGTCCGAAGCCCGTACGTCTCACCTTTCCTGATTTTCCTACAAAATCAGATCCTTTAACATGAAGTGCTAGACATCACCATTAATGCCATCACATCGTATTCTACACGATTCCTGCAATTATAATGATTAGCACCACTTTTCATATCATAACAGCACCTAAACAGCTAGTTGTGTCATACAACATCAATGCCATCATGCATAAATATGTGCTATCAATAACTTCCTAGGCCCTTAACAGCCCCAAAGAGCAACCACTGCTCTGATACCACTAATGTAAGGACCCCCGTGCCCTCAACCCGTTATTAGTGTATTAAGCCATATCATTAGTGCATATAATCATACTATCAGGGAAGAAAACATGTGCAAGTGCAACACCATATGCTATCCAGAAAATTTCTTGCATTTAAACCACATAATATTCGAATTCCCCAACCATGATTATCCATATAACATGCACCCTCATAATACACTATCATGCTCTTAGTTCATTTAGCAATTCTATATCTAATTGCGTGCAAACCATAAATGAACAGAGAAGAGCCGTAGCCCGTTTATACATTCCACATACACGTAATATGTACTCACATAAGAGCACCCAATGAATAAGCGTGCATCTAATGTATAAAACACTCTGCTGGATACCGTTACTGGTGTTCCGATCCTGGAAGCACCTCTCAAGCGCAACTCGAATTCGACTCTGGATCTGAGTGCCTGTCCATCCAGCTCTGGTACCTCAATCCTGGAAGTACTTCAATCAACAGTCCGAGCTCAACTCCGAAGCTGCTGCTACACCTGTACCACCTGCCCTAACAGAGACAGCCCCCACACGGGGTGAGCATACCAATATCCCAATCCAATAAATACAACAATACAATTCATAATTTACAACAATGTAAATGCTATGAAATACAAAATATACTCCCTGGATGGCATCATCCTCATCCGGGATTTCCTGTACTGTCCCTGTTCTCAAAACACTGAAACCATCAAATTCCCAAATGCCAGTCAATCATTATATTGATTAACAATTCTATGAGCCATATACCAATGTCAGAATCAATAAAATCAAATCATTAAACAATGATTATAAACAATCCATGTTTCTCACTTATGGTTTCATATCTCCATTTCATTGCTCGCTCTACAATAGCGGCATTCCAATTCCACGCATGCTCGATGGCAGCGGCGTCATAATCGATGTTCGCTCACAGGCGACAACATCCCAATCGTTGCTCGCTCAAAAGCGGCACCACACAATTCTCAATGCACATATAGACATTTTGAAGCAAGTACAATAAACCATGCATTTCAATCTCCGTTTATTGTTAATACCATGCATCATGCATTTCCACACATATTCATTGCAATACCGTATACCAAGCACTCAACAATTGCAATTATATAAAAGGCTATGCTCGTACGTCATACGTACCTTAGAATTTCGTAGTCCAAGCCAAACCTTGCTTGAGTTCCTTACCTCGAGAGATATGTGCTAAAACACATAAACAACTCACAATCAAGTATAAGCATGCAACCACGTGTCCAAGCACGTTCAAGACTCCCAAACATATCGTCAATCCATGACGATTACCAAAATAAAAGCCCCCCGGCTAAGCATGCATAATACCCAAAATATTCCATTTTATATGTTTAATAGATAGCCAAAAACCCAACCAAAAATTCCGTTTAATAAACTTGGCTCCAAATCAAACCATTTTAAAAGCCTAACATTCCCATTGGAATGTGAACAACACTCCGGAAGTCGGCCCTTTAGACCTCGGTTCCAAAATCCCAACATTTTCCAACATTTTCAAAAATCCATGCAGGTGAACAGTGCCGCGATCGATCGCCCATCAGGCGCGATCGATCGCGCAAGCCTACTGCCCGAAAAAATCAATCCGCGATCGATCGCCACATCTCGCGATCGATCGCTGAGACCCTCGCGATCGATCGCCCCCTTTTCGCGATCGATCGCCGATACTGTACATCTTCCTCAAATTCCAGTAGCATGTCGCGATCGATCGGCGCCTCGCCAAGATCGATCGCGGACTGCGATTTTCCGAAAAACTCGAGCTTTAATGGTGTTTTTGGCACCCAAACTCAAAATCAACACCACAAACGTCCTCAACACAACCAATAAACCAAATAGAATCAATAAAAACACCAAAACTCAACTTTGGATTTTAAACCAAAAATCGCAAAACCCATAACCAACCACAACCTCAACCAAAAACTACCATACCACAACCAAACGAAGACAATGGTGAGGGGAATGTTAATACCTGATTATCGTCGAGAAATCCGGCCCCCGAGCCAAGCTACCAACGATTTTCCTTCCCAAGAGCCAAAGAGGGGAAAGGAGGAGGAGGGCTTATCGCAGGAGAGGGGAGGGAGAGAGAGAGAAATGGATTCCAAATGACGGAATCCCGGGTCCATCTGGTATATATAGCAAAAACACTCCAAAATACCAATACCTCCACAAATACATCATGATTCATTAAAAATCATCTGTTCTCAAAAACTCTCTCTCCAACAACAAATCCCCATACTGGCCCCAACATAAGGCACCCCGGACACCAATTCCACTAGAAACCCAACTCATAGGTTTTCCACCAAATTGAGAATACAATCTCCACCTTTGGATCCAACGGTCCCAAAAGTCCGATTAACAACCTCGGGAGACCCAACACCGAAATTAATATCCATTAAGGATTAATACCACACCGGGATTAACACCATAAATCCCCGGACATCACACCAAGTTCATATCCTCAACGGAAACAAGGATGAATAAGCAAGATTCATCTATCAAAAACTTGGAGATCCAAGTTGGACAATTGGCAACTAATTTGGCTGGGAGAGCACAAGGAACTCTACCGAGTGACACAGAGAAGAATCCAAGGGAGCAAGCCAATGCCGTGACCCTAAGGAGTGGGAAGGAACTTAGTGATGAGAAGGAGACTGAAAAGATTGCTATTAAGCAAGAGGAGAAGGAGCAGCCACACAACATGGTAAGTCCACTAGAGACACTGCACCTATTGCACCACAAGAAAAGGTACACATTCCTCTTACATTCCCTGCAGCAGTTAATAGGGCAAAGGTTGATTCAAACTTTGCCAAATTTTTAGACATGCTTAAGAATTTGCATATAGATATACCATTTATTGATGTCTTACGAGAAATGCCAAATTATGCTAAATTCTTAAAGAAGATGTTGTCTAAGAAGCAGAAATTGGGAGAGCACGAGACTGTCTTTTTGACCGAGGAATGTAGTGCTATTGTGCAAAAGAAATTGGCCACCAAGTTAAAATATCCAGGGAGTTTCTCTATTCCTTGCACTATTGGGCCTATTTCTTCCATTAAATCGTTATGTGATTTGGGTGCTAGTGTGAACTTAATGCCTTGGTCTGTTTTTAGGCGACTTGGACTGGGAGAGCCGAAGCCCACAAGGGTGGTGTTACAAATGGCGGACAAGTCTATCAACTACCCACTAGGAATCGTCGAGGATGTGCCAAGATAGACCAATTCACTTTCCCGGTGGATTTTCTAGTGTTGGATATGGAGGAGGACGCGAGTATGTCATTGATCCTGGGGCGCCCATTCCTAGCTACTGGAAGAGCTATTATTGATGTTGAAGAAGGGAAGTTGATCCTCCGTGTAGGAGAGGATCATGTTACCTTTAGTATGTTTCAAACTTCACCACATGCACACAACACGCACACATGTTTTATTATTGATAAAATTAATATTTTGCCTAATGATGTGGTGCAGGATACTGATAAGGTGAAGGTGAAGACCGAACTAGAGACTAAAGAAGGCAAGAGCCATGACATGGTGAAGCCAATGAAGGCGAAGAAGTAAAAAGATAAAAAGACGTTTATGAAGGGAGAGACAGTCCAATTGCATAAAGCGCCACCACCTCGCATTTTCCAAAGCAAGCGAAAGGCTTCATGGGTTGGATCATTCACTGTTACCAAGATATACCCACATGGAGCCATTAAGATAAGTGATCCTATTCTAGTCACTTATGTCATTAATGATGAGAGGTTGAGGCATTACCGAGTTGATTACGGAGATTCATGCTCCACACACCATCCCTACCTTTGAGAAAAAGGGTAAAAAGTCCAGCTTGGGACTATAAATCAAGAACTCTTTCTTAACCCTTTGCTTTGTTTTAGTTTATTTTGGTTTGTTTTTGTTTTTGATTTTGGCGAGACTCCATGGGTGCTGTGACGTGTTCCAACACTATGCCCCACGAGCTGATGAGGAATTGGACAACGATCACTGACGATCGTTGTCAACGGTAAATGTTTTGTCCTATTTTTCATACTTATTACATTAAGGACAATGCATGAATTAAGTTTGGGGGAGTGCATTACTGTGTCATGCTTCTTATTGAGAAATTGATCGTTTCTTGAGCACCAACGAAAATTTTTTCTTGAAAATGAGTTCAATTAGTAAGATAAGAATAAACATAGTAATGGTCTCTATTGCATGATGATATTAATCTTACTATGCATGTCAACTTTAGTTTTGATGATTGTTAAACTTGTTTGTGAATATCTTGTTTTGAGTTAGCATGTCAAAGATGAGGAATACATTGAGCACATTTGAGTCATAATCTTGTGAATTGCATTTGTAGTAGTTAATTTTTTTGTGAACTTGATGAATTGTTTTTGAGCATCTTAGAGTACCTTAGAAACTATTTGATGATGACACTTCAAGGCGAAGTTTTATAGTCACGAACTTGATTAGGAGATGATCTAGGTGATCTTTGGGGCGCTTGAACCTTTCAAGCTTACCATGTATATATCAAACTCTAGTATCCATTTTGAGCATAATTGAAAAAGAATGGAGTATGTTTAACATACTATTAACCCCCATTCAACATGTTTTTGACAACTCATTACACCCACCTTTATGAGCTTAAAATATAAAAAATTATCCTCACCCTAAGGGAGTATAATGATTCTCATTAGATGCACTTGAATTGCTACATTGGATGAGCTTATTGTAAAAAAGATGATGAATGAGAAAAGAAAAGAATAGAAAAAGCCTTGAGAAAAAACAATATATCCAACTAAGACCCAAAGTGGCCAAGGCTAAAAGAGAAAAAGAAGAGAAGCTCAAGTTGTGCTAACAAAATGAATATTACATGCTTATACTCTCTTCTTTGTGCTATCCTATACTTTCTTTGAAGGCCAAACACCTAGGCCTAACGTTACAAGCTTAAAAAGACCTATTGATCCAAGTCTGGGGAGTGACTACATTAATGGAGAAGTTATTTGAAAATAGGTCTATGGAATGCTCAATGATAATCTTACTTTTCATTGACTAGCATGATTTGATCTATGAAATTTGCATGGAACTTGAAAGTGACAATAGCACACACGCAAGTTCTGATTTGGAGACATGTTCCTTGATCTAGGAGAAAACACAATTTGTTAAACTTTCTGATTTATTTTTGTTTGTCTATAAGTGAGATGTATGAGCTACATGATTGACTATGAATTGATTTATTTGAATCTTCAATGATGAACTTGACTGTTTGATCTTATTTCTTGCTCGAGATGATCAAGTTTAAGTTTGGGGGAGTTGATAAGTGTGCTTTTTACACTTAATTTGATATAAGATTATGGACTCTTTTGTAGTGATTCTTGGAAAATATTACTTTTTTGGTATATATTTGTATATTTCAGGAATCCAGGGCCAAATGCATAAAAGTGGAGGAAATAGGCTTAAAATGATGAAAAATGACCAAAATAAGCAAACCTGGAAAAGGAGAGGCAAAATCATAATTTGCTGAAAATCAGAGGAAGCGATCGATCGCCTCATTGAAGTGATCGATCGCCTCTAGGCAGTAGCAAAATGCGATCTATCGTCTCATTGAAGCGATCGATCGCCTCGACTCGAAAAATTCGGGATTTTGTTTCCATCTTGGTTATTTGGTGTCCAAACTTGGTGAAACTCCTCTTACCATAAATATGGATTATCATGGACGTTTTTGGGACATCTTGGCTCATAATAAACCCTACAATACACAGCCTCCATCAATCATCATCCTCTCCAACCATCCATACACCATAACCATTGAAGAGAAGACGCATCGGAAGAGACGGGACGACGAAGCAACGCAAGGAGTCAACGCCTCTCGTTATTTCCGTATTTCTAACTCTAGTTCTATATTTTCATTAGATTTTAATGTTTAGAATGTTGCAAAACATGTTTATGCATTGTTATTTGATGGAGATTGGTGGCTAGGTTTGTTATCAAGACTTAGGGGATCCTTTGTATGAACCCATGATTTTAATTGAATGTTTTTGATTGATTCTTATTATCTAAGTGCATAGATCATTGTTCTTTGTGCTTTTAAGGATTTGACCGTCCATGAATGATATTAAATAACAATTGAGATCGAGAGATAAAATAGTGATTCGATATAGTGATTTATGCCGTGGATTTCAGACTGATATCGAGAGATGAAGTCAAATACACGTGTGATAGCTATAGATATCTAGTAATCGAAAGCTAGAAGTTTTCATGGATCTTAATACAATATTGTGTTGTTAAATAAGTACATGAGAGTGACTTGCTGCAATTTTATATTACGTTTAATATAACTCGAGAGAGTATATTAGATAAATTTGGAAAACTCGTCACCTTAGATTGTTTGAATTCGGTTATTAACTAATAGGCGAATTGTGGGGGATTACATAGGTGAAGCGAAAGTCTTGATAATTGTTTCTTTTGATTATATTCTTATGTGTTCTTGTGTTTTTGGGTTGATCGTGAGGTCATTAGTCAATTTAGTTAATTAATCACAACCAGTTATCGTAGACTAAATATAGTTAAACTAGTGGAGTTTGGTTCTTATTTCCTAGTCCTCGTGGGTTCGACACTCATACTTATCATATCATTATACTAAAACTTGACACCGTGCACTTGCGGTAGAGAATCAATATATTGGAAAATACTGTTTAAAACAATAGCGATCAGAGGTCATCCGGATATCCTTGCACTTTCTCAACAATATGATTCTGCAAGATGATTCCCGATTCGTCAATCTCAATTCCAAGGAACTCGATTTGTCTGATGGCAATTATTGCCTTCCTTTCGGAGAGAACCAATACTTCCTTGTAACAAACATCTGAAAAGATTTCCAAATGTATAAGATGTTCTTTCATGTTTTTTGACGCAATGAGGATATCGTCAATATACACGAACATGAAGCTGAAGTAACATTTGAAAAGATTGTCCATCTTCCTTTGATATATCTGGGGAGCATTTGCCAATCTCATTGTCATGACATTCCAGATGTGGTGTCCTTGTGGTATGGAGAAAGCTGTGAACCTTTTGCTTGCTTCGTCCATTTTAATCTGGTAGAATCAAGACTTACAATCAAACTTAGAAAACACTTTGGCATTCTTGATGCTATTTTCTTTGCTCGGGATATAGTATCCTTCGAATTCCAAGCTCTCGTTGATACATTTGTGATTGATCACCAATATTGGTTTTCCTCTTTTAATTTCTCCATGCTTCCGTACGACAAATCCCGGACTGCTGTATGAAGAAACACCTGCTGAGATTAACTTAAGGTCAAGATGTCCCTTAAGTATCATCTGCATATCTTTCTGATCTTTCTGGTTCATGGGGATCGGTTTGTACCTCACAAACTCATATTCTCTTCCAGTTTTCACCTTCAAAGATGCTGTAAGCTCATTTCTGTCCCACCATGCTAGATGATCCTCATTGTAGTTCCTCTGGATCTTCCGTTGAGCCTTAACACATTGTTGAGTTTAATGCTTAATTAATCTCCAAATTATTTATGGCTTTTGATGATCAACAAAACTTGCATTTATTGTACTAATGTGTCTACTTAGTGTACATGGTTAGATTGATAAATTGGTTGGGAATACCAATGGAAGAGAACTCGAGTTACACAATGATATTTTCGAGTTCATAGGACAAGCGATGAATTTTATTAAGGAAGATATTGAGCTTGGACGAGAAGGAATGACATCTATGAACAACAAAACTAAGTGTTCAACATGTGTGGAATGATGTTGGAACAATATCTTATGATGGGAAGAAGACCCACGAACCAATGGTCTGTTGGTGGGCAAATTCGTATAGAAGCAAATTGGAGCGCAGTGTAGTGTTTTGATTATATCTCTTGGCTCGATGATCCGAATAATGTGAATCCAAGGAGGTTGGAAAGCCATCACCTCAGGCGATCCGAGCCACGCCATGCACCATCGACTGAAGTGATGGAACGGGCATGTGCCTGGCGATCTGGATCGCCTCAGGCGATCCAGAATGTTTCCTAAGGCAAGTTTTCAAGGTGGGATCGCCCCAGGCGATGCACGGAACGCCCGAGGCGATCCAGAACTTTACCTACGACATTTTTATTTAATGAAGATCGCCCCAGGTGATGGCAAGATTGCCTGAGGCAATCTAGGCCAGATTTGACCGTTAAGGCTTGGCGATGGAGATCGCCCGAGGCGATGGACGAGGCGATGGAGCGCATTTTTGGTCCAAAATTGTTGCTAACGGCTATAAACGGCTAGTATGACCTTTGGGAGCCTCATACACTATAAATATGGATAATTGGCCTCAAGTTGAAGACAAGAAACAAGAAGACACAATACAAGAAAGCTTTGTTCAATTAAAATTCAATCTATCATTGCAAACTTCATACATTTGTGTTGTATTGAGAGTTTGTAATTCGTTTCTTGTGTGAGAGCTTTTGTTCTTCATTTGGTTACACCGTGAAGGTGTTATTTGAATCATTGTAAGGTCCTCCAACACCGACGCAAGTTGGAAATTGTATAAGTCATCAACAAGTGAAGTTGGTGTATGTTTGTGGCTATCCTTGGAGCCCTTAAGGCCAACAAGACTCGTGAAGAGTGTGTGACTCGGGAAGAGTTTGTTTGTTGCTATCCTTGGAGCCCTTAAGGCCAAGAAGACTCGTGAAGAGTGTGTGACTCGGGAAGCGTTTGCTTGTGGCTAACTTGGAGCCCTCAAGGCCAAGATCAAAGTGTTCTAGTGGAACCATGGTTGGACGTTTTCTAACCGGGAAGAGGAGATGTAGGCGATTCATCGCCGAACTTCTATAAAAAATACTTGTGTTCTTTATTGCTTTATTTACATTACGCATTTACTTTATTTTATCTTATTGTTCATTGATCGATTGACTTGAAGTCTTCCGCAGCGCAAACTCAACTTTTGCAAAATCACTTTAAATTGCTAAAGTAGCCAAGGAACCTCATTCACCGCCCCCTCTCTTCGGTTCCAACATCTTCCTTTTTACTTCCTCTAGAGTGATTTGCTCTTCGAGGGTAGCTTCGGGTTGCATGGCCTCATCATGTAATGCCTTTTTCAGTAATAGTAAGATGTTTGTAATAATTTCTTCTTCGTTTTCATTCACATCTTCATCTTGTTCTCTGAATGACATAACATTTATACCATCAAAAGTTATTTTTCGCTTTTGACCAGTTCCTTGTTGTCTATATTGAAGAATCGTTTTGCCAAATTTTCGCTGATCCTTCATCTTTGGATGTCGAAGTCTCCCTTCATCACCACGCTAGCTCCAAAAACTAATGGGGAACTTGCGGTGAAACGCCTTCCGTAGTTTTTGGACAATAATCTTATGATCACAAAGGGTTATGAAAATAAGTCTCAATGTTTCGTTCTCATGAGTGAACCGCTTGCATGTTTGTAGAAAATTGTTTCCTAATAGCATATCAGCGCCTGTATCATGTAAATAAATAGGTGGAGTTTTGACTTTGTACCACGGGGTACCGCCTGCTCCGCCGATGATTATTTCTGCTCCCTGGACTCCTTCATTAAGGACAATGATACGCTTGGAAAAATCTCTTCCGGCAATGGCTGGTAACATCCCGAGGGAGATGTATATGGAGAATGGACTGGTGGTCATCTGATCCTAATCTTCTTCCTTCCACCGTGAATTCCATCACATCTTGCAATCTTTCCCAAGGTTTATGTTCCTCGAGAAATTCAATCCCAAGATTAAGCTGTTGTGGAATCCTGCCTGCCGTTCCTGCAATTGCTAGATCCATTTCACATGTTTTTACCCTATGAATAATATGATGCTTCCTGCTTCGAAGACCAATCATATCCATGGCTTTTTTCATTGCTCTAATTGTAAATTCATCATACATCTGAAGTTTTGGTTCTTCATTCATGATCCTCATAAGGGTTTTATGAGAAACAATTGTATGAGAGAGGAATCCCGACGGGTCTTCTCTGATCATGTGCTGAAGGAACTCTCATTCACTCTGATTCTGAGCTGGTTTCACATCCATCAAAATAGATCTCTTCTTTGTAGATGCTTTCATCTGAGGGAATATCCTCAAATTGATACACCTCTAACAAATCCTGGAAATAGACAGCATCCTCAAACTCCTTGGTATACTCGAACTGTCTCACTCCACGACTTTGGTTTTTTGGACTATCTTTAGAGATATGTCCTTTTGATCCGCATGTCCAGCAGTTACAATCTTTGAAACTTTCATTCGCATGGGTATGAGTGCGTTTGAAAGTTCTTTTTATCGGTGCTCTGCTAGACCTTGCTTGAGTAGAACCTGTTGACGAAGTTCTACTCCTTGTTAGTCCTGATCTTTGCCCAGATCTGTAACTTCGGGCTTCCTGTTTCGACCAGAACTTTCTAGGTCTCCATGAAGACCTACTTCTTCTTGAACTACTTCCACGGGCGTAAGGATGAGCTATGTGCTTCTTCATCTTTCACCTTTAGGGATAGTTCCCAATGATTGTAGGGATATCATTCCCTGTACAACAAAGATGAGATATTTTGTTGATTCCTCTAAGCTTCTTGTAATTCTTTTGGAGTTTTGCTTGGTAGCACCACTCCGCGAGCTTTACCTTAAGATATGACATTCTCCTAGACACAGTCTCGATTGCATGTGGTGTAGATTCCTGGATAGGCATTTCTCTCCATGGGCTCGGTATTTTGGCAAAGAACAGTTCTGATGCATCTTGTTCTTCTATCTTTGTCTTCCATCTATACTCTGTAAAGAGTTTGATGTACTCGTCTACATAACATATATCATGTAGTTCCAGGCTAATTAGAGCTTGTCTATAGTTTTTAGCCTCTCTTCCTCCATTCCTTCGAAGTAACTAACTCCAATGAAACAGATTTTAAAGAATTTTGCCATCTTCTCCACGATTTCTTTTAAGGACTCTCCGGCTAACACTTTTTCCTTGGTACATGGGTCTCCCATTTCCTAGGCAATCTTGACTGATCCTTTCAGACTCATTTTAAGAAGTAAAATGAATCCTTCTTTGCTTAGATCAAGCGTTCCTGCTGCTATTCTCATTGTTGAAGCACATTCATCAATAAGAACATCTGAGGTGAAATCTTCCCTATGCGGCATACTTTCATCACCTTCGGGTGGAGTGTGTGACCCGAAACTTTCTTGTGCTGGAGGTCTTGTTACAAGTTCTCTCGTCTTGAATTCTACGAGATTCAATCCAGCAAACGAATAAGCAAGATCACGTAGATCTTCCAGGTTGATTCTTTCCATTACTTGGTGGGAAGTACTGGTTCTCCTCGTACGACTGCAACCATTTTTTTAGTCACCGTCAAAGGTCGTTAGACCTCCTCCGCTTTCCCTTTTTGGTGTAAAAGGGGTTATGTACCATAGGACGGTGGTAACCACCCTCCTGTCTTCTTCCCGTCGGACTTGGTCTTGACTCCAACTCCTTTATTCGGGTTTAAAAATCTTAAGATTCTCAAGAATTTTCTCCTGATGTTTAATCATAATCTACATTTGACTTTGAATCTGATTGACCTGTGCAGGGACATGGTATTGAATGTATCCAGAAAGCTGCACTGTTTTCTGGATTTCTCTAAGATCTTGGGATATTTTAGAAAAATCAGTCTTCATTTCTCGAAAGGTTGGTTCTCCCATCCTAATCATCTGATCCTGACCCTGTTGGATCATTGGGGTGTGGAACAACATCCTCATGTTCAGGATGATCGTCTTCCTGAAGTTCGGTTAACTCGAACTGTAGTTTGAGGTTCTCTTGATGGAGCCTCTTAGCCATCCTTTCTAGTTTCTTGTAATGGGTTATGCCTGGTGTGCATAATCATGTTCCTCGTAATAGTTTTCACTTATGGTTGTAACGTTGAGCTTCTGCCATATGTTTCTGATTTAGTGCTTCCAATTTTTGGAATTACCATCTGTATAAATGACACTTCGATTCGTTCTGGTCCATATTTTTCTTGAATCATCTCCTCCATATAGGGTAATATTATTATAATATTTCCACAATAAACCGAGGCTCTGATACAATTTTACGAACACGGATCGCGAAGGAAAATGTTATTAGAAAAAATAGTAAAACTTTGGGTGAGATTTGAAAATTATTTAAAACTCTAGGGGGTATCTTGCAATTATTTCCTTTTAACTTGCGAGGTAGGGGGATATGATGAAGATGAAAGTACGGTGAAGAGTTAAAATAGAATAATGGATACTGTGAGTTAAGTTAAAGAAAGTTTAGATTTGTATATGTATATATATGTTCGTGGGTAGGACAAAAGTGAAATTCTTATCATTGCCGGACAAAAATATTATTATAAGACCCACGCAAAATAGATGCATTACATTAGTCCCATATAATATTGAAATTAGTTAAAAATTACTGAAAAATAGATATAAACCTCCTATGATTTTAAATATATTATTAAAACCTCATATCTTCTAATAATATGTTTATATGTGTAATTTTCACATTTCTTTGCAATTTGTTTCGACTCGTTACTAGCACTTGCACTCAAACACATGTCTTAATCCAGTAAAAACTGAAATTTTCTTTATTATTGTTCATTAAATAACATATATTAGAAAAAAATATTTAGAAAGTAATTGTTGGTACATTTATAATGTTAATTTGTCGCTTATGTAATCTTTTAAAAAACTAACCTTTAATTTTAATTGAACTAATATTGAAATGCGTATGAATTGTTGGATACAATAATTGTTCATGTTAGAGAATCGAAGCGTGACATTTGAGCTACTCTGTGGTTTCAAGATTAGAGTTGCGCCGTTATCATCAACTATAGCTTTTGGTAAAGCGACAAACGCTTGATCCAACAATGGGTGAATCATAAAAATGCAAAAAAAATTATTAAAATTTTTAAAAAATTAACGAGAATTTTACACTTAATTATTTCAAGAGACTTTTAATTACTTTTGAATATTGTAGGAGAAAAAAATGGTTGAGCACACAGTCAATTGAGATAAGATTTTCTTTAAACACAATTACACACTGAAAAAACAACTTACGCACTTTCAAGTGAATGTTTGTTGTTGTTGTTGTTTTTTTTAAAAAAAAATATATTTGTAAGATACATAAAGAGAAATGCACATCATTCAACTATAAATTTAAATTTATCGACAAGAATATAATATAAAATTATAATTTTTTATTACAACAATGACTAAATTTTTAATCATAATAAATTGAGATGACCCAATTAAATGCATCAAGAATTTTTTAGCCACAATGAAATGATAAAAAATTAAGTGCCACTTATCCTGTCCGACAAAGATTAAATAGTAAGTTGGAATGAAATAGAATAGATTAAATATTTTACCACGTAGAGCTTTCAAAGGAATTCTTTTATATATATAAAAAAACAATTTATTACGTAGAGCTTTCTAAGGGACTTTCTTGATAAGAAAACAGAAGAAAAATTACGGTTTTATTGTTGTTGCTCTTAAGGGCACTGTCACCAGGGGCATCATTCACCATCCATTTAGAATCTTTTTTTTCTTTTTTAAAAAAAGATTCCAAATGAATGGTGATGATGCCCCTAAGGGCACTACCCTTAAGGGAATCATCAAATAAACCAAAAATTACATATGTTCCTAATGTTTGTCCAAATAGTTTTAGTCCATTTTTTTTTGTTTTGAGATGGGGAGGGTGATTTTAAAGATTTTTTGGGCTACTGTCCGAACTGGAACCCGAGTCATCCCAACCCAAATTTTATTCAATTTATGAATTTGAGACGATTTTGATACTTGACATTATACGATCGTTAAAAACTAATGAAAAAGAGCATTATGACCAAAATAGTTTTAGTCAATCTTATATATGTACCACTTATACTTTTTCAGTTAGTTTTTAAAGGGTAATTTAATAAGTAGAATCTGAAAAATCGTAAGACGATAGAGCTTTTATATTATTGCGAATGCGAGGGACTAAAATAGTTTTGGTCCCAAATAATTTAAACTCTTTATCAAACAAAAAGATAATTCCATGTACGATGTCACTACTCACTAGTCCACCCATTCACTGGATGAAGGAATCCTCCAAAATCTATGGGGACCCAACACCTACGAAACCCATAGTCACATGTCCACAGTCCACACCCAAAAGCAACTGCGCAACTGAAACGAGTTAAAAATACCATAACAAATGGTAACTAACCACCATTCATCAACTCATCTTCGTTATTAATCCTCCTCCATTCCTCTCTCTTCGTGATTCTTCTGTTTCCTATATTACCATTCAGGTGTTGTTGATGTAGGACAGCGTCGGCAGATTTTCTTGGATTTTTCCCAGCCCAAAATTTTATTTTCAGAAAGTCACAGTTTAGAGAATCTATTCTGAGCTGAAAAGTTTGAATCTTTGGTGGTGGAGTTTGCTGAAGTTTTATGGATATGAAATTGAGGAACTTTTTGTGGTGTGTTTTCCCGTTCTTGGTGCTTTTATGTGGGACTGCTACTGATCTGAGTATGACTCGCAACAATCTTGAAGTTATGAAGCATCTGAATCGTTTGAACAAACCCCCTGTCAAGTTCATCGAGGTTTTGAATTTGTGGGTTTTTTCTGTACTGTGTCTGTGAAAACATGAATTTATTTATTTGTTTTTGGGAAAATGTAGAGCCCAGATGGTGATATTATAGATTGTGTGCTTATTTCTCAGCAACCAGCTTTTGATCATCCTTTTCTCAAGAATCACACAGTTCAGGTGATGATTATTTCTGGTTTCAGGCGACCAATCTTATTCACTATTTATTGTTTGTACTTGAATTTCTTAATGGTGGGTTGGATTTAATTTTGGTAGATGAGGCCTAATTATCATCCTGAAGGGACATTTAGTGAGACCAAAAAAATGGGAACTTCAGAGGAAATTATGCAGATGTGGCATATGAATGGGAGATGTCCAGAGGGAACTATTCCTATCAGAAGAAATAGGGAAGAGGATGTTCTTAGAGCAAGTTCTGTTAAAAGATATGGCAAGAAAACTCATAAAAGTATTCCTAGACCAAGGCCAGCTGCTCCAGAACCTGACCTTATAAACCAAAATGGGCATCAGGTACTCCAATGTTTACATTCTTTTAAAATATGAATTGGCTTGTTTTGAATTGTAATTCAATTTTCTGGAAAGTTTGAATTTTATCCATAGTTGAAGGTGTAAAGTGAAAAATGGCAGAATCAAAAGGTAATTCTTTTCTTTTCTTTGATAGTGCTAAAGTTTTGTGAACTTTCTTGAATTGTTTAGAGTATTTTCTATACTAGTTTGAACTGTTCTTGTTCATTTGGTGGGTTTTTGTTGATTTGGAGTTCTTTAGCATGCCATAGCCTACGTTGAAGGAGACCAGTATTATGGAGCAAAAGCAACAATTAATGTATGGGATCCTAGCATTCAGCAGCCAAATGAATTTAGTTTATCCCAGCTATGGATTCTTGGAGGTTCTTTTGCCTCAGATCTTAACAGCATTGAGGCTGGTTGGCAGGTAAATTTTATTTATTTATTTTTATCTCAATGGTTTTTTACCACAAACATTCATCTCCTTATGTAATATTTTTTACCATAACAAACAGGTTAGCCCAGATTTATATGGTGATAACAACACAAGACTTTTTACCTATTGGACTGTAAGTTTTTTTTTCAAGAATTTGATGTTTTTGTCCCTTTATTCTAATGTACAGGTTGCGTATGGGAAAGAATCTAGATTTTTTGCATGGTTTTTTGTGACTTTGAATAATTATTTGGCAGAGTGATGCATATCAAGCCACAGGGTGCTACAACTTGCTGTGCTCTGGCTTTATTCAAATTAACAATGAAATAGCAATGGGGGCCAGCATCTATCCACTATCTAGTTATCTCAATAATCAATATGACATCAACATACTTGTCTGGAAGGTAATTTTGTTCCTATAAACATTGGTTCTGCTCCGCTTTATGTGATTAATAATCTTAAAAATGTGATATTGTGTTGCTTCTCTGTGATTTAGTGTGTAAAGAAAAATGAGTTAAAAAATCGACTCTTGTTTCTTGAAAACATTATTATATGGAATCTCTGACATTTATACTATGGTAACATGGTTCTCTTCAGCTGTGTTCTTTGTTATGGTATTATATAACATTAATTTCATTACACTATTTGCTGGTGCACTTTTTAAGATAAGCACTCATAACTAAAATAACAGTGTACAAAAGACTGAGTTGCTAACTTTTTTGTAATCAGTTATTTCGTTTGCTTAGATATCAGGTAACCAAATGTAATTCCTTGTCATGTTTGTAAGTAAAAGTCATCAGAATTGTGCCATTTTAACAAATGTTTGACGAGACATTGTCCTGTAAGTTCGGTGCAAACCACTTTTATAGTTTAATATTCACAGTATACGCATTTTTTTTTTTTGGCAAAAAGTGTGTAAGACCACTCATTTACTTTCTGAAATACACATTATCTCAATTTTTTACTTCTAATAGACGCCTGATGGTGTCTCCAATTTTATCATATGATGCACATTATATAGCTTAGAAATTTGAACTTAAGCAGCTGCGTGCTTGAAGTGAAGTCACTTTTATTATCATTTCATGAATTGATTGCCTTGGTTCTATAATAGTACGTTTGTGGTTACCTATAATCGAGCTGAGCCGTTCGCGAGCAACTCGGTCAAAGCTTGAGCTCGAGAAAATTTTTTAATTTCTTATTTTGAAAAAATATTAGTTATATTACCATTTACCCTTAATTTTATAAAAAAATCAAATATTTTGGCATTTATTTTAAAATTTAAGGTTTCTCTGTATATAAAATGTGCAATTATTGCTTCTTGCTTTGGTTTCTGATTAAAAGGATTCGAGCTTAAAGTGTTACTATGGATCACAATTCTTAGTACAATTGTGGGGAGTTAATTCTGAACCATGCATTAGATATTGACCTTGCTATAAATGTGAAGTAAAGAAACAATTTGCTTGATTTTAGGGTTTATTCTTGGCTACCCCATGGGGCACCGCCCCATGGGGTAGTCCCATCCATTGGATGAGAATATTTCCATCAACATTGGATGAGAATATACCCATCCAATGGATGGATCTACCCCATGGGGTAGCAAAGAGCAATTCTGATTTTAGATGCCTTAACATTGTTATGGTAAAATCTTGGTAGGACCCTAAAGAGGGAAACTGGTGGATGCAATTTGGAAATGACTATGTACTAGGATACTGGCCTGCCTTCTTGTTTTCCTACTTATCAGACAGTGCTTCGATGATCGAATGGGGTGGTGAAATAGTGAACTCAGAATCCGATGGACAACACACGACGACACAAATGGGGAGCGGCCATTTTCCTGAAGAGGGATTTGGAAAATCAAGTTATTTCAGAAACATTCAAATCGTAGATGAGACAAACAATTTGAGGACTCCTAAAGATGTTGGCATTTTCACCGAACAGTCTAGTTGCTACAACGTTCAACTCGGCAAGAATGGTGCATGGGGCAACTATTTTTACTATGGAGGACCTGGGAGGAACCCGAATTGCCCATGATCGATTCGTCGGGGAAATGTTGGACTTTGCATTGATCTTTTTAATGAAATTTATGGTAGAAGCTAGTTTTAATGTTGGCTTTGTTCTTTGTATAATTCTTGTTTAGGCTTTGTACCTTCTCTTCCCCCAGCCATGTGAAAGAACGAAGAGTTTCTTTTTGGGGCAGATTGGTGGTGTGATTAAAGATCTGAGTTATTGAATTCATGTGTTAGAAAGTTTTGTTTGTATTATAGTTTTAGATAAGATTGGAGATTGAATTGTGGTGGTGGAACACATTTTTTGTATGAATATTTTAATGTAAATGAAAATGCATTTTATAAAAAAACTACCAATATATGTTGAATTAAGTACTTGATTTGTTTCTTGAAGGGTATATTTGTGGGGACTTGGGGGAGTAAAGAAGGGATCATGTCATGATGTATGATGTGGGATTGGCCATGCCCATGACTACACTATGTGCTACTTAGTGGAATTGGCATTCCCTCTTCTTGACTTGGATGCTCCATTCTTGAAAAACTAAAAGTTACTATAGATGTGATGAATAAGTGAAGGGTGAGTAACTAAAAGTTATGGTTCATCTCATCTTCTGCAATTGTACCAAGCTATAGATGAAATTTATTTCTGGCAACATACATTTGACACACTAAGTTCATGGTGATTTCTCTTTTGTAGCCAATGTTTTTTGTCGTACCTTTGAAATTAATTTGACAGCTGCACCTTCTTAACACCTATTATATCTAATTAATTTTTGTGAATTGTTATTTCTTCTTTGTTTGAAATCTGATCAAGTCTAGGTAATTGATTGGAGTATATGAAGGGATTGTTAAAATCCGAATAACTTATAAAACTTCTTACTTTATTTTTATGACCAGATAGTGAGTATGAATAATGCCAATGAAATTAATTGAATTGAATTTAATATAATACTCCTACATACTATGAGTCATACCGATCAGAATTCCAATGTACCAACAATGTGATTTTTATTAGCAGCGCTTACCACTTGGCCAAAAGTTATAGTTGTCAGTAAATGCGTAATTTTATTTCCTTATACAGTGGCAGTACAAACCCTCGTAGTAAGCAACATATGGATATGAGGTGTTACACTATGTGGTTGTCAATAAGTCGGACTTGTTATGTCATAAATGATGAGAAGCACTTCATCTATGAGTGCATAGATGATATGTGTGCATAACCACTATTTCATATTCTTGAATATTGTTTGTTTTAATTAATATACGGATGACAATTAGTTCCATGTACAAAATGGTATGTTTATTAGTGTAGTCCCAATGCTCGAAACATGTTCTTGATTGTTATAAATCTTGTTGGGGTATCATGAAAATCAACATATAATTGAGGTAATTATGTAGCTGATATCACAAACATATAATCAACAATTGAACAAGATGAACACCAAGATTTATAGTGCTTCGCCCCAAATTGGGCTATGTCCACTCAAGAACCCTCAATGAGATTACTTCTTTATTGATAACAAAGAAGACAAGAGAATTGATAATACAAAGTACTTCACTCTGAACACTCTGATTTTAATGCTCATTTTCTTTCCACTAATCCTATTCCTTCTAAGGATAAAATTTCCTTAAGAAATTCCAAAACTCAATCTTATATTTACCAACACTTTTATTTGTAGAAAAAGAAAAGATTTGTGTTTTTGGGATGATTTTAAATGAAGAATGAGTGGGTATTTGTAAGATTATGGAAGAAACCAAAAATTAATACCTCATTGCTTACATAATAAAACCTATCAAATTTGACTACACACAAACATGTGTTAATTGTTGTCCAAGTTCTGTGTTGAATTCAAAATTGTAGGCTTGATTATCTAGCAATTCTCCCCCTCAAAGCTCATTTTGTGAATTCGATCAAACCTGCAACTGCTCTACAATATTCTAACTTCCATTTTAGCAATTTCTTGTCATCATATCAGACCCGTTTTCAGCTGTGTGAATCTTATCAAGTTTTAACTTCTTTTCCAATACATCCTTATTCAATGATAACGAATATCATTATGCTTTGACCTTGAATGCATTGAAAGATTTTTCCCAAGATGGATTGCACTATGACTGTCATAGAACAGCTTGTACTGATCTTGCACAAAATTATTTCCCCTAAAAATCCTTTCATCCACAACAACTCCTTACATTCATCAGTTGCTGCAATAAACTTTGCTTCAGTGGTTGACAATGCTACACACTTTTGCAATTTTGATTGTTAGACAAAGCTCCCCCTGCAAATGTCATCAGGTACCCTGATGTTGACTTTCGAGAATCAACATTTTCAGCCATGTCTGCATCTGTGTAGCCTACTAGCTCAAGTCTGGATCCTCCAAAACTTAGTCTGTGTTTAGAGGTGCCCCTTAGATATCTTAGTATCCATTTTACTGCAGCCCAATGTTCATTTCCCGATTTTGAAAGGAATCTACTCACTACCCCAACGAAGTGAACTAAATCTGGCCTTGTACATATCATGGCATATGTGATGTCCGGGGATTATGGTGTTAATCCCGGTGTGGTATTAATCCTTGATGGATTTTTAATTGTGACAATTAGGAATTAATTGCGGTTTGGCATCTCCCGAGGTTGTTAAATCGAGCATTTGGGATCGTTGGATCCAAAGGATGAGATCTTATCCTCATTTTGGTGAAAAACCTATGAGTTGGGTTTTTAGTGGGACTTGGTGTCCGGGGTGCCTTATGTTGGGGCCAGTCTGGGGAATTGATGTTGGAGAGAGAGTTTTTGAAAACAGATGATTTTTAATGAATCATGATGTATTTGTGGGGGTATTGGTATTTTGGGGCATTTTTCCTATATATATCAGTTGGACTCGGGATTCAGTCATTGGGAATCCATTTCTCTCCTCTTCTACCCCTCTCTCACGCCACCTTCACCCCAAACCCTTCCCCTCTTTCCCCTTTCAACAAAATCGTTGGGAACACGATTTAGGGGCCGGATCTCTTGAAGAAAAGCTGGTAATCTCTTCCTCCTCTCTTGTAGCTTTGATTTGATAGTAGTTTTGTTGATTTTGGTTGAGTTTTGAGGTTGGTTTGGGTTGGGTGATTTTGATGAAAATCTTGAAATCTTTTGGGTTTGTTTTAATTCAAGTCTATCACCCTTCTTGGAGGTCCTTGGATGTTATTTTGTTGTGGTTTTGAGTTGGGAGGAGTTGGGGTATGTTTTGGGGAGGTTTCAAGCTTTTAAAAATGGTGGGTTTCGAGTTGCAGGGCATGGCGATCGATCGCCCGTAGCAGGCGACCGATCGCATGCAGGCAGTAGGCTTTTCAGCTTTATGGCGATCGATCGCCACTTTTGGAGCGATCGATCGCCTCGCGCCAGTAAGGTCTGGCGATCGATCGCTATATCGAGCGATCGATCGCCAAGGTGCTAGCGATCGATCGCCAGCATGTGATTTGTGGTTTTCTTGTTTTTTCGTGGGATTTTGGAATTTCGACTTAAATGGTCGGCTTCCGGGGCAATGTTCTCATTCCAATGGGAATGCTAGACTTTTTAAAATGGTTGGTTGGAACCAAGTAAATTAAATGGAATTCTAGGATGAATTCTTGGCTATCTTTTAAACTTATAAAGTGAGTTATTTTGGGTATTATGCATGCTTAGCCGGGGGCTTCTATTTTGGTAATCGTCATGGATTGACGATATGATTGGGAATCTTGAGCGTGCTTGGACACGTGGTTGCATGCTTATACTTGATTGTGAGTTGTTTATGTGTTTTAGCACATATCCCTCGAGGTAAGGAACTCAAGCAAAGTTTGGACTCAAGCTACGGAATTATAAGGTACGTATGACGTACGAGCATAGCCCTTTAATATAATTGCAATTGTTGAGTGCTTGGTACACTGTATTGCAATGAATGTGTGTGGAAATGCATGACACATGGTGTTAGCAATAAACGGAGATTGAAATGCATGGTTTATTGTACTTGCTTTAAATGTCTATATATGCATTGAGAATTGCATGGTGCCGCTTTTGAGCGAGCAATGATTGGGATGTTGTCGCCTGTGAGCGAACATCGATTATGACGCTGTAGGGTCCTCCTACCTTAACATCCTCTTAATACACAAATTATGGACTAAACATGCATTAATAACGTCTTAGGGTTTCGGTTGTAGCTTTGAGCTAATAAGATTACAGGCTAAAATAAAATTTCACGAGCTAATTAATTTCATTCTCAATAATGAATGTTAAAGCTATAGATTTACACCACTCCTAGAGTAGAGACTATCAAAATCATGTATCCTATAAGCGTCTTGCTCCTTTTAGCTCACTGCCTCAACCCGCCCCTAGGCCCTCCGGTCCAAAAGTGTACCTACAGGAGCATGTACATCGTTACTTAACATCATAAAGCAATGGCATATAAATAAATGCATGAAAATAATTGGTGACGTATACTTCCTGGTTAATCGCATTAACCCTCTTTGGTTGTCCCTGTCTCATAGCCATGCATATAATCATTAATTCTTGACATGAATGATTAAAATCGTCTTATAAATATCACCATCTTATAACATCATCATCATATAAGCATTATCATCTTATAGCATCATCATCGTATAACATCATCATCATATAAGCATCATCATCTTATAGCATCATCATCTTATAACATCTTCATCATATCATCATCATCATATAAGCATCATCATCTTATAGCGTCATCATCTTATAACATTGTAAGGACCCCAAGCCCTTAACCCTTAATTAGTGTATTAACCACTATGTGTGGCACATGCTTTCAATAAAAAGCCAATCGGGAAGCTCAGATGATACTTTACCATTGAATGGCAATTACAAAATTTCTTTAATATTCATCATTAAGATCATCTCTACCCACAATTAGACTCACAAGTTCCCCCTTTAACACCCCAATTACACCACTTTTGCATTGTGGGTTTTTATAAAAATTTGGGCAGAGTCTCCCCATAAATTGAGCTATCCCAAAACACAAGCACATCACATAGTATAATTCCCGGCCAGGGAATACACAATACTCAACAGAATGTAGTACACAAAGTAAATTCCCAGCCAGGGAAGACACCACACATAAGACGACAAAAGTGGGTTTCAACACCCACATAACACACTAACGACTCTCATATCATTAGCAATTCTACCACAATTGCATGCAACATAGAATGAAAGAGAGAAAGGCTCACGCCTTTATATACAACCCATATACAAGAATATCCGTGCTCACATGCGAGCATCATAAATGTGTATATAAACCTCGGGTGTATATAAGTACTCTATACGATACCGTGCTCCATCAAGCCCTGGTACCATGATCCTGGGAGTACATCAAGTCAACAGCTCGAGCCCAGCTCCACAGCCATCGATGTACCTGTTCACCTGCCCCAACAGAGACAGCCCCCAACGGGGTGAGCATACCAATACACAAAACCTCATAATCACAATAATGAAATTCATAATTTACAACACAAGTAAATATTAATGAATTTTAAATGATACTCCCTGGATGGCAACATCCTCATCCGGGGTTCCGTGTACTGTCCCTGTTCTCACAATCATCAAACTCATCAAATCTCATAAATCAGTAAATCAACACATTGATTTAACTCATAGCATGCATGATTCTCAAGTATCAATACTTAACGATTCCAAATTCATTATACATGCAAACATAGATATCTCGATATCTAATACTGATTTTTAACTTTGCTACCAATCACAGATAGCTCAAATGCCTAGCATTTATTTTACAAATTCTCTATTTCACTTAGACATCTCACATGTCTTACAATGAATACATGATCCCACGATCATTCTCAGGCATCTCAAATGCCCTACCCTTTATTTTACAAATTCTCATTTATATTTAGACATCTCACATGTCTCACAATAGTCATATAAACCCAGTACCCATACCTCTTATAAGGTCATACTACTCTAGTACTACGCACACTTGTGGCAGCGATATCAAGACTAGGTCGTTCCATAGTCATATCGACACACATACATATATATATATATAGCCATACCCACAATCATCTAATGCAATTACAACACATTATGCATTTCACAATTGCTCACATAAAGTAATGCTCGTACGTCGCACGTACCTTAATCTCCGAAGTCCGAGCCAAACCTCGCTCGAGTTCCATGCTCCGAGGAACGATGTGCTAACACGATAAATTAATTCACAATTAATTACGAACATGCAACCCATGCTCAAGCACACCCATAACCCTCAAAAAAAATATTGTCAACACACGACAATTAACCATTATCGAAAATTGCTCAAGAATTCCCCACAAATTTTCGAACCTTCACAACATAAATCGAACCCAATTAAACACCATAATTCATCTAAAATAATAATTACTCAATTAACAACGAAAATCATCATCCCCAAGCCAAAATCCCCAATTTTCGATTCAAGCCCTAAATTCGAATCCAATTCCTCAATTTCGAACACAATCAAGCATCATAATGCATCAACAACATGAATTAATCAATCCATAACAAGAATCATCACTCCTTGTCAAAAGCCCCAATTTTTCGAACCCTAAATCACAAAAAATCGAGCTTAAATTCGAACCAAATGCAACAAATATTTTCGAACTAAAAAGTCTGGAATCATCGACTCAGAATCAGCTTAAAAACGCCCCAAAAACACCAGAAAAATCGTACCAAAAACATACCAAAATCGAGCCCCAAAAATCGGATGAAATCCAGTTTTCGAACCCTACGCTTTTCTGGCAAATCCGAACGCGATTCTCGACGAAATTTCGAATTGTTGGTATGTATAGAAGCGCCTGGAAGAGACGATTCCAACGGCGGGTGGCACGTGCCGAACGGCGGCCGGACGGCGGCGGGCGGAGGCCTTTTCTGCGCGGTGGTCGAAAGGGGATCGAGATGTGCGCGCGGGAGGAGAGAGGGAAGAAAGGGGGAAAATGGTTCCGATAATTAAAATCTCGGGTTCAACTGGTATTTATAGCAAAAATACCCCGAAATACTAATATCCCCACAAATACATCATGATTCATTAAAAATCATCTGTTTTCAAAAATTCTCTCTCTAACTCAAAAACCCCCTACCGGTGCCCACACACAGCACCCGAGATTCTGAGTCACACTAAAAACGCAACTCACAGGTTTTCACCGAAATGAGAATACGATCTCAACCTCGGGATCCAACAACCCCAACTACTCAATTAAACGAGCCCAGAAGGCCCAACACCGCGATTAAACTCCAAATCGCCACGTAAAACAACTTTACGGGTTATTAACACTCCGGGATTAACACCTATAATCCCTGGTCATCACAATATCCCCCACTAAAAGAATTTCGTCCTCGAAATTAGCACCGGTGTATCACATAACACCCAGGCTACACAACAACATGAAGCCATAAACTCGATTCCTGACCATATCAGAATCGTCTTAAAACCTCGAGAATACTTAACTCACATCAAACTCTGAAACAGAGCGACATACCAAAATCCACACCAACTCATCACCCAAGAGACAAAACGTACCTCGATGCGGTTCATCCCAAAAGTCAGTCCCTCATGACTGCAAAACAACCAATACTTACGACCGTAGATCGGACAGTCATCCTTCGTTCTAATACCACTAGTAAGAACGCATCATGAATGACACCTCAACCGTGAGAACGTTGACTTCGTGTCAAACTCTAAAGTGGAATAGACTCCCAAATCCATCATAACGTCAAAGAGTGTCAGCACAACTCAACGCTAACAGCCCAAAAGCAGTTAGTCGACTGAAACTGCAAGGATTCGAATCACTCCCGATTCCATCGTAGATATCATCCAATGATATCTTTATCAAAACTCACGATGTCTAACATACATCGTTACGATGGAAACACTAGTATACCACGGTGCACACATACCAAACCTGGTTTCCACTTTCAAACCTTTTCCATCGAAGGAGCAGTCGCATCATTGCAACTCAATTGGGCAACTCACGGCCACAGATTCACACAAAAGACATCTCACAAGATGTCAACCTCCGGATATTCCAAGGATCACATCCTGATCATACATAAACCATCGAGACTCCACAGAGTTCAAATTCTGAAAGGACATGCAATAAACCCATTGCATCCTCAACGCTCGTGTCGACAGCGACACCCAATAAATCCGAATTCCTGCCATCCCTTGATAATCCTAGGATTTAACAATCCAAACTTGGGAAGGCTATCGCATGACACGAAGGGAAACACCAACCAGGAAACACGTCAACCCACACAAGATAATCCCTCCACAAAGGAGTCAACTAACCTCGCGATTATGCCTCATAATCATCGTGTCATGGAGATTCCCAATCTCAAGGTGTTCAATATCTCTCATCAGAGATTTAGTCATCCAAAATAGCATAACTCTATGCTTGACAAAAGAAATTAATAACTGGCATCCGTATACTCACCAGTATACCTGCCTAAGCACTGACATCACATGCATACTCAATGCACTTGGCTCGAGTATCTACAACATACCCATAAGCCCCAAACACAACTGTTAATTCTGAGTCATTCCATCGCAGTGGAGAATGATAATCGACAATCAACGTCACGGCGTGATTCCCAAAATCAACACCACACGTACCAGCTTACCGAATCCTTCAACGATTCCCAAATAGGTCTAATACTACCTCTTCCCCACAAGGGAAGTGCTATCGAACTCGAGATCCACTAGTCTCGAACCACCGTTCGGAAAAACTGGATACAATAACACCCGTTGTATCCCAAATACACGGATTCCCTCAGATCGAGTCAACAACGACTTGATGACTCTCTTGTTGGTACTTCAACATTATGAGCTGTCCCAGACAAGTCTCACCAAGATTTAACATCAATGTATACACTTTTCAGTGAGGCATGCACAATCTCAACCTCAATTGACATGGTGACTACTAGAGTCCACCACTACCCACATCGTATCACTTTACGATTTGCCAAACTTGATTCCAACGAGCAGTATCACGGCCCCCAACAAGCACACTATATCATCACTACAATATCTGACTAGCAAAGTGCTGTCTCCATAGGTTCATATCAAGCCCACCAACAACCATATGTTCCATCTCGGTATGCCATACCGTACAAACCGTTAGAGTAATGGGTCATCGCCCAACATATCTCTAAAATACCAAGAACAATGGACAACCCGGTGTCCTTGCTCACTTATGATACAATCATACTCCGTTAAAACTTATCCCACACCCTCAGGGTGGGCGTAACCATGTCTACCCTACGTCACAACACAAGCGAGTAGTTTCCTCAATGACTACTCTTACCACCAAACACTTGGCCCTAGCCAAACCAACGAGCATACCCAAGGGTATCATTGCTCGACAAAAGGTCTCGTCAACTAGTGACCCAGACTCTACCATGTGCTCACCATCGGCACTCAAACCATACAACTAAATACATAACATAAACGTATTAGCCATCAAAACGACGTTACACGTCTACATAGAACATCCACTATGTCATCGTCATCCCGTGACGGCATATGTCAACACATGACATTCAATTAACATTGTCAAACATACGACGGTACATGTCAATACACGACATCTATAATCTCATCATCAAACACATGGCACATATATAGCAACACATAGTATCCACAATAATACTAACACAAGTAATATGCCATACCTCATCGCTATCAAGATAGCGGAATACCTGTATCCGTCGTCCACCAGCGGTACACAAGTAGCATCCATCGCTCGCAGGCGACATAATCCAGCGCTACGCACATAGCAGTATAACCCATCGCTGTGTAATATCCGATGGCACGAATCATCGTCAATAGAATACCCGGCGGCATGAACCATCGCCAATAGAATAGCGGAATGAGACATCGCTAGCAATATATCCGGCGGCAAGACCCATCGCCAATCAATATAGCGGAATGAACCGTCGCTATCAATATACCTGGCGGCAAGAACCATCGCCAATCAATATAGCGGAATGAACCATCGCTATCAATATATATGGCGGAATGAACCATCGCCAATCAATATAGCGGAATGAACCATCGCTATCAATACATATGGCGGAATGAACCATCGCCAATCCATATAGCGGCATGAACCATCGCTATCAATATAGATACTGTGGTTGTTCCGGTCCTGTTATAGCAGCGGCAGTTTAGGACCCCTCGCTTCGACATATAGCGGCATCATATGATATCCCTCGCTTCGACAATGACAGCGGCATGATACCTCGCTTAGACATGACAGCGGCAAATATCATATTACCATCGCTTCATATGACAGCGGCAAGTACCTCCCTCGCTCGAATATAACAACTACCGGAACTTCCACTAGCTCCATGTACCTGCATCCAGGTTAATACCACAATTCACAATATAATGATCGATATCACGTTTCCAATTATATCCACAATATTCCACATTAATCACTAGAATTGTGACTGTTCCGGTCCCAATACAACAGCGGAATTTTAGGACCCCTCGCTTCGACAATGACAGCGGCATGTTACTTCGCTCAGTCATGACAGCGGCAAGTACCTCCCTCGCTCGGAGATAAAGGCTACCGGAACATTCATCAATTCTATCACAATAATCAAGCACAACAGTTGATTCCATTATCACAATATATCACTATCATTTCACATATACCATCACATGTAAGGGTTCACTACCCACGATATACATAATCAAAGGTGTAACACGTTTTACCGTCCGAAGCCCGTACGTCTCACCTTTCCACATAATACATGAAGGGCCAGACATCACCATTAATGCCATCCCATCTCATGCTACACGATTCCTGCAATCACAATGATTAGCAACACCACTTTTCATATCATAAAAGCACATAACAACTAGTTGTGTCATACAACATTAATGCCATCATGCATAAATATGTGCTATCAATAACTTCATAGGCCCTTAACAGCCCCAAAGAGCTAACCTGGCTCTGATACCACTAATGTAAGGACCCCAAGCCCTTAACCCTTAATTAGTGTATTAACCACTATGTGTGGCACATGCTTTCAATAAAAAGCCAATCGGGAAGCTCAGATGATACTTTACCATTGAATGGCAATTACAAAATTTCTTTAATATTCATCATTAAGATCATCTCTACCCACAATTAGACTCACAAGTTCCCCCTTTAACACCCCAATTACACCACTTTTGCATTGTGGGTTTTTATAAAAATTTGGGCAGAGTCTCCCCATAAATTGAGCTATCCCAAAACACAAGCACATCACATAGTATAATTCCCGGCCAGGGAATACACAATACTCAACAGAATGTAGTACACAAAGTAAATTCCCAGCCAGGGAAGACACCACACATAAGACGACAAAAGGGGGTTTCAACACCCACATAACACACTAACGACTCTCATATCATTAGCAAATCTACCACAATTGCATGCAACATAGAATGAAAGAGAGAAAGGCTCACGCCTTTATATACAACCCATATACAAGAATATCCGTGCTCACATGCGAGCATCATAAATGTGTATATAAACCTCGGGTGTATATAAGTACTCTATACGATACCGTGCTCCATCAAGCCCTGGTACCATGATCCTGGGAGTACATCAAATCAACAGCTCGAGCCCAGCTCCACAGCCATCGATGTACCTGTTCACCTGCCCCAACAGAGACAGCCCCCAACGGGGTGAGCATACCAATACACAAAACCTCATAATCACAATAATGAAATTCATAATTTACAACACAAGTAAATATTAATGAATTTTAAATGATACTCCCTGGATGGCAACATCCTCATCCGGGGTTCCGTGTACTGTCCCTGTTCTCACAATCATCAAACTCATCAAATCTCATAAATCAGTAAATCAACACATTGATTTAACTCATAGCATGCCTGATTCTCAAGTATCAATACTTAACGATTCCAAATTCATTATACATGCAAACATAGATATCTCGATATCTAATACTGATTTTTAACTTTGCTACCAATCACAGATAGCTCAAATGCCTAGCATTTATTTTACAAATTCTCTATTTCACTTAGACATCTCACATGTCTTACAATGAATACATGATCCCACGATCATTCTCAGGCATCTCAAATGCCCTACCCTTTATTTTACAAATTCTCATTTATATTTAGACATCTCACATGTCTCACAATAGTCATATAAACCCAGTACACATACCTCTTATAAGGTCATACTACTCTAGTACTACGCACACTTGTGGCAGCGATATCAAGACTAGGTCGTTCCATAGTCATATCGACACACACATATATATATATATATAGCCATACCCACAATCATCTAATGCAATTACAACACATTATGCATTTCACAATTGCTCACATAAAGTAATGTTCGTACGTCGCACATACCTTAATCTCCGAAGTCCGAGCCAAACCTCGCTCGAGTTCCATGCTCCGAGGAACGATGTGCTAACACGATAAATTAATTCACAATTAATTACGAACATGCAACCCATGCTCAAGCACACCCATAACCCTCAAAAAAAATATTGTCAACACACGACAATTAACCATTATCGAAAATTGCTCAAGAATTCCCCACAAATTTTCGAACCTTCACAACATAAATCGAACCCAATTAAACACCATAATTCATCTAAAATAATAATTACTCAATTAACAACGAAAATCATCATCCCCAAGCCAAAATCCCCAATTTTCGATTCAAGCCCTAAATTCGAATCCAATTCCTCAATTTCGAACACAATCAAGCATCATAATGCATCAACAACATGAATTAATCAATCCATAACAAGAATCATCACTCCTTGTCAAAAGCCCCAATTTTTCGAACCCTAAATCACAAAAATCGAGCTTAAATTCGAACCAAATGCAACAAATATTTTCGAACTAAAAAGTCTGGAATCATCGACTCAGAATCAGCTTAAAAACGCCCCAAAAACACCAGAAAAATCGTACCAAAAACATACCAAAATCGAGCCCCAAAAATCGGATGAAATCCAGTTTTCGAACCCTACGCTTTTCTGGCAAATCCGAACGCGATTCTCGACGAAATTTCGAATTGTTGGTATGTATAGAAGCGTCTGGAAGAGACGATTCCAACGGCGGGTGGCACGCGCCGAACGTCGGCCGGACGGCGGCGGGCGGAGGCCTTTTCTGCGCGGTGGTCGAAAGGGGATCGAGATGTGCGCGCGGGAGGAGAGAGGGAAGAAAGGGGGAAAATGGTTCCGATAATTAAAATCTCGGGTTCAACTGGTATTTATAGCAAAAATACCCCGAAATACTAATATCCTCACAAATACATCATGATTCATTAAAAATCATCTGTTTTCAAAAATTCTCTCTCTAACTCAAAAACCCCCTACCGGTGCCCACACACAGCACCCGAGATTCTGAGTCACACTAAAAACCCAACTCACAGGTTTTCACCGAAATGAGAATACGATCTCAACCTCGGGATCCAACAACCCCAACTACTCAATTAAACGAGCCCAGAAGGCCCAACACCGCGATTAAACTCCAAATCGCCACGTAAAACAACTTTACGGGTTATTAACACTCCGGGATTAACACCTATAATCCCTGGTCATCACAAACATCTTCATCATATCATCATCATCATATAAGCATCATCAACATATAAGCATCATCATCTTATAGCATCATCATCTTATAAATATAACAGTAATGTACGAAATCATAGTTAAGTAAACATACTGGTTGTTCGTCAGCTTCTTTTTGTTGACCCTGATTCACATTCGTGCATATGGGTATCTTACCCCATCGTATGTCATCTTACCATATCATAATATCGTGTAGCGTCTTACCACGTGGGCATCTTACCTTATCGTATGGCATCTTACCATATCATACTATCGTGTGGCGTCTTACCACATGGGCATCTTACCCTATCGTATGGCATCTTACCATATCGTAATATCGTGTGGCATCTTACCACGTGGGCATCTTACCCTATCGTATGGCATCTTACCATATCATAATATCGTGTGGCGTCTTACCACATGGGCATCTTACCCTATCGTATGGCATCTTACCATATCATAACATCGTATCATTATATAGGCATTATATAAACGTCATCGTTACTTATCATAATCATCCTCGTAAACATCATATCATCTTTACTTATCATAAACATCATCATCATAAACTTGCTTATCATAATCATCATCATAAACATCATATCATCTTTACTTATCATAAACATCATCCTCATAAACATCATATCATATTTACTTATCATAACCATCATCATCATAAACTTGCTTATCATAATCATCATCATAAACATCATATCGTCTTTACTTATCATAGACATCATCCTCATAAACATCATATCATCTTTACTTATCATAAACATCATCATCATAAACTTACTTATCATAATCATCATCGTAAACATCTTAAATACTTATATGATTATTGCGTAGTCATAGTGTAAGAATATGTTACCGTCCGATGCCCGTACGCGTCTTACGTACCTTAATTCCAAAAGTGGAGAAGTTGGAGAACTTTATCTCCTTGACGTTGTGGGTACCTGGGATGGTTCTACATAACCATACAAATCGATATTAGAAGCTATCTTTAGTCCAAATATCCAAAAATCCCACAAAAACATTAAAAACACATATTTTTATATCTCGCGATCGATCGCCGCCCAGGCCCGATCGATCGCGAGACCATACTGGACGTTGCTGAAATTTTCAGCTCTTGGCGATCGATCGCCACTTTTGGCGCGATCGATCGCCAGCCTCGCCGATCGATCGCCCAAATGTGGCGATCGATCGCCAAATGTTACTGGCGTCTACTGTTGGGTCGCGATCGATCGCCTGGAACAGGCGATCGATCACCGATCCCTGTACTTCGAAAAAATCGCCATTTTAGAGCATTTTCCAAGCTCTACCTCAAACCATTCAAACCCAAACTTTCCTACAACATTTACATCATCATAACCCACTAAAACCCACATAAAACACTTCAAAAATTATACCCCAACAACATGCAACATATACCCAAAACAAACCCACATAATTTACTTCAACATCAACCCATTTCAACACCAAACATCATAAAAACTTTAGGAAGGGTTCCATACCTCTTGTAGGCTCCAAATCTTAACAAAGATCACACAAACAAAGGTTTTGTGAAGCTTTCCTTCTCCTTCCTTGGTGCATTTCGAAAATGGGAGATGGGTTAGGGTTGAGGAATGAATTGGGGATTTTAAAAGTGATTGGTAAAGTAAGTGGGTATAGTGGGAAAAGGGGGTTATAAGGTTAATATTAAAATTATACCCCAAAGTTAACATGATGTATAAAACACCCCAACACGTATTTTAAAAGCATTTACAAAAATGCATTAAACTTCCACCGAATCATGCTTTCCTCGTAATTAACCATCAACGTAGTTAAATCATGTTAACACCTTATTTTCTAACATGCATAACATGCACCCTGAAATGCAACCCCCGGGTCACGCCTATCATGTGACTAAGCATTTCAACATGATAATTAATTTCAACACATAAATCAATTATCAACATAATCCATCATATTAACATCATTAATGCTCAAATTGCACATAATTAATTTCGGGGCATCACATTACTCCCCTACTTATAAGATTTCGTCCTCGAAATCGCATATACTTACCCAAAATGGAACTAAACATAAATCATACCAGAAAATAGTTTCGGGTAGTGCTGCACCATATGCCGTTCCGTCTCCCACGTAGCCTCCTCGACACCCCGACGATCCCACTGAACTTTGACCATCGGTATAACTTTACTTCGTAATCTGTGATCCTCTTGATCCAGAATTCTAACTGGTCGTTCCACGTAGGATACATCTGAGTCCAACTGCACTTCAGTAGGCTGTAATACAAGAGACGAGTCTGGCTCATACTTCCGTAACATAGAGACGTGGAAAACATCATGAATCCCAGATAAAGACGGCGGTAGAGCCAAACGGTAGGCTAAAGTACCGATACGCTGCAATGCTTCTGATGGCCCAACATACGTCGGGGTAACTTCCCCCGCATACCAAAACGAACTACACCCCTGAAGGGTGAGATTTTCAAGAAGACCTTGTCTCCTACTTGGAATTCTAGTGGTCGTCGTCGCTTATTGGCATAGGCTGCTTGCCTATCCTGGGCCGCTTTCATCTTTTGGCGTATCAACTTAATCTTTTCTTCCATTTCCTTAATCACATCCGGTCCTCCGACCGCTTCACTAGTCAAGTCCTCCCCATACAGCGGTGATCTACATCATCGCCCGTAAAGAGCTTCAAAAGGGGCCATTTGAATGCTCGTCTGATAGCTGTTATTATAGGAGAACTCTACCAGTGGTGTAGAATTTGCCACGGAGTATCAAACTCCAATACACATGCCCTCAACATGTCCTCGAGCGTCTGAATGGTACGCTCTGTTTGGCCGCCAGTCTGAGGGTGGTACGCTGTACTCAGTCTCACCTCTGTGCCCAAAGCTGTCTGGGGACCCTCCCAGAAATGTGAAGTAAACCTTGGGTCTCTGTCAGACACATTCGAGACTGGAATCCCATGTAACCTCACCACATCCTTCGTCAGCCTATCCACAATCACCCAGATCGCATCAAATCCTGAGGCCGTTCTTGGTAGGTGGGTCACGAAGTCCATAGATATGTGCTCCCACTTCCACTTAGGTACTTCCAAGCTCTTCAGCTCACCACCAGGCCTCTGTCTTTCTGCCTTTACTTGTTGGCAGGTCAAACATCTTTTGACGAAAATCATAACATCACGCTTCATGCGTCTCCACCAGAATTGACCGCATAGGTCCTTGTACATCTTCCTTCCTCCTGGGTGGATACCGAACCGACTACTGTGAGCTTGCTCCAATATTCCTCTACGTAACTCTGGTGTATCTGGGACTACCCATCGGTTGCCCAGTCTCAAAGAATCATCCTCAGCCACTCTGAACTTGGATGGCTGACCCTGAAGCAACAATGATGTCTACCTCTGAGCCTCATCATCCGACCTCTTGGGCTTCCTGATTGCCTCAAATATGTCTGGCTCGGCCAACAAGGTCGACACTCGCACCGACGATGTGTTCACATCGAAATCATAGCCCAGATGGCAATAAGAAGTCATCATCGCTGATAAACACATAGTGTCTTCAGCAATACTCTTCACCTTCCGACTTAAGGCGTCTGCTATCAAATTTACTTTACCAGGATGGTACTCAATCTCACAGTCATAATCCTTGAATAAATCCATCCGTCTTCTTTGTTGCATAATCAACTCAGCCTGTATAATTAGAAACTCCAGGTTCTTATGGTCCGAAAGATAGTAAACGTCATACCATACCAGTAATGCCTCCAAATCAATGAAAACAATGACGAACTGATCCAAATACGGTTGGAACACTCTGTTCATCAGGCTCACAAAAACAGCTGGGGCATTCGTCACTCCAAAAGACATGGCTAGGAATTCATAGTGCCCATATCTAGTCCTGAATGCTGTCTTCTGAACATCATCTTCTCTTACTCGAATCTGATGGTACTCCGACCTCAGATCGATCTTACTGTAGGGCCTCGTACCCTGCAACTGGTCAACTAAATCATTGATCCTCGGAAGTGGATACTTATTCTTTACTGTGGCTTTGTTCATTTGTCTGAAATCGATGCACAGACGCATCGAATCATCCTTCTTTCTCTTGACAAGTAAAACGGGTGCACCCCAGGGCGATACGCTAGGACGTATGTAACCCATATCAAAGAGCTCTTGTAACTGTGTCTTTAATTCCCTTAGCTCCGCTGGTGCCATCCTATATGGGGCACGAGAAATGGCAGACGTCCCCGGTAGTAACTCAATCCCAAACTCGACTTCTCTCGTCGGTGGGAATCCGGGAATCTCCTCCGGAAAGACATCAGGAAACTCCGCCACTACGGGCACATCCTCAACTTTTACTTCTTCATTCTTTTCCGTAACATCAACGGCAGATATGAGATATCCTGTATAGCCTCGTTCCAACAACTGTGCCATCTTGACAGCAGATATCAATGGAATCTTTGAACGAGAACCATCCCCAAAGAATGTCCACTGGACTCCCATATCAGACCTGAATCGGACAGTCATCTGCCTGCAGTTCACGACCGCCTTAGCTCGTTATCCTCAAAATAAATGAGGCCATCATAGACAATCCGATCAGCAATCAAACTTCTTCCAGCGGGGGTCGAGACTACAAGAGGCGTGGGCGACGGAGAAGTACATATGTGGTGCCTTTCCACAAAACTTGTTGACATTTGCTGCCATACTGCATGACACGGGTTAACAACAATACCCAAAAGCAGCTCACATAATAAAACGAAACATGTTAGCACAACATCATATACTTCATATGCAACTTATGTACAAAACATGTTTAAAAGTAAGCACCTAGCTAGCTTATTGCTAAGGCTACCCTTCACTCATTCCCGGGTTATCTAACCACTGCTCTGATACCACTAATGTAGGGTCCTCCTACCTTAACATCCTCTTAATACACAAATTATGGACTAAACATGCATTAATAACGTCTTAGGGTTTCGGTTGTAGCTTTGAGCTAATAAGATTACAGGCCAAAATAAAATTTCACGAGCTAATTAATTTCATTCTCAATAATGAATGTTAAAGCTATAGATTTACACCACTCCTAGAGTAGAGACTATCAAAATCATGTATCCTATAAGCGTCTTGCTCCTTTTAGCTCACTGCCTCAACCTGTCCCTAGGCCCTCCGGTCCAAAAGTGTACCTACAGGAACAACCCATCATGAGCATGCACATCGTTACTTAACATCATAAAGCAATGGCATATAAATAAATGCATGAAAATAATTGGTGACGTATACTTCCTGGTTAATCGCATTAACCCTCTTTGGTTGTCCCTGTCTCATAGCCATGCATATAATCATTAATTCTTGACATGAATGATTAAAATCGTCTTATAAATATCACCATCTTATAATATCATCATCATATAAGCATTATCATCTTATAGCATCATCATCTTATAACATCATCACCATATAAGCATCATTATCTTATAGCATCATCATCTTATAACATCTTCATCATATCATCATCATCATATAAGCATCATCATCTTATAGCGTCATCATCTTATAACATCTTCATCATATCATCATCATCATATAAGCATCATCAACATATAAGCATCATCATCTTATAGCATCATCATCTTATAAATATAACAGTAATGTACGAAATCATAGTTAAGTAAACATACTGGTTGTTCGTCAGCTTCTTTTTGTTGACCCTGATTCACATTCGTGCATATGGGTATCTTACCCCATCATATGTCATCTTACCATATCATAATATCGTGTAGCGTCTTACCACGTGGGCATCTTACCTTATCGTATGGCATCTTACCATATCATACTATCGTGTGGCGTCTTACCACATGGGCATCTTACCCTATCGTATGACATCTTACCATATCGTAATATCGTGTGGCATCTTACCACGTGTGCATCTTACCCTATCGTATGGCATCTTACCATATCATAATATCGTGTGGCGTCTTACCACATGGGCATCTTACCCTATCGTATGGCATCTTACCATATCATAACATCGTATCATTATATAGGCATTATATAAACGTCATCGTTACTTATCATAATCATCCTCGTAAACATCATATCATCTTTACTTATCATAAACATCATCATCATAAACTTGCTTATCATAATCATCATCATAAACATCATATCATCTTTACTTATCATAAACATCATCCTCATAAACATCATATCATATTTACTTATCATAACCATCATCATCATAAACTTGCTTATCATAATCATCATCATAAACATCATATCGTCTTTACTTATCATAGACATCATCCTCATAAACATCATATCATCTTTACTTATCATAAACATCATCATCATAAACTTACTTATCATAATCATCATCGTAAACATCTTAAATACTTATATGATTATTGCGTAGTCATAGTGTAAGAATATGTTACCGTCCGATGCCCGTACGCGTCTTACGTACCTTAATTCCAAAAGTGGAGAAGTTGGAGAACTTTATCTCCTTGACGTTGTGGGTACCTGGGATGGTTCTACATAACCATACAAATCGATATTAGAAGCTATCTTTAGTCCAATATCCAAAAATCCCACAAAAACATTAAAAACACATATTTTTATATCTCGCGATCGATCGCCGCCCAGGCCCGATCGATCGCGAGACCATACTGGACGTTGCTGAAATTTTCAGCTCTTGGCGATCGATCGCCACTTTTGGCGCGATCGATCGCCAGCCTCGCCGATCGATCGCCCAAATGTGGCGATCGATCGCCAAATGTTACTGGCGTCTACTGTTGGGTCGCGATCGATCGTCTGGAACAGGCGATCGATCGCCGATCCCTGTACTTCGAAAAAATCGCCATTTTAGAGCATTTTCCAAGCTCTACCTCAAACCATTCAAACCCAAACTTTCCTACAACATTTACATCATCATAACCCACTAAAACCCACATAAAACACTTCAAAAATTATACCCCAACAACATGCAACATATACCCAAAACAAACCCACATAATATACTTCAACATCAACCCATTTCAACACCAAACATCATAAAAACTTTAGGAAGGGTTCCATACCTCTTGTAGGCTCCAAATCTTAACAAAGATCACACAAACAAAGGTTTTGTGAAGCTTTCCTTCTCCTTCCTTGGTGCATTTCGAAAATGGGAGATGGGTTAGGGTTGAGGAATGAATTGGGGATTTTAAAAGTGATTGGTAAAGTAAGTGGGTATAGTGGGAAAAGGGGGTTATAAGGTTAATATTAAAATTATACCCCAAAGTTAACATGATGTATAAAACACCCCAACATGGTATTTTAAAAGCATTTACAAAAATGCATTAAACTTCCACCGAATCATGCTTTCCTCGTAATTAACCATCAACGTAGTTAAATCATGTTAACACCTTATTTTTTAACATGCATAACATGCACCCTGAAATGAAACCCCCGGGTCACGCCTATCATGTGACTAAGCATTTCAACATGATAATTAATTTCAACACATAAATCAATTATCAACATAATCCATCATATTAACATCATTAATGCTCAAATTGCACATAATTAATTTTGGGGCATCACAGACGCCGCTGCTATCGAGCATGCGTGGAATTGGAATGCCGCTATTGTAGAGCGAGCAATGAAATGGAGATATGAAACCATAAGTGAGGAACATGGATTGTTTATAATCATTGTTTAATGATTTGATGTTATTGATTATGACATTGGTATATGGCTCTTAGAATTGTTAATCAATATAATGATTATCTGGCATTTGGGAATTTGATGGTTTCAGTGTTTTGAGAACAGAGACAGTACAGGAAACCCCGGATGAGGATGATGCCATCCAGGGAGTATATTTTGTATTTCATAGTATTTACATTGTTGTAAATTATGAATTGTATTTTTGTGGTTATTGGATTGGGATATTGGTATGCTCACCTCGTGTGGGGGCTGTCTCTGTTGGGGCAGGTGGTACAGGTGTAGCAGCAGCTTTAGAGTTGAGCTAGGGCTGTTGATTGAAGTACTTCCAGGACTGAGGTACCAGAGCTGGATGGACAGGCGCTCAGATCCAGAGTCGAGATCGAGTTGCGCTTGAGAGGTGCTTCCAGGATCGGAACACCAGTAACGGTATCCAACAGAGTGTTTTATACATTAGATACACGTTTATTAATTGGGTGCTCTTATGTGAGTACATATTACGTGTATATGGAATGTATAAATGGGCTACGGCTCTTCTCTGTTCATTTATGGTTTGCACGCAATTAGATATAGAATTGCTAAATGAACTAAGAGTATGATAGTGTATTATGAGGGTGCATGTTATATGGATAATCATGGTTGGGGAGTTGGAATATTATGTGGTTTAAATGCAAGAAATTTTCTGGATAGCATATGGTGTTGCACTTGCATATGGTTTTCCCCTGATAGTATGATTATGTGCACTAATGATATGACTTAATACACTAATAACGGGTTAAGGGCACGGGGGTCCTTACAGCATACATCAGACTTCCAACTGCTGAAGCATATGTAACATTTCTCATCTCTTCTTCATCATCCTCTGTAGAAGTACTTCGATGTGAATTCAACTTGAAGTGGTTGGCAAGAGGATATCCAACCGCTTTTGCCTACTCCATGTTGAATCTCTTAATTACCTTCTCAATATAATTTTCCCGCGACAATTAGGTCTTCTTGGCATACTTGTCTCACTAAATTTCCATGCCAAGAATTTTTTTGTTGGCCCCAAGTCCTTCATTGCAAAAGTCTTACTTAGTTGCTTCTTTAGGCTTTTGATTTCAGAAGCATCTTTGCCAACCACCAACTTATCATCTATATATATCAGAAGCACCATCAAATCATTATCGGAGGTTTTCCTGACAAACACAGAATGGTATGCAGTAGTCTTCATGAATTTTTGTTGAGTTATTACAGATTTAAACTTCTTGTACCATTACCTCGATGCTTGTTTGAGACCGAACAGACTCTTCTTTAGTCCGCACACGAGGTCCTCTTTCCCCTTTTCTGCAAAACCCTCTGGTTGCTCCATGTAATTTCCTCATCCAAATCTCCATGAAGGAAAGTGATCTTGACATCTATTTGTTCTACCCCCAGATCGAGCTCTGTTTCTAACCCCAGCACAATCCGGATGGGTGTCATCTTCACCACATGTGAGAAAATCTTGTCAAAATCGACTCATTGTTTTTGACCCAAACCTTTGACGACGATCCTAGCTTTGAATCTTGGTTGACTAATGTGCTCTTCGTGCTTCAACCTAAACACCCACTTATTTTTCAAAGTTTTCTTGCCTTTCGGCAACTTCACAAACTCAAATGTAACATTATCATGCAAGGATTGCATAGCCTCCATCCACTTATCCCTGTGTTCATTGGTCATAGCTTCATCGAAGCTATCTGATTCTCCCCCGTCAGTTAGCAGAATATATTCATTCTGGGAATATCTGGTTGAGGGTCGCACTACTTTTCCTGAATGCGTGTCACGAGAACCTTCTGCTAATGGTTCACTGTGAACACATACCTCATCATCAGGTGGAACTTCCTCATGATCGTTCTGCACTTCTTCATCTTCAACCGGTTGTGGATTTACTGTTGAAGGCCACCATTCAAGATTTTCTTCAGATCCACAATTCTTATCAGTTAAAGGTCCTTAGACAATTTTTCATGTGACAACATACTCCTGTTATGTTAATCTTTTCAGTTAAAGGACAAAGAAGTAATTTTTTTATCTCCCAAAGCTCATGATTATTAAACCCATCTATAACTTGAAACTATTAATCACACAAAAAAGTAAATTTAGTGTGCCCCATATTATTAATAATTAGTCAATTATTAAGTAAACAAGGTGAATAATGAGGATAACTAATTAATCATAAAATTGTATGTGTAAGAAAACACAACCTTAGAGAGATATTGTTAGCTATCGATATTATCAATTCGAAACTTAAAAATATGTCATTTAATATTTTGCATTAATCGGAACAAACATAATAAACTGAGAAAATAGAATATATTTCTGTTAAAAGAAAAACAAAATAAAAAAAGAATATAGATTCTAAATTATGTAAATGTCTAACAATATCATAAAGATCAATCTTAGGTAATGATATCAATTATTAGAAAAAAAAACTAAAATAACATATTGTTGATAGATTTTGAAATATAAATGTTAAGTTCTTTTTTTTTTTTTTTTCCAAAAGAGAGTTTTTGTCGATTTTAATTTCTATTTAATAAAGTATTATTTTTAAATTACATAAAAATATAAAATGTCCAAGTTGGTTTGAACTTGTTTTTTTATTTATAAATATCAATATAATAAGATCAAAGTTGGAAATTTCCCAATTCTGATCCTATCATAATAATAATGTTTTTTACAAAAAATATTACCACTGATTTTTCACCCAATTTTTGAAATATGTATAAATGAAAGGCAAAGTTGACAATTTTGAAACCTTTGCCCATCCTTCACACTTTTATAATACATTTAGATTTTGTTATAAATGCATTAATTTAAAATAGTTAGATAAATTTAGAATAGCATATTTTGGATTATAATATAATATAATAATAAATAATATTATTGGGAAATAATGGAAACTTTATTTGAAAATAATGAATGGTCATGTAGGGGAATTAGAAAATGATAAAAAAAATTAATTTAGGGGAAAATGAGTAAATCGATGCAAATATTTTTATTTTAGGGTTGGCAAAGTGTTTTCAAAAATAAAAAAAACAAGCATAGCTTAATAATTTGAATTAGGGGAAAAAAGAAAATAAATAATAGTGTGTTATTTTTAAATGAAGCAAAATTGTTTTTCTTTTTCCTTTTTTTTTAATAAAAAAACTAAAAATAGTTTAATAGCTTGTTAATATCTCCTCATTTCATTTCTCATTAGCTCTTATACATAGGTCACCACCTGCATTCACAAACCTAAAGTTAGGGATGCTTGAGGCGTTGATAGTTGCCGGAGTGTTGCCCCGCTTGTAGACTTCTGGACTCAAGGGGAAACTCTTGGTTGTGTGGCGCTTTATCTTATAGGCTCGAGATGTGGCTGCTAGACATATGATTTTGCATCAAATCAGACAATGAATGATACAAAACCTTATATAGTAAAACCCGGACTAAAAGGACCCTATAGGTGGCCTGCACCCAGTGGCGAACGCATGATTTTTGGGAAGGGGGTAAACAAAATTTAAAATCAAAATTTTAGGTCAAAAAAATTTTAAAGGTCAAAATATAATTTAAGGGGACAAAATATAATTTTTCTGAAGCAAACTACAATTTTTTAGGGTAAAATTGCAATTTTTCTTTGAAAAATAATTTTTTTAAGGTAAAAAATTATTAATTTTTTTTTTGGGAAAGGGGGGGACTTTCCCCCCTTGCCTCTTACTAAGTCCGCCCCAGCTTGCACCACCTTTTGTTGTAGCACATACATAAATTCTTATTTTTCGTACAAATCATATTACTGGATTTGAGAGCTTAATATATTAGGGTTTTTTTAATAATTTAACCCGAAAAATATTTATTTAACAAAATAACATAATTTTTTTTTATCAAACTGACCGAAGTCGTTATCTCAGATGGCGACTTCAGTACAATTTTTTTTATATTTGAAGTCGTCATCTCAGATGGCGACTTCAATATAAAATTAATTTTTTTGAAGTCAACATCTCAGATGTCGACTTTAATATAATTTTTTATTTTAAATGTGGAAGTCGCCGTCTATATATATATATATATATATATATATATATATATATATATTTATTTATTTATATTTATGTATGTAGAAGTTGTCATATCAAATGTCGTCTTCCATATATATGACAATTTCTATATATGTTAAGTAATTACAACAATTATGGAAGGCTAAATAAAATCTATTTTTACTATAAGTGTATGTTTATATAATAGGACATAAAAAAATTAATTTACGAAGTATTAGATAATTTTACACTTTCTTATTATTATTTTTTTTTTTTTTGGGATGCAAATTCGTTGTCTACTTATTCAATATTATACAAAGATTTTAAAAAATGCACATTTCAACTTTCACAAAAGGATCGTGCTTTCCTATGATGCACGGACACTGATAGGACGACACTGATATTAAATTTGAATTAATATAGTATGTTATCTATTATTATGATTATTAGTATTATAACTACCACTGCTTTAGTAATTGATACTTATAAATTTGAATATCAGATGACGACTTCCTTATAAAAAACTGATAGTTATAATAATAATATACTTATAAATTTGAATCTCAGATGACGACTTCCTTATAAAAAAACTGATAATAATAATAATAGATAACACACTATATTAATTCAAATTAAATATCACATTATAAGTATACTATACTGGAAAAAAAACAATAGATATAATTTAATAACATTGTCCATCCCACTTCCATTATATATTTTTTTACCGTGATTTATCATTAATATTATTATTTTAACTAGCTCTTATAAATGTTATTATTAATTAATCTAATATAATATGGTATTATTATTATTATTATTATTATTATTTTTAAAGAAATAATATGATATTATTATTATTATTATTATTATTATTAAATTAGTTTACATAGTATAAAGTGAATTGTGTCGTGTTAGTGTCGACGTATCAATGTCCGTGCATCATAGGAAAGCACGATCCTTTTGTGAAAGTTGAAATGTGTATTTTTTTAACTTTGATATAATATTGAATAAGTAGACAACGAAATTGCATTCCAAAAGAAAAAGAAAATAAGAAAGTGCAAAATTATATAATACTCCGTAAATTAATTTTTTTATGTTCTATTATATAAACATACACTTATATAATAGAAGTAATTACTTAACATACATAGAAATTGTCATATTTATGGAAGACGACATTTGATATATTCTCATATCAAAGTTACCTAAAGTAATCGATGATCATTATAAACTTACTGATTATTTGCTTTAATCTCTAATCTTGAGTTAACCTCCTTTAAGCTTAATTTAGGCCCTTCTAAAGCTTCGAAGAAACACATAACCAAAAATTATGAAAATTTACTAGTTCTACCACTCTAAAAACATCTCCAAATTCCCAGCTTATCAGGAGTTTTGTTTTTCGGGGCAGCCTAACACCTTAAGAAGGATGCGGTAAAAAGAACTTTCTGAGCGACCTGATAGCCTGTATACCACAACCGGCGAAGGCAACAAAATATTCTCTACAAGGTGTTTTCTTGTTGCTTTGGCTAATGATGAATGTACGTAGGAGAAACAAGGTCTTAAATATGAGACCTTGAAGCTGCAATCTTTGAAACCTGGGCTAGTGCTTGAATTTGGCTGCCAAACATGCATTTACAATTGATATAGTTTCAGTTTTAACATTAAAGGATGGCATCGAGGTTATATCGTAGCATAAATTGGGCTACTTGGAAACTGTAAGCAGAGGTTGGCTGGGTGACCATCCGTTTTCAGCCGCCAGAAAAGGATATTTCTGCGATTTCCCAGCCATCATGACACTGTACTATAAATCTATGAAACAGAATTTATCATGGTTGGTATATTTGTTTCGTATTTTTGATTTGGGTAGCTATATGGAACGAGCTCGAATTTGGCTCCTAGAAAAGGGAACTTTGTAATCCCGAATTATCTTGAGGTTTTGGCCAGAAATTGAATTTCTTTTTCTTTATTTTTTTTTTCAAGAAATCAAGATTCTGACATCGAACATAATAAAACGTGGAAATAAAAAAAAAAAGGTCTCATAGCATTTGATCATTGCACGTTACCCCTCTTAAAAGTATATTTGTACCTCATGTTATTATTTTTTGTCATCTTAAATAAAAAGTTCTAGATTCGTCATTTGTTGTTTCATTGCATTTTACCTTTTGCCGTTTATATCATAGCCGCTTCCCCAATTTATAAGGCAATATTGTCATGCTTCGATATCTTCCATGTGCTATTGTATCCACTTTTCATGGTTTCTCATTAGTTAGGTGGTGAAGTCAATTTGGATTTTTTTTCTTTTCAGATCCCAAGTTATGCAACTATTAATCAAATTTTAAAAATCTAAAATATAAAATATAAAATACATAAGATTGTTCCTTTTTTTCCCCTTTTAACAACCATGCAAGGCATGTTATTACTAAAACCGACAAAATATACGAAAGAAGAGAGCTGGATCAACACCAGGGTGTCTCTAACTTTTTGAAAGCCTTAAACAAGTTATAAAAGCAAGGTATTTATACTACTATCATTTAATCGATCTTGAGACATAATTGTTCGTAAATATTTTTTTACATTCTTTAGTTTTCAAAAGATTCTTTCTGCAGATGCAACTGTAGCTGGCATAGTAAGCAATATTCTAAATTCTATAAAACAATTGGGAAAATAACTGTGCTATTTTATTAAATTTCTGGGTCTTTAATTTCTACCTTTTGCAACTTCTTTTAAGATTTTTAACTCCGAAAATAAATCCAAACTATCAATATCAGAATGCATATCATGCTTAAGAAAATTTTCAAAATCAAGACATTTTTTGTCCAAATCAAAATCAATATAGAAATTTAATCCGTCAAAACCAAATATGTCATCATATTTTGAAAATAATTCAAATCTGGCATGCATAAATATATGGATAGTAAATTATTATTTCTTAGGTTCTCAAGTATATAATTAATAAACTCTGGCCAGGAATTGAGGCCTTATTAAAATTGGGGGCCTAAAACAAATATTTTAGGACTTAAGGTGTTAAGCCACCTCTGACCAAGACATCCATGGTAATTAAAGAGATTACAAAGAATAACTACAATAATTAATTTAAAATTTCGGTAATGATCTTTATGTGATCCAAGAGCAGGACTGGCTCATCTTTAAGGCAAGTAAGGCATTTGCCTTAGGCCCCATCTTTGAATAAGGCCCATTAATTTTATAATTTAATATACGAAAAATTACAGATAAGCACCGTTTCCATAAAGTTACTTCAAATAAGTTTGGCAAAAAAGAATTTTTACAAAAAAATTCACTTATGAGAGAATTATATTCACATAATTCCACTTTTTAAAGAGTTTGTTTGAAAATGTCTTTTTTAGTTCCCAAAATACCCTTAAAAGTTTATAGTGATATTTGCAACTTTGTGGGTGACACCATTAAAAGTTTTTCAAAACGTTTGTTGCAAAAGTGTGACACACCGTCACTAATGATTGCTAGAGGGGTGTCAAATCGAGTAAAAATATTCTTTTTCAAAAACTGCACCACCACTCTAGCATCATTAGTGTGTGAAGCTTCAGCCTCATCCATCTTTGACACATAATCGACCGTAATAAGTATATAATAGTTCGACATGAATTTGGAAATGGTCCCATAAAGTCTATGCCCAAAACATCACAGAGTTCACATTCAAGAATACTGTTTAGGGGCATCTCCTGTTTCCTAGAAATATTTCCATGTACTTTGGCATTTATCACAAGAAGAGACATACATGTATGCATCCTTAAATAATATAGGCAAATAAAAGCCAAATTCAAGTACATTCGCAGCAGTTTTGGTTGGACCCATGTGTCCACCTACCTCTCGATCATGACAGTGGCTCAATATGGACGTCATCTCCTCTTTCGGAATGCATATCCTAATTATATTGTCTGCACAAACCTTGAACAAAAATGGCTCCTCACACATGTAGTGCTTAACATCATATAAAATTTCTTCTTTTGCTAAAAAAGTCATTTGTGGGAGGATACCGTTAACAAGATAATTCACAAAATCAGCATACCAAGGTAGTGCAAAAACTTGAAACAGTTGTTCATCAAGTGATCAGCCACTACGTTCTCTACCCCTTTCTTATCTTTAATTTCTAAGTCGAACTCTTGTAACAAGAGAATCCATCGAATTAAACGTGGCTTAGCATCTTTATTAGCAAGAAGATATTTTAGTGCAGATTGATCAGTGTAGAAAATTTTCTTGGACAAGCAAAAATATGAATGAAACTTGTCAAAAACAAATACTATTGCTAGGAGTTCCTTCTCAGTTGTGTCATAACGTGTACCTCATTTAAAGTGCGACTAGCATAGTAAATGGTGTGAAATACCTTGTTCCTCCTCTCTCCTAGTACTGCCCCCCACTGCAGTGTCACTAGCATCACACATAAGTTCAAATGGAAGATCCCAGTCGGGTGCTACCAAAACAGGTGTTGTTACCAACCTCTCCTTCAACGTCTCGAACACCTACGAACAATCAGAAGTAAAATAAAATGGTGCATCCTTAGTCAATAAATGAGAGAGGTTTTGAAATCTTGGAAAAATCATTAATAAATCTTCAATAGAAACCAACATGTCCTAGAAACTTACAAACTCCCTTCACTGATACAAGTGGAGGTAGTTCTTGTATCACTTGTATCTTTGCTCGGTCCACTTTAATACCCTTTTGGGATATTTTGTACCCCAAGACTATACTTTCTTATACCATGAAGCGACACTTCTCCCTGTTCAATACCAAGTTCTTTTCTTCACACCTTGTCAACACCAAATAATGATTATGCGGGCAAGAATCAAATGAATTTCCAAATACAGAAAAGTCATCCATGAAAACTTCTAGAAACTTTTCTACCATATCATGGAATATAGACATCATGCATCGTTGAAACGTAGCAGGTGCATTACACAATCCAAATGGCATTCTTCTAAATGAAAATGTACCATAAGGGCAAGTGAAGGTGGCCTTCTATTGATCCTCAGGTGCAATAGCTATCTGATTATATCCGGAATAGCCATGTAGAAAACAATAAAAATTGTATTCTGCTAAACTTTCTATCATTTGATCAATAAATGGGAGGAAATTGTCTTTGCGTGTAGCCTCGTTAACTTCCTATAACCAATACATACTCACCATCCCGTGATTGTTTTAGTGGGAATTAACTCGTTTTCATTAGTGATAACAGTTATACCTCATTTCTTTGGCACACATTGCACTGGACTAACCCATGCAATATCAGATATATGATAGATAATACCTGCGTCTAGTAGTTTTATCACTTCCGCCTTGACTACTTCTTGCATCTTTGGATTCAAACGGCGTTGTGGTTACACCAAGGGCTTGTAAGTATCTTCCATCAAGATTTTATGCATGCACGTCGATGGGCTTATCCCTTTTATGTCTGCCACTTTCCATCCAAATTCTTGCTTATGCTCCCTCAAAATCCTAAGGAGTTTTTCCTCGTCAGTACCTGTCAGAGGTGAAGAAACATTTACTTGAGGGAACTATTATTATCCAAATTAACATACTTGAGGTGAGTAGGTAGGGTCTTGAGTTCGAGAGTTGGTAGTTCTTCAATGGAAGGTTTTTGTGGCTTGATATCCCTTAGCCCCAACTCTCCTAAATTGCTCTTTGCACACCTGTTGTGAGGGAGATTAGCATTTAAATGAGCGACAGTCTCTTTCAACTCAACATTCTCGTCCAGCTCTTTCATGTCATCTACCAAGCATGATTCCAATTCATCCTCGCGTATTCCCTTAAACACATTAGTAGACAATACATCAATTATATCAACATTAAAACACATGTGCCCGTCATGTGGGTACTTTATAGCTTTTAAAACATTGAAAGTGACTTGATCAACTTCGCTTGTTGGACGTCTATCAGTGCCTTTCTAGTAGACATGAATGGTGGTCCTAGAATCAGTGGTGTATCTGAATCTTCCTCCATGTCCAACACAAGGAAATCCACAAGGAAGATGAATTTATCAACCTTGACTAGCACATCCTCGATGATTCCTCATGGGTATGTAATGATCTGTCCTCCAACTGCAATGAAATCGAGGTCGATTTTGGCTCTCCAAGTCCCAACTTCCTGAAAATCGACAAAGACATAAGATTAATACTTGCACCCAAATCGCATAAATATTTTGTAAATGAAATAGACCCAATAGTGCAAGGTATCAAAAAACTACATGGATCTTTTAACTTATGAGGCAGTTTGTTTTGGACAACTATAGAACACTCATCAGTTAACTTTATCGTCTCATGCTCACCCAATTTCCTCTTATTCGAGAATATCCTTCAAAAACTTAGTATAGCTAGGTATTTGAAGTAAGGCATCAGCAAATGGAATGTTTATTTGTAAGTTATTAAACATCTCTAACAACTTAGCAAAACTAGCATCTACCTTAGCCCCTTTTAATGTAGCAGGAAATGTGAGAAGGATTTGTACCTGCTTGGGTGGTGTGATAAGTGTAGTGGTAGTAGTAGACTTACCCTTGTCACGTGTCTGACTATCATCCTTGCCATCCAACTCACATTCGTGCTCTTCACTCTTACTGTCAGTCTGTGGAACAATCTATTTTCCACTCCAATGATATGGCCTTGGCTTGCTCCTTGGGGTTCTTTTCGGTGTCACTAGGTAATGCGCCATGAGCTCGTCCAGCCAATATGGTTGCTAACTGCCCCACTTGAGTTTTCAAGTTCTTTATCGAAGCGTCTTGATTTTGCATTCTCATCTCCGTCGAAGTAATGAACTTGATTAATAAATCCTCCACGCCCGGCTTTGATGGATAACCTGGTGGTGGTTGTGGATTCAACACATTCTTTTGGTTGGACCAAGAGAAGTTTGGATGATTCCTCCATGGTTGGTTGTAGGCATTGGAGTAGGGGTTGTTCTGTGGTGGCCTGTACACAGCTTCTTGCTCAGTGCCTCCAATGAGCTGATATTGTTGTAACATCGTCAACTTGATGAAGCCCAATCGGTCTATTTGGGGCGTTCCACTCATACTGCCACTGGTAACTGTTAGAAGCCATCTCCTCCAAAACTGTATAGGCCTCCTCAGGTGTCTTTCTCATAATGGTACCTCCTGCTGCTACATCAACCATTGATCTATTAACATAAAATAAACAATTGTAAAATGTTTGTACCTGAAGCCAAATATGAAGGCCATGATGTGGGCATCTCCTGAGTAAGTCCTTGAAGCACTCCCAAGCTTTATACAGTGTCTCATAATCATTTTGCACAAACATGGTGATATCATTGCACATCTTAGCTGTCTTGGATGGGGGAAGGTATTTTGATAAAAAAGCTTGAGTCATCGCATCCCAAGTAGTAATATATCCTGCAGTCAGTCAATTCAACCAACTCTTAGCTTTATCATGTAAAGAGAAAGGGAATAGTCGTAACCTGATGGCTTCGTTAGTAACGCCATTGTGCTTGAAGTATCGCAGATCTCCAAGAAGTTGGAGATATGAGCATTAGGATCATCAGTAGACGATCCTCCAAATTGCACTGAGTGTTGAATCATTTGAATTATAGCAGGCTTGATCTTGAAGTTATTAGCCTGAATCCTCAGTCTAGCTATGCTCGACAAGTTGCCTTGGAAAGAGGGTTGTGCATAGTCCATCAATGATCGTGTAATTGGCACCTCGTCATTCCTTTTTTCGTTTCTTCCACCTCTCTCTTGATTGTTTTTTTCCATTGCTCGAGCTTCTCGCAATCTCCTATGACAAGTTCTTTCAATGTCGGGGTCAAAAGGCTCGAGTGTTGATCGTTCAATCCTTAGCATGCATTAAGGGGTAATAACTTGCAAAAACCAAGAAACAATGAGAAAAAAGTGTAGTAGTAGTATAATGAAATCAAAACAAAAACAAAACAGCAAAAAGAAAATGGTTAAATAACAGTAACTAATCTAGTATAATATTACTTCAACTAGTCTCCGACAACGGCGCCAAAAACTTGATCGCGATTTATTTAAACAGTAAGTTCTTAGTGTAGCGTGATTATACCGCAAGTGCACAGTTGTCAAGTTTTAGTAAAGTAGATGAAAAGTACGAGTGTCGAACCCACGAAAACTAGAAAGTAAGTACCAATTTCAATTAAATTAACTATATTTATCCTACGATTATTGAGTGATTATTATATTAAATTGACTATAACACAATAATTAACCTAAGCAGCGATAGAAAGAGAACAAATATGATAGACACAGTTATCAAGACGTCGGTTCACCCATATAATCCCCCCAAATTTTCCTATTAATTAAGATTTAATATCCTATGTTATAAGGCGACGAATTTTCCTATTGCATTTGTTATACTATGGTCAAGCTATAACAAGTCTAATACTAATGTCACAATAAACCACTCTCGTGTTCTTATTGAACGATTAATATCGCAAACGACTTATGAAAATTACTAGCTTTCGATTTTGGTAAATCTATTGCTATCACACATGTGCTAGATTTTACTTGGTCTATCTCAACCTAAAACCCAAAGCCTAATTCACTATGTCTGTTAGGATCGGTCCGGAGTGTTTAGAGGGGGGGGGGGGGGGGTGAATGAACACTCCTATTAAAAATTAATCCCTTGTGATTTCTTTCGGATTAGTGAAAGAAATCTGTTTCTTAATCAACTCTTTTGCAGAACAGACCACTGAATATTTTAGTGCGGAACGGTCTGTTCTTAAATTAGTAAGAACGGCTCGATGACTTGAATAATAGAACGAGTGCAGAATGATAAAACACAGAGTATGTTTCTGGAAGTTCGAAGGTGGTGTAATCCTTCTACGTCTCCCCTTCTTCCAATTAAGGAAGGATTTCACTAGAAGACTTTGATTTATACAATCCTGTTGTACAAACCCGATTCAGCTGGATTTACCTCACTACCAGACTGAAACTCCTAGTCTCTCGATCTGTTCAGACACACTTTGTCTGACAGTTACAGTTGTTTCTCACTTCTATATTTCAATACAGAATACACAAGATAGACTTTAGTCTATGCACACAATGATCCTAAATAATCAAATATTACAATATACTTGTGCTTATGAAGATTTTCAGCTCGAGAATGTCTGAGCTTGTAAGCTTGTGCTGTTTTGCTTTCTTGTGCGTTTTTCGATTGATCAGACTCTTTCTTGAGCTCTTCTGTTGCATCCTTTTATAGTTGCATGTACCAACGACATTATTTCCCTTAATGTGCAACTCTTGACTCTGCTTAAACTCTGAGTAAGCTACAGTCTTCTTCTTTAAGGTACTTGCCATTCTGGTTCATGCTTTCGACGACTGTCAGGTAAGCTCTACTTTGTCTTCTTACCTTTATGGTAATCTTCAGTCTATGGTCTTTTTCAGCATTAATTGCGACATTAAATGCTTCAATAAATAGCCGTTAATGATTCGGACTGAAGAACCAATCTTTATTCATCCTTGAATGCTCTGATCTGATAAAGATTGAGATCGATCTGAAGCTTCGATCTAGTCAGTCTGATTTCTATCGATCCGGTATGATATGCGATATGCCTTATCAGCTTGATCTGTTTTGAGCGATCGATCTGGTCAGTCTGATTTCTCTCGATCCGGTCTGATATGTTTTGTCATCTTTAAAACCTTATCGATAAAGTCCGGAACTAACAAATTCCCCCTTTTTGATGATGACAAAACCTAGCTTCTAAATCTTTTTATCCAGTCTTTTAAGAGCTCTGAAGCGTATGCTTTCGGATCGATTACTTCTTCTTGTTCAAAATAAATGAACATTATTAAGTTGGATTTCGGATCGATTAAGCCTTTTATTTTAGTTCAAAATAAATGAACAAGGACTTAACAAAGAAAGATTTTTATTGATCACCAAAAATCTTACATACAGACAGTCTGATTATTTAAGCAACGAAACTTCTATTTTCTTGAAGACTGAGACTGATGCGGCTTGAAGTCTTTTCTCTTTTCCCCCTTTTTGTCAGCAGTAATTTCTTGAAGAAAATCGACAACTTGTGCTAGCTGAGCGCTGATAGTGTCAAGACGAGTGTCTTGAGCACGAAGGGAATTGGCGACGGATGCTCTGACTTCAGTGGCCAGCTCGATCTGCTCTTTTCTCAGGCTGTTTTTATAAAAAGCTTGCTGAGAGAACAGATCATTCTATCCTCGTTGAAGGCTGCTAATACTGGCTGTCATCTTCTCTTTAAATGAATCAAAGTCCAAAGATGTAATCCTCTGACTTTGATGAACCTCTATAACACGTTGAGAAAGAGACAGACAGTTGTTGGATAGGTGCTGAAGGGTCCTTGCCAGGGATGGAGGTGCGTCAGATAAACGGCTTGGAGAGTGATCAGATGACAACAGGGTGTGATCATCTTCTTCAGCACTGGGTATAATTGAAGATAAGGCAGCATGGCGTGTTTCGGACTGGATCAGGGTGACCAAGGCCAAAGAAAAATCTTATAAGAACGCCAAATCTTCATCAGATTGGACTGGAGGAGTGATGGGTCTGGAAGGCTCCTCAATCTGTAGAGCTGTAACAACGGTGGACACCACCAGATCCGGATCGACGAACTCTGGTGCGCCAACTGTTGTAAGTGCTGCGGTTGGACTGAGTTGAACATGGGAGACTGATGATCCCAGAGGAATAGACGTGGTTGGGGAGTCCAACAAGACATTCAACGGTTCATCTTCTGTAGCAGACGGAGCATTAGTCATTGGCTGCTCCGTTGTCTGATCCGCTATTTGATCTGTTGTCTGGTCTGCTGTTCGATCTGCTGTCTGGTCTGCTGTTCCAGAGGGAACAATCTCTATGGAAGGTTCTGCCAAAGTCTTGCTCGCAGATGGATGATCCGGGCTGCATTCTGGAGTGGATATGCTGAGCTTCTGTCGTTGAAAGCGACAGCTAAGTGAAGAGCATGAATATCCATTTCCAGTTGAGCAATAACAGCACCATCATCTTTGGCAGTTGGAGTGCTCGGATCGAAGTTTGCTTTCTTAGCGGCCAAGAGCAAAGATGCCAGTCTGAATCTCTGGTTGGCCTGAAAAAAATCTTTGCGAAGCACCGCGACTCTCACATCATCCGTCTCTGTCCCCTTAAGGACTTCTTCTTCCATTTTCTGCAGTCTTCGCAGCTTGCCGAAGAACATATCAATGTGATTGATCGTTCTGTACTCGGCGTATTCATCAAAGACCACAATGAGTGCCTGGACCTTTTCTTCAACATCCTCCATAGCGATGTCAATGGCTGTTTGCGTGGCAGATTTGGGTTTGGAGGAGAGGGGTTCAGTGAGAATGGCTTTGCCCTTGCCGGTGGAAGATGGATATTTGATCCCGGATTGGGTGTAGTCTCCCAATTCAGTGATAACAATCCCTTTGACCACGGGAATGGCAGAGGGGACTCGGATGGTCACTTTGGGTGCAGTGGTTGAAGCTGTCGAAGGTTGGGTTGTAGGTTGGGGTGCAGGGGTGGCTTTTGTGGGAGGCAAAGTGGGTAGGGTTTTGAGAGGTAAGGTTTTGTGGGGCTTGGTGATCTGGGTTCTTGGCTTTTTGGGAAGGGGCTTGGCTGGTGATGAAGGAGCAGACTGAGTTTCCTCGGAGTCAGTCTGAATGGTTAAATTGCGCTTGACCCGAGGTCTTCGAGCGGCAGCTTGTTCTTCTCCTTTCTCAATCTTGACGGCCACCAGATCGGTAGGAGTGGGTGGAGCACTCTTGGACTTCAGGAGAGCCAGTCCCTTAGAGTTGAGAATTTTGAACGGACTTAGAGTGGATGGCTTCCCCAGCTCGATGTCCATCGTATCCAGTAGCTTGCTTAAAGGCACAGCAAAACAGACAGCCTGTTTGGAGGCGATGACTGTCTCAAGTAGAACTCCAAATAATATTGCAGACCAGTTCATCTTCTGGCCTGAGTGAATAGCAGCCATGGCCCGGAACTTCTCAGCAGTAACAGCATCATAGCTTCCGGCTTTGCCCAATAATGGCTTGCCAACAATCTCGCATAACACCTGGAAATGAAAGAACATTTCCTTCTTCTTGAATAAAGGCTGCAGGCGGTGGCCAAATATGGATACCCTCCCCTGAAGAGCCGAGAGAGAAGCTTGAGGAATCTGGCCAAACTCAGTCAGTCCGGAGTTGGGAAGACCAAAGGTCTTGGCCAGCGTCAACGGACAGATTTCAAAAGATTTGCCCTTTACGGAGGTGGAGATGAATGTCTTCTGTGATACAGCATTGGCGAATAGTTCGCGAATCTCCGACTCGTAAACCATCGTGCCACACTCCAGAAAATTCCTTAAGCCAGATGATTCCAAAATTTTGAAAATAGAGACCATCTCTGGATCTTCAGCCCTGTAGATATCATCGAACTCAACGGAGAGAGAGTTGTGAGTGATAGTGGCCATTGGAGTGTAATGGAGAAATACGAAGAGTTTGAAAAAATAATATGAGAGAGTTAGAGAGCAGACAGCGGTAAATTATAAAAAGTGAATGAAAATGAAATGTTCAGCCCGCTAAATAAGAGAGAGAGAAGACACGTGTCTTTTTCTCGATGACTGATCATTAAATAATTCAAAATAAACGGTCAGGATAAAAGAGAGATAAGGCGGTTAAAATTTGCGATCAGTCCGGGCTGTTTTAAACAATTATTTTATTTAAAGATTTGTTGACCAGACAGATCATGGGATAACATCAGATTTGACATAGATCGGTCTGAAAGTTCAGACCGGTCTGTGTCGTTCTCATAATTATATTATCGATCTGTGCCAGCATACAATCTTTAAAAGATAACTAAAAGAAAGATACTTCTAAAAACATCAAGATAAATCTATTAAACCAAGAATTTGACGAAAGTAATTAAACTTAGCCTCAGGAAGTGGTTTGGTGAAGATATCTGCTGCTTGCTGTTCTGTTGAAATATGCTCGATCCGAATTTCCTTTTTGCCAACATGATCTCGAATAAAATGATGTCTGATATCAATATGCTTTGTTCGAGAGTGCAAAACTGGATTATACGTTATAGCAATTGCACTTGTGTTGTCACAAAATATCGGAGATTCAACAGCTTGAATGCCATAGTCTTTGAGCTGGTGTTGAATCCAGAGCATTTGAGCACAACAGCTTCCAGCGGCAAGATATTCTGCTTCAGCTGTAGATGTGGCAATAGATGTTTGCTTCTTGCTAAACCAAGAGATCAATCTTTCACCTAAGAATTGACATGTTCCACTGGTGCTTTTGCGATCAATCTTACAGCCAGCATAATCAGCGTCTGAATATCCTATTAAGCTGAAATTTGAATCTTTGGAATACCAAAGACCAACATTCTGAGATCCTTTCAAGTATTTCAGAATACGCTTAGCAGCAATGAAGTGTGATTGCTTTGGTTCTGACTGAAATCTAGCACACATACAGACTGAGAACATAATATCAGGCCGGCTCGCTGTAAGATACAAGAGCGATCCGATCAGTCCGCGATACATGGATACTTCAACTGCTGTTCCCCCTTCGTCTTTATCTAACTTGATTGTAGGACTCATTGGAGTTGATGCAGTTGAACATGTTTCCATTCCGAATCTCTTGAGTAGCTCTTTGGTATACTTGGTTTGATTTATGAAAATGCCATTGCTGAGCTGTTTGACTTGGAGACCCAGAAAGAATGAAAGTTCTCCCATCATACTCATCTCAAACTGTCCCTGCATTAACTTAGAGAATTTCTCGCATAATTTGGGGTTAGTTGACCCAAAAATGATATCGTTAACATAAATTTGAACTAACAAAGTATGTTCCCCCTTAATAAATTAAAAAAGAGTTTTATCTACTGAGCCGATCTGAAAATCATGGTTCAGCAGAAATTGAGACAGAGTATCATACCAGACTCTTGGTGCTTGTTTCAGACCATATACTGCTTTATTCAGTAGATATACATGATGAGTGGTTCTGAAATCCAGGAGGTTGCTCAATGTAGACTTCCTCCTGAAGCTTACCATTAAGAAAGGCACTCTTAATGTCCATTTGATATACCTTGAAGTCTTTAAAAGCAGCATAAGCAAGAAATATTCGGATTGCTTCAAGTCTGGCGACTGGTGCAAACGATTCATCGAAGTCAATTCCTTCTTCTTGTCGGAATCCTTGTGCTACCAGTCTGGCTTTGTTTCTAACCACAACTCCATCTGCGTCTAGCTTGTTTCTGAACACCCATCTGGTTCCAATAACAGGCAGATTGCTTGGCCTGGGAGTTAGACTCCAAACTTGATTTTGTTCAAATTGATTAAGCTATTCTTGCATTGCTTTAATCCAGTTGAAATCAGTCAAAGCTTCATCAATCTTTTTAGGTTCCAGATTTGATATGAAAGCAGCATGAGTGAATTCATCCATCATCTGTCCTCTAGTTCTAATCGGTGCAGAAGGACTTCCAATCACGAGATCAGGTGGATGCCTCTTTGTCCATCGATAACTCGATTCTGGATTGTCTGGTCCAGACGGATGAGTAGTAGTGGCATTATCAGCATCTGATTTAACATTAGAGCGAGGAACATCCGGATCGGCTCGATCTGAAGGAGCTTCATTGCCGTGATCCTGTCTGTCTGGTACTTCAGGTTCCGGTGGATTGTCTCTTGACCTGTTATCTACAATCTCATCATCACTGTTAGCTTCGAGATGGATATTTTCCATCTGATTTTGAATTGATTCCTTGCTACCCTCAATACATAAAGATTCATCAAAAACTACATGAACAGATTCTTCTACAGTTAAAGTGCGATTATTGAAGACGCGAAAAGCTTTGCTATTAGATGAATATCCTAAGAATATCCCATTATCTGATTTAGCTTCAAATGCTGTAATATGATTCTTACCATTATTGTGAACGAAGCATTTGCAACCAAATACATGAAGGTGAGAGATAGACGGTCTGTTACCAGTCCATATTTCATATGGAGTAAGATTCAACTTCTTGTTAATCATAGACCGATTTTGAGTGTAGCAAGCAGTATTTACAGCTTCTGCCCAGAACTTTTGCGAAATTCCAGAATCAGCAAGCATTGTTCTTGCTGCCTCTTTAAGCGTTCTGTTTCTTCGTTCTGCAACTCCATTTTGTTGGGGAGTTCGGGCGGCTGAAAATTCGTGCTTAATTCCATGATCTTCTAGAAAGGATTCAAGATTCTGATTTCAAACTCAGTGCCTTTGTCACTTCAAATCCTGTCTATGCTTGATGATTTCTCATTCTGAGTGCGTTTCAGCAGCTTGATCAATTTCGGACCGGTCTGATCTTTACTGCTCAAAAATATAGTCCAAGTAAAACGTGAGTAATCATCAATAACAACAAGAGTATACCGCATTCCCCCTAAGCTTGTTATTGGTATAGGACCAAACAAGTCCATATGCAGTAGTTCTAAGCAGCATGAGGACGATTTGGCATTCTTGTTTTTGAAGGATGATCTGATCTGTTTGCCCATTTGGCACGCTTCACAGATCTTATCCTTAGCAAAGTCGATCTTGGGCAGACCGACAACTAAATCATGTTTACACAGGCTAGATATAGTCTTAAAATTGAGATGATTCAAGCGTTTATGCCATAGCCAGTGTTTATTATCATTATTAGCGATGAAGCAAGTAGGATTATCAGGTTGAGCAAAGTTCCAGTTAATCTTATATGTATTTCCATTTCTGATTCCTACAAGCATGGTGTGAGACCCCGTTATTAATCAAGATATTTAGGTGCGATAAGAGAACTAATCATTCATGTGCATATATCAGAGTAATAGTGTCGTGTTGATTAACCTGAGCTCAAGAGATTACAGTACCAAAAGTTTAAAAGGAATTACACATATTCCTAACAAAAGGTACTACACTATAGTCTTACTCTACTTCGTGTAGAAGCTATACAAAAATTTCTCTAACATGCTAATCCTGTAGCACTCCTTATAGCTCAGCATTTCAACCCCGACCCTGGCTCATCATCAAAAGCACCTACAAAGACAACCCCCAACACATGAGCATACCGATTCATATTCAACTTAATATGAAAGTAAAGCATAAATGCACAATCATAAATACAAAGCACTTCCTGTATTTCCAGCATTTATAACGCCCATTGGTTGTCCCTGTACCATAACTCATAATAAAACACATTATATGAAATTATGGATCCTTTAATAATGTCATGACATATCACCACTTTCTTTACATATCTTTTGAGTCATATATCAACAGTTATGTTAATGCTTCATGCTTCCACAACTCATAATGAGCGGTACAATCCTCCCCGCTTCATTACTACAGAACCTCATAATGAGCGGTACAATCCTCCCCGCTTCATTACTACAGAATCTCATAATGAGCGGTACAATCCTCCCCGCTTCATTACTACAGAACCTCATAATGAGCGGTACAATCCTCCCCGCATCATTACTACAGAACAAGCATAAGCATTAAACATACACTGTGATCTCTCTTGACTCGTGGAATACACCTCTTTATTCCACATCACAATATGCAACAACAATGCATAATATGCAACAACAATGCATAATAACATGTATCATACTCTTAATGCATCACATTGCATTCATCATGTGTCAAAAAGACAAACATAAAGTACATGTTACCGTTGGGATGCCTGTACGTCGCTTACGTACCTTTCCAAAATGTAGTGTGTTGTGGGACTCTATCCCCTGCGCTGTGTAGCTGTCTGTGAAGGCTCTACACCAGTGTACAACACAATATTAGATGTCTCATTACAATCCAATATCAAAATTAAACAATTTCCACATTTTAAAAAAAAAAAAGGCACTACCGATCGATCGGCCCTCATCACCGATCGATCGGTGAACTGTTCGAATTATGAAAAAATGCTACGGCTTTTGCCGATCGATCGGTGTTCTTCACCGATCGATCGGTCGCTCTGTTTCAACCCAAGTTTTCCAGAATTCCTTAACACCGATATTCATACCCTTCAATCTAACATGTAAGACACACAACATGTCAAAACCAACATGCTAGCAGTTGCACTACACTACCCTGAGTGTATTCAAATCAATTTTACACCCCAAGCATAAATCCAAATGCATAAACGTCGTCCATTTATACAAGTACTCGATCAACTTTTCCGGAAACAGGGCAACATATTTCATTTCCAGATTTCTTGAGTACTTCATTTCATGCTATAAAAACTACAACATATCTCATAAAACATGCTCAAACAAAAACGTCCTGGGCTTTACCAAAATACCATGCATGTACTTAAATCGAAGGTTCACCCAAAAACCTATCTAACATGCATAATATCACCTCCTCAAAAACACTCCCAATCCACATTTTCCAGAAAAACAGGGCATACACCTACCCAGATTTCCGAACACTATACTTCACATGCTTTAATACTTCACATAAAACATGCAACATGCTCAAGGAAAAATACTGAGAGCTACATAATAACACCATGTAAGCATTTAAATCAAAGGTTTCAAGAAACCTAAGCTAACATGCCATTTACACACTACTCAAAAGTGGAACTTAAACAAGTTTAAAGGAAAAACAGGGCATGGTTTCTCACCCTACTTTGCTCCGATTTTTGGGAGGCTTCCAAGGAATGAAAATGGCAAGGCTCCACAAGATTATGCTTGGCAGATGCTGGTGTTTGTTTGGGAGAGAAGGCTCAAGATTTGGGAAGGAAGAAGGAGGCTGAATGATTGAGCCAAGTGGGGTGGGCAATCAGCCTATGTACAGTTTGATTGGCATGGGTTGGGGGGGGGGGGGGGTGGTTGGGTGTTGGGTGGTATGATGTGTTATGTTTTGGTCCCGGTATTTAGCACGATATATTAAAATATCCTCACATGATATTTATAGTATTTTCTCAATAAAATACTTCAATTCCCATTTAAACATGCTTTACCAAAACAAATAACACACACCCTAAATAAACATGCCACTACCCCAAAATCCCAACATATATGACATGCACCCTGAAATGTATCCCCTCAATAATATTAATTCAATCCCATGAATTAACACCCAAATCATCATAATTTAAAATTAATGATTAAAATCACATAATCATTTCGGGGATATCACAATACTCCCCTACTTATAAGATTTCGTCCCCGAAATCAAACATGCTTACCAACATGAAGTAAAACCATACATAAACGCATACCAGAAAACAGCTCTGGGTAGTGCTGCACCATGTGTCGCTCTGTCTCCCACGTGGCCTCCTCGACACCCCTACGATCCCACTGTACTTTGACCATAGGAATAACTTTGTTCCGAAGCCTGCGGTCTGCTCTATCCAAGATCCTGATAGGCCGCTCCACATAGGAAACATCGGACTCAAACTACACCTCTGAAGGCTGCAACACATGCAAAGGATCTGGCTCGTACTTCCTTAGCATAGACACATGGAACACATCGTGAATACCAGACAGAGAGGGCGGTAAAGCTAAACGGTACAGGGCGGTAAAGCTAAACGGTACGCCAGAGTACCCACACGCTGTAAGATCTCATACGGCCCCACATACCTCGGGGACAACTTCCCCCGCATACCAAACCGTACTACTCCTCTGAAAGGCGAGATCTTCAGAAAGACTTTGTCGCCCAACTGAAACTCCAACGGCCTACGCCGCTGATTGGCATACGCTGCCTGTCTGTCCTGAGCTGCCTTCATCTTTCTCCTGATAACCTTTACCTTTTCTTCCATATCCTGGACCAACTCTGGTCCTCCGACCGATTTACGGTCCACATCATCCCAACACAAAGGCGACCTGCAACGCCTGCCATATAGGGCTTCAAATGGAGCCGTCTGTATGCTAGCCTGGTAACTGTTATTATAAGAAAATTCCACCAAGGCTACTGAGTCCTGCCAAGAAGTGTCTAACTCCAGCACACAAGCCCTCAACATATCTTCGAGCGTCTGAATCGTACGCTCGGTCTGTCCATCCGTCTGGGGATGATATGCCGTGCCAACCTTAACTCTGTACCAAGAGCTGACTGAAGACCCTCCCAAAAGTGAGATGTAAACCGCGGATCTCGATCAGACACAATCGAAACAGGGATCCCATGCAGTCTCACCACATCTCTGACATATAACTGTGCCATCCTCAAGTACGTGAAGGTCATACAGTAGGGAATGAAGTGAGCACTCTTAGTCAATCTGTCGACGACTACCCATATAGCATAAAACCGGAAACAGTCCTCGGTAAGTGGGTCACAAAATCCATAGACACGTGCTGCCACTTCCACTCGGGTATCTCCAAACTCCTTAGCTCACCTCCAGGCCTCTACCTCTCAGCCTTCACCTGCTGACAGATCAAACATCTTTTGACGAATGAGGTGACATCTTGTTTCATACGCCTCCACCAGAACTGGCTGCGTAGATCCTTATACATCTTCTTCCCGCCCGGGTGGACACTCATTCTGCTGCAATGAGCTCGCTGTAATATACCCTGGCGCAACTCGGGTGTATCTGGAACCACCCATCTGTCGCCAAGTCTCAGAGAACCATCCTCAGCCACTCTGAATCTCGATGGCTGACCTGAATGAACCACTAACATCCATCTATGAACCTCTGCGTCGGTCCCCTGAGCCTTCCTGATGTGATCATAAATAACAGGCTCAGCTAGCAAGGTCAAAACCTGTACCGGTGAAGCAGACACATCATAATCAAACCCCAACTGACAGTAGGAGCCCAACATAGCTGATAGACACATGGCATCCTCTGCTGTGCTCCTCACCTTTCGACTCAAAGCGTCAGCTGTCAAATTTGCTTTCCCGGGATGGTATAGGATTTCACAATCATAATCCTTCAGCAGATCCATCCATCTCCTCTGCCTCATGTTCAGCTCAGCCTGTGTAAACAAGAACTTCAGGCTCTTGTGATCAGTGAAGATGGTGAATGAGGTACCGTATAAGTAGTGTCGCCATATCTTCAAGGCGAACACTATAGCTGCTAGCTCCAGATCATGGACTGGATACCTCGACTCATGTGGCTTCAACTGTCTCGAAGCATAAGCCACTACATGTCTGTCCTGCATTTGTACGCATCCTAGGCCCTGTAGCGATGCGTCAGTATAAAGAACAAATCCTTTGTTCTCCCTGGGAATCACTAGAACTGGTGCGGTAGTCAGTCTGTGCTTTAATTCCCGGAAACTCTGCTCACAAGCCTCTGACCAACAAAATGGGACTCCCTTCTGAGTCAGCTGTGTAAGTGGCTTGGCGATCTTTGAGAAACCCTCGACGAAACGTCGATAATAGCCGGCCAGACCAAGGAAACTCCGAATCTCACTGACTGAAGTAGGGGCAGGCCAATCCATAACTTCCTCTATCTTCCTCGGGTCTACTGATAACCCCTATCGTGAAATGATATGGCCCAAGAATGCTACACTGCTCAGCCAAAACTCACACTTACTGAGTTTGGCGTACAACTGATGATCTCTGAGGATCTGGAGCACTATCCTCAGATGATCGGCATGATCCTCCTCACTCCTTGAATAGACAAGGATGTCGTCAATGAATACGATCACAAACTGATCGAGGTACTCCTGAAATACTCTGTTCATCAGGCTCATAAAGACTGCAGGTGCATTTGTCACACCGAAAGGCATCACCAAGAACTCATAGTGTCCATACCGAGTCCTAAAAGCCGTCTTTTGGACATCACCAGCTCTAACCCGTACCTGGTGATAGCCTGACCTCAAGTCTATCTTGGAGTACACCTCTGTACCCTGAAGCTGGTCGAACAGATCATCAATCCTCGGAAGTGGATACCTGTTCTTCACTGTGGCCTTGTTCAGTTGCCTGTAGTCAATGAACAGACGCATTGAACCATCCTTCTTTTTCACGAACAAGACTGGTGCACCCCAAGGGGATACACTAGGACGAATGTATCCCTTGTCAAGGAGCTCCTGTAACTGTACCTTCAGTTCCCTCAGCTCTGCCGGTGCCATCCTGTAAGGAGCACGGGATATAGCAGAAGTCCCTGGCAGCAGCTCAATGGCAAACTCAACATCCCTGACAGGCGGAAACCCCGGAATCTCATCTGGGAACAAATCAATGAACTCCGCCACGACCGGAATGTCCTCGGCTCTCACTTCCTTCTCTTCTGATACATCCACGGCATAAATAAGGTACCCAGTGTGGCCGCATTCCAATAACCGCGACATCTTAACCGCTGAGATCACTGGAATCTTTGGACGAGAGCCGTCCCCATAAAAAGTCCACTGGAACCCCTGATCAGATAGAAAATGAACAATCCTCTGTTGGCAATCTACCACAGCTCGGTATCTACTCAACACATCAATGCCGATAATGCAGTCAAAATCTGCCATCTCTAACTGAATCAGATCGGCCCTTAGATCATTGCCCTCAAAATAAATGAGGCAATCAGATAATAGTCGGTCAGCAATCACATGCTTCCCCGTGGGTGTCGAGACCATGAGAGGCGTGGGTAACAGAGAAGAGCACAAGCGGTGTCTCTCCACCAAAGCAGCAGACACAAAAGAATGGGAAGCACCTGTATCTATCAATATAAGTGCAGGGTACGTAAATAAATGGCACGTACCAGCAATGACCTCCTCTGGGGCTGCCTCAGTCTGCTCCCTAGTAAGTGCATACACCTGACCCTGCGGCGGTCCTGCCGTCTGACCTCCCTCCGGTCGGGGTGCGAACTGCTGTCTCTGTGGTGCCCTCCCAGCATCAAACCTTGGCCTATTCGGCCCAGAGTCTGCCTGTCTCTGTGGTGCTCTCCGATCGGGGCAACTTCGAGCCAAGTGGCCCACCTTGCCACAAACATAGCAACCCTGGCAGTCACGTGACGAGTGCCATCCTCCACAGTTGTTACATCGATTTCTCCCTGCCTTGCTCCCCTGTGTGGGTCCCCGATTGATTTGTTTCTGACCCTGAGACTTCTTCCCACTAAATCTGGAATATGATGAGGCCCCACGAGGCTTGAACTGGTCTCCTCGTGGCCTCAGGCTATCAACAGCTGGTCCCTGAGGTGGTACAAAAGGGGGTACAACGTCCTTGTACGCGCCCACTGCAATCTCTGCCAACTTCGCCCGTGTCAGAGCGTCATCAAATGAGCTGGGGTTGTTGGAGACAACCCGATCAAATAGCTCTAGCCTCAGTCCCTTCAGAAAGTTCCTCATCTTGGCATGACTGCTGACAGCAATATGAGGTACATACCTCAGCAGTGAGGAATACTGCATAGACGTAATCGGATACTGACAGGCTGCCTTGCTTCAAACTATTGAACTCATCTTCCTTCAATTGTCTGGCAGCCGCAGAAATGTACCGGTTAAGGAACCGGGTCCTGAATACAGTCCAATCAACCGTCATACTCTGAGCTCTCAGCTCCATGACTGTTGTCTTCCACCACATGGAGGACTTTTTTGCTAACTGGAACTCTGCCAATCTCAGCCAGGCAGTCCGTGCACAGGGTGCCGATACGAATATCTGTTCCAGTCTCTCAAGCCATTCCTCGGCTGCTTCCCCAGTCTCTGTCCCTTCAAATAGCGGTGAATGATAGCTCAAGAACTGGGTCAGACTTATCTCCCCTGGTAGCAGTATCTGTGCTACAGGCTCCAAGCCTACAACAGGTGGCGGTAATGGATTCGTCTGAGCAATACTAGCGTTCATACTGCCCATATCCCCTACCTCTTCATTGAGGTTCTCCGGGTTAATAGCCGCCATGCTGCAACACAAGAGTTAACAACAATACCAAAAGCAGTTCATAATATAAGCCGTTAGATAACAAGAGTATCATATTCAAAAGCATGTTAGTATATCACTTATACAACAATATGCATCACATGCATAACATGCCCAACAATGAATACCTAGCCAACTTGTCTCTAAAGGCTACCCTTCACTCTTCCCTGGTTATCTAACCACTGCTCTGATACCACTAATTGTGAGACCCCGTTATTAATCAAGATATTTAGGTGCGATAAGATAACTAATCATTCATGTGCATATATCAGAGTAATAGTGTCGTGTTGATTAACCTGAGCTCAAGAGATTACAGTACCAAAAGTTTAAAAGGAATTACACATATTCCTAACAAAAGGTACTACACTATAGTCTTACTCTACTTCGTGTAGAAGCTATACAAAAATTTCTCTAACATGCTAATCCTGTAGCACTCCTTATAGCTCAGCATTTTAACCCCGACCCTGGTTCTCATCATCAAAAGCACCTACAAAGACAACCCCCAACACATGAGCATACCGATTCATATTCAACTTAATATGAAAGTAAAGCATAAATGCACAATCATAAATACAAAGCACTTCCTGTATTTCCAGCATCTATAACGCCCATTGGTTGTCCCTGTACCATAACTCATAATAAAACACATTATATGAAATTATGGATCCTTTAATAATGTCATGACATATCACCTCTTTCTTTACATATCTTTTGAGTCATATATCAACAGTTATGTTAATGCTTCATGCTTCCACAACTCATAATGAGCGGTACAATCCTCCCCGCTTCATTACTACAGAACCTCATAATGAGCGGTACAATCCTCCCCGCATCATTACTACAGAACAAGCATAAGCATTAAACATACACTGGATCTCTTTTGACTCGTGGAATACACCTCTTTATTCCACATCATAATATGCAACAACAATGCATAAAATGCAACAACAATGCATAATAACATGTATCATACTCTTAATGCATCACATTGCATTCATCATGTGTCAAAAAGAAAAACATAAAGTACATGTTACCGTTGGGATGCCCGTACGTCGCTTACGTACCTTTCCAAAATGTAGTGTGTTGTGAGACTCTATCCCCTGCGCTGTGTAGCTGTCTGTGAAGGCTCTACACCAGTGTACAACACAGTATTAGATGTCTCATTACAATCCAATATCAAAATTAAACAATTTCCACATTTTAAAAAAAAGGCACTACCGATCGATCGGCCCTCATCACCGATCGATCGGTGAACTGTTCGAATTATGAAAAAATGCTACGGCTTTTGCCGATCGATCGGTGTTCTTCACCGATCGATCGGTCAGAGAACACCGATCGATCGGTCAGAGAACACCGATCGATCGGTCGCTCTGTTTCAACCCAAGTTTTCCAGAATTCCTTAACACCGATATTCATACCCTTCAATCTAACATGTAAGACACACAACATGTCAAAACCAACATGCTAGCAGTTGCACTACACTACCCTGAGTGTATTCAAATCAATTTTACACCCCAAGCATAAATCCACATGCATAAACGTCGTCCATTTATACAAGTACTCGATCAACTTTTCCGGAAACAGGGCAACATATTTCATTTCCAGATTTCTTGAGTACTTCATTTCATGCTATAAAAACTACAACATATCTCATAAAACATGCTCAAACAAAAACGTCCTGGGCTTTACCAAAATACCATGCATGTACTTAAATCGAAGGTTCACCCAAAAACCTATCTAACATGCATAATATCACCTCCTCAAAAACACTCCCAATCCACATTTTCCAGAAAAAACAGGCATACACCTACCCAGATTTTCGAACACTATACTTCACATGCTTTAATCCTTCACATAAAACATGCAACATGCTCAAGGAAAAATACTGAGAGCTACATAATAACACCATGTAAGCATTTAAATCAAAGGTTTCAAGAAACCTAAGCTAACATGCCATTTACACACTACTCAAAAGCGGAACTTAAACAAGTTTAAAGGAAAAACAGGGCATGGTTTCTCACCCTACTTTGCTCCGATTTTTGGGAGGCTTCCAAGGAATGAAAATGGCAAGGCTCCACAAGATTATGCTTGGCAGATGCTGGTGTTTGTTTGGGAGAGAAGGCTCGAGATTTGGGAAGGAAGAAGGAGGCTGAATGATTGAGCCAAGTGGGGTGGGCAATCAGCCTATGTACAGTTTGATTGGCATGGGTTGGGGGGGGGGGGGTGGTTGGGTGTTGGGTGGTATGATGTGTTATGTTTTGGTCCCGGTATTTAGCACGATGTATTAAAATATCCTCACATGATATTTATAGTATTTTCTCAATAAAATACTTCAATTCCCATTTAAACATGCTTTACCAAAACAAATAACACACACCCTAAATAAACATGCCACTACTCCAAAATCCCAACATATATCACATGCACCCTGAAATGTATCCCCTCAATAATATTAATTCAATCCCATGAATTAACACCCAAATCATCATAATTTAAAATTAATAATTAAAATCACATAATCATTTCGGGGATATCACACATGGTCATACCGTCTGACGATTTAACAGTGCAAGTGTGTTTGTGAAATTCTACAGCATAACCATTATCACATAGTTGACTTATACTAATCAGATTATAGCATAGATTTTCAACTAACAGCACATCATTGATAATAATATTACCATGGACAATCTTACCCTTGCCCACGGTCTTACCCTTTGAGTTATCTCGGAAGATGATCTTGGGTCCAGTACATTCTGTGACTTCAGACAGCAGCTCGATGTTTCGAGTCATGTGACGAGAACACCCACTTCAGAGAGCTTTCTGAGTCTGAATCAGTCTGAGCCCATTTGCTGTTTCCTTCTTCTGCTACTAGGACCTTTTGGGACTTTCCATGATTTTTGCAGTCTTTGTAGTGCTTCTTTTTCCTATCATCACGATGCTTCTCTTTACGTTCTTCTTTCTTCGGTCTGGTGCAATCTGCAATAAAATGTCCGGTCTTACCACAATTGTAGCAAGCCTGATCATTAACAGCATCGTCCTTTCTTGATTTATAATGATGAAAGGGTTTAAAGTTCCTCTTATTTTTAGACATGAATTTACCAAATTTCTTGATAAATAATGACATAGCATCATTACTTATCTGTTCGATAGATCGATCTGTTGTGGGGGCGGTCTGGTCTGGAATGGCTGTCAGTGCTTTGTTTGGTTGATAGATGAATGGCTCTGCTTCACCTCTGCTGATCAGTTCGAACTCATATGCTTTAAGATATGCGAACAGATCATGAAGTTCAACCTTGTTCAGATCTTTGGATTCCCTCATTGCAATGGTCTTAACATCCCATTCTTTTGGCAGGGCTCTCATAACTTTCAGAGCGATCTCTCTGTTTAAGTATTCCTTGCCCAGACCATTTAGTTCATTGATGATACCAGTGACTCTTTCATCAAACTCATTTAGAGTTTCACCAATCTTCATTTTTATGCTCTCAAATCTTTGAAGAGCAACAGTCAGCTTGTTTTCCTTGGTCTGGTCGTTCCCTTCACAGAGCTGTGCTATCTTCTCCCAAATTTCTTTGGCAGTAGAGCACATTTTGATTTTACTGAACATGTTCTTGTCCAATGTCTTGAACAAGATGTCCTTGGAAACGTTGTCGAGGTTTGCTTTCTTTCTTTCTTCATTCGTCCAGAGGGATCTATCCTTCTCGACCATTTGGGGTTCACCACCAGTAATGGATACTGCTGTATTGACTTTCAGAATCTTCATTGGTCCATCAGTGATGACGAACCATATATCGTCATCCTGTGCTGCCAGATGAGCTTGCATTCTGATTCTCCAATCATCATAGTCTTCTTTTGAGAACATAGGAATTTTGTTGAATGATGCCATCAGCTCAAGTGTCTTTGTGCTGATTAAGACGACCTGCTCTGATACCACTTGTTAGGATCGGTCCGGAGTGTTTAGAGGGGGGTGAATGAACACTCCTATTAAAAATTAATCCCTTGTGATTTCTTTCGGATTAGTGAAAGAAATCTGTTTCTTAATCAACTCTTTTGCAGAACAGACCACTGAATATTTTAGTGCGGAACGGTCTGTTCTTAAATTAGTAAGAACGGCTCGATGGCTTGAATAATAGAACGAGTGCAGAATGATAAAACACAGAGTATGTTTCTGGAAGTTTGAAGGTGGTGTAATCCTTCTATGTCTCCCCTTCTTCCAATTAAGGAAGGATTCCACTAGAAGACTTTGATTTATACAATCCTGTTGTACAAACCCGATTCAGCTGGATTTACCTCACTACCAAACTGAAACTCCTAGTCTCTCGATCTGCTCTGACAGTTACAATTGTTTCTCACTTCTATATTTCAATACAGAATACACAAGATAGACTTTAGTCTATGCACACAATGATCCTAAATAATCAAATATTACAATATACTTGTGCTTATGAAGATTTTCAGCTCGAGAATGTCTGAGCTTGTAAGCTTGTGCTGTTTTGCTTTCTTGTGCGTTTTTCGATTGATCAGACTCTTTCTTGAGCTCTTCTGTTGTATCCTTTTATAGTTGCATGTACCAACGACATTATTTATCTTAATTTGCAACTCTTGACTCTGCTTAAACTCTGAGTAAGATACAGTCTTCTTCTTTAAGGTACTTGCCATTCTGGTTCATGCTTTCGACGACTGTCAGGTAAGCTCTTCTTTGTCTTCTTACCTTTTATGGTAATCTTCAGTCTATGGTCTTTTTCAGCATTAATTGCGACATTAAATGCTTCAATAAATAGCCGTTAATGATTCGGACTGAAGAACCAATCTTTATTCATCCTTGAATGCTCTGATCTGATAAAGATTGAGATCGATCTGAAGCTTCGATCTAGTCAGTCTGATTTCTATCGATCCGGTCTGATATGCGATATGCCTTATCAGCTTGATCTATTTTGAGCGATCGATCTGGTCAGTCTGATTTCTCTCGATCAGGTCTGATATGTTTTGTCATCTTTAAAACCTTATCGATAAAGTTCGGAACTAACAATATCGTATCGTAATATCATATGGTCAAGTCAATTACGATTACCAAATTCATGCAAAAGGTAGCTAATCTTTTGAAAGCATTAAATACGCAAATTATGCGTAAATATTATAATAATTGAATCAAAAACTAATATTTAAAAATCATGGGTTCAAACATGGAATCACCTGGTCTTGATAAACAAGCCTAGCCAACAATCATCATCAAATAATAACGCATAAATATGTTTTGCAACAATTTAACATAAAAATCTGAGAATAAAAGGTAAACAAGTCTAGAAATACGAATAAACGAGGTAGTGACTCTGTGCGTTGCTTCGTAGTTCCGTCTCTTGCGTTGCTCTTGCTCTTCAAAGGCTTGTGATTGTATGGTATGGTTGGAAGCTGCTATTAGGTCTGGAAAAAAATGTGCAAAAGTCCTAATTTCGTGTATTAAGGCTCTTATATAGTGGAGGGGGAACCTATCATCTTGTAGAACACAAACTCTTCAAAAATCATCAAATCTCGTCTTTTTGCGACGGGCGATCGATCAGTGATAGGTGTGGTGATCAATCACCGAGTGAATTCAACTCACGAAATTTTTCTGCCATCGGCGATCGATCGCGAGGCTCCTGTAGATGGATCGCTGAAACTCAACTTTTTTTTCACTTTTCATCACACGGCGATCGATCGGTGATAGATGTGGCGATCGATCGTCGTGCGCAACAATCTTGAATCTCGAGATTTTTCTCCATCTTTCAACTGGTTAGCTCGATTTGGTCCTTTTCATCGCTAAATAGCTCAAATACTCCACTTTTAGGCGCTTCCACCTAGATTCCTGAAATCAACAAATATATTCCAAAAAACGTAAAATCGTCCAGGAATCAACACGAAAATCAATACAAAAATCATAGCAAAATAAGTGTAAAAACGACACTTATCAGGAATGCCCAACTGGGTTGGGTTTGTACAAAAAGTTGTATAAATCAAAGTCTTCTAGTGGAATCCTTTCATGAGATGGAAGAAGGTGAGAAGGATTATACTACATTCGAACTTCCATAAACAAATGCTTGTGTATTTACTTCACTTGCATACACAATAATTTTCAAATGGTTAATCGATTTTAGAGCGGGTTATATCGAGTATTCTCGGTTTAGAAGCCGAACTCGATATAATCTCTTGGTGCAATCATTTTAAGAACACGAGCTATTGAAGCCCAAATTGGTTGAACTCGTATGTGGACTGACCACCCACCCAGATCGACCCCGACAAAGTGTTTAAAAACATTACAAGAATAAGGTTACAGACCAATAAAGCAAATAAGTTTTGCAATGAAGAATTGTGAGTTGATTCTATTTGTATTATCTAAGTATTTTACGCTTAAGACTTTGCAAGATTTTAAATCTTGAAAAAAGTTTTCCAAGTTTGTATGCTTAAAATACAAATGATGAATCGAACACCACAATTAGCGTTGTTCTCTCTTAAATTTGATTCTATTTGAATTTTCTAAGCATTATACGCTTAAATCTCGAACTTGCAAGACATAAAATCTTGAATTCGAGTTTTACAAGTTTGTACGCTTAAAATACAACTAGAATCATTATTCATTCTCTTTTAAATTCTTAGTATTGAGATTATATAATTTTAATAATATATTAGAATTTGATGCTTGGTCTTTTCAAATAATTCTGACAAAATTAAATTTTAGTCTAACAAAAGTTTAAATAAATTTTAATATTTTATTACTTCTGAATTTTGTATATTAACTTAATTTACTCTACACAAAATATTTAGATCTATTTATTTTCAAATACATCCATTATATAAATAACGATCGAGTAGGTCTATACTGATTGATTGATTAATTTAATTTTAAAAATAATACTTATTTTATTTAAAAATAAGAATGGGAACAAAAAAAAGTCTCTATAATTTGGTGGGATTCTTTCTTGCCACCGTTTCTATTAAGTTGTTTGACCACACTTCGTGTCCCTGTTGATGAATCCACCATGGATTTTTCTTTGTTTTCAATATTTTTCCTACAATCATTTCATTTATCTACCTACTTCTTAATATAATAACTAAAAAATTAACATGATTGTATATATGTTTTTGTAATAGCTATTAAGACACCTTCAAATAATAATTACAATTATTATTATTTTAAAATATGCATGGGAAAATTATTTATTATTTGAGATTTATAAAATTCAAGTGCATAAATATATATTTCTATATTTACATATACTAATAAATTTTTAAAAAATATTTATACACGTGATATTTAGAAATCTAATGGATAGTCATAAATTTGAATGGTTATATTGATATTGCCCTTTAGGACAGCTTCCTTCATTCCAATCCTCCAAATAAAATATTCAAAGTAAAATATTTCGCATGTAATACTGGGATGCTCCTAGGACACTGCCCATGATGAGCAGTATCCAAAAATCCAATTTGAATTGGTGATGTTGGCAAGCACTAGTGCTGTGCTTGGAAAAAAGAGAAGTTTGATTTTTCCTTGTTATTTAGCAATGATAATTTGCTTTATATGAATATTGGCAAACTGAAAATTCATTCATTTGAATCCAATATTCATCATTTCAAGGTTGGACCACATATAATAAGTGCATTAGATGCTAGTGTATCAATTCGACAAGCAATTTTATCGGTTGATTCTAATATTATTCGATTTAGATTAATTTTTTTAAAACTATAATCGGTTTAGATTTAATAATATCAATTCCAAATGAGTATGAATATATATTTAAATATATTCCCCGATAACGGAGCCAAAATTAACCATCTCAAGTTAATAACAGTAATGAATGTAGTTGCGTGAGTAGGTATCGATCCCACGAGAAATGATGTATTTTTGTGTTAATTGTGCAAGTAAATATAAAAAGGGAGGTTTTGGATATGATTTAAACTATTACTAACAAATATCTAAGAATTAAACTAATTAGAAAGATTAAACTAAGGTGATTTAACTTATGAGAAAAACGATTATTGGTTTTCAGTCGACTCTACCTTCGAATTATGCATTCAATCATTGATTTTCACAAAAGATTTAATTGTTACTTGAATATTCACCATTAGAGATTCAACTCTATCTTACCTTATGCCTAGTTAAAATAGCCAAAACGTTCTAAGTTAACTCGTATCGTTATATTAATCAAAACAACAACAGTTAAAATCAATATTAACAATAGCTTTCAAAACTAGTAAGAGTGATGAAACTTAGACAACATAATCCAAGCGTCTAAGTTTAATATAGTCAAACGTTTTTCCTACTTATTTAACAAAACATCCGGTAATCATTAATCTTAGTTGCTTCAAAGGCCAATCATTGGATTGTATGTAAAAATCAGTCGATGGTCAATCTTATAATAGAAACACAACAATCATGGCAACAAATCATAGAAAAACACTTGATACCCAATAAAATCAATTAAAAGAACATTAATCTCTTGAAAACATAAATCCCAAGGTATTGTCTTCCTTCAACCAAGAATCAAAATAGTTTAGCCAACCATGACTAAATCAAAAAACAACAAAACTTAACCTAAAAAGCATTAAACTAAAAGCAAAGGAAGAATTACTAAAGCGTAGCACGATTCCAGAGCGTCACTTCTGTACTCGTGCTTTGAATATTCAAGCTCTTCTTCTAAAGTTGAGAGAAATATATAAAAAATATTCTAAAGTCTGAACTCTTGTGGGATGGAGGCTAATGGAAGCTTGTAGGATTGGTTGAAATCTTCAAATATGGTAAAAATCAAGTTTCCCGGACTTTGCTGGCGATCGATCGCGGATGGATGACGATCGATCGCCAGCCTTTACTTCAAAAAAAAATTTCTCATGGCGATAGATCGGGAAATGTGGTGAACGATCTCCAGACTTTTCGGTTTCAAATAGTGTCTCGCGGCGATCGATCACTGAAAAGTGCCGATCGAGCGTCGAACTTAATTTGTGTTGCGCGGATTTTCTCTTTTGGTGATCGACCGGGGCTTTTGTGCTATCGATCGCGGTACTTTATTCAATTTATGCATTTTTGTTGGCCTACGTTGATCCCTTGTCAACTCCAATGTATTTCTTCATCCTTATTCACCGTTGTTAGCTCGATTTCTTCGCTTCCACTACATTTACACAAATGTACGATTATGTAGCATATGTATCAATTTAACCATCAAAACATACCAAATTGTAGATAATTAAGCGTAATAGATGTGTTTATTTCTAGTCACATCAGACAAGTATGAGTCTCTAGTAGATTTTAATATATTTTTTATTGCTTGAAAATATGTATCTTTGTTGATGTGGTTGAGGACATCTAACATAAGATTTTTTTTGTCTCTTATCGTATTATCAATGAGGTTAGGTTTTGCTGTGAATGTGTTTTATTGAGTTAGTGGTTATTATCTCATGTGGTATCACTAATAGGTACTTTACCCCCCGTGGTATGTAATATGATATTTTACCGCTTGTGATTTGTATAACTCAACGTCCCCTTCACAATTTTAGAAATTTTTTGGCTTGTAATGACAAATTATTGTTTAGGGGGTGTATTTTGCATATACTCACAAATTATAGGTAACATTCTGTCTATTTTCAAATTAAAGTGAGGTAAATTCCATATGATCGAAACCATAGATGTGTAAATTGCCACATGACAAAATTCTGTCAATTTCTTTTCTAAATTTATGTGTGATTTACTCACTTATGTTATTCTTTAGGTGCAACTTACTCTCTCAAGAGTACAAGTGACTTTTTAACATGTATTTTAAAGCTCAGACGCAAGATATGATGCGCGTAACATAAATCAAACATGGAAGGGGTATTTTGCATCTATTTTTAAATCACATGGGGATAAATTATCTATTTTCAAACCACGAGGGGGGTAAACTGTATATTTTCAAAACAACAGATGGATTTCGTGTCAAAAACCTTGTTTAATTTTATATATAACATAAACCATATATATTAAATCATTCAAGTGTATATCTTACATTAGATGAAACACACTTGGTTTATTGGATATTTAGACTTAAAAATTGTGGGAATTTTGAGGCTTAATTAATTGAAATTAAGCAAGGTAAAAATATGGCTTAACGAATTAAGATTAAGTTATGCTTAATGAGTAGAGATTAAGCAATGCTTAATGAATAGAAATTAAACAAAATGGGCATGAGGAAAAGTCAAAGACACGATAAAAGACAAAATGAGCAATAACGGACGGGAAAAATAGCTCGGGCGCTGCCCAAAATTGGGCAGCACGCCGGGCGCTCGAGCGTCGGCGTTCTGCCAAAACTGAAGGCGGGGCCACTCGAGCGTCTGGGGTTCTGCCATTATAGTTCAGGGGTGATTTTTTCATGAACGTCTGTGTTCCTTCGCATTCGAGTGTGACTTTTCATGGATAAACACCTCTAAATGATGTCTTTTTGAAGTGTCTTTGGCCAATAACAAATACAACCTCTCCCTATGCATTTACATACATGTTTTGCAAGAATCAAACAAATACTTGTGAGGAATTAAATCATTCTTGCATCATTTCATATCTTGTTTATTGAAGAATAGAGTTTGCAACATTTATGGTTGTAGAACTTGTAATTTGTAGTGCAACAATCACAAGTTGAAGTCGTTGTATCTTAGGAGAAGATTGTCATATTCCGTACGTACCATGAGAGGGGCAAAATCTTCTTAAAGACAAAGTGTTAAACACTTGCCTGGACTTGATATTGTCATCTTTCCAACCCGCTAATACAAAGAAGAATTCATGCGGAAAGCGCCGCAACCGACAAAGGATACCAACAATTTTAAGAAGATTTTGTTGTGAAATATGGCATCCACATTCACTCTTGTTCCTGGAACACAAGGGGAAAGGACACAAAAGTTCAATGGCGCAGATCTCAAAAGGTGGCAACATAAAATGTTGTTCTACCTTACTACTCTGCATTTGGCAAACTTTTTGAAATATGATCATCCTACCATTGAAGGAGATGAGAATGATCCCAAAATAACAGCCCCTGTACATGCATGGAAACAAAACGATTTCCTATGCAAGAACTATATATTGAATGGCCTTGATGATACACTATACAACGTGTATTGTCAAGTCCGAACTGCAAAATAATTGTGGAACATGCTTGATAACAAATATAAGGCGGAAGATGCCGGCCTTAATAATTCATCGTTGGGCGCTTCTTGGATTTCAAAATAGTAGACTCGAAATCCGTAGTGAGTCAAGTGCAAGAACTTCAAGTTCTTTTGCATGAGATTCATGCGGAATGAATGATTCTAAATGAATCCTTCTAAGTAACTACCATAATTAGGAAACTTCCTCCATTGTGGAAAGAATTCAAAAGGAATCTGAAACACAAGAGGAAAGAGATTGGACTCAATGATTTGATTGTCCGAATAAGGATTGAAGAGAATAATTGAAATTCGGAAATCAATATGAATGAAAAGAATGAAAAGACAAATATTGCCAAATAAAGCAATAATGGTGAGATTGTCCGATTAAGGATTGAAAAAGATAACCGAAAGTCGGAAGTCAACAAAATGACCTAGGCATCGTTTCATTTTGTAGAAAGAAGTACAACACCTCTAGAAGTAATTTACATTGATGTTTGTGAATCAAAGTTTGTGCAAACTAGATGTGGTGAAAAGTAATTCGTTACTTTATCGATAGTTGAAGAAGATATTGTTATGCTATTTACTACGAAGCAAAGACGAGATCATAGAAGTGTTTAAACAGTACAAGAATGAGGATGTGGACCAATTAAGCAAATGAGCTTTCCAATGAAGAATTGTGGGTCGATATTGGTGCAACACACCAAAAATGTTTGTTCAATTTGAGTTTTCTAAGCATTTTACGCTTAAGAATCAAATTTGCAAGAATTAAATCTTATTCGAGTTTTCTAAGAAATGTATGCTTAAAATGCACATGGTTAATCAAATGCCACAATTGTTATGAATGGTGTTATTTTCTCTCGTTGATTCTATTGGAATTTTCTGAGCATTTTACGCTTAAAACTAGGATTTTGCAAGACATTAAATCTCGAGTTCGAGTTTTCTAAGTATAGTATGCTTAAATGAAAATTTTGAATCAAATTGAGAATCTGCTCAAGTTACAAATTTTAAGCAAGTACGCTTAAATCAAAATTTTGCAAGACTTAAAATCTTGAATTTTGATTTCTAAGTTATAACGCTTAAAGTTTTTAGAACTTGAAAGTTTGACACCAATAAAATCTTGATAAGTTCGAGATTACCCAAAATTGTTAGGCGAAGCAATCTTATTGATCAACGATATTATAAGTGCCACACTTAGAAAAGTGACAAAACCCCTATGAGATGTGGAAAGGATATAAGTCTTCCTACAAATATATGGTGCTTGGCTAAAGTAGAAATACCAAAGCCAAAGCAAGTAAAGATAGGGCCGAAAACGGTCGATTCCATTTTCGTAGGATATGCACACAATAGTAGTGCTTATCGATTTATAGTACACAAACGAATATTCCTGAGATGAATCAAGGAATGTCGTATTCTTTTATAGATTTCAATCACATTCCTCTTGATAATTCATACACTCGATCTCTATTCAATGCCTTTGTGAGCGGATCCTCCAAGTTATCATTTGATTTCACATAATCAATGGTGATAACTCCATTAGAGATTAACGGTCGCACGTTATTATGTCTCCGTTGAATATGACGAGACTTACTGTTATGCATACTCTTTTGCACCCTAACAATTGCCAATTGAATAATCACAATAAATCATTATTGCTGGCACTGGTTTCACCTCTTCCATAGTTTTGTCTAGAGATATAAACTCCGACTCCATCGTGGATCTTGCAATGCAAGTTTGTTTAGTGGATTTCCATGACACAACCCCTCCACCAATGCTAAATATATAGCCACTCGTGGATTTGGAGTCATTTGTATCGGATATTCAGTTTGCATCACTATATCCCTCTAGTGCTTCCGGATATTTTGTATAATGTAATCCATATTCTAAGGTGTTTCTTAAATATTTAAGTGCCCTTATTAATGCCGTCCAATGGACATTACTTGGATTACTCGTATGTACAATTCATAATATACATTAGGCTTCCAATAATTCTTGAATATTCCAATTGAGACACCGATACACCATGATTTTTACTTAAATGCACGCTTAAGTCCATTGGTGTCTTCATCGGAGAAGTGTCATATGCATTGAACTTTCTTAATACGGTCTGTTGGGTTTTGGAAACCCGAATAATCTTGGTTTTGATGTTAACAAAATTTTTTATTGTGTTTGTTGGGTTTTGGAAACCCGAATAATCTTGGTTTTGATGTTAACAAAACTTGTTATTGTGCTGCTAACATATTTCATCAAGTGTGCAGTTCATAGATCATAACTTAGAAGCTTGATGAATTACAAAGAAGTAGCTTGAGAATATCAAGCTGGACCAAGTCTGAAATCCTGGCAGAACGGATTGTTTCGATCATATCTCATAGCTCGGATATCGAAATGGCGTGCTTCGAAAGATATTGAACAGCCAACTCAAAATACTAAAAGTCATATTTCACAACAGATCGGCTAGTTCGAATGTTATCAAGGAGAAAAGACACCTGCAAGATCGAGCTGAACCGTGAAGAAACAGCAAGTTGTTTCAGCAAGCAACTGTCAGTCTGGTGAGCATAACTCCCAGCTCGTTTATCGGAACGGAACGATTCAGTATGGGTTGAAAAGCTAAGACAAAGATCTACAAGTCATCTTTGAAAGTAAAAGACTGAATCGGACGTTAAGATGGCCAAAAAGCTTCTGCAAGTCATGCCATGTGCTGTCAGTCTGGTGGGCATAACTCTCAGCTCGCTTATCGGAACGGAACGATTCAGTATGGGTTGGAAAGCTAAAACAAAGATTGAAAAGTCATCTTTGGAAGTGAAAGACTGAATCGGACGTTAAGATGGCCAAAAAGCTTCTGCAAGTCACGCCATGTGCTGCTGCATCCAGCAAACAGACAGCAGGAGCATCGCCTCGTATTTCAAGCATAACTCTCTCATACGAACTCGAAATTGAGCGATTCTTGATTCCCTGGAAATCTAAGAAAAAGGGCTACAACTTTTATGTAGATCACTTTGCCCAGAAATCAAAGAATCAAGAGTTACAAGCAACAGATCGAAGAGCAAGTTTATCAATCTGTTTTTGTATCAAGCTGATTGTCCAGACTGATCCGGACCAGACTGATCTGCCCGTGCTGATCCGGACCAGACTGATCTGCCCGTGCTGATCTGCCAGACTGATCTACCATGCTGATCCGGCCAGACTGATCTGCCCAAGCTGATCCGGCCAATCCGGTCCGAAATACAAAAAGCCCAGAAACCAGAATATGACCGTTGAAAGCTCGGGAATAGTGCAGAACCTTTTCCAACGGGCATATTCTTGTGTCTAACGTATATATCATTACTTGAGGCTATATATACATGATTTGGAAGCTCAATACAGCTGATTGAAGATCAATCCAAGCCTTCCAAAGCAAACTCACTTGGGATTCAATTGAGGAACTTAAAAGTGAAAAGTTGCTAAATGAAGAGCACTTCTCAAACCTTTGGCACCTCTTACCTTGCTATATCGGATCTAGTTAGAGATCATTTGTGCCTTTGTATTCACTCTATTCATTGTATTTGAGAGCTTAATAGAAGAGTGAATACTATTGTAACGGTTGATGATTTATCACAACCGATGAGAGGTCTTTGTATGTGAGACATTAAAGAACATACATAGTTGAGTTGCTAGGAGTTCTAGTTGGATGGGGAATTCCCAACTGGATTGGGTTTGTACAACGGGATTGTATAAATCAAAGTCTTCTAGTGGAATCCTTCCATGAGATGGAAGAAGGGGAGACGTAGAAGGATTACACCACCTTCGAACTTCCATAAACAAATGCTTGTTTATTTACTTTAATTGCATATCTTTAAAATGTCTTTCAAATGTTTAATCGGTTATAGAGCGGGTTATGTCGAGTGTCTTCCGCTCGATTTTGTAACCGAACTCGATATAATCTCTCGGTGCATTAATTCAAGAACACGAGCTATTGAAGCTCAAGTTGGTTGAACTCGGGTGTGGAATGGCAACCCACCCCAGATTCGATCCTGACACGGTCTCTATGTATGTTATTGAGATATGAGAATTGTCTCTTGTGTCATAGAGATTTTTAATCCCTAATATGACATTATCAATGCCCATATATTTTCATATAAAAATGGCTTGTCAACATTTTCTTTGTTTCAACAATCACTTCATAACTACTTCCCATTATAAGCATGTCATCAACATATAGACATACTGCAACAAATATTTCTCGTGTGCCTTTGATGTACATACATTTGTCACACTCGTTAATTCTAAAACCATTTGAAAACATGAATTTGTCAAACTTTTCATGTCATTGTTTAGGCACTTGTTTCAGCCCTTATAATGACTTAACGAGTTTGCACACTTTTTTTTCTTGTCCAGGAACTATAAAACCCTCAGGCTGTTCTATATAAATTTCTTCTTCATTATTCAAAAAGGCAGTTTTAACATTCATTTGATGTACTCAAGGTTATGCAACGTGGCAATAACAATGACTACATGTAATGATGTTATCCTTGTCACTAGTGAGTAGGTATCGAAGAAATCAAGGCCTTCCATTTGTTTGAATCCCTTTGCCCCCAATCGAGCCTTGTACTTTTCGATTGTTCCATCAGCATTATACTTTCATTTTAATACATTTACACCCCAACGGTTTGGTACCATGAGGAGCATCAACTAATTCCCAAGTAATATTTTGCATAATGGAATTCATTTCTGAATTGATGGTCTTTTTCCCATAAGGGGATTCAGGACTAGACAAAACATCTTTATATGTCTTTGGCTCATTTTCCAACATGTAAGTTTGGCAATCTGGACCAAACGACTTCGCTTTTCTAGCCCTTTCACTGCAAACGAAGGTTCGGAAGAAATCGAGGAATCTAAACGCAGTAAAAGGGCTAGAAAAGTGAAGTCGGTTGGTCCTGATTGCCAAACTTACATGTTGGAAAATGAGCCAAAGACATGAAAATGAGGGATTGCACCTAAATGGTCCAGATCGATTGGAGCTGCATTATATAAGGAAGAGCTCATAACTGACGTAGAGTTGAACCACTCTGATAAACTGATTTTCTGAAATAGAATATAGCGACTTGATTACTCTTCTTCTTCTCCAAGAAATACACTTCTAGGACGTGATCCTGGTCCAAGAAGGAAGGTTGCGCATCAAGAATTCCTACTGTCATTGTGTAGCGAATTCGCTTGTAATCTGTGAAAGTATGTACATTGTTCAAACATCGATCTTAGTGGATTCACTTAGGGATTCAATCCCGAACCATGGATTTATTATGATTGTTTATAATCTGAACCAAGTATATCGTGTGTTCATCGCATTTATTTTCAGATCACTTTTCTGCATTTTCGTTTCATGATTTGATCAGTATAATTCTCATTTGTATGCTTGCTTCGTGATATCATTTGGTTCAATTTCTGGACATTAATTCTTAACAGCTACGGCTTGTTTATGGTTTATTCATGGTTATGTCATTAGTCATATTAGACTACATCAATCAAGCAGTCCACTTTGTAACCTCAAATTTGTATCAATACCACAAAAATCTAAATTATAGAATCCTGATTTTCAATGGTTTAATATTATGTGATACCCGGGGATTAATGGTGTTAATCCCGGTGTGGTAATAATCCTTAATGGATTTTATTGTGCAATTATAAATTAATTGCGGTTTCGAGACTCTCGGGGATTTTAAATTCGACTTTTGGAGTCGTTGGATCCAAGGGATGAGATTGTATTCTCATCGTGGTGATAACCTTGGAATTTGGTCTTTGGTAGGATTTGAGGTCCGGAGTACTTTGTACTGGGGCTGGTAATGGGAATTGAGGTTATAGAGATGTTTTTTGAAAACAGATGATTTTTAATGAGTCATGATGTATTTGTGGAAGGATTGATAATTTGGAGTTTTGGTACTATATATACCAAGTGGACTCGGTATTCCGTCATTTGGCACGGAACCTTTCCCTCTCTCCTCTCTCTCATCGCTCAAGCCCTTTTCCCCCCATTTCCCTCTTTTGCTCTTGGAAGCAAAATCGTTGGGGGCTCGTCTTGGGAGCCCGTTGAAGATAATCAGGTATTCATCTTCCCCTCGCCATTATCTTCGATTTTGATTGTGGTATGGTAGTTTTTGGTTGAGGTTTTGGTTGGTTATGGGTTTTGGGGATTTTTGCTTAAAATCCAATGTTGAGTTTTTTTGGAGTTTTTATGGGCTTTAAATGGAGTATTTGAGGTGTTGAAGGTGTATGGGGTGTTGGATTTGAGTTTGGGTGTGAAAAACACCATGGAATCTCAAATTTTTTCGGAAAATCGCAGGTGGCGATTGATCGCCGAAGAGTGGCGATCGATCGTGATGGGAAACCCAATTTTCGGTGACGATGAACAGTGCTGGCGATCGATCGCGTGGTCTTGGCGATCGATCGCGAGAGGATTGGCGATCGATCGCGAAGATTGGCGATTGATCGCAAAGATGAACTGGTTTGGCCACTGGACTGTGGCGATCGATCGCGATAAAAGTGGCGATCGATCGCCACCCGAAGGATTTTGTTTTTTTGAAAATTTTTGGAAAACATCGGGATTTTGGAATCGAGGTTTAAAGGGGCCGTTTCCGGGGCAATGTCTACATTCCAATGGGAATGCTATACTTTTAAAATGGATTGGTTGGAGCCAAAGTTTAATAAAATGGGATTCTCGGTTGAGTCTTTGGCTATCTATCAAACTTATAATTTGGTATATTTTTGGGTATCATGCATGCTTAGCCGGGGGCTTTTATTTTGGTAATCGTCATTGATTGACGATATGTTTGGGGATTATGAACGTGCTTGGGCACGTGGTTGCATGCTTGTGTTTAATTGAGAGTTATTTGCATGTTAGCACTTCTCTCATCGGGTCGTGGGACTCAGGCAAGGTTGGACTCAAACTACAGGTTCATAAGGTACGTATGACGTACGAGCATAGCCTATTATAATGTTACAACTGTAAAATGCATGGTATGTGGTGATTGCATTAAATGGACATTGAAATGCATGGTATGTAGTATTTGCAATAAATGGATGTTGAAATGCATGGTGCATGGTACTTGCTATAAATGGATTGTGATATGCATGGTAAATGGTGATTGCGTTAAATGGACGTACATTGGGAACCATAAGGTGCCGCTTTTGAGCGGGCAATGATTTTGGATGCTGTCGCCGTTGAGCGACCATCGGTTATGACGCCGCTATTGTTGAGTGTGCGTGGGGATTTAGAACGCCGGTATTGTAGAGCGAGCAATGAAATAGGAATATGGAACCATTGGTTAGATAAATGAGATATTTACGGTCTTTTATATAATGATGTTACCATATTGATTATGGAACTGGCATAATAGAAATGGTATTAGTTAATCTATGTGGTGATTAACTGGCTTTGGGAATTTGATGAGTTTGGTTATTTTGAGAACATGGACATTACAGGGGATCCCGGATGAGGATGATATCATCCAGGGAGTATCATTTAAATTCGTGGCATTTACATTTCGTAAATTGTGAACTGTAATATTATGATTTTAGTGATTGGTGGTATTGGTATGCTCACCCCGTGTGGGGGCTGTCTCTGTTGGGGCAGGTAATACAGGTGTAGCAGTAGCTTTGGAGTTGAGCTCGGGCTGTTGATAGAGGTACTTCCAGGATCGAGGTACCAGAGCTGGATGAATAAGTACATAGATCCAGAGTTGAGATCGAGCTGTGCTCGGGAGGTGCTTCCAGGATTGAAGTACCAGTAACGGTATCTGGTAGAGTATTTTATACATTAGATACACGCTTATTCATTGGGTGCTCTCATGTGAGTACGTCTTTACGTGTATATGGAATGTATAAATAGACATGGTTTTCTCTCTTCATTTATGGTTGCATACAATTAAATACGGAATTGCTAAATGAACTGAGAGTATGTTAGTGTATTGTTGGGGTGCATACTATAGAAATGGTTTTGGTTGGGGAAGTTGAACATTATGACGTTCTAATGCAAGAAATTTTATAGATGGTATACGATGTTATACTTGCATGTGGTTTCCTTCCCATGTTAATATGATTGTATGCGCTAATGGCATGTATTAATACACTAATAACGGATTAAGGGCACGGGGGTCCTTACATATTACTAGCCATCCAAACATTAAACCTATATAACAAAACCCTTGTCAAAAACATAATCAAACTGTAAAAACCATTTCATCCCTCTATAAAGCACACACAAATTTTGTAATTCAACCCTCATGCATAAATGATCCAACTCACCAACCAAAACTCTCCAACTTCATCACAAATGGAATTCCTTCAATCCACCTCAAAATCCATCGAACCGAGCTTTAGCCCCGGCTCCATCCCGAGGATTCTTTCTCGGCTGAATCTCTTGATGAAAACAACTTCATCTCCATATGTCCAAACCCTCGGGCGGAGAGAGAAATGGAGAGGTTTCACGCAACGTGGGATTCGAGTTCCTTTCGGGCAAATTGACCAACATGATCACAGCGGATGAACTGTTCAGTGAAGGTAAGTTGCTTCCCTTTTGGCAAATGCATCACGCCAAAAAACTCAACAAGATCAGCCTCAAAAAGGAAACTAATACTGAAGAAACACCGGGAGAAAGAGAGAAAATCAACAAGGGGGAGAGCAGGATCAACTGGTTTCTTGAATTCCTTGATTCTTTATCTTCTCCAACGATTTTCTTGATCTTTATTCATCGTTATTAACTCGATTTCTTCGATTTCACCTACATTTACACAAATATACGATTAGGTAGCATATGTATCAAATTATCCATCAAAACATACCAAATCGTAGACAATTAAGCGCAATAGATGTGTCTATTTCTAGTCACATCAATGCTATTGTCCGTGTTTACACGAACTACCAAGAAGTTCAAGACATCATGTTCACTTCATGGCATAGTAAATCCGATAGTATTCTACTAAGGAAGGTTCAAAGCCAAAAGCTACTTTTCCTGATGCAATAGTATTTCGTGGGAACTCTATTTTGACATCACGTGCATACATGCATTAATTTCATTCATGTTGGGAATTGTTGAAATTTTGAGGTTTAATGAATTGAAATCAAAGGTAAAAATTGTGGCTTAATTAATTAAGACTAAGCAAAGCTTAATGAATATTAATTAAGCAAAATGAACATGAGGAAAAGTTGAAGACACGATAAAGGACAAAATGAGCAAGAACGAACGAGAAAAACAACCCGGATAGCGCCCGAGTGCCTCAAGCCCTGCCCAAAAAATTTGGGTAACAGGTTGGGTGCTCGAGCGCCCGGCGCTCTAAAGGCGGGGCGCTCGAGCGTCCGGTGTTCTGCCATAATAGTTCAGGGGTGATTTTTTCATGAACGTCTGTGTTCCTTCGCGTTCGGGTGTGACTTTTCATGGATAAACACCTCTAAATGATGTCTTTTTGAAGTGTCTTTGGCAATAATAAATACAACCTCTCCCTGTGCATTTACATACATGTTTTGCAAGAATCAAACACATATTTGTGAGGAATTAAATCATTCTTGCATCATTTCATATCTTGTTCATTGAAGAAGAGAGTTTGCAACATTTATGGTTGTAGAACTTGTGATTTGTAGTGCAACATTCACAAGTTGAAGTCATTGTATCTTGGGAGAAGATTGTCATATTCCGTACGCACCGTGAGCGGGGCAAAATCTTCTTAAAGATAAAGTGTTAAACACTTGCCTCGACTTGATATTGTCATCTTTCCAAACCCGCTAATAAAAAGAAGACTTCCTGAGGCGAAGCGCCGCAACCGACAATGGATACCAACAAAAATAAGATTTAGTAGTTAAGTTATATTGAATTTCAAACTCAATATAGAACTTTGATGGCACTATAATACGAAAATAATTAGAGATTATGTGAAATTAAGTTTTTACCATATGTGTAATATCAATATGAGATGTTCGCCACAAATCATTGATACACTAAGAACATCTGGGTGCAGGGGCGGAGGGAAGTGTAGGCAAGGGAGGGCAAGTCATAATGAAATACCTAATATACCCCCTTATAATTTATAAAAGGAAAACAAACAAAATTAACCCTAGAGCAATTAAGAAGCTCATTGATTTCATCCCCCCACTTTCTCAAGTTACAAATAATTTGGGACATATCCCATAGGGGTTTCTCTCCCGTCGGTGAGCCTTGCAAGTTGCAAATATTGGTGGCGCTTCACTTTCTCTTCCATGATAATATGGGGGCATATGGGTTTTGCCGCTGGCCTGTCGCTGTTTCGGAGAAGAGAAGAGTGACAGTCGGTTCACACACAGTGAGTAGCTCCAGCCTCCAGGCCATGTTTCTCTCTTACTTGAGCTTAGATAATCAATTGCAAGGGAAATAATGCATCGATTTTATGAATTTGTTTGGAACACTTGATCTCCCTTGAAAATGAAAGAACGGGATATTGTTTGATGGGGACAAAAGTGTTAGCATAAATGCCCTACAAGCCAAACGTTGGCCCAATGGACTTTATATTAACCCTGTCCCAATTAGCTTATACAACTATAAATATGATATTTGTATCAGAATGAAGAACGACATAATCACTCTCAATCAATTCACGCTCTCTAAAAGTTCATACCAAACTAGCACTGGTGCTGAGCTTGTAGATCTGGTCAGGTTGATTGGACTCGAGGGTCACCGCTATCAGATTCATTTCGGTGAACGGTAATTCCTTTTCGTGCATTTATTCGATTTATGCATGTTAATATATGAATCAGGCGCGATCGACCGTCCCCGGGTCAGATCTGTTTATTGTATTATTTTCGTTGCGTTTGGATCTGGAGCCGGGGTACGGAAACCCAACAGTGGTATCAGAGCCAGGTTGTGCTTCGATTCATGTAAATTTTATTAGATTGTTTCCCACAAATATTAATCGTGTTTGAATTCAGAAATTTTGGAATCCGGGATACATAGAAAATTGGAATAAAATGAGTTTTAATCCAACCCATCGGACACTGTCCCGGCTACTCTCCTCGCCTGGATCTCTCGGCGGCGACTTGGTGGAGAAATCGTTTCCCTGTCATCGTGCGCCGCTTGCCCAGACGTCGACCTATGGCCTTCGCGACCAAACTCCAGGGAATCGAGCGAGCCTCTGCGATTCTCGTTCAGTGCACGGTTTTGTGAACCTTGCGTGCGGCGGCCTTTGCGAGACCACCGGACATGAAACGTTCATGGCGGCTGGTGCGACGGAGATGAGGAGCGCGGTATGGTTAGAGGCGGCGGCTCAAGCTGCCTAACCCTAATTTTGATTTAAAGGGATGATGAATAGTGAAAATCAGATTTTCGAAATTTATTAAAAAAAAAATTTAAATTGGAAAATTAAGGATAATTTTTGGGGTTGAAATTGCATTTTTATTTTTGGATCCAAATTGTTTGGAGTCCATAAATTATTTGGGTCATTTTAGATGTTTTATCCGGATATCATTTTTGAAATAATAAATTATACTGCTTAATTTATTAAAAATGTGATTTTTAATTTATTAAGTGTAAAATGGAGATTTTACAATTAGTTGAAAATTTAATTAATTGAAAATTGAATGAAAATGTTTCATTTAATTTGTTAATTTTATTTTTGACTAATATTATGATTTGAGGTAAAATAGTGATTTTACCAATTAATTGATAATTTAATTAATTATAAATTAAATGAAATTGTTTCATTTAGTTTGATAATTTTATTTTCAATTAATAAGATTTAAAGGTAAAATAGAGATTTTACCAATTAATTGAAATTTAATTAATTAGAAATTAAATGAAATGGTTTTATTTAATTTGTTAATTTTTTTTCAATTAATGATGCGATTAGTGGGAAACGATAGAATAAATTAATTATTGTGCCATAATTACATGTGATGTAATTAGTCCAATTACATATGATATAATTGGTTAGTTTAATGTTTAATTACATATGTTGTGATTGCATGATGGATGATTACGGGCCTTGACCAATGTGTTTAGGTGAATGTTTAGGTTTTTATTGTTTCATTATTATTGTGATTTTGGTTATCGGGCCTGCGAGCCCGCTCTCTCTATTTTCTGATGTATCCCACCCCGGATTTGTATCCCTATTCTCTTGTTTGCACGATTTAAATGTAAAATCTTTAGAATTAGTGGGAGATCGAGATTGAAGATGGAGCATCAAGAATCAAGACATGTATAATGGAAGCAAAAATGTAATAGGATTGCATTACATACCTGCATCACCTTAGACAGACTTGTGATCAACGTATGGCTCACGTGGATCAATTAGGAAAAGGCCGTAATCGTCCATATTTATTTTTATTATGCATGTGATGTATGATAAATGTTTGTTTGTATGTTTTATTAGTACATATGACTGCATGAATAAAACATAGTTGCATGAATCCGGCAATCAAACAAACAAGTACTTGATGAGATTTGAAAATTATTAAATCCCTCTTTTGAATATGATTCAAATTTTTTTAATATCAAACTGTAAAGGGAGCTCAAAGGAGTTTGTTGTTTCCTGTCTTCCATCAACAGTTAAGCCATGAGACGCTACTTGTGTCAGGTGTCTTGTCTCACCCTCGTGGGGGGCATCTGGTATGGGAAAGCTGTGTGTTTAACTGCCACTTAATTATGGAGAGGGTTCTGTTAACCTTTAAGATTACTCACCCTCGTGGGGTCTTATTGGCGGATATTACCATCCGTGGGATGGGTTACTTTGACGTGAGAAGGCATAATTGGCCTGCCTCCGTAGGGTTATGTCAATCACGAGACGAATATCTTGGGGGTTGCATATGATGCAATTGTGAGCTACCTTTAGTATCATGAGGTCGGCTGGACCCTCGCCCGGGGCTATCATGAGCTAGTTGGACTCCAAGCCCACTAAGAAAATACGATTTTCCGTTCATTTGTCATGAGGGTGATGAATTCGAAAAATTTAGTGGGAGCATTCAATAACTAAAGTCCATACTTTTTGCATTAATTAATAATCAAACGATTTGCATGTATTTTCTGTGTATTCTCAGTATTGTGATTGCCGTGAATCCGATTGCATCAATTCTCGATATAAACAAAGTAACCGCACCAAATTATTCTGATTGACTATTAATGTAAAAATAGTGCTTGCTTCTAAAAGATTGCTATATACCCTTGGTGGGAGTCTCCTGTTGAAGTGTCTCCCGGTTCGTCTCATGAAGAGATTGCCACACTTGACAAGTGATGGGACGATGATCTCTAGACTATGTGCTATATGATAGCATCAATGTCACCAATGAGTTTCAACACAGATATGAGAAATTCGTTCACATTGCTGATATTTTCCAACACCTACAAATGTTGTTTGGTGAACGGACGCGATTACTGAGACTCGCGATTTCAAAAGAGCTATTTTCATTTCACATGCGAGATGGGGCTTCGGTCTATGAGCATGGTATAAGAAAAATATCTCTTGTTGAGAAATTGGAAAATATGAATGTGACAAATCCTCATTAACTGGCTATAGATTTGATCTTATAGTCAAAATGTTGGAAACTCATGAGTCCTTGATTCAAAAGGAGAAACGAGTTCTTCTTGTCGAATCTTCTACCAATGGTAGGAAGAGTTCAAGGAGATTTGATCTTATAGTCAAAATGTTGGAAACTCATGAGTCCTTGATTCAAAAGGAGAAACGAGTTCTTCTTGTCGAATCTTCTACCAATGGTAGGAAGAGTTCAAGGATAAAGAAGAGGAAGGGAAATGGTTCCCAACCTTGAAAGACGAAAAAGGATATAGTAACAACTAAGAAAGGAGAGGCATCTATGTTTTCACTGCTGGTCACTAGTGCAAAATTGCAAGAAATACATATACTAGAAGCGTTCTAGAAATGGTATGTTATATATTAAAATTAAATGTTTCTATTGGTTCTACTTCTTTGGTATATGATGCCAGTTGTGCTCGCATTTTTGCAAAGAGTTGCATGTGATGTGAAGAAGTAGAGAGCCCTAGGAAGGTGAACCTAACTGAGGCTAAGCATTGTAGCAAGAGTTGTGCAATGGCTGTTTGAAACATTTATTTAATATAAAATCTTGAACTGGTTAGGAACTGGTTTGAGCAATTATTTATTTGTTCTAGATTTAATCATGAACATTGTTCCTATTTTGATAGAGAATGATATTCTTTTAAATATGCGAATGTGATTTGCATTATTTTTAAGAATGCATGTTTTATTGAATCTGGTGAACTTATGAATGATTAGTATGATTATATTCAAAGAATATAAAAAGAATGATAACTTAAATCCAACATATATTTAGCATGTGCTGAATGTCCATTGAATCTGATTCATATGGACGTATGTGGAGCACTAAATGTTAGTGCAAGATGATGTTGAGTTATCTTAAAGAGAATGTGATTCTCTCTGAGTAACTCTCTAAAGTTACATATTTGTTGAATATAATTCATACCAATGCAGTGATCAAAACTCCATATACGATATGGATTGAAAAATAATCCAAATTTATATTTTGAGATTGTTCTGCTTATGTGAAGGAGCCAGTGGGAGATGAGTTGAATAGTTGATCCATCTTATGTTATGTTGTGGAAATTTATATTATCAATTGCAGGCAAAGAGTTTGTTTCGCAAGTGCAATCTTTCTAGAGAAAATATTTCTATTAGAAAGGATGACAACATAATATAACTTGAAAGGGTTCAAGAACCACAAACCACTAGAAAAGTGAAAACGGTGAAATTAATTGAGTCAATCATAACCTTTGATTTACACGCACGAAGGAGATTTGAAAATGTTTCAAGAACTCCTGATAAATTGAATTTACTCATAGAAAGTAGTCAAAATGATTTTGACCATGGATGTGATCCTAGAACTTTCAAGGAGACGATGTTGGACATCGTTTTGGGATATTGGTGAGATGCCGTGAAATTTGAAATAGACTCCATGTACTCCAATAAGGTATGGGCCTTAGTAGATCCTCTTTGGGAATTGTTCCCATTGGCTGCATGGATTTACAAGTGAAAACTTGGAGTGGATGGGAAGGTAGTGACCTTCAAAGCTTGACTGGTGAGAAACGATTATTATCATAGGCAAAGAGTTGTTTATGAGAAAATTTTCATCGTTTATGATGCTATAGTCTATTTAGATTTTATTAGTTATATCTTTATATTATGAATATGAGATATGAGTAATGGATGTGAACACAACATTTCTCAGTGGTGGCATTGAGGTAGAAATGTAGCAACCAAATGTGTTTACAACTTCTTGTAGTGAGAAAAATGTTTTCAAACTCCAGAGGTCCATTTATGGGCCTAAGAAGGCATCTCGAAGTTTGAACTTCCGTTTTCATAACATCATCAAAGTGTTTGGTTTTGTTAAAATCCGGAAGTGACATGTGTGTGCAAAAGGGTTAGTAGGAGCATGGTTACATTTGTGATGCTTTAAGTCGATTATATCATGCTCATTGTGAATGGTATTGGATTAATCAATTAAAGCATGATTATCTACTAATTTCTCCATGTAAGATTGAGAGAAGTATCATAAGTGCTTAGCATAAGGATCTATAGGGATAGATCTAAAGGATGCTTGAAATCTCTCAATCTACGTACATAAACACTGTGCTAAAAGGGTTTAGCATAGAATAGTCGAAAAATGAGTTACTTCATAATATGTCATAGTATTCATCTCTGGAGTCAATGGGTCTTAAGATTGATGAGGAGAGAGAAAACATGACATTGGTACCTTATATTTCTACTTTTAATAGCATACTGTATGTTATGGTTTGTACTTGACCTGATGTATGTTCTTAGAGTAATGGGCAGACATCAGACAGATCCCGGTGAAGGTCACTGGAAAACTGTGAAAATAATCCTCATGTTCTTATGAAGAACTTATGATTTATTCATGGTTTTTGGATCTGTAAGTGGAGAAATAAAAGTTGAAGGCAAAGCTGATGCTAGTTTTTAAATTGGATGTAGATAATACCATATCGATGGTCGGATTTGTATTTAAGCTCAATGATGGTGATGTCTCTTGGAAACGTTCCAAGCAAGACACCACATTGGATTCCACCACTGAAGCTGAATACATTGCAGCATACGATGCAGCAAAGAGGCAGTTTGGATAAGAAATTTCATCCAAGAGTTGGGTTTAATTTATAGTGCAGTTGACACAGTCTCTGTGTACTGTGACAACATTTGAGCTATTATGAATAGCCAAGATCTCATCAGGATCCAAACATATATTGAGAAAATACTATCTAATGAGAGAGATGGTATATGCGACATTATTATCGAGAGAATCGCTTCAACTGAAAAATATAGTGAATCCACTGACAAAGCATTTACAATGATTGTGTCTGTTAGACATCTTGGGAAGATGGTCTTAAGACACATGAGTAGTTGGCTTTGGGAAAGTGAAAGATATTGTTGTCATACATGATTAAGTAAATCAATAGTTGATTGATTGTACCTGTAATCTTATTATGACAAATCTTTGTTTGAATATTAATATATATGGCACTTCTTCATCTGTTTACCCATGCATCTTGATGCATTGATGAAGTCCTTGAGATTGCTATAGTCCATAGAATGTGGTTACTCATATGATGGTGATCATGAAATACATTCTCGACTGCGATTTCTAAAAGTTCCTGGTCGATGAGCCTTCGAGAATGGGATATCGATATATGCTCGTTAGAGACTGGTATTCATGATGTGTCTAGTGTAGTGCGCTGCGTTTCATCGACGTTGGCTTGGAGAAGTCAGCACACATGAATAGGTGCTCATTAGGAATGAGTTCACTGAACGACCCTACTCGGAATTCTATAAGTGGTTACCATTTCTCGAGTATATAATTTCTAGTCATAGTTGTGCACCATTACTCCTCATTACCCGAGGCGTCATTGAGGTCTTGATAGATAGCTGTGTACTTTGATTTAATGACTGATCACATGTGGGTCATAAAGTCATTATTTTGGGTATTCAGTGATGCTGTCAGAGGCCTATGATTGTCGTTGGGGATTCACCACTGGTCTTGATGAACCAGGATGTCCTATGTGTTTTTCTATATATGATTCGAGGAATCTCTGGCCAGAGTGGGTAGTGCTTGTGAAAAATGAGTTTTTCATATACGCACACAATGAATCATATAACGTGAAACAAATACATAGTTATTGAAATCATAATGGGTCTCGATCAACCAATGCCCTAGATTCAATCGGGACATATTGAGTGAAAGGAATGTACTGCACGCTAACTATGGCTGACAGGTTCTCGTACGTTGCTAGTCATTTGTATCTAGGTCTTCGTGAAGCGCAGATGCTAGGCGCTACCCACGATCGGTAGGTTGTTGCTGGAATTATATTTCGGTCATTATCTATTAAAGGAGTTTAATTGACAATGAGGCATTCAGGGTAAGCCCAAAGAAGTTGTTTGACTTCTAAAATCACAAAGGTTGTGATCCTACTGCTATGATACATTTGAGCCTCGCTGGGTCACAATCAACCGGCCGCCGATCTATTGATGAGAATTGAGACTTAAATGTTAAGTGCTCAAATTGAGTGATTTAGAAGAGATGAATTTAATTTTTGAAAGCTCCTCACTTTAGTGGAGTTTCTATATTTGAAAATGTTCATCTGTAGAAAGTTCTAAATTAAAACGTTTGATATATTAATGTCTCATAATTATGTACATTAGTAGTACATCAAGTTATTCAATAGGATTGAGTTACTTGGATTATGAGTTTGTAGTTTTGTTTTGGCTTTTGGGCAAGTGGAAGATTGTTAGCATAAATGCCCTACAAGCCAAACGGTGGCCCAATGGGCTTTATATTAACCCTGGCCCAATTAGCTTATACAACTATAAATATGACATTTGTATCAGAAGGAAGAACGACCTAATCACTCTCAATCAATTCACGCTCTCTAAAAGTTCATACCAAACTAGCACTGGTGATGAGCTTGTAGATCTGGTCAGGTTGATTGGACTCGAAGGTCACCGCTATCAGATTCATTTCGGTGAACGGTAATTCCTTTTCGTGCATTTATTCGATTTATGCATGTTAATATATGAATCAGGCGCGATCGACCGTCCCCGGGTCAGATCTGTTTATTGTATTATTTCCGCTGCGTTTGGATCTGGAGCCGGGGTACGGAAACCCAACAAAAAGAACCAATGATTAAAAAATACAATATCTCGATGTGTGAACCCATGCAAAAAAATGCTTTTAATTATAATTTTAGAAAAAGTGACCAAAGGCGCAAAATTTGTTATTAAAAATGTCATTTTTTTTCAAGTAATGATACATATTCAGATTTAAATCTAAACCCAATACAATTCCTTGATTCCAGAGGAAAAATATAAAACATGCGCAAGTGAGTAACCTTTTATTGTTTATCTACAAGATTGGTAAACCTCACCCGCATGGACAAATGTAGCCGTTTATTTTCTATAAAATCAATGCTGCTTCATGTTGCTTCCATGAATCTATTCAACTCTTTTAATGCTTTTGACAAACAAAAATTAGTCCGACTAGCAAATTTTATCCAAATGATTTTTCAAGTGTTGAGCTTTTGGCATTATTGGACCAACTCAAAAATTTCGTTATGGAGCGTTTAACCGTTGGTTAACAAGCTTATAAGTTTAACATTGGTTAGCAAGCTTATAAGTTTAACATTGGTTTTGTCGGTTGCAACTGCTATGACGGAAAGAACATTATCTGCTATGAATATTGTAAAGAACCGACTTCGCAACCGAATTGTTGATGAATAGCTGAATGATAATTTGGTGGTTTATATTGAAAAAAGATATATTCGATTGTGTACCTAATCAATGTAAATTAGATTTTTGATATTAATTGTAAGTTACTTTTTGCTATCGATTTTTTTTTTATCTTATTTTTTTATTATATTTTTTGTCCCCTTGTCGAAAATTCTGCATCCGCCACTGTCTGGGTGACACATAGGATAACCATGTGACCTCCTTTCCAACACCTTGTTACATATGTTGGAAATTTTGAAGCTTAATGAATTAAAACTAAGCAATGAAGACATAAAGATAAACACGCCAAACTCTTGCACACCATAACACTGCTTGTGAAATCCTAGGCAGTATAGGAGACGCCCAAGCACCTCCTGCATTATCTTGAATTTCTAGGAAGTAAGGGAGGCCCCCTTGGCCCTCACCTGCGGGTTTTCAAGCTTTGACAATTAACAGTTATCTGACTTGAATTTCTCATTCAAAAAGTCCAAACAAAATAGACGGATTTGGAAATGAAGTCATCTTCACAGCCCAAAGCATTGGTTACAGCTGTATCCAGCTCATATATATAAAAAATAACCTATACATAATTTATTTTATAATTATTAAAGATATTCAAAAAAAATTATTTGTTTGCGAACTATAATATGGGATGATATTGAAACATTTCAATAAAATGGGAATTAACATCTTTTTCATTAAAATTGTATTTCTTACTAAAATATAGTTTATTATAAAGTTAAATACTAATTTTTTTAAATTTAATAAAAAATATATTGTAAATAAATTATTCTTGTAATTTGATTTTATTTATATATAGTTATTATTTACAAACTTTATTTTTGGTCAAATTACATTTATACTTACCATAAAGTCGGCAATGATGGTTAAAAGCCGCCTCCGTCATACAATAATCATTAAGTGTATTTTAAAAATAATGATAATACACCAAATAACTCACTATTAGATATTTTTATTTAATATATAATATAAATTTATTAAAATAAATAATATATATATAGTTATTATTATTCTATAATCTATGAGTAAATGCACGTCGAGACACAAAAGAAACGAATTTAATTTGTATAAGCCACCTTCCATAATTATTATCGGCACACTGCACACAAAATGTTTGATCTGTATATTATTTGTTTTTTTATATAGTACAAGGTTTGAATAGGGAGATCTCGAGCTTTATATTAGAGCTGGTGTCACTTTGACCAATAGATCGTGACTATATTATTTGGTTATTTTGATATATAGTCGTTGGTTATTTGTATTCCAGTGTTTTATATAACTTTCATATATACAATAGAGTTTATATAACGTAAAATGGATTACAGATAATATTAGATATAATAAATATATACAAAAGTGAAGGATAAACTTGATGATATTAAAAAATATTATAGTACGATTCGCTTTTTAAAGTGTTTTTTGTTTTTATAAAAAATTAAAAAATTTAAGTAAAAAAAGATAAATGCAACTCTATAGTATTTGGAAAATCCTCAATACTACAAACTCTATATTATATTATCATATCTTCCAAATCAAAAAATATGCTTTTGTTACAATTAAATCAAGCATAATCCAACTTTTTTATAAAGAAAATTTAAAGATTTAAAATTTTTATGATATGAAATATTATTCAATAACATTTTATAAATATAATCGGGAATTTATTATGACTTTTATGTGGAGTTAATTTAAATAAGACACAATTCTTAATTTCTCCGATAAATTTCTTAAACGTATTCCCACATTTTTTGGCAGAATATAAACATACAAATACGCACACATCCATTGCTATTAATATAATTTACGAGCATTTCTCGTCATGTGTGTAATGTATTCATGAAAACCTTCTTTCCACAGTGTGCATTTTCTTTTCTTGGATCTGATATCAGTGATAACCCAGAAATCTTGCTGAAAAGGGAGCAAAAGTTTCAACTCTGAGCCCTATTTTCTTGGGAAAATCGTGTCAAAAGCCATGGAAGTTTTTACTGCTTTTTGGGGTGAATTTTTGAGTGGCCTTTCCCAGAAGAAGAAATTTTCTTTGTAGCAAAGGTGGGTGTTTTGGGTTATATTTTATTGAGTTTTTGTCCTGTTTTTTGCAAGTTCATTTTTAAAAAATCAAGCTTTACTTCCAATATATGAAAAATTCATTCAACACTGGCTCTGGTTTATTTTGCTTTGTATATTTGTAGTTATGTACTTAAATGTGTGTGAATCTTTGGGTTTTGATGTGAATTTGACTTTGCGTTTTGTGTTAAATTTTAGTGATGGATTTAGTTTCGAGTCAATTTCTTGGATGACATGCAGCTGACTTTTCATCTCTCTTGTTATGATTTTTATGTCTATGAAATATATGATTATATGAACCTATTTCTTTGAATGGTCATTGGGAATTGGTTAATAATTCAGAACCAGTTATCCATAAAAGAAAGTCAAGAATTTGTTTATAAAGGTTCCTAATTCAGTTTAGTCGAAGTCAACTGTAAAGTTTTTGGCAAAAAACGTCATTTGTTTGGGTGTAGATTGGCTGTTGCAAATGCCCAATATTTTGATGAGTCGTTGATACTTAGAGGCTGTGATAATAGGGCTTATTAATTATCACTGTCATATATAGTAATTAGTCTCCTTTGAAGGAAGAAACAGTAAAGACTGATGAAGAAATTAAACGGCAATCGTTCTTGGCGAACAGAATTCCTGAGATTTTTATGTGTATTTTTTCTATTTTCGTTTAGAGAGGCATTCTTTTTTGTTATCTCAAGCATGAAGTGCTTTATGATTGCCCAGCCTGATAAAATGTATTTCTTCTTCACTTTGTTGTCAAGAACCATGGTGTAGAACAGTTTCGGTTTACATTTTCCATCTACTACTTTTTTTGATGATGTTTCCACTTAGCTCACTGTTGGCATCCATCAGATTTGAATCAATTTGATGAAATGCGATCATCAATTGGCATTAAGAGAATTAAATTTGTACCTTTGATAGAAGTGTATATGACGACTTAAGCCTCATATTTCTTGACAATTAGACTTAACACATTGGTTAGAAATAAGAATCAGCTCACATTTGCTAATGATAAAGATTTCTGTAAGTATTTCCTTTGCTATTACAAGCATTTCAACATGATACTATTCTAATGGTTATCTGTTAATGTGACGGACAGTTTAGCTAGGAAAATCATTAGCTTCCGCAAATGGAAAAGGACTTCTGATGTGAATGGATCCTCAGGCTTTTATTAGGTTATCAATAGGCTCGTTGGGGCTTCGAGTTTCCGGGACGGCTCTTACGGAAGCGAAATCCGGTAATCAGGCCATATCCTCTCCATGTGTTTGTGAGATCCGTCTTCGTGGATTTCCTGTTCAGACAACACAAATCCCGTTCATATCCTCTCCCGAGTTGACCCCAAATCCTCACAGCTTTTCCTCAAGCTTTTATCTTGAAGAATCAGACTTAAAAGCATTGTTGGCACCAGGATGTTTGTCTACTTCACTTGCATCTCTTGAGATATTGGTGTTTACGGGTCGAAAGAGCACCCATTGTGGTGTTGGTATCAAAAGGCAGCATCTGGGGACGTTTAAGTTAAATGTTGGCCCCGAATGGAGCGAAGGAAAGCCGGTTATTCTTTTCAGTGGTTGGATCGGCATTGGCAGAAACAGGCAGGAGAATGGAAAACCGGGAGTCGAGATTCATTTGAGAGTGAAGCTGGATCCTGATCCAAGATACGTATTCAGATTTGAAGATCAGACTAAACTAAGTCCACAAATCGTTCAGCTTCAAGGAACGGTAAACCAGGCTATATTCAGCTGCAAGTTTAGTCAAGACAGGTGATATTGACTTGTTTCCTCGCTTTTACATTTTTGCAGATAGTTACATTGAGTTGTGAAGCATACTGTACATTTATTCTGGTTTGACACATAAACAACTATAAAGGTTGGATCATTTTTAGCCGATTTTGTAAACTGTTAGGTTACATTTGTGTGAAAGGATTTGTATCCGATTGAGTAATGGATTCAAATGAATCCAATTTGGGAGGATTTGTAATCCATTTAACTGACACAAAAACTGAAGGCTGCTTTCAGATTTATGGTTTTGAGCTATATGGTCTTAATCATCATGTTTTAGACTTTGAAATTTGATACCATTTTAGTTCATCTTTGGGAGAGAAATTAGTCATTTCAAATTCATTGATTTTCAAATCTTTTTATCTAAAATCTCTTTTCAAGACAATACATCCATATGCAGTCAAATTACTCATGGAATTGTTTGAATCACAAAAGGGTATCCGAACAACTAAAGAATATAAAGCATGGATATGAAATGCTTTGATTTTAAATTCTTTAATGCAAACACTACCCATATTTCTATGGATTGCCGTCTGATGAACAAAAAGTGGTTGCTTAAATTTTTAATGAATTTCTTATTTGATCCCAAAAAAATGAAATGCAGGTTATCTCAGATAGATCCACTTAGCAACTTCTGGCCAACTTCTGTCGATGGTTCCTACCACGAGATCGAGAGAAGAGAGAGGAAGGGGTGGAGGGTGAAGATACATGATCTCTCCGGCTCAGCTGTTGCTGCCGCCTTCATAACAACCCCCTTTGTTCCATCAACTGGTTGTGATTGGGTGGCTAAATCTAACCCAGGGGCTTGGTTGATCGTCAGGCCTGATCCATGCCGCCCTGAGAGCTGGCAGCCATGGGGAAAGCTCGAAGCATGGCGACAACGAGGCATCAAAGATTCTATTTGCTGCCGTTTCACTCTTTTATCAGACGGGCATGAAGGCGGAGAGCTCCTCATGTCCGAGATATTGATCGATGCTGAAAAGGGTGGTGAGTTTTTCATAGATACTGATAGGCAGGGAGCAAGCCCGTTGCCGAGCCCTCAAAGCAGTGGTGATTTTACGGGGTTGAGTCCTATAGCTGGTGGGTTCGTCATGAGCTGTAGAGTTCGAGGGGAAGGGAAATGCAGCAAACCCCTCGTGCAACTCGCTATGCGGCACGTGACGTGTGTGGAGGATGCAGCCATTTTCATGGCTCTGGCCACTGCTGTTGATCTTAGCATAGAGGCGTGCAGACCTTTTCGTAGAAAGAATCGAAAAAATAGTCGACATTCGTCGTGATCTATAGCGTATGTATCTGTGGAGAGTAAACTGATTTCTTGAGCCAAGAAAATCTGGCTTGAATTTAGTCTCTGTTGTCACAGTACTCACAATGTGTATAGAGTATAGAATGAACTTGATTTGCATTGGCATCGATGCTACGATAATGCCCTAAGGGCTCATCCAATGATGTACGAAGGGCCACATGATTTTTCACGTGGACCGACGCATCACTGGATGTACATTAAGGGTAGCATCGAGCTAACCTGTCATTTGGTTTGTTTGCGGTGAGTCAGCTATGAATTTGCCTTCAATGAAGCAACGCCAGTTGATCAAAACTCTACTTCACTCACCTTAGATAAAATAAATTTATTTGATCTATATATATATATAAAATTCGAATGACGTTTTTTTTTTTTCAATTGAGTCATTATATATGTTTCAAATCAAGTATTCAAAACATAATTGCTAAATGATATATCTTTTTTTTTATCTTTCAAGTAATTATTATTTGAATAAATTATAATTGTCTCGAAAAGATTTATTACAATTTGTGACCCTGGTTTGAACAATAATAAATGAACGTTTGTAAAATAGTTGCAGTCTAGTTTGTAATAGATATATGAAAAATTACAATTCTCATCTATGGTTTTGACGTAAAAATACATAACAGAGAAGATAGACGTTATTTTTAAAATTAGATGGGTTTTATATGTAATTCACTTATTCATTTCATATTTTTTACTCGTCACTCCACAACTTCATTTTATTGAGTTCTATATCAACTTTTGAATTTTATTTTAAAAATACTACTAAAATCTTTTTCCATATGTTTTGAGTTGAGTCGAATTGAATAAAAGATCCGACCAAATATAGCTTCTTCTTTTTTTATAGAAAAAAAGTAAAAAATTACAAAAAACTTAGACAAAGTTTGAATGATTTTAGTATTTAAAAAAAATATGTTTTCCTTCTGCCAAAATGGAACTTAACACAATCTTTTTACCTAATAGAATCGACCAGAAATTTATATTTTTGTATCTTCTTATATGATCATTGTTTTTGTAGTCAATTTTACATCATCCTTAAGAACATTTTATTATTTTAACTGAATACATTATTTAAATTTTAAAATACCTTATACACTATCAAAATTGTTAGGATTGTATCCGACTTGACAACGTCTTGTGTACCTGCAAATCAAACACCAACAGAAACAATACACAAGTATGCAAATTATATAATAGTAATCAAAAAGGATATAGGGTAGGCTCATGTCTGCTATTTTCCCTAATCTACGTTACCAAGAACCAAGATAAAGATCGGGAGGTGAAGACACCACTCCAACAATTTGTCATCCCATCGGAGCACACAACAACGAACAAGAACACTCAACCACTCCCTCGGTCAAAACCACTCTCAAGGACAGAACAATCGTCGAACCACCGGAGCACTAAGCAACTGGACGAGAAACACCAAGTCTTGGTGGATTGATTTCTGGAATAATAAGATAAAAAGATCTTTTTTAGTAATTGTCAGACAACACGACATTACCAAAAATTCAAATGCCTGTATCTGGTTTGACCAATTGCCTAGAGAACATTTTCTCTTATGACTCAAACTGATGGTAACCAGATTTAAAATCATTCTTCTTATACATCGAAGTTCCATACAACTGATCAAATACTTCTCGATCTTAGTCAGTGGGTATTTATTCTTGACAGTAGCCCGGTTCAACTGCCTTTAGTCGATACACATCCTCATAATACCATATTTCTTCTTCACGAACAACGCTGATGTTTCCCCAATGTGACATACTCAGACTTATGTACCTTTAGCGAGGAGATTCTGTAACTATTTTTCTAATTTTGTCAACTCTGTTGATGCCATTCCGTACAACGCTTTCGTTATCGAATCTATTCCTTGGCATCAACGAACAATTACAATTGATTTCTTTCTCTAGTGGAAATTTTATTATTTCCTCAGGAAAATCTATCAGTCAACCTTGACTCTTCCTGATCAGTATCAACTGCTTATTATCAAATATCCCTCATTTTCCAAGTACTGCAACCACAATATTCATAGCTAATAAACATTAGTTTGCTATTCGTGGCTATAAACATTTCATTTCGAGCCACAATACGGTCGAAAATTCAGTACACCCTGAAATCAACTTACAATATCTCAAAATTTATCAGAGTCTCTATGGCCTCGATACAATAAAAATCATTCTCGGCAACACATTAAATTCAAATTCACAATACTATCATCAAACTGTAAGATACAGTTCACTATTACATGTATGGATAGTATAATCATCACTGCTGGTGTATTTTCTAAATCATAGTAATCAATACACATTTGATGCAATGTATGAAAACCATGCTTTTGTCTTAATAAAACTTATGCAGCGTGATCAAATACATGACATGTATCTGCGTTCACCAGTATCTGAAGCATCTCTAATTGTATCCTCTATCAAGGTATACTCTCTGGTCTGTTGGGAAACCAAAAAAAATAACTATCAGGTATTACCTCTGGTCTGCAGGTTACTAACTGCTGTTGGAACTGGGTGGTCGAAAAGAATAACCACTCTAATATCTACCTCTAGCACATGGTATTTGTTGTTATGGCAGCATTTGTTCCTGAGCACGTAACAGACATGCTCTGACTGGCCACAATCGATATCAGTTTCTTTCACATGGATCAGTAGATACCTACATCCACGGCGACCTCGAAAAGATCTGGAATCCTACTAGCTCTAGCACCTATATAATTAATAGCACTGGATGAACTGGAGTGCTACTTCTGAAACTTTTCTAGTACTACTTGGATTATTCCAATGATAGTCACTTCATTAACATTTAATCCAGTCCTAGCTACTTCATACAACATCGGAGTCTTATCCTTCATCCGAAACACTTTTAATTCTAATCTCTTCGCTAATGAATAGCTATCAAGATTAAGCACATACTTCCATTTATCAAGTCCACGATAATCGATTAGTATTTTCTATGTAATCAATATGACCTTCTCGTAAACATCTTTTTCCCGTATCCGAAAGAGGGAAAATCGTCTTCCATCACTACCCTTACTCTAGATACTCTCATCTAGAAGAGTTCATAATGTAGTTTTTATTCATAGTTCGGACACATAGACTGGAACTGAATTACTATAGTCCACATATCACAGTCCTCATTTAAACCAATTCTCGTTGGTTCTCACAACAACTATACTATATTCTTCAATTGAAATATCAGTAATTTCAATATCCTCATGTTCTAAATTATCATATCGACGTGCACAGGTTTTGACGTAAACTCATAGGTATTACTCTGGTCTTTCGGACTCAAATTCCTGATGTCAATCGACACATTGCGTGTTAAAGAGATCTAGTGCTATCCCACTAATCACAAAGATTAAGTCCCAAAGTGATAAATAAAATTCCCAATAATTTTCACTATGTTATAATTCAAATAACAGTTACAGTGCCTACAATTGTCACTGCTAACAGATAAAATTCTCAAATTCTCTAGATTATATGCAACTCAGCATTCAAATTATTTCTAGATTATATGCAACTCAGCATATTATAATACTCAGACATATGACATCTAGCTATCCATGCTTAGTAATCCGTTACATGTATAAAATCTCGAGATCTAACATGCAATCATAGCAGGCAAGAGCATATAAAACACGTAGTCAATTACATACACAAACAATTTTATTTGTAACTAGACTCGGTGTCCTAACTCTAGTTCGAGCATATCCCAGATTATGCTATGATACCATAATGTGAGGCCCGATCCTAATGTGGTGTTTAATTAACACATAATGATTAATTTGCGTAAACAGCGGAAGATTTATTTCAAATGTCTAGACAAATGGCCCTAAATGTTTTTCGCTTTTAAGTGATACATGTATAATGGTACTGAAAATATGTAATTCCAGTTTTCCAATTCAACATGTTGCTCAGCATAAGCAAGTATATAACCAACCAGTAATAGAATACTTAAAATACAGATACTCGGGGTATACCCCGGTAATTTAAAATGTAATTAAAAAGTACTCAATTACTGGGACTCAGACTCAACATACCAAAGCTGAACTCAGGTATTCTAAGATGTTTCCTCACGAGCATCCAACATATGTCTACCTGTAACACCTGTCATGCCCGAACAACAAAAGACATGACAGCCCCCACTACGGGAGTCAGAACCCAGTACGAGAAATAAATAGATCATGTCAAGAATGACAAAGTATCATGGAATGCATACCATGCATGAATGCGATGTATGAATGGGTATAAAGAATCGAATATCAAAATACCAATATCGGAGTTCAAAGGAAGGTATCATCAATCAATATCAGCTAGAGCAGAGGGTGACAACACACACACTTTGCACTAGGAGAATCATCCTGTGTTGTTCTCGACATCCCTCGTGTCTAGGTCCAGTAGCAACGCGCGTGACTACAGTCGCTAACTAAACTGCATGTCATCACCGTGTCCGTCATCCCCAACACTCAGAGTAAATCAACTCAATCATCATCAAGGATATCAAAGAAGTGGATAGATCAATATGATATGTCCATGAATCATCTATGCATCATATGACATATGCAACTCAATATGTCGTGTAATCTCATGTGAAAGTCAATACATATCATGCAATTCACATATCATGTAGTATAATGTATCTCAAGATGTCATATAGTCACATAAGAATCACATAGTGACAATTAAATCATATAAATAGATTTATGACATGTAAAGTCATGCAATAACATCATTACACGTCTTTGCCAGACGTCATGATAAAACTTATTTCTACGTACCTCAGACCAAAGCTAATCTACCGAGTACTCCTCGAATCAACCCCGACATCTATTAACCTCATCATGTAAATTCCAAATGACACTAAGTGTTCAAGTAGTGCATTGAATCAAATGCAACTTCTAAATATTGACCTTTAGTGATTTTCTTAATTTTCAGCTTGACCCATTTCGTAGAAAAATCACTATAAATTCATATGACGTCCAAATGACCCGATTCCGATGCTCAAAGTTCAAAAACTCAAAGGAATTCATTTCTTATCTTATGAGGCCAAGCTGATTCCTCCATTTAAAAGTTGTTTAAACACTAAAAACGTAGCCTTTGAAAATCTTTTTTTCCAGCTTGAGAGGTTTTAGTAAAATCGTCATAACGTTTTCGTTTCAAATCCAAATTGATCGATTCCAATGGCAATTTACAGCCAACTGGAAACAATAAAAGTCTTATTTCTAGACCTGTTCTAGAATTCCTAGCCAAAAATGCTTAGGAATCCAAAGAACACACTGCATGTGTATTTTCGCCCACATGCAGAACACGATTGAACACTTAAAGTATAAAATTCATAAATAATTGAAAATGAATCCAACTTAAGCCCTCTTTTTTTTAGAACTCAAGATAATTCAAATACTTACAATTTTTATTTGAAGACCAATATCAAATTCGGAACAAAATTTGCCCAATAACTCGAAATACAGTCTGCATGCAACATGCATGAACATGCAGAGACAAAAATGAGCACTGAAAGTAAAATCGACATAACTTTTATTTTGGAGATCCAAATCCCATGCTTCTTTTTTTCAAATCGCATAAATTAAAAAAGATCTACAACTTTTATTTTTTTACTCAAAGTCAAATTCGGAATCTAAGTAAATCGAAAATTCAAATCTATTTACTGCAAGAAACATCAAACATTTGCAGATTCTGTTTTAACAAAATGACATCAACATTTTCATCTTCCTAGATTTTCGACTTTAATTCAACGAAATCCAATTAAAATTTAGTTTAAAATAGAAATCATAACCTTTGAAGACTCAATAATTCCACCATCCAGCCAACCCAAGCTCCAATTCCTCAAATTCTTGAAGGTTATGAGTTATCTCCCTTCTACCTTCCTAGAACTACAATTGCATATATATTTTCTCACCAAATTTTCTCTAATTTGGGAGGAACATTTTCGAAAATGGGGGAGGAAATATCATATTGTTTTTGGGAGAGAAGAAGGATCTATTTATGATTAAAAAATAAGGTAGTGGGCATGACACTAAGCCATCAATTGGATTTTTTTTTATTGTTTTATGCTACAACCCACAAGTGTTGTAAGGACCCCCGTGTCCTTAACCCGTTATTAGTGTATTGACCCATGTATTGGTGCATACAATCATATAATCAGGGGGGAGAGAACCCTATGCTACCATAGCATATGCTACGAATAATAAATATTCTTACATTAAACCATGTAATGTCTTATTTCCCCCAATCAAGTCCACTTACATAGCATGCACCATTATAATACACCCACATGTTCTCAATTCATTTAGCAATTCCTCACATTAATTGTATGTAACATATGAATGAAATGAGAAAGACCCTTGCCTTTTTATACAAACCATATATACATATAACAGCGTTCACATGCGAGCATCAAATTAATGTATGTGTATCTAATGTATAAAATATTGTGCTCAATACCGTCACTGGTACTTCGATCCTGGAAGCACCTTGAATCCATAGCTCGATCTCAACTCCGGAACTACCGCTGTGCCTGTTCAACCAGCTCCAACAGAGACAGTCCCCACATGGGGTGAGCATACCAATACCACCGATCCATAATCACAATATCACAGTTCATAATTTACAGAATGTAAATGTCATGAATTTTAAAAGATACTCCCTGGATGGCATCATCATCATCCGGGATCCCCTATGTTGTTCATGTTCTCAAAATAACCGAAACCATCAAATTCCCAAAAGCCAGTTAATCATCTCATTGATTAACTAAATCCATTCCTGTCATGCCAGTTTCATAAAATATGATTAAATCATTAAACAAATAACCATAGATATCACATATATCTAACTAATGATTCCATAGTTCTATTTTATCGCTTGCTCCACAATAGCGGCATTTTAACCTCACACACGCTAACAGCAGTGGCGTCATAACCGATGTTCGCTCAATATCGACAACATCCCAATCATTGCTCGCTCAAAAGCGGCACCATATAATTCTCAATGTATATCCATTTATTACAAATACAATAAACCATGCATTTCACAGTTGCAATAATATAAAAGGCTATGCTCGTACGTTATACGTACCTTAGAATTCCATAGTCCGAATCAAACCTTGTCTTAGTCCCGCGATTCAATTATGTGCTAACACATAAAATAACTCACAATTAATTACAAGCATGCAACCACGTGCCTAAGCACGTTCACAATCCCCCAATATATCATCAATCCATGATGGTTAACCATTTTAAAAGACCCCGAGCGAATGATGCATCAATTCCATTACAACACAACAATATTTACCACAAAACAGGGCCTCTCGATCGATCGGCCAAAAACGCTCGATCGATCGAGAGCTCCAGAAATTTTCCACCAAAATTCTTCCTTGCTCGATCGATCGAGCAACCCTCTCGATCGACCGACCGACCATCTCGATCGATCGGCAGGTTTGCTCGATCGATCGAGAGCACTGTACATCGCCTTCCAATTTTGTAAAATACGCGCGATCGATCGAGCCTATGTACCGATCGATCGGCGAGCTCTGTAACAGCCCAAAAATGGCATTTTAATGGCTTAAATCCCCAAATAAACAATTCCAATACCCATAATATCATTAATCCTCAACCAAGACACCATAAAAACTCCTAAAACACAACAATCCAAAATCTATAAAATTCCAAAAACTCATACTCATTCCAAACCTTAACCAAATAGCACAATACTACTATCAAATCGAAGATAAAAGCGAGGAGAAGAACAATACCTAATTATCTTCGAGAAAGCCATCTCCCAAGCCGAGCCGCCAGCGATTTAGCACCAAGGGGAAAAAGAGGGGAAAGGGAAATGGGGGGAGAGGCGCAAGAGAGAGAGAGAGAGAACACCGAGTCTACTTGGTATATATAGTACCAAGGCTCCAAAATCACGAGTCCTCCACAAATACATCATGACTCATTAAAAATCATTTGTGTTCAATAATTACCTCACAATCTCAGTTCCATTACCAGCCCCAACACAAAGCATCCTAGACCCCAGATTTCACCAAAAACCCAATTCCAAGGTTTAACACCACGATGAGAATACAATATCAACCCTTGGATCCAACGACCCCAAATACCGGATTTTAAAATCCTCTGGAGTCCCAAAACCACAATTAATTCATAATTGCCACAATTAAAATCCATTAAGGATCAATACCACACCAGGATTTACACCAACAATTCCCGGGTATCACAAGTGTCCCATGATGGTGATTTTATATGTATTTTATAAGGTATTGATCAAATTTGTATACTAACTTGTCTAATTTTGATGTATTTTATCTTGCATAAGAATAAGGTGTTGTGTCCGGAACAACTCAATTCGAATTCTCAGCTTTTAATCATCAGGGTTTGCTTAAACATCGTTAATTCGGATTAATCATAATTAATTAATAACGAGGTCTTACACTTCTTCCCCTCTTAAAATGATTTCGTCATCAAAATCGCAAAACTGAGTATAACTCAACAAATTAAATCGGATGAGATGTCTCATTCTCATTCATAGATACATAAGAATCATCATATATCAGTGACAACTGTTGTGGTAGGGTCAACGATATACCACTGAACCAAACTTCTCTATGATTTCACATGGTCAAAATATTGAGGCAACATCATACCTCACTTAACGAATCGTATCAATCATCGTAAAGGTAATATCTTCATATTTACCTGATTCTCAACTTGAAATTCTAACGATATATTTCTCTTGTTGGCATAGCAAACCTGCTTACTTTAAGCCAATTTCACTCATTTTCGCAGAAAATTTATCGTTCCTGGCATTTCCTCAACAATCTGAAGTTGTGCCAAATATTCCTTATCAATTTCATCTCAATATATCAGCGATTGACAATTCTGGCTCCACAAAATCTCAATCGATGTCATCCCAAAGTCTGAAACTAAATTATAGGAAATTCTACTCGTGAATAGTGATTTCTGTCAATTCCCACTAAATTTATCACTAATAATCAGGACATAACTTCCAAAGTCTGGATAATTCTCTCAGTTTGTCAATCGTTCTGGGTATGATAAGCAATACTCATTACTAACTTAGTACCCATGACATTCTGAAAACAGTTTTCGAATTCGGATATCATCATCGGATCTCTATCAGATACAGTTGTTACATGCACTTACTGTAACTAAACCATATTGTCCACATCTTAAACATGTCGTTTTCCCATAGGCATACAAACTATCATATGAAATCAATATCTCGTATTGAATAGACAATCAACTTTGATTCAACTTGTTACACAATGTGAAATACTCAGACTTGTGTACGTTTAGCGAGGAGATTCTTTAACTATTTTACTAATTTTGTCAACTCTGTTGATGCCATTCCAAACAATGCTTTCGTTATCGAATCTATTCCTTGGCTTCAACGAACATTTAAAATTGATTTCTTTCTCTAGTGGAAATTTTATTATTTTCTCAGGAAAATCTATCAGTCAACCTTGACTCTTCCTGATCAGTATCAACTGCTTATTATCAAATATCCTTCATTTTCCAAGTATTGCAACCACAATATTTCCATAGCTAATACTATCAGGATCTTAACTTCCTATTCGTGGCTATAAACATTTCATTTGGAGTCACAATACAGTCAAAAATTCAGGACACACTGAAATCAACTTACAATATCTCAAAATTTATCAGAGTCTCCATGCCCTCGATACAATCAAAATCATACTCGGCAACACATTAAATTCAAATTCACAATACTACAAACTGTAAGGTACAGTTCACTATTACATGTATGGATAGTATAATCACCACTGCTGGTGTATTTTCTAAATCATAGTAATCAATGCATATTTGATGCAATGTATGAAAACCATGTTTTTGTCTTAATAAAACTTATACACTCACTGTAACTAAAACACATTGTCCACATCTTAAACATGTCGTTTTCTCATAGGCATACACACTATCATATGAAATCAATATCTTGTATTGAATAGTCAATCAACTCTGATTCAACTTGTTTCACAATCGCTGTTAGATCTAAACAATTGAGTTATAAAACTCAAAGCTAGTGTGATATCCCCGAAATAATTAATTGCAATTTGGGCATTAATTGTGTTTGTATGATTAATTATGGTGGTAATTAATTATGTGTTGGATTTATTTATCTTATGGAAATGCATGGTCACATGGAAAGGGTGACCCGGGAATGCATTTCGGGGTACATGTGTTGCATGTGGATATTTGGGTGTTTTAATGACTTACATGTGTTAGTAGTCATTTATTGGGGAAACATGCATATATTTGAGATTGTGGAACATTGTGGTGTTATGCTTTTAAATATCATGTTGGGGTGTTTTATACACCATGGTATTGTGGAATGCACTCTATTTTAAATAACCCACTTTTATACCCCAACCCCCACCACACATTCACTCTTACTTTTTAACTTTCCCAAAATTACACCACCCAAACCCTCTTTTCCCCCATTTTCGAAATTGAGCTTGAGGGTAAAGGGAATCCTTCCAAAAACCTTGATTTGTGGAGTTTGTTGGGAGATTTGAAGTCCTCAAGAGGTATGGATACCTCACTGTTGTTTTTGTAGTGTTTTATTTGAGTTTGATATGGTTTTTGAAGGGTTTTGAAATGGGTTTGTTGGGGTTGGTATTATTTTGGTTGAGTATTGAGTTTATGAGTTTATGAGGATGTTTATTGTGGATTTTTTTAGAGTTTTGGTATGGTTGATGTTTGAATATTTGAGTTTGTTTGAGTTTGGGAAGGAGAAGGGTGAATAGTGCCCGAATATCGCGTGTGCAGGACTCGACGATCGATCGGCGCCTTCAGCGATCGATCGCGAGCTGCAAGGGCTGAAGGCAGTAGCCTTGATAGGGTTGAATATTACGCGTTTTTATGCTTTGATATGTATATGTTTTCGTGTTGATTCTTGAGTTATTTTACGTTTTATGGTATATATTTCTATATTTCAGGAATCAATGTTGAAATTCATAAAAGGGGAAGAAATCAAGCTAAAATGATGAAAAAATGAATAAAGTTGAAGAAAAGAGGAAGAAACCAGAATCCAAGACACATGTTGCTCCTTTCTCCTCAAATTACTATATGTTCGAGCCATGTTTTGGAAATGTGGTCCATATAAAAGTTGTAGAACTTTCTCTTATCTTCGCGTGGACAGCTGATTCATCAAATTCGGAGTTCGTATGAGAAAGTTACGGCCAAACTACGAAACTCGCCAGAAGCTGAAAAAGGCGAAGAAACTTACTGTGATTTCCGATCGATCGAGCAGAATTTCCGATCGATCGAGACGGGCAGAAAAAGCCACGAAAATATTACTGGAAGGCTCGATCGATCGGCTCTTCTTTCGGATCGATCGGGACGAGCAATTTTCATTAAAATACCTTCCTTGTAGAGTTTGGATGCAAGAGGAAAGTCCATAATTCTTTCCCCTATATATTATACACCATAATTTCAACCCAAATCATACTTTTAACCTAGGAAATAGCCTCCATCTCAGCCCCCCTTTTCCTTCACCATCTCATCTCACATCTCCTTCCTTCAATTACACAATAACACACGTCCCCTTTCTCCATCTCACCCTCTCACTTTCCCTCACCATCTCACGCCTCCACCTTCTTCTCCCCTCACTTTCCTTCACTTCATGTCCAGCCTCCATCCTTCTACCATTCAACCTTCATCCATCATCACCACTTCATCCTAGGATTTGGAACAACCCAACAAGGCGATAAAAAGAGACGATCGAGAAGGAAGCAAGAGAAGGAGCGAAGATCTACAACCGGAGTCGACGCTGGGAGTTTTTCTTTGTCTTTAAATTCTTAGTTTTGTTGTGTTTTGATTTATTATGAGGAACTAATTTTATTTATCGAGGCTAGGCGAACCTTTGTTATGAACCTTCGATTTTATGATTTAATGATTGAATTCTTATAATTCTTTGCGTATGTTTTATGTTCTTCATGCTTTTGGAGGTTTGATCACCTTTGAATGATGTTAGTATCGTAATTGAGATCGAGAGATGATTTTATGATACGGAATTAATAGTTCATACCATGGATTTAAGACCGAGATCGAGAGATGACGTCAAATACATGCGTGATAGCCATAGATTTTTATAATTGAAAGCTAGGAGTTTTCATGGATCTTATGCAACATTGAATTGTTAAATAAGTGAACGAGAGTTACTTACTGCAATTTGGTGTTAGGTTTAATATAGCTCGAGAGAGTGTATTAGATAAATTAGGAAAACTCGTCACCTTAGAAATATTTGAATATTTAATCGAGAATTGTAGGGAATTACATTGGTGAGCCAAAGTCTCGATAATCTTATCTTGTGGATTTTTCTCGTTTACTTTTATTGACTTGGTTGGATTAGAGTAGTTTAATTTAGTTTAGTTTAATTATCAATTTATTATCGTAGGTTAAATATTGTTAAAAGACATCTTATTTGGTACTTACTTGTTAGTCTCTGTGGGTTCGACAATCCGTATCTTCCTATCTATACTAAAACTTGACACCGTGCACTTGCGGTCTAAAATCGCTAGATTGGAATAATTGTTTAAAATAAAAGCGGTCAAGTTTTTGGCGCCGTTGCCGGGGACTAACTTTAGTAATATCATACTAGGTTCTTTGACTGTAATTTAACCATTTTTTGTTTATATATTTCGAAAAAAAAAGGATTTGTATATATTTATTTTGTTTTTGTTTTGTTTGTCTTGTGAGGTACTTGGAGATGCTACATCAACAAGCCTTCACAAGCTTTGCCCAACAACGTTCCGAGCCGTTTTACACTGTTTGGGAGAGATTCAATGAATTGGCCAACACATTCCGGTATCACAACTTTTCGAACTATACTCTCTTGCAATATTTCTTCAACGGGTTGGATGAACAGACACGAGAATGGGTATTGAGCGGAGCACTGACGATTGGGAGTCCCCTGGTTGATAGAGATGAGGACAGTGTGGTGCACCTGTTCAATGATATGGTGGACTTCGATCATCACTGGCATTGTGATCCTTCACTACAAGGATGGAGTCACCAATACCCACCGGAGCCTCGCTACCCCATTGATACGCCACAACCATTTGAGCATCAAGGAGAGAAGAGAGATAGTTCGGCAGAAGTAATGGCTCAATCAGAGGATATGTTACTTAGATTCATGGCGTCAACTGAGCAATGTTTAGAAAACCAGACCAATTCTATACATCACCTAGAGCAGCAATTAGCAATCCTTGTGGAAAACATTTCAATGAGCTGCCAAGAAGAGGAGACGAGATCTAAGAATCAGGCCTGGTTACATGATGACGATCACTCAACTAATCAAGTTTGGGGGAGTGATCCTACTTATGTGGAGAAGTCAAGGGAAGTTGAGCCACTTGAAGTGTTTGAGCCTACAGTAGAAAACTCAACCGAGGAAATCATACGGGAAGACGAGCCAAAAGTTATGTTGGAGGAGGAGATTTTTGAGAACTTTGATATGCACCCATCGATGGAGATATGTTCTATGCCATATGTGGATCCTTTCTTTTCATCGATGCCAACTTCACCGCACTACGCCCTCCAAGATATGAAGCCAAGTCAAGAATCATTCTCTCATGCCTACTATATCATGAAGAAAGTTGTTGGAGCGACGAGCTTACACTGCTACAATCTTGCCAATCTTGAGGGTATACTGAATGAAGACCCATTAGTGGTATCATACGATACTTACTATGGGCGGCAGCCGCTCTTTGATGGTTGATGGTCAAGCCGACGACTAAAAATCAGCGCTTCTTGGGAGGCAACCCAAGCGTATCCTTTTGTTATTTAGTTTTGTTATTTGATTTTCAGTTTTTGTTTTAGTTTTGTTTATCTCTCGAGTCGAATATTTTACCATTTGCATTCTTCTCTTGCTAGGTACTTGGTTGGAGCGATGAACCCCTACAACAGTGGAGCTTTCAAAAGCAAATCTTCCTCAACCCTCATGCAAGCGTCTTGATCAGGGGAGTTCACTTTTTCCCTTTTGATTCTTTTAAACATTGAGGGCAATGTTTGATTTAAGTTTGGGGGAGTAGTAGCTTGCATGTTTTACTTGTTTTAACCACATGTTGTGTGCTTAAATGACACTTGAATCGTCCGATTATTATGAGCTAAAAAATTTTTTTTTATGAGTTCAAACTTGAGAAAAGAATGAATTATAGTAGTGACTATTCAATGAGGATTTTGATCTCACTATGCATATGAACTTGATTTGTGATTGGACTTGTACATGAATATCCTAATTTGAGTTAGCATGTCAAGAATGAGGAATACTTCGAGCACAATGAGTCATGATCTTGTGGATTGCATGTTGAATAGTGATAATTGTTGTGAACTTGATGATTTGTCTTGAGCATCTTAGAGTTATCCTAGAACTTATTTGATGATGACACTTTGAGGCGAAATTTTATAGTTACAAACTTGACTTGGAAATGATTTAGGCGATCTTTGAAACGTTTGAGCCTTTCAAGCTTACCATGATTCATATCAATCCCTAGTGTCCCATTTGAGCTTTATTGAAAAAAGAATGGTATATGCATTGCATATAATTAGACCCCATTCGACATTCTTGGCAAACTCATTATACTTACCCTTGAGCCTAAATGAAAAAAGTTATCCTTACCCTAAGGGAGTATAATGAATATCATTCGATGCACTTGAATTGTTATATCTTGATGAGCCTATTGAAAAAAAAAGATGAATGACAAAAAGAAAAGAAGAAAAAGAAAGAGCCTTGAAAAGAAAAAAATAAACATATAAGACCCAAAGTGGCCAAGGCTATAAAAGAAAAAGAAGAGGAGCTCGATGTGTGCGAAAAATTTGAACTGTAAATGATTATACTCTATTCTTTGCGCTTATCCTATCTTTTCTTTGAAGCCAACACCAAAGGCCTTACATTACAAGCTTAAAAAGTCCTTTTGATCCAAGTCTAGGGAGTAACTATCATTAGTGGAGAAGTTGTTTGAAAATAGGCCTATGGAATGCTTGATGATAATCTCGACTTTGAGTTGATTAACATGATTTGATCTTGAATATGTGCATGAAACTTGAGATTGACTATAACACACACACGTTCCAATTTTGTGATATGTTGCTTGAATTAGGAGAAAACATGTCTTGTCAACTTTTGTATTTGTGCATGAGATTTCTGAGAATAAGCAAGTCATGAAATAATTGTTTCAAGTATCAAGAATGAACTCTACCGTATGATTTTAGTGCTTAATCGAGGACGATTAAGTGATAAGTTTGGGGGAGTTGATAGGGTTGAATATTACGCGTTTTTATGCTTTGATATGTATATGTTTTCGTGTTGATTCTTGAGTTATTTTACGTTTTATGGTATATATTTCTATATTTCAGGAATCAATGTTGAAATTCATAAAAGGGGAAGAAATCAAGCTAAAATGATGAAAAAATGAATAAAGTTGAAGAAAAGAGGAAGAAACCAGAATCCAAGACACATGTTGCTCCTTTCTCCTCAAATTACTATATGTTCGAGCCATGTTTTGGAAATGTGGTCCATATAAAAGTTGTAGAACTTTCTCTTATCTTCGCGTGGACAGCTGATTCATCAAATTCGGAGTTCGTATGAGAAAGTTACGGCCAAACTACGAAACTCGCCAGAAGCTGAAAAAGGCGAAGAAACTTACTGTGATTTCCGATCGATCGAGCAGAATTTCCGATCGATCGAGACGGGCAGAAAAAGCCACGAAAATATTACTGGAAGGCTCGATCGATCGGCTCTTCTTTCGGATCGATCGGGACGAGCAATTTTCATTAAAATACCTTCCTTGTAGAGTTTGGATGCAAGAGGAAAGTCCATAATTCTTTCCCCTATATATTATACACCATAATTTCAACCCAAATCATACTTTTAACCTAGGAAATAGCCTCCATCTCAGCCCCCCTTTTCCTTCACCATCTCATCTCACATCTCCTTCCTTCAATTACACAATAACACACGTCCCCTTTCTCCATCTCACCCTCTCACTTTCCCTCACCATCTCACGCCTCCACCTTCTTCTCCCCTCACTTTCCTTCACTTCATGTCCAGCCTCCATCCTTCTACCATTCAACCTTCATCCATCATCACCACTTCATCCTAGGATTTGGAACAACCCAACAAGGCGATAAAAAGAGACGATCGAGAAGGAAGCAAGAGAAGGAGCGAAGATCTACAACCGGAGTCGACGCTGGGAGTTTTTCTTTGTCTTTAAATTCTTAGTTTTGTTGTGTTTTGATTTATTATGAGGAACTAATTTTATTTATCGAGGCTAGGCGAACCTTTGTTATGAACCTTCGATTTTATGATTTAATGATTGAATTCTTATAATTCTTTGCGTATGTTTTATGTTCTTCATGCTTTTGGAGGTTTGATCACCTTTGAATGATGTTAGTATCGTAATTGAGATCGAGAGATGATTTTATGATACGGAATTAATAGTTCATACCATGGATTTAAGACCGAGATCGAGAGATGACGTCAAATACATGCGTGATAGCCATAGATTTTTATAATTGAAAGCTAGGAGTTTTCATGGATCTTATGCAACATTGAATTGTTAAATAAGTGAACGAGAGTTACTTACTGCAATTTGGTGTTAGGTTTAATATAGCTCGAGAGATTGTATTAGATAAATTAGGAAAACTCGTCACCTTAGAAATATTTGAATATTTAATCGAGAATTGTAGGGAATTACATTGGTGAGCCAAAGTCTCGATAATCTTATCTTGTGGATTTTTCTCGTTTACTTTTATTGACTTGGTTGGATTAGAGTAGTTTAATTTAGTTTAGTTTAATTATCAATTTATTATCGTAGGTTAAATATAGTTAAAAGACATCTTATTTGGTACTTACTTGTTAGTCTCTGTGGGTTCGACAATCCGTATCTTCCTATCTATACTAAAACTTGACACCGTGCACTTGCGGTCTAAAATCGCTAGATTGGAATAATTGTTTAAAATAAAAGCGGTCAAGCCTTCAGCGATCGATCGCGAGTTTGGCGCGATCGATCGGCGAGGCCGCGATCGATCGGCGCAAACTTGGCGATCGATCGCGAATTGTAAGATTTTGTTGGGCGAGGCAGTGTAGTCTCGCGATCGATCGGGGCTATATGGCGATCGATCGCGAGACACCAAAATTGGTGTTTTTGGATATTTTTGTGGGATTTTTGGTATTGGACTATTATTGGGTTCTAATATTGATTTGTGAATGTGTAGAACCATCCCAGGTGGCGACACAACCAAGGACTTGAAGTCCTACCACATCCTACATTTTGGAAAGGTACGTAGAGGACGTACGGGCACCCAACGGTACATGTATCTAATATACTCTTTGTTATGCATTGTGGATGCGAGTATATATGTGATTATGCATTGTGGATGCAAATACATGTTGAATTATGCATGATGATTGTATATGCATATGATGGTTATTGGTGCACATCCCATGAGTCGTGGTCATCCCGTGATGATTTTAATGCTTGCCGCTATTTGGTTTGTTTCCGCTAAATGTGAAGCGAGGGGTGGGAGCGCCGCATGTCACATTTGAGCGTGGTTATCATATAGGCGAGGAAAGAATATTTGCCGTTCAATGTGAAGCGAGGGGTGGGAGCGCCGCATGTCCATTGAAGCGAGGTTATTCTATGCCGCCTATATGTAAATAAGCGAGGGGCATTAAAATACATTGTGATGGACCGGCTAGGGATTGGTGATTGATATTTGGTGTTGATGAGATGGATTATGTCATGACATGTGCAGACCATTAAATAATCTATTGATTATACTCATGAGTTATGGTACAGGGACAACCGAACGGGAAGCGTTTAAAATGCATGGGAAAAACATGAAGTGTTTTATTATGATTATGCATTTACGCTTTATATTCATATTGTGTTGTATATGAATGATATTGTTGCTCATGTTTGGGGGTTGTCCTTGTAGGTACACTTTTGGCATGATAGAAGGGCTAAGACGGGTTGAGGTGGTGAGCTTGTGAAGAATTCTTTTGAGGAAGGAAGGACATGATTAATTTTGTATAGTATCTACTCTAGGAGTAGTGTAAAGCTATAGTGGATAACATTCATTATTTTGATTTGGGAATGTAACTAATCCATTGATAGTCTTCATTTTGGCATGTAATTCTTAAGGCTCATAGTCTCAACACGATTATTTTACTCTGATCATTTATATTAGCTCTAATTATGCCTTTAATCCGCACTTAAGGAACTAGGGTCCTTACATTAGTGGTATCAGAGCAGTGGTTAGAGAACCCGAGAATGAGTGAAGGGTAGCCTTAGCATGATTGGCTAGGTGCTTACATTTGAAGCATGTTTATGCATGTGGTGCATATTGATGTATATTCTGTTATACTAACATGCTTATTATCATTCCTGTTATCTAACGGCATAACATATATATTTGTTTTGGAATTGTTGATAACCTTTGTGTTACAGCATGGCTGCTATGAATGCGGGGAACCTTAACGAAGAGGTTGACGATGTTGGGAGCGTGAACGCTAGCATTGGTCAGGCAAACCCTCTACCTCCACCAGCAGTAGGCATGGAACCAGTGGCTCAGTTATTGCTACCTGGTGAGATTAGCTTGACTCAGTTTCTGTCTTACCACCCGCCCCGGTTTGAGGGAACAGAATCAGGAGAGGAAGCTGAGGAGTGGCTGGAAAGACTTGAGCAGATATTTGTATCAGCTCCTTGTGCTGTTACAGCTTGGCTGAGGCTGGCGGAGTTCCAGTTAGCAAAGAAACCTTTGATGTGGTGGAGGAGCACGGTAATGGAACTGAGAGCACTGGGTGCTGTGATTGATTTGACACTCTTCAGGACCCGGTTTCTGAACCGGTACTTCTCCGCAGCGGCGAGACAGACGAAGGAGGATGAGTTTGCAAGTTTGAAACAGGGGAACATGACAGTGTCAGACTATGCCATGCGGTACTCTTCGTTGCTGAGGTATGTTCCCCACATTGCCACCAATGGGCACGCAAAGATGAGGAATTTTATGAAGGGGTTGCGACCGGAGCTCTTTGACCGGGTTATCACCAATAACCCCACTTCTTTTGATGATGCTCTCACAAGAGCGGAGCTTGCCGAGATTGGAGTAGGAGCTTATCCTAGTGCTGTGCCACCACAAGTACCACAACTGAGGCAAGCTAATGACAGCTTGAGGCCCCGAGGAGAGCCATTTAAACCTCGTGGTGCCTCTTCATCTTCACGGTTCGGTGGGAAGAAATTCTTTGGTCAAAAGCAGGAGAACAAGAAGAGCAATTGGTCCGCCAACCGAGGGACTACGCAGGGAAATAGATCGGGGGAGCCAAGGTGCGACAATTGTGGAGGGCCACATTCTTCGAATAAGTGCCCTGCCTGTTATAGCTGTGGCAAGATGGGCCACATCTCTCGGTATTGCCCCACCCGGGGAGGGCAGTCAGAGTTCCAGGGCAACATGCCGAGATTTGATGACAGGACAGTACACCAGAGGCAGCAGTTTGTGCCTCGACCATCGGGAGGTCAGACAGTGGGACCGTCCCAGGGACAGGTGTATGTGCTGACCAGAGAGCAGGCTCAGGCAGCCCCAGAGGAGGTGATCGCCGGTACGTGTCATTTATTTACGTACCCTGCTTTTATTTTGATAGGTACAGGTGCCTCCCACTCTTTTGTATCTGTTGGCTTTGTGGAGAGACACCATATGCGCACGTCTTCTCTACCCACGCCTCTCTTTGTCTCGACACCCACTGGAAGAAATGTCATTGCTGATCAGTTCATGGCATATTGCCTCATTTATTTTGAGGGCAACGAGTTGAGGGCAGACTTGATTGTATTGGGCATGTCAGACTTCGACTGCATTGTGGGTATTGATATTCTGAACAGATATCAGGCAGTGGTAGATTGCCGGCAGCAAACAGTGAAGTTCAGACCTGATCTGGGTAGTCAGTGGACGTTTTATGGCAACGGTTCTCGTGCGAAGATTCCGTTGATTTCAGCAATCAAGATGACTCAACTGTTGGAACGTGGCCACAGGGGCTATCTCATCTATGTCGTGGACACGTCTGGGAAGAATAAAGAATTGAGAGTTGAGGATGTACCAGTGGTAACAGAGTTCGCTGATGTATTCCCAGAGGAGATTCCAGGATTCCACCGGCTAGAGAAGTTGAGTTTGGGATCGAGTTGTTACCGGGGACATCCGCTATCTCTCGTGCACCTTATAGGATGGCACCGGCAGAGTTGAGAGAATTATAGGAGCAGTTGCAGGACCTCCTTGACAAGGGATATATACGCCCGAGCGTATAGCCATGGGGCGCACCGGTTCTCTTTGTGAAAAAGAAGGACGGTTCGATGCGGTTGTGCATCGATTACCGGCAACTGAATAAAGCCACAGTAAAGAACAAATATCCTCTCCCAAGGATCGATGACTTGTTTGATCAGTTGCAAGGTACCAAACTATATAGCAAGATCGATTTGAGATCCGGGTATCATCAGATTCGAGTCAGAGAGGAAGATGTGCAGAAGACAGCATTCCGGACTCGATATGTACATTATGAGTTCCTAGTGATGCCGTTCGGCGTGACGAATGCTCCAGCGGTCTTTATGAGTCTGATGAACAGAGTGTTTCAGCCGTATCTTGATCAGTTCGTCATTGTATTTATTGACGACATTCTCATCTACTCCCGGAGCGAGGAAGAGCACGTGAAACACTTGAGGACAGTGCTCCAGATTCTCAGAGACCACCAGTTGTATGCCAAGCTTAGCAAGTGCGAATTTTGGTTGAGCAGTGTAGTGTTTCTGGGGCATGTCATATCGAGCAGCGGAATATCTGTGGATCCCAGGAAGATTGAAGCTGTGATGGAGTGGGCTGCACCCACTTCTGTGCCTGAAATACGGAGCTTCCTTGGTTTGGCCGGTTATTATCGACGCTTCGTCGAGGGCTTTTCGAAGATCGCCAAGCCGTTGACACAGTTGACCCAGAAGGGAGTACCTTTCTTTTGGTCAGAAGCTTGTGAGGAGAGCTTCCAGGAGTTGAAGCACCGTTTGACCACGGCGCCAAGTGTTAGTGATCCCTACGGAGAATTCCAGATTTGCTTTGTATACCGATGCATCACTTCAGGGCCTTGGGTGTGTACTGATGCAAGATAAGCATGTGGTGGCTTATGCATCGAGGCAGTTGAAGCCGCACGAGACTAGATACCCAGTCCATGACTTGGAATTGGCGGCTATCATCTTCGCCCTGAAGATTTGGCGACATTATTTGTATGGTACTTCATTTACCATATTCACGGATCACAAGAGCCTCAAGTTTTTATTCACTCAGGCGGAGCTGAACATGAGGCAGAGGAGGTGGATGGACTTACTCAAGGACTATGATTGTGAGATTGAGTACCATCCCGGAAAAGCTAATTTGACAGCAGACGCTTTGAGCCGAAAAGTGAGGAGTTCTGCTTAGGACGTCATCCATTTGTCGGCTATGATGGCCTCCTATTGCCATCTGGGCTATGATTTTGACATAGATGCATCACCTGTTTATGTGTCGACCTTGTTAGCTGAGCCAGATATCTATGAGAACATCAGGAGCGCTCAGAGGACAGATGACGAGGTTCAGAGGTGGTTATCTTTAGTACATCTTGGTCAGCCAACGAAATTCAGAGTGGCTGAGGACGGATCTTTGAGATTGGGTAGCCGTTGGGTGGTTCCGAGTACGCCGGAGTTGCGTAAAGGGATCTTGGAGCGAGCTCATAGTAGCAGACTTAGCATCCCCCCAGGCGGGAAGAAGATGTATAAAGATCCGCGTGGTCAGTTTTGGTGGAAAAGGATGAAGTTTGATGTCGTCGCTTTTGTTAAGAGGTGCTTGATCTGCCAGCAAGTTAAGGCAGAGAGACAGAGACCTGGCGGAGAGTTGAGAAGCTTGGAGATACGGAAGTGGAAGTGGGAACACATTTCCATGGACTTCGTGACTCACCTGCCGAGGAGTACTTCAGGCTTTGATGCTATTTGGGTGATTGTGGATCGATTGACTAAGGTAGCTCATTTCATCCCCTATAGCATGACTTTCACCTTTTTGAGGATGGCGCAGTTGGATCGAGATCCCCGATTTACATCTCATTTTTGGGAGGGCCTTCAGTCAGCCTTGGGAGCTGAAGTTAGATTGAGCACTGCATATCACCCTCAGACGGATGGCCAGACCGAGCGTACCATCCAGACGCTCGAGGACATGTTGAGAGCTTGTGTTTTGGAGTTCGATGTTTCTTGGCAAGATTCGGTACCCTTGGTAGAGTTCTCTTATAATAACAGCTACCAGACGAGAATTCAGATGGCTCCTTTTGAAGCTCTTTATGGCAGACAGTGTAGATCACCCTTGTGTTGGGATGATTTGGACCGTAAATCGGTCGGAGGACCGGAGTTGATTCGGGAAATGGAAGAGAAGATAAAGATGATAAGGCAGAAAATGAAAGCAGCCCAGGACAGACAGGCAGCTTATGCGAATAAACGGCGGAGACCATTGGAATTTCAGTTGGGAGATAAGGTCTTTTTGAAGATCTCGCCTTTCAGAGGCGTTGTGCGATTTGGGATGCGCGGGAAACTGTCTCCGAGGTATGTTGGACCGTACGAGATTTTGCAGCGCATTGGCACCTTAGCTTACCGACTAGCTCTGTCGCCTTCTTTATCTGGTATACATGATGTGTTTCATGTGTCTATGATGCGGAAGTATGAGCCGGATCCGTCGCATGTATTACAGCCTTCCGAAGTTCAGTTAGAATCCGATGTGTCTTATGTGGAACGGCCTGTTAGAATTCTGGATCGAGCAGACCGTAGACTTCGGAATAATGTGATACCTATGATCAAGGTTCAGTGGGATCACAGGGGTGTCGAGGAGGCTACGTGGGAGACGGAGCGGCATATGGTGCAGCACTACCCGGAACTATTCTCTGGTATATGATTATGTTTAGTTTCTTTATGGGGTAAGTGCATGTGATTTCGAGGACGAAATATTATAAGTAGGGGAGTATTGTGATATCCCCGAAATAATTAATTGCAATTTGGGCATTAATTGTGTTTGTATGATTAATTATGGTGGTAATTAATTATGTGTTGGATTTATTTATCTTATGGAAATGCATGGTCACATGGAAAGGGTGACCCGGGAATGCATTTCGGGGTACATGTGTTGCATGTGGATATTTGGGTGTTTTAATGACTTACATGTGTTAGTAGTCATTTATTGGGGAAACATGCATATATTTGAGATTGTGGAACATTGTGGTGTTATGCTTTTAAATATCATGTTGGGGTGTTTTATACACCATGGTATTGTGGAATGCACTCTATTTTAAATAACCCACTTTTATACCCCAACCCCCACCACACATTCACTCTTACTTTTTAACTTTCCCAAAATTACACCACCCAAACCCTCTTTTCCCCCATTTTCGAAATTGAGCTTAAGGGTAAAGGGAATCCTTCCAAAAACCTTGATTTGTGGAGTTTGTTGGGAGATTTGAAGTCCCCAAGAGGTATGGATACCTCATTGTTGTTTTTGTAGTGTTTTATTTGAGTTTGATATGGTTTTTGAAGGGTTTTGAAATGGGTTTGTTGGGGTTGGTATTATTTTGGTTGAGTATTGAGTTTATGAGTTTATGAGGATGTTTATTGTGGATTTTTTTAGAGTTTTGGTATGGTTGATGTTTGAATATTTGAGTTTGTTTGAGTTTGGGAAGGAGAAGGGTGAATAGTGCCCGAATATCGCGTGTGTAGGACTCGGCGATCGATCGCGAGCTGCAAGGGCTGAAGGCAGTAGCCTTCAGCGATCGATCGCGAGTTTGGCGCGATCGATCGGCGAGGCCGCGATCGATCGGCGCAAACTTGGCGATCGATCGCGAATTGTAAGATTTTGTTGGGCGAGGCAGTGTAGTCTCGCGATCGATCGGGGCTATATGACGATCGATCGCGAGACACCAAAATTGGTGTTTTTGGATATTTTTGTGGGATTTTTGGTATTGGACTATTATTGGGTTCTAATATTGATTTGTGTGAATGTGTAGAACCATCCCAGGTGGCGACACAGCCAAGGAATTGAAGTCCTACCACATCCTACATTTTGGAAAGGTACGTAGAGGACGTACGGGCACCCAACGGTACATGTATCTAATATACTCTTTGTTATGTATTGTGGATGCGAGTATATATGTGATTATGCATTGTGGATGCAAATACATGTTGAATTATGCATGATGATTGTATATGCATATGATGGTTATTGGTGCACATCCCATGAGTCGTGGTCACCCCTTGATGATTTTAATGCTTGCCGCTATTTGGTTTGTTTCCGCTAAATGTGAAGCGAGGGGTGGGAGCGCCGCATGTCACATTTGAGCGTGGTTATCATATAGGGCGAGGAAAGAATATTTGCCGCTCAATGTGAAGCGAGGGGTGGGAGCGCCGCATGTCCATTGAAGCGAGGTTATTCTATGCCGCCTATATGTAAATAAGCGAGGGGCATTAAAATACATTGTGATGGACCGGCTAGGGATTGGTGATTGATATTTGGTGTTGATGAGATGGATTATGTCATGACATGTGTAGACCATTAAATAATCTATTGATTATACTCATGAGTTATGGTACAGGGACAACCGAACGGGAAGCGTTTAAAATGCATGGGAAAAACATGAAGTGTTTTATTATGATTATGCATTTCCGCTTTATATTCATATTGTGTTGTATATGAATGATATTGTTGCTCATGTTTGGGGGTTGTCCTTGTAGGTACACTTTTGGCATGATAGAAGGGCTAAGACGGGTTGAGGTGGTGAGCTTGTGAAGAATTCTTTTGAGGAAGGAAGGACATGATTAATTTTGTATAGTATCTACTCTAGGAGTAGTGTAAAGCTATAGTGGATAACATTCATTATTTTGATTTGGGAATGTAACTAATCCATTGATAGTCCTCATTTTGGCATGTAATTCTTAAGGCTCATAGTCTCAACACGATTATTTTACTCTGATCATTTATATTAGCTCTAATTATGCCTTTAATCCGCACTTAAGGAACTAGGGTCCTTACAGCTAGAAATTTCTCAAATTCATCGTGCCACTTACAAATTCTGTAGTATTCCATTAGGTCTCTTATTTTTTTCTTAACCAGCTTGCATGTCAAACAATTTGCCACTTATTTAGAAATTTCTTTCTTCGTACCATCCCATCAGAAATAGGATCTCAAGAATGATACATCTCATCATTCACATAATAACATTATTTCATCTATATTGTGCTTCTGCAGTAATAATTCATTCGAATTGGTAGGATTCGATGTTATTTACGGATTGTTCAATCGCAACCCACCACCAAATGACATACTAAGATCTAGCTGGTTGGTGTGACAGAACCAATTTCTTCAATCAATATCTGCATGGGTCTGTCCTTTGAGTCTTTCCGATCCTCGAAATCAGAGGTGACTCAAACTACAAATCATACATTGATACTACCACTGCACCTTGCACTTTTCGGTTCAGTGCATCTGCTACTAGTTTCATTTTCCCTGATTGATTTTGACTATCAGAGTCAATTCTTTAATAAATCAAGTCATCGCTTTTATCTCATGTTCAACTCTGAATGAATAACAAATATTTTAAACTCCTACAATCATAGTATATCATGAATTGTTCGCCATACAGATAACGTGCCACATCTTCAAGGCAAGAAAAAAATGACTACAAGCTCGAGTTCATGAACATGATATCATAATTCTTTCAGCTTCAGCTATCTCAAACATATGCAATCATCTCCTCATGATGCATCAGAACATATCTGAAATCTTTGACCAACGTATTCGCACAAACTATCTATCCTCCCGAAGCAGTAAAATAAAAATCAACACTGGGGCTGTAGTCCACTTTTGTTTCAGTTTATGAAAATTGCTTTCTCATTCATCTGATCAAACGAAACTAAAATTTCTTCTTGGTCAATTGGTTAATAGACAAGGTTATCCTAGAACATCCTTCCGTAAAAGCCTATAATATCCGGCTAAACTCTAAAACTTCACATCTCGAGTATACTGGTTACTCTTGGCCAAATTATTACTACCTCTACTTTACTGGGATCAACAGGTATCCGGTGAGCTGGTATCACCAATCCCACAATAACACTCGATTCAACCAAGATTTACACTTCGATAACTTGATTGACAATTTGAGCTTCACGAAGCGTCTGAAGAACCAATCATAGATGTTCTGTGTGGTTTCTTCTGGATCTCGAATACACTAGTATACCACTGATGAATATTATTACGATTCCGCCCAAAAAGTTACGGGATACTCTATTCATCAAATTCATAAACTCTACTGGTTGTCAGATGACACGACATTACCAAAAATTCAAAATGCCTGTATCTGGTTTGACCAATTGCCAAGAGAACATTTTCTCTTCTGACTCAAACTGATGGTAACCAGATTTAAAATCATTCTTATTATACATCGAAGTTCCTTACAACTGATCAAACAATTCTCGATCTTAGGCAGTGGGTATTTATTCTTGACAGTAGCCCGGTTCAACTAGCTTTAGTCGACACATCTTCATAATACCATATTTCTTCTTCACGAACATCACCGATGTTTCCCCAAGGTGACATACTCAGACTTCTGTACCCTTAGAGAGGAGATTCTCTAACTATTTTTCTAAATTTGTCAACTCTGTTGATGCCATTCCATACAATGCTTTCGTTAACGAATATATTCCTTGGCATCAACGAACAGTTAAAATTGATTTCTTTTTCTAGTGGAAATTTTATTATTTGCTCAGGAAAATCTATCAGTCAATGTTGACTCTTCCTGATCAGTATCAACTACTTATTATCAAATATCCCTCATTTCCAAGCACTGCAACCACAACATTTCCATAGCTAATACTATTAGGATCTTAGCTTGCTACTCGTGGCAATAAACATTTCATTTTGAGCCACAATACGGTCAAAAATTCAGTACACCCTGAAATCAACTTACAATATCTCAAAATTTATCAGAGTCTCCATGCCCTTGATACAATCAAAATCATACTCGGCAACACATTAAATTCAAATTCACAATACTATCATCAAACTGTAAGGTACATTTCACTATTACATGTATGGATAGTATAAGCATCACTGCTGGTGTATTTTCTAAATCATAGTAATCAATGCACATTTGATGCAATGTATGAAAACCATGTTTTTGTCTTAATAAAACTTATACACTCACTGTAACTAAACCACATTGTCCACATCTTAAACATGTCGTTTCCCATAGGCATACAAACTATCGTATGAAATCAATATCTCGTATTGAATAGTCAATCAACTCGGATTCAACTTGTTTCACAATATCTGTTAGATCTAAACAATTGAGTTAGATCTAAACAATAGTTATAAAACTCAAAGCTAGAAATTTCTCAAATTCATCATGGCACTTACAAATTATGTAGTATTCCATTAGGTCTCGTATTTTTATCTTAACTAGCTGGCATGTCAAACAATTTGCCAAAATATTCAGAAATTTCTTTCTTCATACCATCCCATGAGAAATAGGATCTCAAGAATGATACATCTCATCATTCCCATAATAACACTATTTCATCTATAGTCTGCTTTCTGCAGTAATAATTCTTTCGAATTGATAGGATTCGATGTTATTTACGGATTGTTTAATAGCAACCCAAACTAAATGACATACTAAAATCTAGTTGGTTGGTGTGACAGAACCAATTTCTTCAATCAATATCTGTAAGGGTCTGTCCTTCGAGTCTTTCCGATCCTCGGAATCAGAGGTGACTCAAACTACAAATCATACATTGATACTACCATTGCACCTTGCACTTTCCGGTTCAGTGCATGACCGCATTATTTTTAAACAGAAAATATTTCAAAGTATAATGTGAAGCGATTCTACCGCAAGTGCACGGTTGTCAAGTTTTAGTATAGTGAAAATTTAGTAAGGGTTGTCGAATCCACAGGGACTAATGTATAAGTACCAAATAAGACTAGCAAAATTATATTTAGCCTACGATTAAAGAAGGTGATTAACTAATGCAAACTTAAACTAAGGAACGAAAATTTAACAAGAAACAATAAAATGAATGGTTCCGGATATGCAAAGGTAATTCGCTCGAGAAATTTATCAAGCTCTTCGTTCAACTGTGTAATCTTTAATGATTCATCTGAATAAGCAAATTATCAACCAATTGATTCTAAAGGTGAAAGGTTTTCGCTGTTTTTCAATAAACTCTCTCGAGCTGTAAAGAAACTAATATCAAACTAGAACAAGTCACTCTCGTGCACCTATTTACTAATTCAATATTGCATAAATCGTCAAAACCTCGTTACTCTAAATCTGTCGATTCAAAGTTCTCACGTATGTGATTTCATCTCTCGATCTCAATCTTAAACATACTTTATGAATTAATAGAGCGTGCTATAACGTTATCTCTCGATCTCGGTTATAACTCTCAGAATCAATCAAAGTTAGCTAGGCTTTGATCTTAACAAGCAATTAATTCATGAACAGTAGGAATCAATACACTCAAACACAATTGAATCAATAAATCAAACACAATGATACTAAATCTCAATAAAATAAACTAGATTTAATTCAAATCAATTACACAAGACGTTTAATTGTCTCTCGACCTCAAAAACATCAAATGGAACTGAAAATCAAAGAAATCAAAGTTTAGAAATACGATAAACGGCGGATGAATCCGTGCGTTGCACCGTGATTTCTTCTCTTGCTCCTCCTTGCACTCCAGAAAATGGTTGCTTCAAGCTTGGATGATGAACGGAGAAGATGGCTCTCCTTGGCGGCGGCTTGGCGGCGACTAGGGTTCTCTTTTTGTGGAGAAATTTCGTCTGATATGAGATATCCAACCCCCGAAGATCACGATAAACATGGAAAATAAAATCTTCAGGATTTTGCATCTCGATCGATCGAAAGGATTTTTCGATCGATCGGTGCACTGTACGCTTCAGCATTTTCAACTCACTGCCTCGCTCGATCGATCGAGATATTTTTCCAATCGATCGACAATTCTCAAAATTTGTTGCTGAAGTCTCTGCCTCGATCGATCGAGATAAAATCTCGATCGATCGGTGCTTTGAAAATTTCGCTTCTCAACACTCTGCCTGGCTCGATCGGTCGAGAATAAATCTCGATCGATCGAGGCCTTGAAAAATTCACTTTCTTCATTTGATCTCTTTTTCGCCTTGATTTCGCCCGTTTTCTTCATTTTAGCCCATTTCTTCCACTTCCGACCTATTTTCCTGAAACAAACAAATAAACACCAAAAAACATAATATCATCCAAGAAAAAGTACGAAAAATGGGAAGAAATTACAGCTAAAAACACTTAAAATCTAAGCCTATCAACTCCCCCAAACTTAGACTTGATCGTCCTCGAGCAAGCAAAAAGCTCAAAAAGTAGAGTCCAACTTAATACTTTGAATGAATCTTCTTTACAACTCAACGTAAAAACTAAGCAATCCCACTTATACATCAATAAGAATCATTCAAAGTTCAACATGAAGCATTTTCTCCTAAGCTAAACAATACATCGCAACATCGAAACGTGCGTGTGTGCTATTGTCAAACATGAGTTATATACATATCTTTTAAGATCAAAATGTGCCATAAAAACTCAGAGTCAAGATTACTTTTGACTACTCTACAAATTTACTATCCAGCACTTCTCCACTAATGTAATTATTCCCTAGACTTGGATCAGAAGGTCTTTAAAAGTTTATAGCGTTAGGCCTTTTGGTGTCGGCTCCAAAGAAAAGGTAGGATGAATGCAAAGAAGAGAGTATAATAGAATCAGTTCAAAAAAATTTTCGCAATATTGACCTTCTCTTCAATTTTTTTTCTAGCCTTGGCCACTTTGGGTCTTATTTGAATGTTTTCATTTTTTCAAGGCTTTCCTCTACATCTTTTCTTATTGCTCATTCTTTTGTTCATTTTTGTTTTTCACAATGAACTCCTCTACATATAACAATTCAGTGCAATGAATGAGATCCATTATACTCTCTTGGGGACGGATAAAATTTTTCATTTAGGCTCAATCCAAGGTAGGTATAATGAGTTAGCAAAAAAAAATGTCGAATGGGGGTCTAGTTATATGCAATGCATATACCATTCTTTTTCAATAAGGCTCAATAGGGGACACTAAGGAATGATGTACACAAGGTAAGCTAGAAAGGCACAACCGGTCCAAAGATCGCCTAAATCATCTCCAAGTCAAGTTCCTAATTATAAAATTTTGCCTCAAAGTGCTTTCAAATAAATTGTAGAGTTTTCTAAGATGCTCAAGACTAATCATAGTTAACACAAGTCTTCACTTTATTCAGTACATACTTCACTCAATCATGACTCAAAATGTGCTCAAACTATTCCTCAATTTTGACATAAGTTCAACAAAGGATAAATACAAGCAAGTTAAACATTTTCATGACTCCTATCTAGATGGGGATTAATTTCATCATGTATTACCGTTGCAAATCTAACTCATTCTTTCTCAAGAATAACTCATTTTCTAAAAAAAGTTTTTGTTGATAGTGCTCAAGGACGATTCAAGTGACAATTAAGCACACAATATGTGGATAAAAAAAAAATTAAACACGCAAACCACTCCCCCAAACTTAACTGAAACATTGTCCTCAATGTTTAAAAGAATCAAAAGAGAAAAAGTAAACTCCCCTGATCAAGACGTTTGCATGAGGATTGAGGAAGTTTTGATTTTGAAAGCTCCACTGCTGTAGTGGTTCATCGCTCCACTTGAGTACCTCGCAAAAGAAGGATGCTAAAAAAAAAATCGACAAGAGAGAAAAACATACTAAATGCAAAATTGAAAATAAAACAAAGCTAAATGCAAAAGGATACGCTTGGGGTGCCTCCCAAGAAGCGCTGATTTCTAGTCGTCGGCTTGACCATCAGAAGCAACCATCAAAGAGTGGTTGCCGCCCATAGTAAGTATCGTATGATACCACTAATGGGTCTTCATTCAGTATGCCCTCAAGATTGGCCAGATGTCTCCAGTGTAAACTCGTCGCTCCAACAACTTTTGTCATGACATAGTGAGCACGGGAGAATGATTCTTCACTTGACTTCATCTCATATGGGGCGTAGTGCAGTGAAGTTGGTGGCATCGATGGGAAATATGTATCCACATATGGCATATAACATGTCTCCATCGATGGGTGCATATCAAGGTTCTCGAAACTCTCATCCTCCAACATCACTCTTGGCTTGTTTTCCCATAGGATCTCCTCAGATGATTTTTCCACTGTAGGCTCAATCACTTCTATAGGCTCAACTTCCCTTGATTCTTCCACATGAGTGGGATCACTCCCCCAAACTTGATCGGTTGAGTGATCATCATCATGTAACCAGGCCTGATTTGTAGATCGCGTCTCCTCCTCTTGGCAGCTCATTGAGATGGTTTCCAATAGGATTGCTACTTGCTGCTCTAGATGACGTATATAATTGGTCTGGTTCTCTAATCGTTGCTCAGTTGATGCCATGAGTCTAAATAACATATTCTCTGATTGAGCCGTTCCTTCTACAAAACTACCTTTCTTCTCGCCGTGATGCTCAAAGGTTTGGTGCATATCATTAGGGTAGTGAGGCTCTGGTGGGTATTGGTGACTCCAACCTTGCAAGGAAGGATCACAATGCCAGTGGTAATCGAAGTCCGCCATATCATTGAACAGGTGTAATACACTGTCTTCATCTCTATCAACCAGGGGACTCCCATTCACCAGTGCTCCTTTGAATACCCATCCTCGTGTCTGGGCATCCAAACCTTTGAAGAAATGTTGCAGAAGAGTATAGTTCGAAAAGTTGTGATACCTGAATGTGTCTGCCAGTTCATTGAATCTCTCCCACGCCGAATAAAACGGCTCTGAAAATTGTTGGGCAAATCTTGTGAAGACTTGTTGATGAAGCATCACAAGTACCTCGCAAGAAAATCAAATAACATACTTAAATAAAATAATATTGTTTAATAATTTTTTTTTCTAAAATAACAAAAAGAAAAAGAAAACAAAAACGCAATAATAAAATTGGCTAAATTACAATTAACTAATCTCGTATGATATTATACAGATTAGTCCCCGGCAACAGCGCCAAAAACTTGACCGCTTTATTTTTAAACAGAAAATATTTCAAAGTATAATGTGAAGCGATTCTACCGCAAGTGCACGGTTGTCAAGTTTAGTATAGTGAAAATTTAGTAAGGGTTGTCGAATCCACAGGGACTAATGTATAAGTACCAAATAAGAATAACAAAATTATATTTAGCCTACGATTAAAGAAGGTGATTAACTACTGCAAACTTAAACTAAGGAACGAAAATTTAACAAGAAACAATAAAATGAATGGTTCCGGATATGCAAAGGTAATTCGCTCGAGAAATTTATCTAGCTCTTTGTTCAACTGTGTAATCTTTTATGATTCATCTGAATAAGCAAATTATCAACCAATTAATTCTAAAGGTGAAAGGTTTTCGCTGTTATTCAATACACTCACTCGAGCTGTAAAGAAACTAATATCAAACTAGAACAAGTCACTCTCGTGCACCTATTTACTAATTCAATATTGCATAAATCGTCAAAACCTCGTTACTCTAAATCTCTCGATTCAAAGTTCTCACGTATGTGATTTCATCTCTCGATCTCAATCTTAAACATACTTTATGAATTAATAGAGCGTGCTATAACGTTATCTCTCGATCTCGGTTATAACTCTCAGAATCAATCAAAGTTAGCTAGGCTTTGATCTTAACAAGCAATTAATTCATGAACAGTAGGAATCAATACACTCAAACACAATTGAATCAATAAATCAAACACAATGATACTAAATCTCAATAAAATAAACTAGATTTAATTCAAATCAATTACACAAGACGTTTAATTGTCTCTCGACCTCAAAAACATCAAATGGAACTGAAAATCAAAGAAATCAAAGTTTAGAAATACGATAAATGGCGGATGAATCCATGCGTTGCACCGTGATTTCTTCTCTTGCTCCTCTTTGCACTCCGGAAAATGGTTGCTTCAAGCTTGGATGATGAACGGAGAAGATGGCTCTCCTTGGCGGCGGCTTGGCTGCGGCTAGGGTTCTCTTTTTGTGGAGAAATTTCGTCTGATATGAGATATCCAAGAGAATGAATGATTTCCCCCTTAAAAACCCCGAAGATCACGATAAACATGGAAAATAAAATCTTCAGGATTTCGCGTCTCGATCGATCGAAAGGAATTTTCGATCGATCGGTGCACTGTACGCTTCAGCATTTTCAACTCACTGCCTCGCTCGATCGATCGAGATATTTTTCCGATCGATCGACAATTCTCAAAATTTGTTGCTGAAGTCTCTGCCTCGATCGATCGATCGAGATAAAATCTCGATCGATCGGTGCTTTGAAAATTTCGCTTCTCAACACTCTGCCTGGCTCGATCGATCGTGAATAAATCTCGATCGATCGAAGCCTTGAAAAATTCACTTTCTTCATTTGATCTCTTTTTCGCCTCGATTTCGCCCGTTTTCTTCATTTTAGCTCATTTCTTCCAGTTCCGACCTATTTTCCTGAAACAAATAAATAAACACCAAAACACATAATATCATCCAGGAAAAAGTACGAAAAATGGGAAGAAATTACAGCTAAAAACACTTAAAATCTAAGCCTATCTGTGAGACCCCGATATCTCAAAGATACTAATAGGTGCGATTAAGAGAACTGAACATTCATATGAATAAATCAGAGTAATGAGTCATGTTGATTAACCTGAGCTTAAGAGATACAATACCAAAAGTTTCAAAAGGAATTTCACAAATTCCTACAAAAGGTACTACACTATAGTCTTACTCTACCACATGTAGAAGCTATACAAAAATTTTCTCTAACATGCTAATCCTGTAGCACTCCTTACAGCTCAGCTTTTCAACCCCGACCCTGGTTCTCATCATCAAAAGCACCTACAAAGACAACACCCAACACATGAGCATAACATAATTCATATACCACATAATATGAATGTAAGACGTAAATGCATAATCATAAAATACAAAGCACTTCCTGTATTTCCATCGCATTTACAATGCCCATTGGTTGTCCCTGTACCACAATTCATAATCAAAACACTATATGAATATATGGCTTCACCAATAAATGTCATGACATATCATCTCTTTTTCTTGAGTCAGTCATCATCAGTTATTTTAATGCTTCTTCGCTTTACAATCTCAAAACAAGCGGTATCTCATCCTCGCTTCTTCATACTAGCGGTATCTCATCCTCGCTTAGTATGGTATACCCCGCCTCCATGTGCAAGCGAGCCTCCTCCCTCCCGCTCCACATTTTTAGCGGTCAAGCGTAAGCATTAAAACCTTCACTGTGATCACCCCTGACTCGTGGAATACACCTCTTTATTCCACATCACAATATGCAACAACAATGCATAATATGCAACAACAATGCATAATAACATGTATCAAACTCTTAATGCATCACATTGCATTCACCATGTGTCAAACAGACAAACATAAGTACATGTTACCGTTGGGATTCCCGTACGTCGCTTACGTACCTTTCCAAAATGTAGTGTGTTGTGGGACTCTATCCCCTGCGCTGTGTAGCTGTCTGTGAAGGCTCTACACCAGTGTACAACACAATATTAGATGTCTCATTACAATCCAATATCAAATTTAAACAAATTCCACATTTTAAAAAAAAAAGGCACTACCGATCGATCGGTCCTCATCACCGATCGATCAGTGAACTGTTTGAATTTTGGAAAAATGCTACGGCTTTTGCCGATCGATCGGTGTTCTTCACCGATCGATCGGTCGCTCTGTTTCATCCCAGATTTCCGGAAACTCTCTAACACAGATATTCATACCTTTCGATCTAACATGTAAGACATACAACATGCCCAAACAAACATGCTAGTAGCTACAATACACTACCCTGAGTGTATTTATATAAGATACATACCCCAAACACAAACCCACATGCATTAAAATCACCCTATAACATCAGTACTCAACCAACTTTTCTGAAAAACAGGGCATTGTCTTCCTGCCCAGATTTTTGAGTACCCACTTTCAAGCAATGAAATCTCCACATAAGTCATGAATTTTGCTCGAATAAAAATGTCAAGGGCTTCACAAAACTACCATGCATATTTTCACATCAAAGGTTTACCAAAACCTAAGCTAACGTGCATGATATCACCTTCATAAAAACACTCCCAACTCATATTTTTTCCAGAAAACAGGGCACAACCTTACCCAGATTTTCGAACACCATACTTTACATGCTTATTTCCTCTACATAAAACATGTAATATACATAAGGAAAAATACTGAGAGCTTCATAACAACACCATGCAAGCATTTAAATCGAAGGTTTTAAGAAATCAAATCTAACATGCCATTTTTACACCAACAAAAAGCATGAACTCAACAACTTAAATTCATAACCAGAATATGGTTTCTCACCCCTTTTTGCTCCGATTTTTGGAAGGCTTCAAAGCAACAAAAATGGTTGAACTCCTTCCTATCTTGCTCAGCAAGTGTTGGACGATTTTTGGGAGGAAAATGAAGTGATTTCAGACATGGTAAGGTTGGGTGAGAGATGGGACAAGGAGTATGGGCAAGCAGCTGGCAGCTGGCAGCAGGGTATGGGTCAAGGGGGGGTGGTTGAGTTGTGGGTTAAGTGATGTGTTATGTTTTGGTCCCGGTATTTAGCACGATGTATTAAAATATCCTCACATGATATTTTATAGTATTTTCTCAATAAAATACTTCAATTCCCATTTAAATATGCTTTTACCAAAACAAATAACACACACCCCAAATAATCATGCCACAACCCCAACATCCCAACATATGTCGCATGCACCCCGAAATGTAACTCCTCAACCATATTAATTCAACCTCATGAATTAACACTAAATCATCATAATATAAATAAATGATTAAAATCACATAATCATTTCGGGGATATCACAATACTCCCCTACTTATAAGATTTCGCCCTCGAAATCAGCATGCACTTACCCAATATAAATAAAACATAAATCACATACCAGAAAACAGTTCTGGATAGTGCTGCACCATGTGTCGCTCCGTCTCCCACGTGGCCTCCTCGACACCCCTACGATCCCACTGAACTTTGACCATAGGAATAACTTTGTTTCTCAGTCTGCGATCTGCCCTATCCAAAATCCTGATAGGTCGCTCCACATAGGAAACATCGGCCTCAATATGAACCTCAGAAGGCTGCAACACATGAGAAAGATCTGGCTCATACTTCCTCAGCATAGACACATTGAATACATCGTGTATACCAGACAGAGAAGGCGGTAAGGCCAAACGGTACGCCAGAGTATCAACACGCTGTAAAATCTCATACGGCCCCACATATCTCGGGGACAACTTCCCCCGCATACCAAACCGTACTACACCTCTGAAAGGTGATATCTTCAGAAAGACTCTGTCGCCCAACTGAAACTCCAACGGCCTACGCCGCTGATTGGCATACGCTGCCTGTCTGTCCTGAGCTACCTTCATCTTTCTCCTGATAACCTTTACCTTTTCTTCCATATCCTGGACCAACTCTGGTCCTCCAGCCGACTTACGGTCCATGTCATCCCAACACAAGGGTGACCTACAACGCCTACCATAGAGGGCCTCGAAAGGAGCCATCTTTATACTTGCCTGGTAGCTGTTGTTGTAAGAGAACTCCACCAAGGCTATCGAGTCCTGCCATGAAGTGTCGAACTATAGCACACAAGCTCTCAACATATCTTCGAGCGTATGTATCGTACGCTCAGTTTGTCCGTCCGTCTGAGGGTGATAGGCTGTGCTCAGCCTCAACTCTGTACCTAGAGCTGTCTGCAGACCCTCCCAAAAGTGAGATGTAAACCGCGGATCTCGATCAGACACAATCGAAACAGGGATCCCGTGCAGTCTCACCACATCTCTGACATATAACTGTGCCATCCTCAAGTGCGTATATGTCATACAGTAGGGAATGAAGTGAGCCACTTTAGTCAATCTGTCCACGACTACCCAGATGGCATCAAAACCCGAAACATTCCTCGGTAAGTGGGTCACGAAATCCATAGACACGTGCTGCCACTTCCACTCGGGTATCTCCAAACTCCTTAGCTCACCTCCAGGCCTCTGCCTCTCGGCCTTCACCTGCTGACAGATCAAACATCTCTTAACGAATGAGGTGACATCTTGTTTCATACGCCTCCACTAGAACTGGTTGCGTAGATCCTTATACATCTTCTTCCCGCCCGGGTGGACACTCATCCTGCTGCAATGAGCTCGCTGTAATATACCCCGTCGCAACTCGGGTGTATCTGGAACCACCCATCTGTCGCCAAGTCTCAGAGAACCGTCCTCAGCCACTCTGAATCTCGATGGCTGGCCTGAATGAACCACTAACATCCATCTCTGAACCTCTGCGTCGGTCCCCTGAGCCTTCCTGATGTGATCATAAATAACAGGCTCAACTAGCAAGGTCAATACCTGTACTGGTGAAGTAGATACATCATAATCAAACCCCAACTGACAGTAGGAGACTAACATAGCTGATAAGCACATGGCATCCTCTGCTGTGCTCCTCACCTTCCGACTCAAGGCATCAGCTGTCAAATTTGCTTTCCCGGATAGGATTTCACAATCATAATCCTTCAGCAGATCAATCCATCTCCTTTGCCTCATGTTCAGCTCAGCCTGTGTAAACAAGAACTTCAGGCTTTTGTGATCAGTGAAGATGGTGAATGAGGTACCGTATAAGTAGTGTCGCCATATCTTCAAGGCAAACACTATAGCTGCTAACTCCAAATCATGGACTGGATACCTCGTCTCGTGTGGCTTCAACTGTCTAGAAGCATAAGCCACTACATGTCTGTCCTGCATCAGTACGCATCCTAGGCCCTGTAGCGATGCGTCGGTATAGAGAACGAACCCTTTGTTCTCCCTGGGAATCACCAAAACTGGCGCTGGAGTCAATCTGTGCTTCAACTCCTGGAAGCTCTGCTCACAAGCCTCTGACCAAAGGAATGGAACTCCCTTCTGAGTCAGCTGCGTAAGTGGCTTGGCGATCTGATAGGCTTAGATTTTGAGTGATTTTAACTGTAATTTCTTACCATTTTCCGTACTTTTTCCTGGATGATATTATGCTTTTTGGTGTTTATTCGTTTGTTTCAGGAAATTAGACCGGAAGTGGAAGAAATGAGCTTACATGAAGATAACGGGCGAAATCGAGGCGTAAAAGAAGAGAAAATGAAAGAAGATGGATTTCCCAAATCTCGATCGATCGAGATTTATTCTCGATCGATCGAGCCAGCCAGAAGCGAGAATCAGATTTTTTGAAGGCTCGATCGATCGGTGGAAATCTCGATCGATCGAGCGAGGCAGTAACTTCAGCAACAAATTTTGAGAAATCTCGATCGATCGGTGGAAATTCTCGATCGATCGAGCGTGGCAGTGAGTGCAAAAGGCTGACGTGAACAGTGCACCGATCGATCGGTGAAAATCTCGATCGATCGAGACGCGAAATCTGAAGATTTTATTTTCCTTATTTATCGAGATTGTGGGGCTTTTAAGCGAGGCTGGATCCATTTCAAGAGAAGATACACCAGAAGGGACGATATTAGACCATTTTGAGACGATTTCTAGGTCAAGGAGCCGCCGCCCAACGCCGGAAAAGGAGATCCAATCTCCGTTCTTCGTCCAAGGTCAAGCCAATCAATTCCGGAGTGCAAGGAAGGAACAAGAGGAGAAACCACGGTGCAACGCACGGATTCATCCATTGTTTATCGCATTTCTGAACCTTAATTTATTTGATTTTCATTTTCATTTGATGTTTTTGAGGTCGAGAAACAATTAAACTCATCTGTATTTGATTTGAATTGAATTTGGTTTATATTATTGAAGTTTTAGTTCGTTGTGTTTGATATATTGATTCATTGGTATTTGAGCGCATTGATATTTATTGTTCATAGATTGATTGCATGTGTAGATCAAAGTCTAGCTAGCTTTGATTGAATTTGAGAGTTACAACCGAGATCGAGAGATAACGTATGATGTATGTCACGATTGAGATCGAGAGATGACATCGCATACGTGAGAACTTGAAATCGAAAGATTTAGAGTTATAAGGTTTTGATAATTTAAGCAACTTTAAATTAGTAAATAGGTGCACGAGAGTGACTTGTTCTAATTTATTGTTAGTTTCTTTACAGCTCGAGAGAGTGTATCGAATAAGAGTGAAAACCTTTCACCTTTAAAATCAATTGAGTGATAATTTGAGAATTCCGTTGAATCAGTAGAGATAATATAATTGAACGACGAGCTTGGTAATTTTCTCGAGTGACTTACCTTCGCATTTCCGGAACCGTTCTACTCTTTGTTTCTAGTTTAATCTTTATTCTTCAATTTAATTTAGCTTTAGTTAATCAAACTCCTTTTATCGTAGGCTAAATATAATTTTATTAATCTTAGTTGGTACTTATACGTTAGTCCCTGTGGATTCAACAACCTGTACTTAATTTTCACTATACTAAAACTTGACAACCGTGCACTTGCGGTAGAATCGCTTAAAACCATTCTTTGAAATATCTTTTGTTTAAAAATAAAGCGGTCAAGTTTTTGGCGCCGTTGCCGGGGACTAATCTGTATAATATCATACGGGATTAGTTAATTGTAATTTAGCCAATTTTTATTATTGCGTTTTTGTTTTCTTTTACTTTTTGTTATTTTCGAAAAAAAAAAAATATTTAAGTATGTTATTTGTTTTTGTTTTGAGGTACTTGTGATGCTTCATCAACAAGTCTTCACAAGATTTGCCCAACAATTTTCAGAGCCGTTTTATTCGGCGTGGGAGAGATTCAATGAACTGGCAGACTCATTCAGGTATCACAACTTTTCGAACTATACTCTTCTGCAACATTTCTTCAAAGGTTTGGATGCACAGACACGAGGATGGGTATTCAAAGGAGCACTGATGAATGGGAGTCCCCTGGTTGATAGAGATGAGGACAGTGTATTACACTTGTTCAATGATATGGCGGACTTCGATTACCACTGGCATTGTGATCCTTCCTTGCAAGGTTGGAGTCACCAATACCCACCAGAGCCTCACTACCCTAATGATACGCACCAAACCTTTGAGCATCACGGCGGGGAGAAAGATAGTTTTGTAGAAGTAACGGCTCAATCAGATAATATGTTATTTAGACTCATGGCATCAATTGAGCAACGTTTAGAGAACCAGACCAATTATATACGTCATCTAGAGCAGCAATTTGCAATTCTAGTGGAAACCATCTCAATGAGCTGCCAAGAGGAGGAGACGAGATCTAAAAATCAGGCCTGGTTACATGATGATGATCACTCAACCAATCAAGTTTGGGGGAGTGATCCGACTCATGGGGAAGAATCAAGGGAAGTTGAGCCTGTGGAAGTGATTGAGCCTACAGTGGAAAAGGCATCTGAGGAGATCCTATGGGACAACGAGCCAAGAGTGAAGTTGGATGATGAGATTTTCGAGAAATTTGATATCCACCCATCGATGAAGGCATGTTATGGGCCATATGTGGATACGTATTCCTCATCGATGCCACCAACTTCACCGCACTACGCCATCCATGAGATGAAGCCAATTCAAGAATCATTCTCCCATGCTCACTATGTCATGAAGAAAGTTGTTGGAGCAACGAGCTTACACCGTTACACTCTTGCCAAGCTTGAGGGCATACTATATGAAGACCCATTCGTGGTATCATACGATACTTACTATGGGCGGCAACCGCTCTTTGATGGTTGCTTCTGATGGTCAAGCCGACGACTAAAAATCAGCGCTTCTTGGGAGGCAACCCAAGCGTATCCTTTTGCTATTTAGTTTTGTTTTTTTTTTTTTTTCAGTTTTTGAATTTAGTTTGTTTATCTCTCGTGTCGACTATTTTATTTGCGTTCTTCTCTTGCTAGGTACTCAGTTGGAGCGATGACCCCTACAGCAGTGGAGCTTTCAAAAGCCAAACTTCCTCAACCCTCATGCAAGCGTCTTGATCAGGGGAGTTTACTTTTTCCCTTTTGATTCTTTTAAACATTGAGGACAATGTTTCAGTTCAGTTTGGGGGAGTGACTTGCGTGTTTAATTTGTTTTATCCACATGTTGTGTGCTTAATTGTCACTTGATTCGTCCTTGAGCACTATAAAATTTTTTTTTATTGGGAGAGTTATTCTTGAGAACTGATGAGTTGGAATTGCAATGGTAATACATGATGAAATTAATCCTCATCTAGATAGGAGTCATGGAAATTCTTAACTTGTTTGTATATATCCTTTGTTAACTACATGTCAAAACCGAGGAATAATTTGAGCACTTATTGAGTCATGATTGAGTGAAGTATGTATTGATTAAATTGAAAACTTGTGTTAACTATGATGAGTCTTGAGTATCTTAGATAACTTTACAGTTTAGTTGAAAGCACTTTGAGGCGAAATTTATAATTAGGAACTAGACTTGGAGATGATTTAGGCGATCTTTGGACCGTTTGAGCCTTTCAAGCCTACCTGTTATATATTATTCATTAGTGTCCCCTTTTGAGCCTTATTGAAAAGAGAATGGTATATGCATTGCATATGATTAGACCCCCATTCGACATTCTTGAGAACTCATTATACCCACCTTGGTTTGAGCCTAAAAGAAAATTTTTACCTACCCCTAGGAGAGTATAATGAATCTCATTCATTGCACAGAATTGTTATATGCAAATGAGTTCAAAAGGAACAAAAGAATGAGCAAAGAAAAAGAAAAGATGTAGAGAAAAGCCTTGAAAAGAAAAATTCAAAATAAGACCCAAAGTGGCCAAGGCTAGAAAAAAGTTGAAGAGAAGCTCAAAAATAGTTGAACTGATTTTGTTATACTCTCTTCTTTGAATTCATCCTACTTTTTCTTTGAAACCGACACCAAAAGGCCTAACGTTATAAGCTTTCAAGACCTTTTGATCCAAGTCTAGGGAACAATTACATTAGTGGAGAAGTGCTGGATAGTAAACTTGTAGAGTAATTCAAAGTAATCTTGACTAGGAGTTGATATGGCACATGTTGATCTTAAAGATATGTATGTAACTCATGTTTGACAATAGCACACACGCACGTTCCGATGTTGCGATGTATTGTTTAACTTAGGAGAAATTGCTTCTTGTTAAGTGTTGAAGGACTTCTATTGATGTGTAAGTAGGATTTCTGAGATTTTACGTATGTTGTAAAGATGATTCATGCTTAGTATCGAGTTTAACTTTTCTTTTTGAGTTTATTGCTTGCTCGAGGACGATCAAGTCTAAGTTTGGGGGAGTTGATAGGCTTAGATTTTGAGTGATTTTAACTGTAATTTCTTCCCATTTTCCGTACTTTTTCCTGGATGATATTATGCTTTTTGCTGTTTATTCGTTTGTTTCAGGAAATTAGACCGGAAGTGGAAGAAATGAGCTTACATGAAGATAACGGGCGAAATCGAGGCGTAAAAGAAGAGAAAATGAAAGAAGATGGATTTCCCAAATCTCGATCGATCGAGATTTATTCTCGATCGATCGAGCCAGCCAGAAGCGAGAATCAGATTTTTTGAAGGCTCGATCGATCGGTGGAAATCTCGATCGATCGAGCGAGGCAGTAACTTCAGCAACAAATTTTGAGAAATCTCGATCGATCGGTGGAAATTCTCGATCGATCGAGCGTGGCAGTGAGTGCAAAAGGCTGACGTGAACAGTGCACCGATCGATCGGTGAAAATCTCGATCGATCGAGACGCGAAATCTGAAGATTTTATTTTCCTTATTTATCGAGATTGTGGGGCTTTTAAGCGAGGCTGGATCCATTTCAAGAGAAGATACACCATAAGGGACGATATTAGACCATTTTGAGACGATTTCTAGGTCAAGGAGCCGCCGCCCAACGCCGGAAAAGGAGATCCAATCTCCGTTCTTCGTCCAAGGTCAAGCCAATCAATTCCGGAGTGCAAGGAAGGAACAAGAGGAGAAACCACGGTGCAACGCACGGATTCATCCATTGTTTATCGCATTTCTGAACCTTAATTTATTTGATTTTCATTTTCATTTGATGTTTTTGAGGTCGAGAGACAATTAAGCTCATCTGTATTTGATTTGAATTGAATTTGGTTTATATTATTGAAGTTTTAGTTCGTTGTGTTTGATATATTGATTCATTGGTATTTGAGCGCATTGATATTTATTGTTCATAGATTGATTGCATGTGTAGATCAAAGTCTAGCTAGCTTTGATTGAATTTGAGAGTTACAACCGAGATCGAGAGATAACGTTGTAACACACTCCATTAATTTATGATGTATGTCACGATTGAGATCGAGAGATGACATCGCATACGTGAGAACTTGAAATCGAAAGATTTAGAGTTATAAGGTTTTGATAATTTAAGCAACTTTAAATTAGTAAATAGGTGCACGAGAGTGACTTGTTCTAATTTATTGTTAGTTTCTTTACAGCTCGAGAGAGTGTATCGAATAAGAGTGAAAACCTTTCACCTTTAAAATCAATTGAGTGATAATTTGAGAATTCCGTTGAATCAGTAGAGATAATATAATTGAACGACGAGCTTGGTAATTTTCTCGACTGACTTACCTTCGCATTTCCGGAACCGTTCTATTCTTTGTTTCTAGTTTAATCTTTATTCTTCAATTTAATTTAGCTTTAGTTAATCAAACTCCTTTTATCGTAGGCTAAATATAATTTTATTAATCTTAGTTGGTACTTATACGTTAGTCCCTGTGGATTCGACAACCTGTACTTAATTTTCACTATACTAAAACTTGACAACCGTGCACTTGCGGTAGAATCGCTTAAAACCATTCTTTGAAATATCTTTTGTTTAAAAATAAAGCGGTCACGATCTTTGAGAAACCCTCGACGAAACGTCGGTAATAGCCAGCCAACCCAAGAAAACTCCGAATCTCACTGACTGAAGTAGGGGTAGACCAATCCATAACTGCCTCTATCTTCCTCGGGTCTACTGATATCCCCTCTCGTGATATGATATGGCCCAAAAATGATACACACTCAGCCAGAACTCACACTTGCTGAGTTTGGCGTACATCTGATGATCTCTGAGGATCTGGAGCACTATCCTCAGATGATCGGCATGATCCTCCTCACTCCTTGAATAGACAAGGATGTCATCAATGAATACGATCACAAATTGATCGAGGTACTCCTGAAATACTCTGTTCATCAGGCTCATAAAAACTGCAGGTGCATTTGTCACCCCGAATGGCATCACTAAGAACTCGTAGTGCCCATACCGAGTCCTAAAAGCCGCCTTTTGGACATCGCCAGCTCTAACCCGCACCTGATGATAGCCTGACCTCAAGTCTATCTTTGATTACACCTCTGTACCCTGAAGCTGATCGAACAGGTCATCAATCCTCGGAAGTGGATACCTGTTCTTCACTGTGGCCTTGTTCAATTGCCTGTAGTCAATGCACAGACGCATTGATCCATCCTTCTTTTTCACGAACAAGACTGGTGCACCCCAAGGTGATACACTAGGACGAATGTCACCCTTGTCGAGGAGCTCCTGTAATTGTACCTTCAGCTCTCTCAGCTCTGCCGGTGCCATCCTGTACGGGGCACGAGAAATAGCAGAAGTCCCCGGCAGCAGCTCAATGGCGAACTCAACATCCCTGATAGGAGGAAACCCCGGAATCTCATCTGGGAACACATCAATGAACTCCGCCACAACTGGAATGTCCTCGGCTCTCACTTCCTTCTCTTCTGATGCATTCACGGCATAAATAAGGTACCCAGTGTGGCCACGTTCCAATAACCGTGACATCCTAACCGCTGAGATCACTGAAATCCTTGGACGAGAGCCGTCCCCATAAAAGGTCCACTGGAACCCTTGATCAGATAGAAAACGTACCATCCTCTGTCGGCAATCTATCACAGCTCGGTATCTGCTCAACACATCAATGCCGTTAATACAGTCAAAGTATGCCATCTCTAACTGAATCAGATCGGCCCTCAGATCATTGCCCTCAAAATAAATGAGGCATTCAGATAACAGTCGGTCCGCAATCACATGCTCTCCCGTGGGTGTCGAGACCATGAGAGGCATGGGTAACAGAGACGAGCACAAGCGGTGTCTCTCCACAAAAGCAACAGATACAAAAGAATGAGAAGCACCTGTATCTATCAAAATAAATGCAGGGTACGTAAATAAATGACACGTACCAGCAATGACCTCTTCCGGGGCTGCCTCAGCCTGCTCCCTAGTCAGTGCATACACCTGACCCTGCGGCAGTCCCGCCGCCTGACCTCCCTGCGGTCGAGGCGCAAACTGCTGTCTCGGTGGTGCCATCCTAGCGTCAAATCTTGGCCTATTCGGCCCTGAGTCTGCCTGACTTGCCCGATTGGGGCAGTTCCGAGCTAAGAGGCCCACCTTGCCACAAACATAACAGCCTCGGCAGTCACGTGACAAGTGAAATCCTCCACAGCGGTCACACCTGTCCCCTCCTGCCTTACTCCCCTGTGTAGGTCCTCGATTGCTCTGCTTCTGACCCTGAGATTTCTTCCCACTAAATCTGGAAGATGATGAGGCTCCACGAGCCTTGAACTGATCCCCTCGTGGTTTCAAACCATCAGTAACAGGCCTCTATGGTGGTATGAAAGGGGGTACAACATCCTTGTACGTGCCCACTACAATTTCTGCCAACTCTGCCCGTGTCAGGGCGTCATCAAAAGAGATGGGGTTGTTGGAGACAACCCGATCAAATAGTTCTGGCCTCAGTCCCTTCAGGAAATGCCTCATCTTCGCATGGCTGCTCACAGCGATATGGGGGACATACCTCAACAGTGAGGAATACTGCAAAGCAAAGTCTGAAACTGACATGTTGCCCTGCTTCAAATTGGTGAACTCGTCCTCCTTTACTTGTCTGGCAGCTGCAGAAAAATACCGGTTAAGAAACCGGGTCCTGAATACAGTCCAATCCACTACCATACCCTGAGCCCTCAGCTCCATCACAGTGGTCTTCCACCACATAGAAGGCTTCTTCGCCATCTGAAACTCGGCTAACCTCAGCCATGCGGTACGTGCACAGGGCGCAGTCACAAGTATCTGCTCTATCCGTTCTAGCCACTCTTCGGCCCCTTCTCCAGACTCGGTCCCCTCAAACATGGGTGGCGGAAGTTCAGAAACTGTGTCAAACTGAGCTCCCCTGGTAATAACATCTGTGCACTGGGCTCCACTCCCACAGCAGGTGGCGGTAAATGATTCATCTGAGCAACACTAGCATTCATACTGCCCATATCCCCTACCTCTTCATTGAGGTTCTCCGGGTTAATAGCCGCCATGCTGCAACACAAGAGTTAACAACAATACCAAAAGCAGTTCATAGTATAAGCCGTTAGATAACAAGAGTATCATATTCAAAGCATGTTAGTATAACACTTATACAAAAATATGCATCACATGCATAACATGCCCAACAATGAATACCTAACCAACATGTCTCTAAAGGCTACCCTTTACTCTTCCCTGGTTATCTAACCACTACTCTGATACCACTAAATGTGAGACCCCAATATCTCAAAGATACTAATAGGTGCGATTAAGAGAACTGAACATTCATATGAATAAATCAGAGTAATGAGTCATGTTGATTAACCTGAGCTTAACAGATACAGTACCAAAAGTTTCAAAAGGAATTTCACAAATTCCTACAAAAGGCACTACACTATAGTCTTACTCTACCACATGTAGAAGCTGTTAGTTCCGGACCTTATCGATGAGATTTTAAAGATGACAAAACATTTCAGACCGGATCAATAGAAATCAGCTTGACCAGATCGATCGGACAAAACAGAGCAAGATGACAAATTATTTCAGACCGGATCGATGGAAATCAGGCATACCAGATCGATCGCGCAAAACATAGCAAGCTGATAAAGAATATCACATATCAGACCGGATCGATGGATTCCAGACTGACTAGATCGATACTTCAGATCGATCTCAACCTATATCAGATCAGAGCAGTCAAAGATACATAAAGGATGGCTTCTCAGTCCGAACAATCAACGGTTATTTATTGTAGCATTTAATGCTGTAATTAATCTACAAAGGATCAAAAGTCGAAGATTGCCATTAAAGGTAAGAAGACAAAGGAGAGCTTACCTGACAGTCGCCGAAAGCATACACCAGAACGGCAAGTGTCCTGAAGAAGAAGACTGTAGCTTTCTCAGAGTTTAAAAAGAGTCAAAGTTGCACATTAAGGGAAACAATGCCGTTGCTACCCTCAACTATAAAAGGATGCAACAAAAGGAAGACAGGGACTCTCGATTCCAACTCACGCTGATCAATTGAAAAACACACAAGAAGCAACTGCACACGCTTACAAAGTTTAGAAGCTTTCGAGCTGAAGTTATTTACTTAAGCGCGATTACTTTGTAACATTTGATCATTGTAGGATCACTGTGCGCATTGTGTATTGAAAAATAGAAGTGAGGAACTTATTGTAACTGTCAGACAGAGTGTGTCTGAGCAGGTTGAGTGACTAGGAGTTTCAGACTGGTAGTGAGGTAAATCCAGTCTGAATCGGGTTTGTACAACAGGATTGTATAAATCAAAGTCTTCTAGTATAAACCTTCCTTAATTGGAAGAAGGGGAGACGTAGAAGGATTACACCACCTTCGAACTTCCAGAAACATATCCTGTGTCTTATCCTTCTGCACTTAGCCATCGAGCCGTTCTTACTTTTACAAGAGCAGACCGTTTCCGCACTCACCTTTTTAGTGGTCTGTTCTGTTCAAAGAGTTGATTAAGTAACAGATTTCTTTCACTAATCCGAAAGAATTCACAAGGGATAAATTTTATAAGGAGTGTTCATTCACCCCCCCCCCCCTCTAAACACTCCGGACCGATCCTAACAAGTGGTATCAGAGCAGGTCATCTTAATCAGCACAAAGACTAAGCTGATGGCATCATTCAACAAAATCCCCATGTTCTCAAAAGAAGACTATGATGACTGGAGAATCAGAATGCAAGCTCATCTGGCAGCTCAGGATGACGATATGTGGTTCGTCATCACTGATGGACCAATGAAGATTTTAAAAATTAATACAGCAGTAGCCATCTCTGATGGAGAACCACAAATGGTGGAAAAAGACAGATCCCTCTGGACGAATGAGGAAAGAAAGAAAGCAAATCTCGATAATGTGGCCAAAGACATCTTGTTCAAGACTTTGGACAAGAACATGTTCAGCAAAATCAAAATGTGCTCTACTGCCAAAGAAATTTGGGAGAAGATAGCACAGCTATGTGAAGGCAACGACCAGACCAAAGAAAACAAGTTAACTGTTGCTCTTCAAAGATTTGAGAGCATAAAGATGAAAAGTGGAGAAACTCTAAATGAGTTTGATGAAAGAGTCACCAGCATCATAAATGAACTGAATGGTCTGGGGAAGGAATATTCTAACAGAGAGATCGCTCTGAAAGTAATGAGAGCTCTGCCAAAGGAATGGGATGTAAAGACCATCGCCATGAGGGAATCAAAAGACCTTAACAAGGTTGAACTTCATGATCTGTTTGCAGATCTTAAGGCCTATGAGTTTGAACTGATAAGCAGAGGTGAAGCAGAGCCATTCATCTCTCAACCAAACAAGGCCCTGGCAGCCACTCAAGACCAGATCGCTTCAACATCAGACCGATCTGCTGAACAGATGAGTAACGATGCTATGTCATTATTTATCAAGAAATTCGGTAAATTTATGTCTAAAAATAAGAAGAACTTCAAACCCTCTCATCATTATAAATCAAGAAAAGATGATATTATTAACGATCAGGCTTGCTACAATTGTGGTAAGACCGGACACTTCATTGCAGATTGCACCAGACCAAAGAAAGAAGAACGGAAAGAGAAGCATCGTGATGATAGAAAGAAGAAGCACTACAAAGACCGCAAGAATCATGGAAAATCCCAAAAAGTCCTAGTAGCTGAAGAAGGAAACAGCAAATGGGCTCAGACAGACTCAGACTCGGAAAGCTCTGAATATTCTTCCAGCGAAAGCGAAGAAGATATTCAATGTCTTATGGCAGACGAAGAAATGAGTCAGACAGACGAGGTATATGATCTTGACTCAAATGAATTTACACGAGAAGAGCTCATGTCCGCACTGCAAGACATGGCTAATGATTATAGGATCTTAGCTGAATCATTTGAGAAGAATAAAGCCAAAATCAGTACTCAAATGGATGAGCACAACAAACCAAGCTGCTCTGAGCAGGGTGAGTGCAAAAATCTCCAGATCGAGCTGAATAAGCTGAAAATCTCTTATGATCAGCTCCATGAAGAAAATAAGAGAATTAGCACACAAAATGCTAAGTTCTCACATATATTCAAAACATGGACAAAATCCAGAACATCCTTGGAAGAATTACAAGAGGTTCAAAGAAACGTCGGTGATTTCACCGGCATAGGCTTTGACACCAAAGAATGCACCAAAGATGAATCTGAGCTGTTGCTGGTAAAGAATCAAGTCAAACAAATGACATTTGTTAAATCCAGCACAGTATATGAAACTGAAGCACCTAAGATTCAAACAGGAGTCTCTTACGAGAATCAAAATCTGAGAAAAGGAATTGGTTATGTTGACCAAGCCAAAGAAAAGGCACCAGCAAGATTTGCGTCTATCAGACCAAATCCAAAGGTGCAAGATCGAAGGCAAGTAAGACAATACAATTACTATAACTCAAAACCGATTCAACGAAGATATAGACTACCTTATGAGAATCAAAGGTTTTCACAGCGCACACATTATCACACACAACATCGAAACAGACCAGTACACAGCACACCCTACACACACAAGCCATTGAAGCTGATACAGGTGTGGGTTCCCAAAGGGCTAATCCGTTCTGGACCCAAATAGGATTGGGTACCAACAATAATTATATTTGATGACAGGTACCGAAGAAACTCGCATCAGACTGGTATTTGGACAGTGGGTGTTCCCGTCACATGACTGGAAACATCGAGCTGCTGTCTGAAGTGACAGAATGTATTGGACCCAAAATCATTTTCGGAGATAACTCAAAGGGTAAGACCGTGGGCAAGGGTAAGATTGTCCATGGTAACATTATTATCAATGATGTGCTGTTAGTTGAAAATCTGTGCTATAATCTGATTAGTATAAGTCAACTCTGTGATAATGGTTATGCTGTAGAATTTCATAAACACACTTGCACTGTTAAATCATCAGACGGTATAACCATGCTCGTAGGAATCAGGAATGGAAACACATATAAGATTAACCGGAATCATGCTCAACCTGATAATCCTACTTGCTTCATCGCTAACAATGATAATAAACATTGGCTGTGGCATAAGCGCTTGAATCATATCAACTTTAAGACCATTGCTAGCCTGTGTAAACATGATTTAGTTATCGGTCTGCCCAAGATCGATTTTGCTAAGGATAAGATCTGCGAAGCTTGCCAAATGGGCAAACAGATCAGATCATCCTTCAAAAACAAGAATGCCAAATCCTCCTCCCGCTGTTTAGAATTACTGCATATGGACTTGTTTGGTCCTATACCAATAACAAGTTTAGGGGGAATGCGGTATACTCTTGTTGTTATTGATGATTACTCACGCTTTACATGGACTATATTCTTAAGCAGTAAAGATCAGACCGGTTCGAAGTTGATCAAGCTGCTGAAACGCACTCAGAACGAGAAATCATCCAGCATAGACAGGATTCGAAGTGACAAAGGGACTGAGTTTTCAAATCAGAATCTTGAATCCTTTCTAGAAGATCATGGAATCAAGCATGAGTTTTCAGCTGCTCGAACTCCTCAACAGAATGGAGTTGCAGAACGAAGAAACAGAACGCTCAAGGAAGCAGCAAGAACAATGCTTGCTGATTCTGGAATCTCCCAAAAGTTCTGGGCAGAAGCTGTAAATACTGCTTGCTACACTCAAAACCGATCTATGATTAACAAGAAGCTGAAACTCACTCCATATGAAATATGGACTGGTAACAGACCATCTGTTTCTCACTTTCATGTATTTGGCTGTAAATGCTTCGTTCACAACAATGGTAAGAGTCATCTTACAGCATTTGAAGCTAAGTCAGATAATGGTATATTCTTAGGATATTCATCAATTAGCAAAGCTTATCGAGTTTTTAATAATCGAACTTTAACTGTAGAAGAATCTGTTCATGTAGTCTTTGATGAAACTTTATGTGTTGAGGGTAACAAAGAATCAATTCAAAATCAGATGGAAAATATCCATCTCGAAGCTAACAGTGATGATGAGATTGTAGCTAACAGGTCAAGAGACAATCCACCAGAACCAGAATTACCAGACAGACCGGATCCAGGCTTTGAAGAAACTTCAGATCGAGCTGATCCGAATGCTCCTGACTCAAATATTAAAGCAGATACTGATCATGCTGTTACTGTTCATCCGACCGGACCAGACAATCCAGAGTCAAGCTATCGATGGACTAAGAAGCATCCACCTAATCTAGTGATTGGTAGTCCTTCTGCACCGATCAGAACCAGAGGACAGATGATGGATGAGTTCACGCATGCTGCCTTCATCTCTACTCTGGAACCCAAGAAGATCGATGAAGCTCTGACTGACTTCAACTGGATTAAAGCAATGCAAGAAGAGCTTAATCAATTCGAACAAAATCAAGTTTGGAGTCTAACCCCCAGACCAAGCGATCTGCCTGTTATTGGAACCAGATGGGTCTTCAGAAACAAGCTAGACGCAGATGGAACTGTGGTTAGAAACAAAGCCAGACTGGTGGCACAGGGATTCAGACAAGAAGAAGGAATCGACTTCGATGAATCATTTGCACCAGTCGCCAGACTTGAAGCTATCCGAATCTTTCTTGCTTATGCTGCCTTTAAAGACTTCAAAGTATATCAGATGGACGTTAAGAGCGCCTTTCTTAATGGAAAGCTTCAGGAAGAAGTCTACATTGAGCAACCACCTGGATTTCAGAACCATTTGTATCCCAATCATGTATATCTACTGAATAAAGCAGTGTATGGTCTGAAACAAGCTCCAAGAGCCTGGTATGACACTCTATCTCAATTTCTGCTGAACCATGATTTCCAGATCGGATCAGTAGATAAAACTCTATTTAAATTCATTAAGGGGGAACATACCCTATTAGGTCAGATTTATGTTGATGACATAATCTTTGGGTCAACTAACCCCAAATTGTGCGAGAAATTTTCTAAGTTAATGCAGGGACAGTTCGAGATGAGCATGATGGGAGAATTATCATTCTTTCTGGGTCTGCAAGTAAAACAGCTCAACAATGGCATTTTCATCAATCAGACCAAGTATACCAAAGAGCTTCTCAAGAGATTTGGAATGGAAACATGCTCAACTGCATCAACTCCAATGAGTCCAACAATCAAGTTAGACAAAGATGAAGGGGGAACGGCAGTTGAAGTAACCATGTATAGAGGACTAATCGGATCGCTATTGTATCTTACAGCGAGCCGGCCCGATATTATGTTTTCAGTCTGTATGTGCGCCAGATTTCAGTCAAAACCAAAGCAATCACATTTTATTGCTGCCAAGCGTATTCTGAAATACTTAAAAGGATCTCAGAACGTTGGTCTTTGGTACTCCAAAGATTCAAACTTCAGCTTGATCGGGTATTCAGACGCAGACTACGCTGGGTGTAAGATCGATCGTAAAAGCACCAGTGGAACATGTCAATATCTAGGTGAAAGATTGATCTCTTGGTTCAGTAAGAAGCAGACATCGATTGCCACATCCACAGCTGAAGCAGAATACCTAGCCGCTGGAAGCTGTTGTGCTCAAATGCTCTGGATTCAACACCAGCTCAAAGACTATGGCATCCAAGCTGTTGACTCTCCGATATTTTGCGACAACACAAGTGCAATTGCTATAACGTATAATCCAGTTCTGCACTCTCGAACAAAGCATATTGATATACGACATCATTTTATTCGAGATCATGTTGGCAAAAAGGAAATTCGGATCGAGCACATTTCAACAGAGCAGCAAGCAGCAGACATCTTCACTAAACCGCTTCCTGAGGCTAAGTTTAATTATTTCCGTCAAATTCTTGGTTTAATTGACTTATCTTAATTAGTTTAGATGTTCTTATTCTTTTCGCACTGAAAGATTTTTGTCACCACAGATCGATAATACAATGTTCAGAAAGACACAGACCGGTCCGAACTTTCAGACCGATCCTTGTCAGTCTGATTTTATCCTATGATCTGTCTGGACAATAACAACAGCTCGGACTGATTGACCATTTTAACTAGTTGTACTTTAACCGCCTTATCTTTCTTTATCCTGACCGTTTATTTTGAATTATTTAATTCTCAGTCTTGGAGATAAAGACACGTGTCTTCTCTCTCGTATTTAGCGGACTGAACATTTCATACTTGTTCACTTTTTACAGTTTACCGCTTTCTACCTTCTCACTCTCTTACTCTTCGCACTTTCTTTAAACTCTTTTCAAATGGCTACCATCACTCATAACTCACTCTCCGTTGAGTTTGATGACATTTACAGGGCAGAAGATGCTGCGATGGTGTCCATTTTTAGAGCCCTGGAATCATCTGGTTTAAGGAACTTCTTGGAATGCGGAACAGTTGTTTATGAATCAGAAATCCGCGAGCTGTTCGCCAACGCCGTCTCCCGGAAGACATCCATTTCTACTACTGTCCAGGGCAAATCTTTCGAGATCTTGCCATTGACGATGGCCAAGACCTTTGGCCTCCCCAGTTCCGGACTGACAGAGTTCGGACAGACTCCTCAAGCGTCACTCTTAGATCTTCAGGGGAAGATTTCTATCTCTGGCCACCGATTGCAACCCTCCTTTAAGAAGAAGGAAATGCTCTTCCATTTCCAGGTGCTGTGCGAAGTGGTAGGCAAGCCACTTTTGGGTAAAGCAGGAAGCTTCGATGCTGTAACCGCCGAAAAGTTTAGGGCCATGGCGGCTATTGTATCCGGCCAGAAGATAAACTGGTCCATGATTTTGTTTGGAGTACTGCTGGAAACGGTGATTGCATCCAAGCACGCCGTATGTTTTGCTGTTCCTCTCAGCAAGCTCTTGGAGTCCTTAGGCCTCGAGCTGAGCAAGCCGTCTGCTCTCCGTCCCTTTAAGATCCTTAACTCCAAAGGGCTTGCACTGCTGAAATCCAAGAGTGCTCCGCCTACTCCTGCTACTCTGGCTGCAGTCAAGGTTGAGCAGGACGAGGAACCAGTTGCTGTGCGCAAACCTCGGGTCAAGCGGAAGCTGACCATTCAGACTGACTCAGAAGCCACCCAGTCTGCTCACTCATCACCAACCAAGCCACTTCCCAAAAAGCCCCGAACCCAGATTACCAAACCAGCCAAATCTCTACCTCCACCCATACTACCACTCTCTAAAGCAACCCCTGCCCCTCAACCTTCCACCCAGCTTTCACAAGCTTCAACCCCTGCACCCAAAGTCACCCTTAGAATTCCCTCTGCCAATCCCGTGGTCAAAGGGATAGTCATCACTGAGTTGGGAGACTATACCCAATCAGGGATTAAGTCCCCTTCCTCCACCGGCAAGGGAAAAACCATTCTCACCGAACCCCTCTCTACTAAACCCAAATCTGCAGCGCAGACTGCTATCGACATCGCCATGGAGGATGTTGATGAGAGGCTAAAGGAACTCATTGTGGTTTTTGATGAATATGTCCAGTACCGGACTATCAACCACATTGAGCTGTTCTACGGTAAGCTGCACAGATTGAAGAAAATGGAAGATGAAGTTCTGAAAGGAACAGAGACTGATGATGTTCGACTTGCCGTGCAGCGCAGAGATTTATTTACGGCAAAACACAGATTCAGACTGGCTAATCTGCTTCTTGTTGCCAAAAAGAAGAACTTCGATCCGCTTGCTCCAACTGCCAGAGATGATGGGGCTGTGATTGCTCAACTCGAGATGGATGTTCATGCTCTATCCTTAGCTGTCCGTTTTCAACGACAGAAGCTAAGTATCTCCACTCCAGCCACAAGCCCGGATCATCCTTCTGCAAGCAAGACTCTGGCAGAACCATTTATCGAGGTTATTCCTTCTGATGCAGCACAACAGACAGAGAATCAGCCTGCAGAGCACGTACCAGACCAGACAGCGGAGCAGCCATTGTCTAATGCTCCGTCTGCAACAGATGATGAACCAATGAATGTTCTGTTGGACTCTCCGACAACATCTATTCCATTGAAGTCATCAGCCTCCCGTGCACAACCCAGTCCAGCTGAAGCATGTGCAACAACTGAAGTACCAGACCTCATCGATCCGGATTTCGTGGTATCTACAGTGGTTGCAGCTCTCCAAGTTGAGGAACTTCCCAGTCCCCACTCTCCTCCGGGACCATCAGATGAAGATTTGGCCTTCATTCAAGGTTTCTCTTCGGATCTGATCACTCTGATCCGATCCGAAAGTCATCAAGCTGCCATTTCTTCCATCGTGCCGATTGCTGAAGAAGATGACCATGCCATGTCATCATCAGATCACTCTCCCAGCAAGCTATCTGATGCACCTCCATCCCTGGCACGGACTATCCAGCACTTCTCTGATACCTGTCTGTCCTTGACTCAACGCATTTTAGAAGTTCATCAAGGTCAGAGGGTCACAGCCTTGGACTTTGCTTCCTTCAAAGAGAAGATGAATGCCAGTATCGGAAGCCTTCAGCGCGGCATAAACGATCTGTTTTCTCAACAGGCCTCTTACAAGAACAGCCTGAGAAAAGAGCAGATCGAGCTAGCCACTGAAGTCAGAGCATCCGTTGCCAATTCCCTCCGCGCTCAAGACGTTCGTCTTGACGCTATCAGCGCGCAGCTAGCACAAGTTGTCGACTTTCTTCAAGAGATTGCTGCTGACAAAAAGGGGGAAAAGAAGACAGACTTCAGGCCGCCTTCTAGAAAATAATATTTTCAGACTGTGTATTTTTAGGATTTTCTTGGTGATCAATAAAATCCTCGTTTGATTAAGTCTGTGTTCATTTATTTTGAACCTCATCATAAGGCTTAATTATTAAGATTTAATCAATCCACCTTAATGAAGTTCATTTATTTTGAACAAAGAAGTAATCGATCCGAAAGCATTCGCTTCAGAGCTCTTATCAAGACTGGTTAAAAAGACTTAGAAGCTAGGTTTTGTCATCATCAAAAAGGGGGAATTTGTTAGTTCCGGACCTTATCGATGAGATTTTAAAGATGACAAAACATTTCAGACCGGATCAATAGAAATCAGCTTGACCAGATCGATCGGACAAAACAGAGCAAGATGACAAATTATTTCAGACCGGATCGATGGAAATCAGGCATACCAGATCGATCGCGCAAAACAGAGCAAGCTGATAAAGAATATCACATATCAGACCGGATCGATGGATTCCAGACTGACTAGATCGATACTTCAGATCGATCTCAACCTATATCAGATCAGAGCAGTCAAAGATACATAAAGGATGGCTTCTCAGTCCGAACCATCAACGGTTATTTATTGTAGCATTTAATGCTGTAATTAATGCTACAAAGGATCAAAAGTCGAAGATTGCCATTAAAGGTAAGAAGACAAAGGAGAGCTTACCTGACAGTCGCCGAAAGCATACACCAGAACGGCAAGTGTCCTGAAGAAGAAGACTGTAGCTTTCTCAGAGTCTAAAAAGAGTCAAAGTTGCACATTAAGGGAAACAATGCCGTTGCTACCCTCAACTATAAAAGGATGCAACAAAAGGAAGACAGGGACTCTCGATTCCAACTCACGCTGATCAATTGAAAAACACACAAGAAAGCAACTGCACACGCTTACAAAGTTTAGAAGCTTTCGAGCTGAAGTTATTTACTTAAGCGCGATTACTTTGTAACATTTGATCATTGTAGGATCACTGTGCGCATTGTGTATTGAAAAATAGAAGTGAGGAACTTATTGTAACTGTCAGACAGAGTGTGTCTGAGCAGGTTGAGTGACTAGGAGTTTCAGACTGGTAGTGAGGTAAATCCAGTCTGAATCGGGTTTGTACAACAGGATTGTATAAATCAAAGTCTTCTAGTATAAACCTTCCCTAATTGGAAGAAGGGGAGACGTAGAAGGATTACACCACCTTCGAACTTCCAGAAACATATCTTGTGTCTTATCCTTCTGCACTTAGCCATCGAGCCGTTCTTACTTTTACAAGAGCAGACCGTTTCCGCACTCACCTTTTTAGTGGTCTGTTCTGTTCAAAGAGTTGATTAAGTAACAGATTTCTTTCACTAATCCGAAAGAATTCACAAGGGATAAATTTTATAAGGAGTGTTCATTCACCCCCCCCTCTCAACACTCCGGACCGATCCTAACAGAAGCTATACAAAAATTTTCTCTAACATGCTAATCCTGTAGCACTCCTTACAGATCAGCTTTTCATCCCCGACCCTGGTTCTCATCATCAAAAGCACCTACAAAGACAACCCCCAACACATGAGCATAACATAATTCATATACCACATAATATGAATGTAAGACGTAAATGCATAATCATAAAATACAAAGCACTTCCTGTATTTCCATCGCATTTACAATGCCCATTGGTTGTCCCTGTACCACAATTCATAATCAAAACACTATATGAATATATGGCTTCACCAATAAATGTCATGACATATCATCTCTTTTTCTTGAGTCAGTCATCATCAGTTATTTTAATGCTTCTTCGCTTTACAATCTCAAAACAAGCGGTATCTCATCCTCGCTTCTTCATACTAGCGGTATCTCATCCTCGCTTAGTATGGTATACCCCGCCTCCATGTGCAAGCGAGCCTCCCCCCTCCCGCTCCACATTTTTAGCGGTCAAGCGTAAGCATTAAAACCTTCACTGTGCTCACCCCTGACTCGTGGAATACACCTCTTTATTCCACATCACAATATGCAACAACAATGCATAATATGCAACAACAATGCATAATAACATGTATCAAACTCTTAATGCATCACATTGCATTCACCATGTGTCAAACAGACAAACATAAGTACATGTTACCGTTGGGATGCCCGTACGTCGTTTACGTACCTTTCCAAAATGTAGTGTGTTGTGGGACTCTATCCCCTGCGCTGTGTAGCTATCTGTGAAGGCTCTACACCAGTGTACAACACAATATTAGATGTCTCATTACAATCCAATATCAAATTTAAACAAATTCCACATTTAAAAAAAAAAGGCACTACCGATCGATCCGTCCTCATCACCGATCGATCGGTGAACTGTTTGATTTTTGGAAAAATGCTACGGCTTTTGCCGATCGATCGGTGTTCTTCACCGATCGATCGGTCGCTCTGTTTCAGCCCAGATTTCCGGAAACTCTCTAACACCGATATTCATACCTTTTGATCTAACATGTAAGACATACAACATGCCCAAACAAACATGCTAGTAGCTACAATACACTACCCTGAGTGTATTCATATAAGATACATACCCCAAACACAAACCCACATGCATTAAAATCACCCTATAACATCAGTACTCAACCAACTTTTCTGAAAAACAGGGCATTGTCTTCCTGCCCAGATTTTTGAGTACCCACTTTCAAGCAATGAAATCTACCACATAAGTCATGAATTTTGCTCGAATAAAACTCCAAGGGCTTCACAAAACTACCATGCATATTTTCACATCAAAGGTTTACCAAAACCTAAGCTAACGTGCATGATATCACCTTCATAAAAACACTCCCAACTCATATTTTTTTCCAGAAAACAGGGCACAACCTTACCCAGATTTTCGAACACCGTACTTTACATGCTTATTTCCTCTACATAAAACATGTAATATACATAAGGAAAAATACTGAGAGCTTCATAAATACTGAGAGCTTCATAACAACACCATGTAAGCATTTAAATCGAAGGTTTTAAGAAATCAAATCTAACATGCCATTTTTACACCAACAAAAAGCATGAACTCAACAACTTAAATTCAAAACCAGAATATGGTTTCTCACCCCTTTTTGCTCCGATTTTTGGAAGGCTTCAAAGCAACAAAAATGGTTGAACTCCTTCCTATCTTGCTCAGCAAGTGTTGGACGATTTTTTGGGAGGAAAATGAAGTGATTTCAGACATGGTAAGGTTGGGTGAGAGATGGGACAAGGAGTATGGGCAAGCAGCTGGCAGCTGGCAGCAGGGTATGGGTCAAGGGGGGGTGGTTGAGTGGTGGGTTAAGTGATGTGTTATGTTTTGGTCCCGGTATTTAGCACGATGTATTAAAATATCCTCACATGATATTTTATAGTATTTTCTCAATAAAATACTTCAATTCCCATTTAAATATGCTTTTACCAAAACAAATAACACACACCCCAAATAACCATGCCACAACCCCAACATCCCAACATATGTCGCATGCACCCCGAAATGTAACTTCTCAACCATATTAATTCAACCTCATGAATTAACACTAAATCATCATAATATAAATAAATGATTAAAATCACATAATCATTTCGGGGATATCACAATACTCCCCTACTTATAAGATTTCGCCCTCGAAATCAGCATGCACTTATCCAATATAAATAAAACATAAATCACATACCAGAAAAAAGTTCTGGATAGTGCTGCACCATGTGTCGCTCCATCTCCCACGTGGCCTCCTCGACACCCCTACGATCCCACTGAACTTTGACCATAGGAATAACTTTGTTTCTCAGTCTGCGATCTGCCCTATCCAAAATCCTGATAGGTCGCTCCACATAGGAAACATCGGACTCAATCTGAACCTCAGAAGGCTGCAACACATGAGAAGGATCCGGCTCATACATCCCCAGCATAGACACATGGAATACATCGTGTATACCAGACAGAGAAGGCGGTAAGGCCAAACGGTACGCCAGAGTATCAACACGCTGTAAAATCTCATACGGCCCCACATATCTCGGGGACAACTTCCCCCGCATACCAAACCGTACTACACCTCTGAAAGGTGAGATCTTCAGAAAGACTCTGTCGCCCAACTGAAACTCCAATGGCCTACGCCGCTGATTGGTATACGCTGCCTGTCTGTCCTGAGCTGCCTTCATCTTTCTCCTGATAACCTTTACCTTTTCTTCCATATCCTGGACCAACTCTGGTCCTCCAACCGACTTACGGTCCATGTCATCCCAACACAAGGGTGACCTACAACGCCTACCATAGAGGGCCTCGAAAGGAGCCATCCGTATACTTGCCTGGTAGCTGTTGTTGTAAGAGAACTCCACCAAGGCTATCGAGTCCTGCATTGAAGTGTCGAACTATAGCACACAAGCTCTCAACATATCTTCGAGCGTCTGTATCGTACGCTCAGTTTGTCCGTCCGTCTGAGGGTGATAGGCTGTGCTCAGCCTCAACTCTGTACCTAGAGCTGTCTGCAGACCCTCCCAAAAGTGAGATGTAAACCGCGGATCTCGATCAGACACAATCGAAACAGGGATCCCGTGTAGTCTCACCACATCTCTGACATATAACTGTGCCATCCTCAAGTGCGTATATGTCATACAGTAGGGAATGAAGTGAGCCACTTTAGTCAATCTGTCCACGACTACCCAGATGGCATCAAAACCCGAAACAGTCCTCGATAAGTGGGTCACGAAATCCATAGACACGTGCTGCCACTTCACATCTCGAGTATAATAGTTACTCTTGGCCAAATTATTACTACCTCTACTTTACTGGGATCAACAGGTATCCGGTGAGCTGGTATCACCAATCCCACAATAACACTCGATTCAACAAAGATTTACACTTCGATAACTTGGTATACAATTTGAACTTCACGAAGCGTCTGAAGAATCAATCGTAGATGTTCTGTGTGGTTTCTTCTGGATCTCAAATACACTAGTATACCACTGATGAATATTATTATGATCACGCCCAAAAAGTTACGGAATACTCAATTCATCAAATTCATAAACTCTACTGGTTGTCAGACCACACGACATTACCAAAAATTCAAAATGCATGTATCTGGTTTGATCAATTGCCTAGAGAACAATTTCTCTTCTGACTCAAACTGATGGTAACCAGATTTAAAATCATTCTTCTTATACATCGAAGTTCCTTACAACTGATCAAATACTTCTCGATCTTAGGCAGTGGGTATTTATTCTTGACAGTAGCTCGGTTCAACTGCCTTTAGTCGATACACGTCTTCATAATACCATCTTTCTTCTTCACGAACAACATCGATGTTTCCCCAAGATGACGTACTCAGACTTATGTACCTTTAGCGAGGAGATTATGTAACCATTTTTTTTAATTTTGTCAACTCTGTTGATGCCATTCCGTACAACGCTTTCGTTATCGAATCTATTCCTTGGCATCAACGAACAGTTAAAATTGATTTCTTTCTCTAGTGGAAATTTTATTATTTCCTCAGGAAAATCTATCAGTCAACGTTGACTCTTCCTGATCAGTATCAACTGCTTATTATCAAATATCTCTCATTTTCCAAGCACTACTACAACAATATTTTCCTCGCTAATATTATTAGGATCTTAGCTTGCTATTCGTGGCTATAAACATTTCATTTTGAGCCACAATACGGTCAAAAATTCAGTACATCCTGAAATCAACTTACAATATCTCAAAATTTATCAGAGTCTCCATGCCCTTGATACAATCAAAATCATACTCGGCAACACATTAAATTCAAATTCAGAATACTATCATCAAACTGTAAGGTACAGTTCACTATTACATGTATGGATAGTATAAGCATCAATGCTGGTGTATTTTCTAAATCAAAGTAATCAATGCACATTTGATGCAATGTATGAAAACCATGTTTTTGTCTAAATAAAACTTATACACTCACTGTAACTAAACCACATTGTCCACATCTTAAACATGTCGTTTTCCCATAGGCATACAAACTATCATATGAAATCAATATCTCGTATTGAATTGTCAATCAACTCGGATTCAACTTGTTTCACAATCTCTGTTAGATCTAAACAATAGAGTCATAAAACTCAAAGCTAGAAATTTCTCAAATTCATCGTGGCACTTACAAATTATGTAGTATTCCATTAGGTCTCGTTTTTTTATCTTAACCAGTTGGCATGTCAAACAATTTGCCACAATATTCAGAAATCTAGTTGGTTGGTGTGACAGAACCAGTTTCTTCAATCAATATCTGTATGGGTATGTCCTTCGAGTATTTTCGATCCTCGAAATCAATGGTGACTCAAACTACAAATCATACATTGATACTACCATTGCATGATAGGCTTAGATTTTAAGTATTTTTAGCTGTAATTTCTCTCCGTTTTTCGTACTTTTTCCTGGATGAAATTACGCTTTTTAGTATTTATTTGCTTGTTTCAGTAAAATAGGTCGAAAATGGAAGAAATGAGCTAAAATGAAGGAAACGGGTGAAATCGAGGCGAAAAAGAGAGAAAAATGAAGAAATCAGATTTTTAGAGTTTCGATCGATCGAAATTATTTCTCGATCGATCGAGCCGGGCAGAGAGTTCAGCACAAAAATTTATCGAAGCGTCGATCGATCGGAATGAAAATCTCGATCGATTGATCGAGGCAGAAACTTTTAATGGCTGAAGTGAACAGTGCACCGATCGATCGAAAAATAATTTCGATCAATCGAGACGCGATTTGCTGAAAATCTTTTTTCCATATTTGACGTGATTTTCGGTGGTTTAAATGGGGAATCCCTTCCATATCATATCATATCATATCAGAGAGGGTTTAGAACCGAAAATCATCACCCAAGAACCCTAGTAGCCGCCGCCTAGAAGAAGGAGGTAAAGTCATCTTCCTCCGTTCTTCATCCAAGCTTGAGCGACCCAATTCCGGAGTGCAAGGAAGGAGCAAGAGAAGAGATTACGGTGCATCGCACGGATTCGTTCCAGCATTTATCGTATTTCTAAACTCGGTTTATTTGATTTTCATTTTCATTGGATGTTTTTGAGGTTGAGAAACAATTAAACATCTAATTGATTTGTTTTGAATTGAATCAAGTTTATTTTATCGAGTTTGATTTTAATTGTGTTTGAATTATTGATTCGAATGTGTTTGAATTGATACCTTATTGTTCATGAATTAAATGCTTATTAAGATCAAAGCCTAGCTAACTTTGATTTAATTCTGTGAGTTATACCCGAGATCGAGAGATAACTTTATAACACGCTACATTAATTCATGATGTATGTTTAAGATTGAGATCGAGAGATAAAATCACATACGTGAGCACTTTGAATCGAGAGATTTAGAGTAACGAGGTTTTGAAGATTTATGCAATATCAGATTAGTAAATAAGTGAACGAGAGTTACTTGTTCTAATTTGATATTAGTTTCTTTACAGCTCGAGAGAGTGTATTGAATAATAACGAAAACCTTTCACCTTAAGAATCAATTGTTTGTTAATTGCCTATTCAAACGAATCTTTAAAGATAACATAGTTGAACGAAAAGCGAGATAAATTTCTCGAGCGAAATTCCTTTGCATATCCGGAAACCATTCATTGTATTTATTCTTAATTTATTTAGGTCCTTTAGTTATAAATTTGCAGTAGTTAATATACCGTCTTTAATCATAGGCTAAATATTATTTTACTAGTTTTATTTGGTACTTATATGTTAGTCCCTGTGGATTCGACAACCCGTACTTTCATTTAACTATACTAAAACTTGACAACCGTGCACTTGCGGTAGAATCGCTACACTGAGAATTTTCTGTTTAAAAATAAAGCGGTCAAGTTTTTGGCGCCGTTGCCGGTGACTAATCTGTATAATACCATACGAGATTAGTTAATTGTAATTTAGCCAATTTGTATTATTTTGTGTTTATTTTTCTTTTTCGTTTTAGTTAGTTGTTCTTGTTTTTGATTTTGTATTTCTGTTGTTGTCTTCTTTTGTCTGATCCAATACAGGAACCATTCTTCTAGTGCATGCTCAGAAGAGAGGAGCCCATTCTCGAGCCATTTGATCTCGAAATAGAGAGGACTTTACTTAGAAGACTACGAGAAGCTCGAGCAATGGCCGACAATAACGAAGCACAGAACCCGAGGTCGATGATGGACTTTGCATAGCCAACACTTCATGGATCTTTATCCAGCATTACTAGGCCGACAATCCAGGCGAATAACTTCGAGATCAAGCCTGCAATTATCCAAATGATACAGCACTCTGTAATGTTTGGGGGAGCTGCCACTGACGATCCAAACACTCACATCTCCAACTTCTTGGAGATCCGTGACACGTTTAAACATAATGGCGTCTCCGACGACGCCATCAGGTTAAGGCTCTTCCCTTTTTCATTGAGAGACAAAGCTAAATCTTGGTTAAATTCCTTACCTGCAGGATCAATTACAACATGGGAAGGGATGACAAAAGCTTTCTTATTGAAGTACTTTACTCCCTCCAAGACGGCAAAGATGCGGAACGATATCACTAAGTTCGGGCAATTTGATTACGAGGCGTGGGATCGTTTCAAAGATTTATTGAGGAGATGCCCACATCATGGTCTACCCATCTGGCTGCAGGTACAGACTTTTTACAATGGTTTGTTTTCTGCTAACCAATCAATGATAGAAGCAGCATCTGGAGGATCGATCATGCGGAAGACACCAGAAGAGGCGTATAACTTATTGGAGAAATGACGTCCAATAGCTATCAGTGGCAATCGGAAAGGAACACGACACAAAAACCAATGAGAGTCCATCAAGTGGACGAGATTACTGCTATTTCGGCTCAGTTGGAAGCTATGAACCGGAAGATAGATAGCATGGGTGCAGCAGCGATGCAAGCTAAAACTATTTTCTGTGATTTATGTGGAGGCGGTCATCCGAGCATTGAGTGCCAGGCAGGTAACCCATTTATGCAAACTAATGAAGTGGTGAATTTTGTAGGTAACAGGCATCCCAACAATCTATACTCGAACTCATACAACCCGGGGTGGAGGAACCACCCAAATCAGAGGTGGTCAAACAAAGAAAATGTGTTAAATCCATAGCTACAACCGGGAGGGTCGAATAAACCGAGTATGGAGGAGCTAATAGCCAAGTTCATAGCATCAACTGAAACCAAGATGACAACTCAGGATGCATCCATAAAGAACTTGGAAGTACAAGTGGGGCAGCTCGCATCATTAATATCTGGACGAACGCAGGGCATGCTACCAAATGGGACAGTGAAGAACCAAAACGAGCAAGCAAAGGCCATTGAGTTAAGGAGTGGAAAAGAGCTAAGACCACAAGCTGAAGCAGAAGAGAGTCATGGAGAGACATCTGAATGCAAGGATAAGACTAAGGAAAAGGCGACGGAGAAAGGTAAGAATTCTAACACTACACCGATCGCACACACTGATAGGATAGTAATCCCTCCCCCATTTCCCGCAGCATTAAAAAAGGCTAAGATGGACGCAGAATTTGGTAAGTTTCTTAAAGTATTTAAGAAACTACATATTAATATTCCATTCGCTGATGCTTTACTTCAGATGCCTAGTTATGCTAAGTTTTTGAAGGAAATTTTGTCAAATAAGCAAAAGTTGGGTGAATATGAAACGGTAAGCTTGACGGAGGAGTGCTCAGCAATTATGCAAAATAAAATGCCTCCAAAGTTAAAAGACAAAGGGAGTTTTACTATACCTTGCACCATAGGATCAGTATCTTTTACAAAGTCATTATGTGATTTGGGTGCTAGTATAAATTTGATGCCATTCTCTATTTTCAGGAAGTTTGGGCTAGGTGAGCCGAAACCTACTAAGGTTTCACTACACTTAGCAGATCGATCCATCACATACCCCAGGGGTATCATTGAAGACGTCTTAGTCAAAGTGGATAAATTCATCTTTCCCGTTGATTTTCTAGTACTAGATATGGAAGCAGATTCAGAGACACCATTGATTTTGGGTCGACCATTCTTAGCAACGGGAAAAGCAATCATCGATGTTCAACAAGGGAAGTTGATCCTCCGAGTAGGGGAGGATCAAGTTACTTTTAATGTTTTTAAAGCACTTCAACACCCACACGACGAGCACATGTGTTTCAATGTAGATATTATTGATGTTCTGACAGGTGAGGTGTTGCAAGATACATTCAGGGATAACATGGAAGCATGCTTAGTGGAAGCTGATAAGCAACATTGCGAGGAAGACATCAAGAGTATAGCTTATATGAACAACACCAGTCCTTACATGAAACGAGCCACTGAGAATCTTGGAGAGTTGGGAAAAAGGGAAATTAAACCTCAAAAGCCATCAATTGAAGAGTCACCCACTCTCGAGCTCAAACCTCTTCCATCACATCTCAAGTATATTTTCTTAGATGCTGAAAAATCTTTACCAATTATTATTACTTCATCTTTGACAGGTGATAATGAGGAAAATGTGATATCCCCGAAATGATTAATTGCATTTGGGCGTTAATTATGTTTATGTGATTTTTATGGTGATAATTAATAATTGTGATTGTCATTAATTATCTTGGTGAAATGCTTAGTCACATGGTAGGAGTGACCCGGTAGAGCATTTCGGGGTGCATGTTATGCTTATTGGGTAATTGGGGATTTTGATGGTTTAAATGAAATGGTTTGTGATTATTTGGGTGAATCATATTTTAATTGTGATTTTGGTGCATTATGGTAAAATGCCTTTTAAAATATCTTGTTGGGGTGTTTTATACACCATGGAATTGTGGGGTGTAATTTAATTAAACCCAATCCACTTATACCCCAATCCCCCTTATACCTTCATTTTCAACTTTCCCAAATCAACCACCAAACCCTTCTCCTTTCCCATTTTCGAGTTTGAGCTTAGGGGTGAAGAGAGATCCTTCCAAAAACTTGTTTTGTGGGATTTGGTGTGAGATTTGGAGTCCCCAAGAGGTATGGATGCCTCCCTATTGTTTTTATTGTGTTTGGATTGAGTTGAAATGGTTTTTGAAAGGTTTTGAAATGGGTTTGTTTTGGGTTGGTGTGGTTTTGTTTGGGGGTTGGATATATGGTTGTTTTAAGGTGTATTTTGGAGGTTTATGTTGTTATTTATGTTGTTGGTTTGATGGTTTAAGTGTTGGTATGGATTGGTGATAGGGTTGAATATTACGCGTTTTTAGGCTATGATATGTATATGTTTTGGTGTTGATTCTTGGATTATTTTACGGTTTATGGTTATATTTCTATATTTCAGGAATCAATGTTGAAATGCATAAAAGTAGAAGAAATGAACCAAAAATGATGAAAGAATGAATAAAGTTGAAGAAAAGAGGAAAAAACCAGAATCCAAGACACATGTTGCTCCTTTCTCCTCAAATTACTATATGTTCGAGCCATGTTTTGGAAATGTGGTCCATATAAAAGTTGTAGAACTTTCTCTTATCTTCGCGTGAACAGCTGATTCATCAAATTTGGAGTTCATATGAGAAAGTTATGGACAAAATACGAAACTCGCCAGAAGCTGAAAAAAAGGCGAAGAAACATCATTGAATTAATTCAACAGGCGTAATTACGCCTACTTTGAGGCGTAACTACGCCTAGCCCACGGCTTTTGAAATTTTAAGTGGCGTAATTACGCCACTTTGGAGGCGTAATTACGCCTATCACGCGGGAAGCCAGATTTGTTGACACATCGACAGGCGTAACTACGCCACTTCGGAGGCGTCATTACGCCTGATGAATTTTGGAAATTTTGGACTGCTTTCCTTATTTGATGCACGGGATTTTTAAAAGGCAGGAAGGAGACCTACTCAAGAAGATAATCAGATTTTAACCTAGGAACCCAATGATCACAGCCTCCACCTTCTTCTCCCCTCACTTTCCTTCACTTCATGTCCAGCCTCCATCCTTCTACCATTCAACCTTCATCCATCTTCACCTATTCATCCTAGGAATTGGAACAACCCAACAAGGCGATAAAAAGAGACGATCGAGAAGGAAGCAAGAGAAGGAGCGAAGATCTACAACCGGAGTCGACGCTGGGAGTTTTTCTTTGTCTTTAATTCTTAGTTTTGATTTGTTTTGATTTACTATGTTGAACTAATTTTATTTATCGAGGCTAGGCGAACCTATGTTATGAACCTTCGATTTGATGATTTAATGATTGAATTCTTTTAGTTCTTTGCGTATGTTTTATGTTCTTCATGCTTTTAGAGGATTGATCACCTTTGAATGATGTTAGTATAATAATTGAGATCGAGAGATGATTTTATGATGCGGAATTAATAATTCATACCATGGATTTAAGACCGAGATCGAGAGATGACGTCAAATACATGCGTGATAGCCATAGATATCTAGTAATCGAAAGCTAGGAGGTTTCACGGATCTTATGCAATATTGAGTTGTTAATTGAGTGCACGAGAGTGACTTACTGCAATTTGATATTAGGTTTAATATAGCTCGAGAGAGTATATTAGATAAATTTGGAGAACTCGTCACCTTAGAAATATTTGAATATTCAATCGAGAATTGTAGGGAATTACATTGGTGAGCCAAAGTCTCGATAATCTTATCTTGTGGATTTTTCTCGTTTACTTTTATTGACTTGGTTGGATTAGAGTAGTTTAATTTAGTTTAGTTTAATTATCAATTTATTATCGTAGGTTAAATATAGTTAAAAGACATCTTATTTGGTACTTACTTGTTAGTCTCTGTGGGTTCGACAATCCGTATCTTCCTATCTATACTAAAACTTGACACCGTGCACTTGCGGTCTAAAATCGCTAGATTGGAAATAATTGTTTAAAATAAAAGCGATCAATTGGAAGGAATTTTGGAACAAAAATGGAGGATTTTCGGGTTACAGAGTTTGGCGATCGATCGCCCATTTCAGGCGATCGATCGCGCACTGGCAGTACGCTTTTGGAGCGCATGGCGATCGATCGCCACTCTTGGGCGATCGATCGGCGAGGTTGGCGATCGATCGCGCCAAGTGTGGCGATCGATCGCCGAAGGGTGAAATATTTTGGCTTCGGGCAGTAAGGTTTCGCGATCGATCGCCCGTAACTGGCGATCGATCGCGAAAGACAAAATATGGCATTTTTGGGTATTTTTGTGGAATTTTTGATATTGGACTATTATTGGCTCCTAATATGGATTTGTGTGAATGTGTAGAACCATCCCAGGTGGCCACATAGCTTAGGAGATAAAGTCCACAATATCTCCACTTTTGGAACCAAGGTACGTAGTGAGACGTACGGGCATCGGACGGTAAAACGTATTTATTACGCTATAAATTGGTTATGCATTATGGTTGCGTATATGGTCACATTATGCATTATGGTTGCATACATGATGGGAATATGCATTATGGTTGCATGTGATTGTGGGTCGAGATTATATTACAGTGATGAAGAATACTTGCCGCCATCATGTCGAAGCGATGATAGAATACTTGCCGCTGTCATATTATAGCGATGAAGAATATTTGACGCAAACATGTCGAAGCGAAGGATAATGCCGCTGTCATGTTGATGCGAGGGATATTATGCCGCTAATATGTCGAAGCGAGGGGTATTAATGCCGCTGTCATGTAACGCGAGGGGTATTATGCCACTGATATAATAAGACTGGGATTGACCATTGGTATACATGGAATGGATGCATGTCATGACATACATTATTGGTGTTATAATCAATTGATTGTAATTATGGTACATGGACAACCAAGGGAGCTTCTATATATGTGTTAAATACAGGAAGTGATTTGCATTTACGGTTTATGCATTGAATTATAATCATATTATTGTGAATATGGTTTACATACATGCTCATGGTTTTGGGGTTGTTCCTGTAGGTACTTTTGGGCGTACGGGCTGAGGCGGGCTGATGCGGTGAGCCAGTGAGGAGTGCTTTTGGCATAGCAGGCCTAATTCTTTTGTATAGTTTGTACTCTGGGAGTAGTGTAAAACTATAGGATTAACATTCAATTGGTTGGGAATGTAATTAATCCCTTTTGGAAATTTTATTTTGGCCTGTAATCTTAACGGCTCAATACATCAACACGAACATTATAGTCTTATATGCATGTTTAGCTCTATTACGCCTTTTATCTGCACTTAAGGAACTAGGGTCCTTACATTAGTGGTATCAGAGCAGTGGTTAGATAACCCGGGAACGAGTGAAGGGTAGCCTTAGCATGATTGGCTAAGTGTTTACATTTGGGGCATGTTATGCATGTGGTGCATATTTATGTATACAATTGTTATTCTAACATGCTTATCATTCATATTATCTACCGGTTTAGCATATATATTGTTTGGAATTGTTGTTAACCTTTGTGTTACAGCATGGCGGCTATGAATGCAGGGAACCTCAACGAGGAGGTGGGTGATATTGGGAGCGTGAATGCTAGCATCGGTCAGGCGAATCCTTTACCCCCACCTGCTGTGGGCATGGAACCGGTTGCTCAATTACTGTTACCAGGGGAGCTTAGCCTGACTCAATTTCTGACCTTCCACCCACCCATGTTTGAAGGAACAGAGACAGGAGAAGAGGCCGAAGAGTGGCTGGAGAGACTAGAACAGATTTTTGTATCCGCGCCGTGTGCTAGGACGGCTTGGTTAAGACTGGCGGAATTTCAACTGGCAAAGAATTCTTCCATGTGGTGGAAGACGACTGTAATGGAATTAAGGGCACAAGGCATGGTAATCGACTGGACTTTATTTCGGACTTGGTTTCTAAACCGATATTTCTCTGCCGCGGCTAGGCAAACTAAGGAGGATGAATTTACGAATCTGAAGCAAGGGAACCTGACAGTTTCAGACTACGCCATGCACTACTCGTCCTTATTGAGGTATGTTCCACATATTGCTACAAATGGACATGCCAAGATGAGGAACTTTCTGAAGGGGCTGCGATCGGAATTATTTGATCGGGTCATTTCTAACAACCCGACATCTTTTGATGATGCACTGGTTAGAGCGGAGTTAGCAGAGATAGGGGTGAGTGCTTATCCTGAGACCATACCCTCACCAGCTCCATCACAAAGATCAACGTCTGAAAATCTGAGGCCCCGAGGAGGATCTTTTAAGTCGCGGGGGACTTCTTCTTCTTCTCGGTTTAGCGGAAGGCGGCCGGAGGGCCGGAAGCAAGGGGATCGGAGGAGTGGTACATCTACTTATGGGGGACCGACTCAAGCTAGTAGAGCTGGAGATGTCAAGTGCCACTTTTGTGGAGGGCCACATTTGATGCGAGATTGTTCTGCGTGCTACATTTGTGGCAGGTCGGGCCACATTGCTCGGCGTTGCCCCAACCGGGAAGGACAAACGGACCTCAGGGAAGGTCGAGGGAGGTTTTCTAGTGGTACAGTGCAGCAGAGGCCACCGATGGTGCCTCGTCAGATGGGAGGACAGGCGATGGGGCCACCTCAGGGACAGGTCTATGCATTGACCAGGGAGCAGGCCGATGCAGCTCCAGAGGAGGTTATAGCTGGTACGTGCCTACTATTTACATATTCCGCCTTTATTTTGATAGACACAGGTGCTTCGCACTCCTTCGTGTATGCGGACTTTGTGGCGAGACATCATATGTGCACGTCTATATTGGTCTCGACACCCACCGGAAGGAGAGTTGTTGCTTATCAGTTTCTGATGGACTGCCTCATTTATTTTGAGGGCAATGAGATAAAGGCAGATTTGATTGTTTTGGGTATGTCAGATTTCGACTGCATTGTGGGCATCGACATTCTGAACAGATATCAGGCAGTGGTGGATTGTCGACAGAGGACAGTACGGTTCAGATCTCATTTGGGAGTTCAGTGGATTTTCTACGGCAACGGTTCTCGTGCGAAGATTCCGTTGATTTCGGCAACCAAGATGTCCCAATTATTGGAACGTGGACACACGGGCTACCTCATCTATGCCGTGGACACGTTGGGAAAGGGTAAGGAATTAAAGGTTGAGGATGTGCCAGTAGTAGCAGAATTTGCTGATGTCTTTCCGGAGGAGATTCCAGGATTCCCACCGACTAGGGAAGTCGAGTTTGGGATTGAGTTATTACCGGGGACATCCGCTATTTCTCGTGCCCCTTATCGAATGGCACCGACAGAGCTGAGAGAATTGAAGGAGCAGTTGCAGGAACTCCTTGATAAAAGATATATACGCCCTAGCGTATCGCCTTGGGGCGCACCAGTTCTTTTTGTGAAAAAGAAAGATGGCTCGATGCGTTTGTGCATCGATTACCGGCAACTGAATAAGGCCACGGTAAAGAACAAGTATCCTCTCCCGAGGATTGATGATTTATTTGATCAGTTGCAGGGCACGAAGCTGTATAGCAAAATTGATTTGAGATCCGGGTACCACCAGATACGGGTCAGGGAGGAGGATGTGCAGAAAATAGCATTTCGGACTCGGTATGGGCACTACGAGTTCTTGGTGATGCCGTTCGGTGTGACGAACGCCCCGGCTGTCTTTATGAGCTTGATGAACCGGGTATTTCAACCCTATCTAGATCAGTTCGTCATTGTGTTTATTGACGATATACTCATCTACTCCCAGAGCGAGGAAGAGCATGTGAGACATTTGAGGACAGTGCTCCAGATCCTCAGAGATCACCAGTTATATGCCAAACTCAGTAAGTGTGAGTTTTGGTTGAGCAGTGTGGTATTTCTGGGGCATGTCATATCTAGCAGTGGGATTTCAGTGGACCCCAGGAAGATTGAGGCGGTGATGGAGTGGGCTGCACCCACTTCTGTGCCCGAGATTCGGAGTTTTCTTGGTTTGCCTGGCTATTACCGAGGCTTTGTCGAGGGTTTTTCTAAGATTACTAAGCCACTGACTCAATTGACTCAAAAAGGAGTGCCCTTCTTTTGGTCTGATGCTTGCGAGGAGAGTTTCCAAGAGTTAAAGCACCGATTGACGACGGCACCGATATTGGTGATTCCTACGGAGAACAAGAGGTTTGTTCTATATACTGACGCATCACTCCAGGGCTTGGGATGTGTATTGATGCAAGATAAGCACGTGGTAGCTTATGCATCAAGGCAGTTGAAGCCGCATGAGGCTAGATACCCGGTCCATGATTTGGAGTTGGCGGCTATTATTTTTGCCCTGAAGATTTGGAGGCATTATCTATATGGTACATCTTTTACCATATATACGGATCATAAGAGCCTGAAATTCTTGTTCACTCAGGCGGAATTGAATATGTGTCAGAGGAGATGGATGGATCTGCTTAAAGACTATGACTGTGAGATTGAGTACCATCCGGGGAAGGCGAATTTGACGGCAAACGCCTTGAGTCGGAAAGTGAAGAACACTGCTGAAGATGTCATGCATTTGTCGGCTATGATGACTTCTTATTGCCATATGGGCTATGACTTCGATGTGGACGCATCGCCGGTTTGGGTATCGACTTTATTGGCTGAGCCAGATATCTATGAGAATATCAGGAGAGCTCAGAGGACAGATGATGAGGTTCAGAGATGGACATCATTAGCACTTCAGGGTCAGCCATCGAGGTTCAGAGTGGCTGATGACGGTTCTTTGAGACTCGGTAACCGATGGGTAGTTCCATGTACGCCGGAGTTGCGTAGAGGAATCTTGGAGCGAGCTCATACTAGCCGATTCAGTATTCACCCAGGAGGGAGGAAGATTTATAAGGACTTATGTGATCAGTTCTGGTGGAAGCGGATGAAGCGTGATGTGATCGCTTTTGTCAAGAGGTGTTTGATCTGTCAGCATGTTAAGGCAGAGAGGCAGAGACCCGGTGGCGAAATGAGGAGCTTAGAGATACCGGAGTGGAAGTGGGAACACATATCTATGGACTTTGCGACCCACTTGCCGAGGACTACTTCAGGTTGTGATGCCATTTGGGTGATCATAGACAGGCTGACTGTGATGACCAGGGATTATAGGTGTTAATCCCGTAGTGTTAATAATCCCTAAAGTGGTTTTACGTGGCGATTTGGAATTTAATCGAGGTGTTGGGCCTTCTGGGCTCGTTTATTTGGGTAGTTGGGATCGTTGGATCCCGAGGTTGAGATTGTATTCTCTTTTGGGTGAAAAACCTATGAGTTGGGTTTTTAGTGTGTCTCGGGATCTTGGGTGCTGTGTGAGCACCGGTAGGGGGTTTTGGAGTTAGAGAGAGAATTTTTGAAAACAGATGATTTTTAATGAATCATGATGTATTTGTGGGGCTATTAATTTTTCGGGGTATTTTTGCTATAAATACCAATTGAACCCAAAATTTTAAGGATATTTTCATTTCTGCCCCAAATCTCTTCTCCCTCTTCCCGCGCGCGATTTCCCGTCTGGACCAGCACCCGCCGCTTCAGGCGCTTCGCCCGCCGCCGTCCGGCCGCTGTTCGGCGCGTCCGACCTATCACCGGCTTCGTCTCGTCGAGGCGCAGCTATCCCCTCCGTCAATTCGAAGTTTCGTCGCGTTTTGAAGTCGGATTTGGCAGGAATGCGTCGATCCCCAAAAGCTAGGGTTCATCGATTTCGAACGTTTTGCTTCCAATTTTCGATTGGGTAACCTCCCTTACCCCTTTTTCATCATTTTCGTGTATTTCCCTGCCATTATTGTGTTCGAATTTGAAGAATTATCGAATTCAAGGGCTTGTTTGGGTTCGAATTTAAGGGGTTTGAGTTCGAAAATTGGGGATTTTTGGCAAGGGGTGTTGATTCTTGCTTGGATAGCTTAATTCACATTTTAGATGAATTATGGTATTTAATTGGGTTCGAAATTGTGAGATTAGGGTTCGATTTTTGTAGGGTATTCTTGAACAAATTTCGACATTGTCTCATTTATTTCCCTCCCTGCATATACCCTGCCCCGGGTATTTTAAATGATTTATTGTCGTGTGTTGACAATATTTTGAGGGTTATGGATGTGCTTGAGCATGTGTTACATGTTCGTAAATAATTGTGAATTATTTATCGTGTTAGCACATCGTTCCTCGGGGCATGGAACTCGAGCAAGATTTGGCTTGGACTTCGAGGATTTAAGGTACGTTTAGCGTACGAGCATAGTTTAAATGATGTTTTACAAGTATGATGCATGATTTAAAATACATGAAATGTTTTACTATGATGGTACCGGGACTTGGTTACGTTATGTTGATTCACATGGTGAAATGCTTGGTGCCGCTATGAAGCGAGCAAATGATGGGGTGTGGTTGCTACGGAGCGAACACCGATAGTATGACGTTACTTGGAAGTAAGAAATGAAAATGTGGTATTTGATTAGATATCTAGGATATCCCTATTGGTAATGAATAGGAACAGAGACGTAGTTAATCAGAGAAGTGATTAACTAGTATCGAAGTTAAGGAAATCTTAATATGATATCTAGAATTATGATAATTGCTAGATAAAGAAAGATGTTATGAAATGTTGTTAATTTGAAACCGGCTAGGGTTAACCAATGTGATGATTAACTGCATATTCAGGATTTGATGATTTATCTGTTTTGAGAACAGGGTTATCACAGGGGTACGCTAGGATGAGGATGATACCATCCAGGAAGTATCACATATGTTCCACAACATTTACATTTTTGTAAATTATGTATTATGTCATTATGATTATGAAATTGTGGAATTGGTATGCTCACCCCGTATGGGGGCTGTCTCTGTTGGGACAGGTGAACAGGTACATCGATGGATGTGGAGCAGAGCTCGAGCTGTTGATTGGATGTACTCCCAGGATCGTGGTACCAGGGCTTGATGGAGCACGTATCGTATAGAGTACCTATATACCCATGATGGTTATATACATATTCATGATGCTCGCATGTGAGCACGATTATACTTGTATATGGATTGTATATAAAGGCATGAGCCTTTCTCTCTTTCATTTGAGGTTGCATGCAATTAGACGTAGAATTGCTAAATGATATGAGAGTCATTGGTGTATTATGTGGGTGTTGTAACCCACTTTTGTCGTCATATGTGTGGTGTCTTCCCTGGCTGGGAATTTACTTGTATTACTGCTTTCTGATGAGTATTATGTGTTCCCTGGCCGGGAATTATGTTATGTGTTGTGCTTTTTTTTTGGGATAGCTCTATTTATGGGGAGACTCTGCCCAAATTTTTATAAAAGTTCACAATGTGAAAAGTGGCACCAAGGGGTTGGTAAAGGGCAAACATATGAGTCTTTTATTGTTAGGATGATGATCTTATAACATTGAGTATTAAAGGAAAATTTTGTAATTGACATTCAATGGTAAAGTATCATCTGAGCTTCCCGATTGACTTTTTATTGAAAGCATGTGCCACACATAGTGGTTAATACACTAATCAAGGGTTAAGGGCTAAGGGGGTCCTTACACTGACGAAGGTGGCTCACTTCATCCCTTACAGTATGACGTACACATACTTGAGGATGGCTCAGTTGTATGTCCGGGACATAGTGAGACTGCATGGGATTCCAGTGTCTATTGTGTCTGACAGAGATCCACGGTTCACATCTCATTTTTGGGGAGGTTTACAGTCAGCTTTGGGTACTGAGGTAAGATTGAGTACGGCTTATCATCCCCAGACGGATGGTCAGACTGAGCGCACTATACAGACGCTCGAGGACATGCTACGGGCGTGTGTACTAGACTTTGATGCCTCATGGCAAGATTCTTTGGCCTTGGTAGAGTTTTCATACAACAACAGCTATCAGGCGAGTATTTAAATAGCTCTGTTTGAGGCTTTGTATGGTAGGCGTTGTAGGTCGCCATTATACTGGGATGACTTGACCAGTAAAGCAGTGGGAGGTGTGAGGGCCCGATCCTAATGTGGTGTTTAATTAACACATAATGATTAATTTACGTAAACAGCGGAAGATTTATTTCAAAGGTCTTATCAAATGGCCCTAAAATTTTTTCGCTTTTAGGTGATACATATATAGTGATACTGAAAATACGTAATTCCAGTTTCCAATTTAACATGTTGAGCATAACATCCATATCAAGTATAAATCAACCAGTAGTAAAATACTTAAAATACAGATACTCGGGGCATACCCCGGTAATTCAAAACATAATTAAAAATATTCTAACAACTACTGGGACGCAAAACATAAAATATAAACCTGAGCTCGCTCTCAAGGAGCTCTGGTATCTCTCGATGCGTCGCTGCAAGCATCGTCACTATGTCCTCCTGTAAAGCCTGTCATGTCCGAACAACAAAAGACATGACAGCCCCCACAAAGGGGGTCAGTACCCCAGTACGAGAAATAAATAAATCATGTCAAGTGACAAAGTATCATGCAATGCATACCATGTATGAATGCGATGTATGAATGGGTACAAGGAATCGAATATCAAGATACCAAAAATCGGAGTCCAAAGGAAGGTATCATCAAATCATCAAAGCTCGAGCAGAGGGTGACAGTATACGTACATTGCGCTAGGAAAACTCATCCTATGTACGTTACTGCATCCAGCCCTCGTGTCTAGGTCCGGTCGCACCTGCACGTGACTACAGTTACTACCTATACTGCCTGTCATCGCCATGCTCGTCGTACCCGACACTCAGAGTAAGTCAACTCAGTCAAATCATGGATATCAAAGGAATGATAGATCAATATGATATGCCCATGAATCATTTATGCATCAAATGACATATGCAACTCAATATATCATGCAATCTCATGTGAAAGTATATACAAATCATGTAATTTCACATATCATGTAATCCAAGACATTCATCATGTCATATAGTCACATAAGAATCATATAGTGACAAATAAGTCATATAAATCAAATAATGACATATAAGGCCATACATTAGCATCATTACACGTCTTTGCCAGACGTCATGATAAAACTCATTTCAACGTACCTCAAACCGTTAGCTAAATACCAAGTGATCCTTGAATCGATCTCAGGATTAATAAACCTGGCCATAACAGTTCCAAATACAACTTAATGTCACATACTAGCCTGAAACATATCAAAATAAAACCCAAACTTAGACCCAAAACCAATTCTCTAAATTTCAGCCTGCGCAACCATAGAGATCGGCTCATAACTTGTCCGATACTTAATAAAATCACATGGGTCCAATTTATTTTCAAAGCTAACTCAAAAATGACCATTTCATCAGTTCAACTCATCTTCAAATTCGTTCATTTAGCCTAGGTAAAATGGCCAAGAACAATCTGATGGAAGAACAGGACAATTTACCAAATTCCAGCCTGACCCATTTTTGTATAAAAATCATAATAAATTCATATGACGTCCAAAGGAGTTGAGGCTAGTGGGAAAATCACGAAAACCCAAATTACTACATTTCATATTTGAAGTCCAGAAGCTATTTCGTTCATCTAGAGGCACATGCAAAACAAAGTATGGCAGTGTTGAAAATACCTATACACTCTGTTTTGACATAGTGAGCAGTTCTAGGAATAATTACATAACTTGCACAACTAAACTCCAAATCGTGTGAGGCCAGTTTCTAATACACGATAACTCAAAGTCTTACAACTTTTATTCAGACACCAAGGTCAAAATCGTAGCACAGTTTGCCCATATTTACCAAGAACACACTGCATGTGCAACCCGCCTACATGCATGTTCCAGATTGTGCATCTTGTGGTAAAAACATCATAACTCATTCATTTTAAGTCCAAATAGTCTCAAATTTTAACCACAGGACGAAACACATATATCTACAACTTGTATTTGAATACCAACATCAAATTCGTAAAATAATTTACCCAGAAACTCGAAGAACTCGATGCATAAAACTCGCATGCACTAAATTTCCAGATTTTACACATATTGGTAAAATGTTCATAACTTTTTCATCAGAATTCCAAATTAGTCGAATTTACTGTCAAATCGAAGGTATTCCAACAAGCTACAACTTGTATTTGAATTGCAACCTCAAATTCGAAACTTAACTAAACCCAAAATTCGAAATGACAGATACATGCATGCTGAAATCTGTTGCACACTTTTTGACAGCAAGTTATCTCTACATTTCTCATGCCAAGACTCATAAATTTCGATCCTTAAACAACCACAAGGTATATAAAACTCAATAAAAGTGTTATACCTTCACTCCTCTTGAAGATTTGATGCACCAACCATCAACCTAGCTCAATCCAAGCATTCACCTCTCCAATTCGCTCCAAATTAGAAAATTCTTGATGGGTTCTTCTTCCCTAGCCTTGTAGCTTCTAAAATCTATATTGCATGTAACATGCATCCACAAATTCACAAGAATTTGGGAGCTAAAATAGGCTGAAAAATTCGAAATGATAGAGAGACGGAGGAGAAATTGTTGAATTGGAGAGAGAGAGCCTTGTTTGGAATGTCTCTTTGTGTTTGAGTGGGATGAGAGAGGTTTTGTCTTGCAAAGTGAGTGGTGGCCGAAAATCAAAGTGTATTTTAGCATTAATGTTTAATTCTTTGATGTATTGTGGACTCCATGTGTCAATACATCATTATCTTACAAGATTAATGGCTCAAAATCATGTATTAAACATGAGTTAATTTAATTAGTGGCATGTGTTCTCCAAGTGCCATGTGATCATGCACATGCTCATGCACTAAAACATGTTCCACTAGTTGATTGACCTATCGTGGTCCGGAATTCCTTATTTCAAATTTGCACTTTTAATTATCCGGGTTTGCTTAATCATCGTTAATCCGGATTAATTAGCATCGGGGCCTTACACTTCTTCCCCTCTTAAAAAGATTTCGTCCTCGAAATCGCAAAACTGATTATAACTCAATAAATTAAATCATATGAGATGTCTCAATCTCATTCATAGATACATAAGAATCATCACGTATCAATGACAACCGTTGTGATCATGTCAATGATATACCACTGAATCAACTTCTCTATGATTCCACAAGTTCAAAATATCGAGGCAACATCATACCTCACTTAACGAATCATATTGATCATTGCAAAGGTAATATCTTCATATTTACCTGATTCTCAACTCGAAGTCTAACGATATATTTCTCTTTGGCATAGCAAATCTGCTCACTTTAAGCCAAATTGCAATCGTTTCGGCAGAAAATTTATCGTTCCTGGCATTTCCTCAACAATCTCAAGTTATGCCAAAAATTCCTTATCAATTTCTATCATCACCTCGCCGATCGGTAATTCTGGCTCTGCAAAACCTGAACCGATGTCATCCCAAAAGTTTTCTGAAACTTAAATTATAGGAAAATTATACTGGTGAATAATGATTTCAGTCAATTCCCACTAAATCACCACTATTAATCGAGACATGACTTCCAAGATCTGGATATTTTCTCAGTTTATCCATCAGTATGGGTATGCTAAGCAATACTCATTGCTAACTTAGTACCCATGACATTCTGAAAATAGTTTTCGAATTCTTATACTATCCTCGGATCTCAATCAGATACAGTTGTTACAGAATACTTACTGTAACTAAACCACATTATCCACATCGCAAACATGTCATCTTCTCATAGATATATAGACTATCATATGAAATCAATATCTTGTATTGAATAGTCAATCAATTTCGATTCAACTTGTTTCACAATCTCTGTTTGTAAATATTTGAGCTATAAAACTCAAAACTAGAAAGTTCCCAAATTCATTGTGGTACTTACAAAACCTGTAATATCCCACTAGGTCTCGTATTTTTATCTTGACCTGCTGGCATGTCAAACAATTTTGCCACAAATTCAAAAATTTCTTCCTTTATACCATCTCATCATAAATAGGATCTCGAGAATGATACATCTCATCATTCCCAGAATAACACTATGTTCTCTATAGTGTGCTTTCTGTTGTAATACGTCTTTCAAATCAGTAAAATTTGATGCTATATACTGATTTTTCATTCACAGCCACCACTAAATGGCATACTAAATTTACTTGGTTGATAAGACAGAACCAATTTCTTAACTCAATATCTGTATGGGTCTGTCCTTCGAGTCTTTCCGATTGTCAAAATCAGATGTTATCAAATTGCAAAGCAAACATCGATTTGCACCTTGTACTTTTAGGTTCAGTGCATCTGCTACTAGTTTCATTTTCCTTGATTTATATTGACTATCAAAGTCAAATTCTTTAATAAATTCAGTCATCGCTTATATCTCAAGAATATGCAATCATCTTTTCATGATACATTAGAACATACGTATTTGCACAAATACATATCTCCCTGAACCAGGTAACCACATCAACATTGGGGCTGTAGTTCACTCCCATTTTAATTATGACAACCGCTTTCACATTCATCTGACCAAATGAAACTCAAATTTCTTCTTGGTCAATTGGTTCATCCTTCCATAAAGCCTGTAATATCTGGCCAAACTCGTAAAACTTTGTATCTTGAGTACACTGGTTGGTCTTAGCCCAATTTAGTACTATCTTTACTTTACTGGAATCAACAGGTATCTGGTGAGATGGTATCACCTATCCCAAAACAACACTCAATTCAACCCAGATTACATTTCAATAACTTGGTACACCCTTTGAGCTTCAGGAAGCGTCTGAAAAATCAATCACAGATGTTCTGTGTGGTTCCTTCCGAATCTCGTATACACTATATACCACTGATGAATATGATTACAATTCCGCCAAAAAAGTTAGGGAATACTTTATCAAATTCATAACTCTACCGGTATAGTTGTCAGACCACACGACATTTCCAAAAATTCAAAATGTCTATATCTGGTTTGACCAATTGCCTAGAGAACATTTTCTTTTTTGACTCAAACTGATGGTAACCAGAGTAAAAATCGTTCTTCTTATACTTCAAGTTTCTTACAATTGATCATTTACTTCTCGATCTTAGGCAGTGGGTAATTATTCTCGACAATAGCCCGATTCAACTACCTTTAGTTGATACACGTCTTCATAATATCATCTTTCTTCTTCACGAACAATATTGATGTTTCCTCAAGTGACATACTCAGACATTTATACTCGCATCAAGGAGATTCTGCAACTATTCATATATCTGTCAACTCTGCTGATGACATTCCGTACAGTGCTTTCGATATCAAATCTATTCCTTGTCATCAACGAATAGTTAAAATCAATTTCCTTCTTTAGTGAAAATTCTTTCATTTCCTCAGGAAAATCTTGGTAGGTTTTCTTACCTCTATAATATCAGTCAACCTCGACTCTTTTTTATAAGCATCAACTGCTTATTATCAAATATCCCTCGTTTTCCAAGTATTTCAACCACAATATTTCCATAGCTGACACTATCTTAGCTTGCTATTCGTGGCTGTAAACATTTCATTTTGGGGTCACAAAACAGTCGAAAATTCATTACACCATAAAATCAACTTCCTATGTCTCAAAATTTATCAGAGTATCCATACACTTGATACAATCAAAACTATATTTCGACAACATCATTTAATTCAAATCCACAACACTATCAACAAATTGTAATCTGCAGTTCACTATTTCAAGTGTGGATAGAATAATTATCACTGCTGGTGTATTTTCCCAATCATCATTATCAACGCACATTTGATGCAATATATGAAACCAATGATGTTATCTCAAATCAAACTCGTGCAGTGTGATCGGATACACAACATGTATCTGTGATCACTACTCCTATAGCATCTCTATCATTGACGAAATCGAAATGGTTCTATATCCTAGAGATATCTCAATCCCATTGTCAATGTATACTCTCTGGTCTACAGATAATTAACTGCTGCTGATACTGAGTAGTCGAAAAGAATAACAACTATGATATCTACCCCTAGCTCAGGGTATTTGTTGTTATGGCTGCATCTGTTCCTGAGCACGTAACGGACATGCTCTGATTGGCCACAATCAATAACAGTTCCTTTTATTCTCTCATATGGATCAATAGATATTTACATCCACCATGACCTCGGAAAGCTTGGTATTCTACAATCTCATAGTACCTCCAGAACTACTAGAGCTGGATAAATTGGAGTGATACTTCTGAAGCTTTTCTAGGACTACTGGGATTATCCCAATGATAGTCACTTCATTAATCTTTAATCCAGTTCTAACTACTTCGCATCACATTGGTGTCTTATTCCTTAGTCAAAATCTAATCTCTTCACTAGTGAATAGCTATTGAGATTAAGCAGATATTTCTATTTCTCAAGTCCACAATAATCAATTAACGTTTTCTATGTCATCAATACCATTACTCTAGATAGTCTCATCTAAAAGAGTTCATAGTGAAGTTCTTTTATTCATAGTTCGGACACATAGACTGGAACTAAATTACTACAGACCCCTAAACCAAGTCCTCATTCAAACCAATTCTCGTTGTTTCTCACAACAACTACACTCCATTCTTCAGCTGAAATATTGCTTGTTTCAATCTTCCCAAGTTCTAAATTATCATCTTGGCGTACACAAGTTTTGACGTAAACTCATATGTATAACCTTGGTCTTTCAGACTTAAATTCCCGATGTCAATCGACAAAAGTGTTTTAAATAATTCTAGTGGCATCCACTAATCACAAGGATTAAGTCCCAAAGTGATAAATAGAAGTCTCAATAATTATCACTATGTTATAACTCAAGTAACAGTTTACAGTGCCTACAGGTTCAATAGATGGCTCTTAAAGTCTAAATCATTGCTACCTGTCCAAACACTATCTGTTCATCAAATCATCATATACAATCTCAAGTCAGAGATGTTATCATCACTTAGTCTACATCATCATCTGATAAGCAAATGTCAGTGCTAACAGATAAAATTCTCAAAATTATATGCAACTCAGCATAATATATGCAACTTAGCATTCAAATTCCCTACATTATATGCAACTCAGCATATTAAAATACTTAGAGATATGACCACTAATTATCCCTGCTTAATAATCCATTACATGTATAAAACTTCATTATCGAACATGTAAACATAGCAGGCAAGAGCATATAAATCAGATAGTCAGACACATGCACACACAATTCATTTGTGTCTATACTCAGTGTCCTAACTCTAGTTCGAGCATATCCCAGATTATGCTCTGATACCATAATGTGAGGGCCCGATCCTAATGTGGTGTTTAATTAACACATAATGATTAATTTACGTAAACAGCGGAAGATTTATTTCAAAGGTCTTATCAAATGGCCCTAAAATTTTTTCGCTTTTAGGTGATACATATATAGTGATACTGAAAATACGTAATTCCAGTTTCCAATTTAACATGTTGAGCATAACATCCATATCAAGTATAAATCAACCAGTAGTAAAATACTTAAAATACAGATACTCGGGGCATACCCCGGTAATTCAAAACATAATTAAAAATATTCTAACAACTACTGGGACGCAAAACATAAAATATAAACATGAGCTCGCTCTCAAGGAGCTCTGGTATCTCTCGATGCGTCGCTGCAAGCATCGTCACTATGTCCTCCTGTAAAGCCTGTCATGTCCGAACAACAAAAGACATGACAGCCCCCACAAAGGGGGTCAGTACCCCAGTACGAGAAATAAATAAATCATGTCAAGTGACAAAGTATCATGCAATGCATACCATGTATGAATGCGATGTATGAATGGGTACAAGGAATCGAATATCAAGATACCAAAAATCGGAGTCCAAAGGAAGGTATCATCAAATCATCAAAGCTCGAGCAGAGGGTGACAGTATACGTACATTGCGCTAGGAAAACTCATCCTATGTACGTTACTGCATCCAGCCCTCGTGTCTAGGTCCGGTCGCACCTGCACGTGACTACAGTTACTACCTATACTGCCTGTCATCGCCATGCTCGTCGTACCCGACACTCAGAGTAAGTCAACTCAGTCAAATCATGGATATCAAAGGAATGATAGATCAATATGATATGCCCATGAATCATTTATGCATCAAATGACATATGCAACTCAATATATCATGCAATCTCATGTGAAAGTATATACAAATCATGTAATTTCACATATCATGTAATCCAAGACATTCATCATGTCATATAGTCACATAAGAATCATATAGTGACAAATAAGTCATATAAATCAAATAATGACATATAAGGCCATACATTAGCATCATTACACGTCTTTGCCAGACGTCATGATAAAACTCATTTCAACGTACCTCAAACCGTTAGCTAAATACCAAGTGATCCTTGAATCGATCTCAGGATTAATAAACCTGGCCATAACAGTTCCAAATACAACTTAATGTCACATACTAGCCTGAAACATATCAAAATAAAACCCAAACTTAGACCCAAAACCAATTCTCTAAATTTCAGCCTGCGCAACCATAGAGATCGGCTCATAACTTGTCCGATACTTAATAAAATCACATGGGTCCAATTTATTTTCAAAGCTAACTCAAAAATGACCATTTCATCAGTTCAACTCATCTTCAAATTCGTTCATTTAGCCTAGGTAAAATGGCCAAGAACAATCTGATGGAAGAACAGGACAATTTACCAAATTCCAGCCTGACCCATTTTTGTATAAAACTCATAATAAATTCATATGACGTCCAAAGGAGTTGAGGCTAGTGGGAAAATCACGAAAACCCAAATTACTACATTTCATATTTGAAGTCCAGAAGCTATTTCGTTCATCTAGAGGCACATGCAAAACAAAGTATGGCAGTGTTGAAAATACCTATACACTCTGTTTTGACATAGTGAGCAGTTCTAGGAATAATTGCATAACTTGCACAACTAAACTCCAAATCGTGTGAGGCCAGTTTCTAATACACGATAACTCAAAGTTTTACAACTTTTATTCAGACACCAAGGTCAAAATCGTAGCACAGTTTGCCCATATGTACCAAGAACACACTGCATGTGCAACCCGCCTACATGCATGTTCCAGATTGTGCATCTTGTGGTAAAAACATCATAACTCATTCATTTTAAGTCCAAATAGTCTCAAATTTTAACCACAGGACGAAAACACATATATCTACAACTTGTATTTGAATACCAACATCAAATTCGTAAAATAATTTACCCAGAAACTCGAAGAACTCGATGCATAAAACTCGCATGCACTAAATTTCCAGATTTTACACATATTGGTAAAATGTTCATAACTTTTTCATCAGAATTCCAAATTAGTCGAATTTACTGTCAAATCGAAGGTATTCCAACAAGCTACAACTTGTATTTGAATTGCAACCTCAAATTCGAAACTTAACTAAACCCAAAATTCGAAATGACAGATACATGCATGCTGAAATCTGTTGCACACTTTTTGACAGCAAGTTATCTCTACATTTCTCATGCCAAGACTCATAAATTTCGATCCTTAAACAACCACAAGGTATATAAAACTCAATAAAAGTGTTATACCTTCACTCCTCTTGAAGATTTGATGCACCAACCATCAACCTAGCTCAATCCAAGCATTCACCTCTCCAATTCGCTCCAAATTAGAAAATTCTTGATGGGTTCTTCTTCCCTAGCCTTGTAGCTTCTAAAATCTATATTGCATGTAACATGCATCCACAAATTCACAAGAATTTGGGAGCTAAAATAGGCTGAAAAATTCGAAATGATAGAGAGACGGAGGAGAAATTGTTGAATTGGAGAGAGAGAGCCTTGTTTGGAATGTCTCTTTGTGTTTGAGTGGGATGAGAGAGGTTTTGTCTTGCAAAGTGAGTGGTGGCCGAAAATCAAAGTGTATTTTAGCATTAATGTTTAATTCTTTGATGTATTGTGGACTCCATGTGTCAATACATCATTATCTTACAAGATTAATGGCTCAAAATCATGTATTAAACATGAGTTAATTTAATTAGTGGCATGTGTTCTCCAAGTGCCATGTGATCATGCACATGCTCATGCACTAAAACATGTTCCACTAGTTGATTGACCTATCGTGGTCCGGAATTCCTTATTTCAAATTTGCACTTTTAATTATCCGGGTTTGCTTAATCATCGTTAATCCGGATTAATTAGCATCGGGGCCTTACACTTACCCGAACTGATTCGGGAGATGGAGGATAAGATAAAAATTATCCGTCAGAAAATGAAGGCAGCCCAGGATAGGCAGGCAACCTATGCAAATAAACGGCGGAGACCGTTGGAGTTTCAGATGGGGGACAGAGTCTTTCTAAAGATCTCACCCTTCAGGGGTGTGGTTCGGTTCGGTATGCGTGGTAAATTGTCTCCGAGGTACGTGGGACCCTATGAAATTTTACAGCGCATCGGTACCTTGGCTTACCGTTTGGCACTACCACCGTCGTTGTCTGGTATTCACGACGTGTTCCATGTATCTATGCTGCGGAAATATGAGCCGGATCCATCGCATGTATTGCAGCCTTCTGAGGTTCAGTTGGATCCTGATGTATCATATGAGGAACGGCCAGTCAGGATTATGGATAGGGCTGATCGCAGACTCCGGAATAAAGTGATACCGATGATCAAGGTTCAGTGGGATCGCAGGGGTGTCGAGGAGGTCACATGGGAGATGGAGCGGCACATGATGCAGCACTACCCGGAGTTATTTTCTGGTATGTAGTTTATGTTTGGTTTCGATATGGGTAAGTGCATGCGATTTCGGGGTCGAAATCTTTTAAGTAGGGGAGTATTGTGATATCCCCGAAATGATTAATTGCATTTGGGCGTTAATTATGTTTATGTGATTTTTATGGTGATAATTAATAATTGTGATTGGCATTAATTACTTGGTGAAATGCTTAGTCACATGGTAGGAGTGACCCGGTAGAGCATTTCGGGGTGCATGTTATGCTTATTGGGTAATTGGGGATTTTGATGGTTTAAATGAAATGGTTTGTGATTATTTGGGTGAATCATATTTTAATTGTGATTTTGGTGCATTATGGTAAAATGCCTTTTAAAATATCTTGTTGGGGTGTTTTATACACCATGGAATTGTGGGGTGTAATTTAATTAAACCCAACCCACTTATACCCCAATCCCCCTTATACCTTCATTTTCAACTTTCCCAAATCAACCACAAAACCCTTCTCCTTTCCCATTTTCGAGTTTGAGCTTAGGGGTGAAGAGAGATCCTTCCAAAAACTTGCTTTGTGGGATTTGGTGTGAGATTTGGAGTCCCCAAGAGGTATGGATGCCTCCCTATTGTTTTTATTGTGTTTGGATTGAGTTGAAATGGTTTTTGAAAGGTTTTGAAATGGGTTTGTTTTGGGTTGGTGTGGTTTTGTTTGGGGGTTGGATATATGGTTGTTTTAAGGTGTATTTTGGAGGTTTATGTTGTTATTTATGTTGTTGGTTTGATGGCTTAAGTGTTGGTATGGATTGGAAGGAATTTTGGAACAAAAATGGAGGATTTTCGGGTTACAGAGTTTGGCGATCGATCGCCCATTTCAGGCGATCGATCGCGCACTGGCAGTACGCTTTTGGAGCGCATGGCGATCGATCGCCACTCTTGGGCGATCGATCGGCGAGGTTGGCGATCGATCGCGCCAAGTGTGGCGATCGATCGCCGAAGGGTGAAAATTTTTGGCTTCGGGCAGTAAGGTTTCGCGATCGATCGCCCGTAACTGGCGATCGATCGCGAAAGACAAAATATGGCATTTTTGGGTATTTTTGTGGAATTTTTGATATTGGACTATTATTGGCTCCTAATATGGATTTGTGTGAATGTGTAGAACCATCCCAGGTGGCCACACAGCTTAGGAGATAAAGTCCACGATATCTCCACTTTTGGAACCAAGGTACGTAGTGAGACGTACGGGCATCAGACGGTAAAACGTATTTATTACGCTATAAATTGGTTATGCATTATGGTTGCGTATATGGTCACATTATGCATTATGGTTGCATACATGATGGGAATATGCATTATGGTTGCATGTGATTGTGGGTCGAGATTATATTACAGTGATGAAGAATACTTGCCGCCATCATGTCGAAGCGATGATAGAATACTTGCCGCTGTCATATTATAGCGATGAAGAATATTTGCAGCAAACATGTCGAAGCGAAGGATAATGCCGCTGTCATGTTGATGCGAGGGATATTATGCCGCTAATATGTTGAAGCGAGGGGTATTAATGCCGTTGTCATGTAACGCGAGGGGTATTATGCCACTGATATAATAAGACTGGGATTGACCATTGGTATACATGGAATGGATGCATGTCATGACATACATTATTGGTGTTATAATCAATTGATTGTAATTATGGTACAGGGACAACCAAGGGAGCTTCTATATATGTGTTAAATACATGAAGTGATTTGCATTTACGGTTTATGCATTGAATTATAATCATATTATTGTGAATATGGTTTACATACATGCTCATGGTTTTGGGGTTGTTCCTGTAGGTACTTTTGGGCGTACGGGCTGAGGCGGGTTGATGCGGTGAGCCAGTGAGGAGTGCTTTTGGCATAGCATGCCTAATTCTTTTGTATAGTTTCTACTCTGGGAGTAGTGTAAAACTATAGGATTAACATTCAAATGGTTGGGAATGTAATTAATCCCTTTTGGAAATTTTATTTTGGCCTGTAATCTTAACGGCTCAATACATCAACACGAACATTATAGTCTTATATGCATGTTTAGCTCTATTACGCCTTTTATCCGCACTTAAGGAACTAGGGTCCTTAGAGAAAAGCTTGTGAATGTCCTTCAAGAGCACAAGAAAGCATTTGGATGGAAGATATCAGATATTAAAGGAATTAGCCCATCGGTCTGCTGCATAAAATTCTTATGGAGGACACATTCAAGGCCGTGGTCCAACCACAACGTCGTCTTCATCCAAAAATGCAAGAGGTAGTAAAAGCTGAGATTATCAAGCTAATGGACGCAGGTATTATCTATCATATCTCTGATAGCTCATGGGTAAGTCCTATTCAATGTGTACCAAAGAAAGGGGGTATTACTGTTGTCCCTAATGAGAATAATGAGTTAATACCTACAAGAACAGTAATGGGGTGGAGAGTGTGCATTGATTATAGGAGGTTAAATGATTCTACTCGTAAAGACCACTTTCCCCTTCCCTTCATTGATCAAATGGTAGAGAGGTTAGCAGGGTATGATTTTTATTGCTTTCTAGATGGATATTCAGGATATAACCAAATTGCAATTACACATGAGGATCAAGAGAAGACCACCTTCACTTGTCCTTATGGCACATTTGCATTCCGATGAATGCCATTTGGATTATGTAACGCACCTGCTACCTTTCAAAGATGTATGGTGGCCATATTCCATGACATGATAGAGAAATTCCTAGAAGTATTCATGGATGATTTTTCTGTGTTTGGTTCTTCTTTTGATATATGTTTGTCTAACTTGACTTTAGTGTTGGCAAGGTGTGAAGAGACAAATCTTGTACTGAATTGGGAGAAGTGTCACTTCATGGTCCAAGAAGGAATAGTCTTGGGACACAAGATATCTGAGAAGGGTATTGAAGTGGATCGGGCAAAGATTCAAGTGATACAACAATTGCCACCACCGACAACAGTAAAGGGAATCCGAAGCTTCTTAGGACATGCGGGATTTTATCGACGTTTCATTAAGGATTTCTCAAAAATTTCTAAACCTTTATCTCACTTGTTAACTAAAGATGCATCTTATGAATTTGATTCTGATTGTATGCAGGATTTCAATACTCTCAAGGAGAAATGGTAACCGCACCTGTGTTGGTCGCCCCTGATTGGGAGTTACCTTTTGAACTGATGTGTTACACCAGCGACACCGCGGTAGGAGCAGTCTTAGGTCAAAGGAGGAACAAGGTATTTCATACTATTTACTATGCTAGTCGCACTTTGAATGAAGCATAAATTAGCTATGCCACCACTGAAAAAGAGCTTCTAGCCATAGTTTTTGCTTTTGATAAGTTTCACTCCTACCTATGTCTTGCTAAAGTTATTGTGTACACCGACCACGCTGCACTTAAATACTTACTTGCAAAGAAAGATGCCAAACCACGCTTGATTAGGTGGATTTTATTATTGCAAGAATTTGACTTGGAGATAAGAGATAAGAAATGTGTTGAGAATGTGGTTGCAGATCATTTATCGCGAATTGAGAACAGTAATGATGAAAGTGACAATGAGGTAGATGAAATTAATGAAAATTTCCCTGATGAACAATTGTTTAGTGTTGATATGGTACCTTGGTATGCACATTTTGCAAACTATATTGTTAGTGGTATCCTCCCACAAAATCTGACTTTTTATCAAAAGAAAAAATTCTTTTCTGAGGTTAAACATCTTATGTGGGAGGAGCCATATTTGTTCAAAGTTTGTGCAGACAACATCATAAGGCGATGTATCCCCGAGGAGGATATGCAAGATATCTTGAAGCAATGCCATGATGGAGATACAGGTGGGCATTTTGGAGCTACCAAAACAGCTGCTAAGGTACTTGCTTCTGGGTTTTATTGGCCAACGCTGTATAGGGATACATTCAGGTATGTCTCTTCATGTGATAGATGTCAAAGGGTCGGTAATATTTCTAGGAGGAATGAATTACCATTGACCAATATTCTTGAATGTGAGATTTTTGATGTGTGGGGAATTGATTTCATGGGACCTTTCCCAAGCTCTTGTTTAAATAAATACATACTTGTCGCAGTAGATTATGTGTCAAAGTGGGTAGAGGCGGAAGCTTTGCGCACTAATGACGCTCGAGTGGTTGTGCAATTTTTGAAAAGAAAAATTTTTACTCGTTTTGGCACCCCTCGAGCAATTATTAGTGATGGTGGCACTCACTTTCGTAACAAGCAATTTGAAAAGCTTTTGAGTAAATATGGTGTCACCCACAAAGTGTCTTCACCTTATCATCCACAAACCAGTGGGCACGTAGAAGTTTCAAATCGAGAGTTGAAGAGGATTTTAGAAAAGACAGTGACTCTAAGCAGAAAGGATTGGTCCTTACGTTTAGATGATGCACTATGGGCTTATAGAACTGCTTTTAAGACACCTATTGGCACATCACCCTATAAGTTGGTATTTGGTAAGGCATGTCACCTCCCTGTTGAACTTGAGCATAAAGCATATTGGGCTATTAAATGGTTAAACTTTGACTGTCATGTTGCAGGTGAGAAGCGTCTTTTGCAATTGAATGAGATGGAAGAATTTAGGAATCAGGCATATGAGAATGCCAAGATTTACAAAGAGAAAACCAAGAAGTGGCATGATTCTCATATACAAAAGAGGGACTTCAAGGTAGGAGATGCCGTACTCTTGTTCAACTCCAGGATGCGACTCTTTCCAGGAAAACTACGTTCTCGTTGGTCCGGGCCATTCACCATTTCAAAAATCTACCCCTCCGGAGCATGATGAGGACGACGATCAGTGACGATCGTTGTCATGGTATGTGTTTTGCCTTTACGCTTATTTGTCTTGTACATTGAGGGCAATGCACATATTAAGTTTGGGGGGGTTTTGTTTATATTTGTGTATATTTGTAGTTTTTGCATTTCTGCTTCTTGTCTTGGTTCTTTCCTTGCATGACTGCACACTTTTAGGAGACTAAATTGTCCTTGAGCACTATCAACAATTTTTTTTTAGAAAATGAGTCAAAACTTGAGAAATGATGAGTTCGATTTGCAACGGTAATACATGATGAAATTAATCCCCATCTAGATAGGAGTCATGAAAATGTTTAACTTGTTTGTATATATCATTTGTTGAGCTTATGTCAAAATTGAGGAATAGTTTGAGCACGTTTTGAGTCATGATTGAGTGAAGTATGTATTGAACAAAGTGAAAACTTGTGTTAACTATGATTAGTCTTGAGCATCTTAGAAAACTCTACAATTTATTTGAAAGCACTTTGAGGTGAAATTTTATAATTAGGAACTTGACTTGGAGATGATTTAGGCGATCTTTGGACCGTTTGTGCCTTTCAAGCTTACCTTGTTTACATCATTCCTTAGTGTCCCCTCTTGAGCCTTATTGAAAAAGAATGGTATATGCATTGCATATAAATAGACCCCCATTCGACATTTTTTGGCTAACTCATTATACATACCTTGGATTGAGCCTAAATGAAAAGTTTTATCCGTCCCTAAGGGAGTATAATGAATCTCATTCATTGCACTGAATTGTTATATGTAGATGAATTCATTGTGAAAAAAAATGATCAAAAGAATGAGCAATAAGAAAAGATGTAGAGAAAAGCCTTGAAAAAATGAAAACATTCAAATAAGACCCAAAGTGGCCAAGGCTAGAAAAAGTTGAAGAGAAGCTCAATATTGTGCGAACAAATTTTTGAACTGATTCTATTATACTCTCTTCTTTGCATTTATCCTACCTTTTCTTTGGAGCCGACACCAAAAGGCCTAACGCTATAAGCTTTTAAAGACCTTCTGATCCAAGTCTAGGGAATAATTACATTAGTGGAGAAGTGCTGGATAGTAGATTTGTAGAGTATTTTAAAGTAATCTTGACTTTGAGTTTTTATGGCACATTTTGATCTTAAAAGATATGTATACAACTCATGTTTGACAATAGCACACAGGCACATTTCGATGTTGCGATGTATTGTTTAGCTTAGGAGAAAACGCTTCCTGTTGAACTTTGAATGACTCTTATTGATGTGTAAGTAGGATTGCTGAGCTTTTACCTTGAGTTGTAAAGATGATTCATTCAAAGTATTAAGTTTAACTCTACATTTTGAGCTTATTGCTTGCTCGAGGACGATCAAGTCTAAGTTTGGGGGAGTTGATAGGCTTAGATTTTAAGTGTTTTTAGCTGTAATTTCTCTCCGTTTTTAGTACTTTTTCCTGGATGAAATTATGCTTTTTGGTATTTATTTGCTTGTTTCAGGAAAATAGGTCGAAAATGGAAGAAATGAGCTAAAATGAAGGAAACGGGTGAAATCGAGGCGAAAAAGAGAGAAAAATGAAGAAATCAGATTTTCAGAGTTTCGATCGATCGAGATTATTTCTCGATCGATCGAGCCGGGCAGAGAGTTCAGCACAAAAATTTATCGAATCGTCGATCGATCGGAATGAAAATCTCGATCGATCGATCGAGGCATAAACTTTTAAAGGCTGAAGTGAACAGTGCACCGGTCGATCGAAAAATATTTTCGATCGATCGAGACGCGATTTGCTGAAAATCTTATTTTCCATATTTGACGTGATTTTCGGTGGTATAAATGGGGAATCCCTTCCATATCATATCATATCATATCAGAGAGGGTTTAGAACCGAAAATCATCACCCAAGAACCCTAGTAGCCGCCGCCTAGAAGAAGGAGGTAAAGTCATCTTCCTCCGTTCTTCATCCAAGCTTGAGCGAGCCAATTCCGGAGTGCAAGGAAGGAGCAAGAGAAGAGATTACGGTGCATCGCACGGATTCGTTCCAGCATTTATCGTATTTCTAAACGCGGTTTATTTGATTTTCATTTTCATTGGATGATTTTGAGGTTGAGAAACACTTAAACGTCTAATTGATTTGTTTTGAATTGAATCATATTTTATCGAGTTTGATTTTAATTGTGTTTGATTTATTGATTCGAATGTGTTTGAGTGAATTGATACCTTATTGTTCATGAATTAAATGCTTATTAAGATCAAATCCTAGCTAACTTTGATTTAATTCTGTGAGTTATAACCGAGATCGAGAGATAACGTTATAATACGCTACATTAATTCATGATGTATGTTTAAGATTGAGATCGAGAGATAAAATCACATACGTGAGCACTTTGAATCGAGAGATTTAGAGTAACGAGGTTTTGAAGATTTATGCAATATCAGATTAGTAAATAAGTGAACGAGAGTTACTTGTTCTAATTTGATATTAGTTTCTTTACAACTCGAGAGAGTGTATTGAATAATAACGAAAACCTTTCACCTTAAGAATCAATTGTTTGTTAATTGCCTATTCAAACGAATTTTTAAAGATAACATAGTTGAACGAAGAGCGAGATAAATTTCTCGAGCGAAATTCCTTTGCATATCCGGAAACCATTCATTGTATTTATTCTTATTTTATTTAGGTCCTTTAGTTATAAAGTTGCAGTAGTTAATATACCCTCTTTAATCGTTGGCTAAATATTATTTCACTAGTTTTATTTGGTACTTATACGTTAGTCCCTGTGGATTCGACAACCCGTACTTTCATTTAACTATACTAAAACTTGACAACCGTGCACTTGCGGTAGAATCGCTACACTGAGAATTTTCTTTTTAAAAATAAAGCGGTCATTGCACCTTGCACTTTTCGGTTCAGTGCATCTACTACTAGTTTCATTTTCCGTGATTGATATTGACTATCAGAGTCAATTCTTTAATAAATCTAGTCATCACTTTTATCTCATGTTCAACTCTGACTGAATAACAGATATTTTAAACTCCTAAAATCATAGTATATCATGAATTGTTCGCCATACAAATAATGTTGCCACATCTTCAAAAGGAAAAAAATTAATGACTAGAAGCTCAAGTTCATGAACATGTTATCATGATTCTTTCAGCTTCAACTATCTCAAACATATGCAATCATCTCCTCATGATACATCAGAACATATCCCAAATCTTTGACCAACGTATTCGCACAAACTATCTATCCTCCCGAAGCCATAAAAAAAATCAACAATGGGGCTGTAGTCCACTTCTTTTTCAGTTTATGAAAATTGCTTTCTCATTCATCTGACCAAACAAAACTAAAATTCTTCTTGGTCAATTGGTTAATAGACCAGGTTATCCTAGAACATCCTTCCATAAAAGCCGGCTTAACTCATAAAACTTCACATCTCTAGTATATTGGTTACTATTGGCCAAATTATTACTACCTCTACTTTACTGGGATCAACAGGTATTTCGGTGAGCTGGTATCACCAATCCCATAATAACACTCGATTCAACCAAGATTTACACTTTGATAACTTGGTATACAATTTGAGCTTCACGAATCGTCTGAAGAACCAATCATAGATGTTCTGTGTGGTTTCTTCTGGATCTCGAATACACTAGTATACCACTGATGAATATTATTATGATCACGCCCAAAAAGTTACGGAATACTCTATTCATCAAATTCATAAACTCTACTGGTTGTCAGACCACACGCCATTACCAAAAATTCAAAATGCATGTATCTGGTTTGACCAATTGCCTCGAAAACATTTTCTCTTCTGCTCAAACTGATGGTAACCAGATTTAAAATCATTCTTCTTATACATCGAAGTTCCTTACAACTGATCAAATACTTCTCGATCTTAGGCAGTGGGTATTTATTCTTGACAGTAGCTCGGTTCAACTGCCTTTAGTCGATACACATCTTCATAATACCATCTTTCTTCTTCACGAACAACACCGATGTTTCCCCAAGATGACGTACTCAGACTTATGTACCTTTAGCGAGGAGATTCTGTAACTATTTTTTTTAATTTTGTCAACTATGTTGATGCAATTCCGTACAACGCTTTCGTTATCGAATCTATTCCTTGGCATCAACGAACAGTTAGAATTGATTTCTTTCTCTAGTAGAAATTTTATTATTTCCTCAAGAAAATCTGTGATACCCGGGATTAATTGTGTAAATCCCGGTGTGGTATTGATCCTTAACGGATTTTAATTATGGCAATTATGAATTAATTGTGGTATTGCGACTCCCGAGGGTTTTAAATCCGGTATTTGGGGTTGTTGGATCCAACGGTTGAGATTGTATTATCATCGTGGTGATAACCTTAGAATTTGGTTTGTTTGGTGGGATCTGAGTTCTGGGGTGCATTGCGTGGGGCTAGTAATAGAAATTGGGAATTGAGAGGTAATTATTGAACACGGAAGATTTTTAATGAGTCATGGTGTATTTGTGGAAGACTCAGGAGTTTGGAGTTTTGGTACTATATATATACCAAGTGGACTTGGTGTTCAGGCAGTTCTCTCCTCTCTCTCTCTCTCTCTCTCTCTCTCTCTCTCTCTCTCTCTCTCTCTCTCTCTCTCTCTCTCTCTCTCTCACATGGAAGGAAATCGATGGAGGCTCGACTTGGGAGCGGAATTTCTCGAAGAAAAGTTGGTAACACTCTTCCCCTTACTTTTATCTTTGATTTGATTGTAGAATTGTTGTATTTGGTGGAGTTTTGAGTTGGGTATGAGTTTTTAGATTTTAAAGATTTTTGGGTGGGTATGTTTAAGGAAGTTTTATGGAGTTTATGTCGAGGATTAAAGGTATATTGGATGTTAGGTTTGTTTATTTGGGGGGTTTTAAACTCGAAAACGCTATTTCTGGGCTTTTACAGTGCTCGCCGATCGATCGGCAATAGGGGCCCGATCGATCGCGCGTAATTCAAAAAATTGGAAGACGATGAACAGTGCTCTCGATCGATCGAGCAATGCTGCCGATCGATCGAGAAGGTCGGGCGATCGATCGGGACATCTGCTCGATCGATCGAGCGAAGGCAAAATTTGGGCATCAATTTTATGGAGCTCTCGATCGACCGAGCACTTCTTGCTGATCGATCGAGAGGCCCTGTTTTATGGTATTTATGGTTTTGTTGTTATGGAATCGATGCATGCTTCGCCCGGGATCTTTTAAAATGGTTAATCGTCATGGATTGATGTTATATTTGGGGATTTTGAACGTGCTTGGGCACGTGGTTACATGCTCATAAATAATTGTGAATTATTTAATGTGTTTAGCACGTAAGTCATCGGGCCATGGGACTAAGGCAAGGTTTGATTCAGACTACAAAATTATAAGGTACGTATAACGTACGAGCATAGTCTTTTATATTATTGCAATTGTGAAATGCATGATGTATTGTTAATGGGATAAAATGGTAAGTATTGCAAATTAAATGGTGCCGTTATGAAGCGAGCAACGGTTAAGAGGTTGTCGCTGGAGCGAACATCGGTTATGATGCCGCCACTGTTGGACGTGCTACGTAATGAGCCTGTGGAATTAGTGGTTAGATATATTAAATATCTGTAAATATTGTTTAATGAATTGGTTTATTGATTTTGGTATTGTAATTGGGGAACGGATGGGTTAATCAATGTAATGATTAACTGGCTTTTGAGGAATTGATGGTTTTGGTTATTTTGAGAACAGGAACATCACAGGATCCCATGTGGTAACGATACTAAACAGGGAATATCTTTTACATTACAATTTTATATTCTGTAAATTATGTATTGTGATTATTGGATCGGTGGTATTGGTATGCTCACCCCGTGTGGGGGCTGTCTCTATTGGGACAGGTGGAACCGGTACAGTGATAGTTTCGGAGTTGATATCGAACTATGGATTGGAGGTGCTTCCAGGACTAAAGTGCTAGTGCGGGTATTGTGTTCGGTACTTATATATTAATACACATTCATTCATTGGGTGCTCGCATGTGAGTATCGTTACATGTGTATATGGGCGGTATAAAGGGCATTGTCCTTTCTCTTTTCATTTATTGGTTGCATGCAACTAAATTAAGGAATTGCTAAATGAATTGAGAACATGTTAGTGTATTATAATAGGCATACTTAAGGGTTGAATGGTATGGGGGATTTGAACATTATATGTGATATTGTAAGGAATTTTATTGATGGTATATTATGCTATGGTTGCATGTGGTTTCCCCCTGATTACATGATTGTATGCAATAATTACATGGGATAATACACTAATAGCGGATTAAGGGCACGGGGTCCTTACATTAGTGGTATCAGAGCAGTGGTTAGCTCTTTGGGATGTCTAAGGCATTGTGTGTCGAGAGAATTGACTAGCACATAATTTACGTATGATTGTGTTTTGTGTCAGAGTGATATGACATTTATACGCTTATGTGCATGACATGAGATAATGAAAATTTGCATTGTTATTGCTAAACGTGATAATGCACAATGTGACAATCGGGTATGTGTATGTCATTTACATGATGACACAGGTACGTGACAATGTATTAGCGCTGATTTAATCTTTCCTGTTTATTGTATAATGTATTGATGATTGATGATCCTTGTGGAGGGTGATTTATGATTGAGTTACAGTGATAGGGTCACCGCCGATGAGCGAGTGATGTGATATGGTCATCGCTGATGAGCGAGTGATGTGATAGGGTCACCGTCGATGAGCAAGTGATGTGATAGGGTCATCGTTGATGAGCGAGTGATGTGATATGGCCACCGCCGATGAGCGAGTGATGTGATGTGGTCACCGTCGATGAGCGAGTGATGTGATAGGGTCACCGCCGATAAGCTAGTGATGTGATATGGTCACCGCCGATGAGCGAGTGATGTGATAGGGTCACCACCGATGATGCGAGTGATGTGATATGGTCACCACCGATGAGCAACGTGTTCTTATTAAGTTTGGGTCGCCATTGTTGAGCGATGTATTATTAGTAAGTTTGGGTCGCCATTGTTGAGCGACGTGATATTATTAAGTTGGGGTCTCATTTGTTGAGCGACGTGTTATTAGTATGTGTGGGTTGTCTTCGAGTTGAGCGACGAGTTTTAATTATTATGGGGTCGCAAGGAATACGCGCGACGTGGGAATATCTTAATGAGGTCGCCTCTTAAATGAGCGATGTGAAAATTAATATGGGTCGCCGCTGGAGTGTATGATGTGTTAATATGATATATGGGTCGCCGTTGGAGCGTGTGATGTGTTAATATGATATGTGGGTCGCCGCTGGAGCGTGCGATGTGTTAATGTGATTTGTGGGTCGCCGCTGGAGCGTGCGATGTGTTAATATGATATCTGGGTCGCCGCTGATGAGCGAGCAATGTGATAGGATCGCCGTTGATGAGCAAGCAATTGTTATTGGGTCGATGCCAGAGGGAGCATGCGACGTGTATATTGTTATTGGGTCGATGCCAGATGGAGCATACGATGTGTATATTGTTAATGGGTCGATGCCAGAGGGAGCATACGACGTGTATATTGTTATTGGGTCGATGCCAGAGGGAGCATGCGACGTGTATATTGTTACTGGGTCGATGCCATAGGGAGCATGCGACGTGTATATTGTTATTGGGTCAGTGCTAGGGAGAGCATGCGATGTGATTATTGTCGGGATCGACACTATTGAGAGTGCGTAATGTATTTTATGTGCCTCCACTATAGGGGGAGGGGTGATGGATATATGTTGATTTAATTGACCTTGTTGATTTGACATATTGTGATGATCAAATGCACAGGTGAAAGCGATCATGGAGAGAGTGGATGAAGAGATAGTATTATTTTCTTTCTTTTTATTGAAGTGATGATGCAACAGCTGGGTGGTTGACAATGATATATCGATGACATCTATTGGCGAGATGATGGTATGATTATGTGGTGGATATATGATGCATGTAATGTATAAACATGCATTGATTTTGTCTTGTGATTATGATATATGGGAATATAATACTTGTCGCTCATATGGCGAAGCGATGATTATTCCGCTGTCATATCGAAGCGAGGGGTATTGATTGTGTACTTCCATTGGGCGATGAGTATTGTGTATCATGTGGGGCGATGAGTATTATATACCATCGTGAAATGAATGTTGTTATACGGCTAGTGTGTTGGCAATGTATATTGATGATGTGTTGATTGCAGATGGTAATGAACGTTGTGTTATTGTTGTTCCTTGGGTACATGAGATGTAGGCCAAGAGGATATTGGAATGTTCCAGGGGAACGATGAATTGAGTGACGAGACAGGGTGTGGTGTAACCGCTGTGGTGATACCATCGTATCTATGGTATGCATCGGATAATGATATCTTTTTGTGATAATGTCAAAGCATTATAGTCTTTTGTATATTTTTGGATTAATAATTGATTAATCACTTGTGAAATTGTGGATGTCATGTATTGACATGTACCGTCACAGGTTGACGATGATATTGTGGATGTCATATGTTGACATGTACTGTCATAGGATGACGATGAAATGGTGGATGTTCTATTTGGACGTGTGTCGTCGTTACGATGAAAAATGCATTTTGATATATGTATTTAGTCGTATGGTTGAAGTGCCAATGGTGGGCACATAGTAGTGTTTGAGTCATCGGTTGACGAGACAATTATGCCGAGCAGGTTTGCTCGATGAATTATTGGATGCGCCGTACAGGTAAGTGTACCGCAGCACGTATTGAAGTAATATTTTACTAGTAAGGGTACCTTTGAGTATACTCGTTGGGATGGCTATGACCAAGTGACTGGTAGTAGGAGTAGTTATTAAGGAAACTACTTGCATATACCGATGTGACGTAAGGTGGACATGGTCACACCCACACATGAACGTGTGGAATAAGTCCTAATGGATAGGATTGCATTGTGGTTGGGTAAGGACATCGGGATGTCCGTTGTGCTTTGGTATTAGAGTAATGTTGGGTGATGACCCACTACTCTAATGGATGGTACGGTATCGTATGCCGGCGTGAACGTATGATACGTCGGTAGGTTTGGTGTAAACCTAAGGAGGCAGCGATTTGCTAGCCAGATATTGTTGCAGTGTTATAGTGAACTTGCTGTAGCCATTATACCGCTCGTTGGATCCGAGTTTGGTGAACCGTATGATGATACGATGAGGATTTTTGGTGGACTCTTGTAGTCACTATGTGGCATGAGGATTGAGGCAGGGAATACCTCACGAGAACGTATACATGTTAAATGTTTTGAGGGACTTGTACTGGGACAGCTCAATTTTGTTGGGAGTACCAACGTGAGTGTCAACGAATCATTGTTAGCTCTGTTTTAGAATCCTTGCATAGGGAATGCAATGGGGGGACACGATCGGAATTGTGGGATATGGTTAGTGGGCTGGCACTACTATATTGATTGTATATCTTGGAGAGATATGGAGCATACTGTCATGGAGACAGCTGGTATCGGTCGAGGGTTGATTGTGAATCAGCCATGGTAAGCATTACTGGTGTTGGACTGGGTATTGGCTTTTTATTTTCGGTGAGACGTAGGAGGAGACGTCTCTGGGGAGATGCACAAATTGTGGAGTACTATGGTAATAGTACAGAGCATCGTTAGAATGGGTATACGTTGTGTATACGGGTTTCGGATTGGTAATAGTGGCGAGGAGGCACTATTCTGAACCAGTTGTGTATTTATTGGTCCAGGGATATATTTTGGTATAAATATATCAACGTTTTCTGAACGGTGGTTCGAGGTTGGAGGGTCATTGGTTAATGACACTTTCCTTATGAGGAAGGTGGTATTGATATACCTACTATTGGGAATCTTTGGAAGATTCGATGAGTCGGTTGTGTGGTGTTGATGTTGGAATAACACCATTGGTCGTCGGTTCGTCAATCATCATTCTCCACTGGGTGAGAATAATTGAGGATTGAAAGTGTTTTATAGGGCTTATGGGTATGATTTAAGATACCCGAGCCGAGTGCATTGAGTATGAATGTGATGTTGGTGCTTAGACATGTATACCAATGTGTATACGAATGCCAGCTTTTTGGGTACTCATCGAGCATCGGATTGGTATGCTTGGATGGATGAATCTCTAGTGAGAGATTGTGGCACCTTGAGATTGGTAATCTCAACGACATGATGCATTCCGAGGAATGATCGTGAGGGCTGGTTTACTCCCTTGAGGAGGGATTGTCGTGTATTGAGGCCATGGTAATTCATTACTGGGTAATTTGATAGCATCCCTATGTTAGGATCGTAGAATCATAGGGTAAACAAGGGATGGCCGGGGTTTAATCTGTTGGGTGTCGTTGTTGACACGTGTAGTGAGAATACAATTGATTTTCTTGCATGTTCTCTATGGGAACTTGAGACCTTGTGGAGTCTCTAAGGCGTATTTGGACCAAGATGTGATTTCTTAGAACACACGGATGTTGATATCTGTGGAGATGTGTTTTGTGTTGATCGGTGGCCGTGAGTTGCCCCGATCCGAGTTGCAAAGTTGTGCAATTACTCCTTTGATGGAGATGGATTTGGAGAGTGAAAACCGGGTTTAGTGGTTGTACTGTTGTGTATTGGTGGTCTCCTTGGCAACAATGTATGTCTAACATCGCAGGCTAAGTCGTAGAGATATCTTAGAGACTATATCTATGTTGGAATCACGACTGATTCGTTTAGATAGCAGTTACGGTTGACTGACTGCGTTTGAGTAGTTAGCATCGAGGCATGCTGACGTCCTGGTGAGATTGTGATGGTTTGGGAGGTTTACTCCATTCGAGAGATTGGTACGAAGTCGGTGTCCTCGCGGTAGGTGTGTTGTTCATGATGTGTGGTAGTGATTATCGCGTACGCCCAAAATAACCCTCTCAAGTTAATAGCAGTAAATATGTAGTATCGTGAGTAAGGATCGATCTCACAGGGAAGTGAATACTTTTTATGCTAACAAGTATCAAATAGGGGGTTATCAAATTTCTTCAACTATAACAAAATTAAATAAAAGCAAGCAAATCACTAGTTTATCAAGATTAAAAAGCAATTCTTAGTTTTCGATCAACTTTACCTTTGGAAATCATTCACTTGATCATCAAATTACTAAACTTATGAATTCATTCAATTATTCATCAATTGAAAACTTAATTCCTTACTTACCTTAATCGTGGTCAAAAAGAAAACAGCATTCAATTTGACTCTTATCAAATCTTTAATCAAAACTACAGCCGTTAAGATTAAATCAATGATAGTCTCAAAACTAGTAAATTTGATGAATCTAATCAATAAGAACTACAGCCGATATAATTAATTATCCAACCGTTTTTTCCTAAGAATTTAATAACACCAATAGCAGGTAATTATCAATCTTAGTTGCTTCTTAATTAGCATTAGATATTGTATGTGATTACTAGGTGATCAATCTATCAATCAAATACAACAATCATAAGAATCATAATCTGAAAAACAAATTGAAATTGAATTAAAAATTCAACAATCAAACCAAAATTTTCACAATTTTTTCTATTCCAAAGGCAAGTATCCCTCAACCAAGAATCAAAGTATTTAGCCTTGCATAATTAAATCTAAAACTAACAAAAATTGTATTAAAAACATCAAACAATCAATAGAAAAGAAAGTTACTAAAGCGAAGCACGATTTTGGCTTGTTGATTCCGTCTTCGTTCTTCGAGCGTCTTTTCAAAATTTGAAAGAAAAATTATAAATTAAAACTATGTTCTAAGGTCTGAATTCTCTCCAAGAGACTAATTTTTTGAGTATCAAGAGGTGTGGTGGCTGATGGGGTATGGTAGAATCCATGTGGAAAGGAAAGAAATCAAGTCTCCACACTTTCCAAAATTCAGCTGGCGATCGATCGCCATAAGGTAGCGATCGATCGCTAGCTTATTTTTTTCGGCGAAACTCTTTAGGCGATCGATCTCCTCTTTTTCACCGATCGATCGCTGCAGCGTAAATTTTGTTGCTCAACTTTCTGTCCAAAGGCGATCGATCGCCTCCTTCATGCGATCGATCGCTTCAACTAAAATTACATGTTAGCCTTTTTCTTGATCTACATTGAGTCCTTATTAGCTCCAAAGCTTTTCTTGACCTTTATTCGCATTAGTTAGCTCGATTTATTTGATTCCACCTACAATTACACAAATATACGATTAGGTAGCATATGTATCAAATTATCCATCAAAACATACCAAATCCTAAACAAATAAACGCAATAGATGTGTCTATTTCTAGTCACATCAATGCGCTCATGATTCGACGATGTGGTTCAGTTTGGATTGTGTGGTCTTGGCAGTACGTGGGGTACGCCTGTGCAATTTCGAGAACGAAATTTTATTAGTGGGGAATAATTGTGATGCCCGAGAATTAATGGTGTAAATCCCTGTGTGGTATTGATCCTTAATAGATTTTAATTGTGGCAATTATGAATTAATTACGGTATTGGGACTCCCGAGGGTTTTAAATCCGGTATTTGGGTTGTTGGATCCAACGGTTGAGATTGTATTCTCATAATCGTGATAACCTTGGAATTTGGTTTGTTTGGTGGGATCTGAGTTCTGGGGTGCTTTGTGTTGGGGCTAGTAATGGAAATTGAGAATTGAGAGGTAATTATTGAACACAGATGATTTTTAATGAGTCATGATGTATTTGTGGAAGACTCGGAATTTTGGAATTTTGGTACTATATATATACCAAGTGGACTCGGTGTTCAGGCAGTTCTCTCCTCTCTCTTCTCTCTCTCTCACCCCAAACCCCCACCCATTTCCCCTCTTTTTCTCTCATGGAAGGAAATTGATGGAGGCTCGACTTGGGAGCGGAATTTCTCGAAGAAAAGTTGGTAATACTCTTCCCTTACTTTTATCTTCGATTTGATTGTAGAATTGTGGTATTTGGTGGAGTTTTGAGTTGGGTATGAGTTTTTAGATTTTAAAGATTTTTGGGTTGGTATGTTTAAGGAAGTTATATGGAGTTTATGTTGAGGATTAATGGCATATTGGATGTTGGGTTTGTTTATTTGGGGGTTTTAAACTCGAAAATGCCATTTCTGGGCTTTTACAGTGCTCCGATCGATCGGCAATAGGGGCCCGATCGATCGCTCATAATTCGAAAAATTGGAAGACGATGAACAGTGCTCTCGATCGATCGAGCAAAGCTGCCGATCGATCGACACATCAGTTCTATCGATCGAGCACTTCTGGCCGATCGATCGAGAGGCCCTGTTTTATGGTATTTATGGTTTTGTTGTTATGGAATCGATGCATGCTTCGTCCGGGGTCTTTTAAAATGGTTAATCGTCATGGATTGATGATATATTTGGGGATTGTGAACGAGCTTGGGCACGTGGTTGCATGCACATAAATAATTGTGAATTATTTAATGTGTTTAGCACGTAAGTCACCAGGCCATGGGACTAAGGCAATGTTTGATTCGGACTACGGAATTATAAGGTACGTATAACGTACGAGCATAGCCTTTTATATTATTGCAATTGTGAAATGCATGATATACTGTTAATGCGATAAAATGGTAAGTATTGCAAATTAAATGGTGTCGTTATGGAGCGAGCAACGGTTAAGATGTTGTCGCTATGGAGCAAACATCGGTTATGATGCCGCCACTATTGGGTGTGCGAGGTGATGAGACTGTGGAATTAGTGGTTAGATATATGGAATATCTGTAAATATTGTTTAATGAATTGGTTTATTGATTTTGATATTGTTATTGGGGAACGGATGGGTTAATCAATGTAATGATTAACTGGCTTTTGGGGAATTGATGGTTTTGGTTATTGTGAGAATATGAACAGCATAGGGATCCCATGTGGTAACGATACTAAACAGGGAATATCTTTTACATTACAGTTTTATATTTCTGTAAATTATGTATTGTGATTATTGGATCGGTGGTATTGGTATGCTCACCCCGTGTGGGGGCTGTCTCATTTGGGACAGGTGGAACAGGTACATCGATAGCTCCGGAGTTGAGATCGAACTATGGATTGGAGGCGCTTCAAGGACTAAAGTTCCAGTGCCGGTATTGTGTTGGGTACTTTATACATGAAATACACATTCATTCATTGGGTGCTCGCATGTGAGTACCGTTACATGTGTATATGTATAATGGGCATTGACCTTTCTTTTTTCATTTATTGGTTGCATGCAATTAAATTAAGGAATCGCTAAATGAATTGAGAACATGTTGGTGTATTATAAGACGCATACTTAAGGGTTGAATGGTATGGGGGATTTGAACATTATATGGGATAATGTAAGGACTTTTGTTGATGGTATGTTATGCTATGGTTGCATGTGGTTTTCCCCCTGATTACATGATTGTATGCACTAATTACATGGGATAATACACTATTAGCGGATTAAGGGCACGGGGGTCCTTACATCAGTGGTATCAGAGCAGTGGTTAGCTCTTTGGGATGTCTAAGGCATAAGGGTGTGTCGAGAGAATTGACTAGCACATAATTTATGTATGATTGTTATTTGTGTCAGAGTGATATGTGGTATTCCATTAGGTCTCGTTTTTTCTTTTATTTTAACTAGCTGGCATGTCAAACAATTTGCCACAATATTCAGAAATTTCTTTCTTCATACCAACCCATCATGGTATTCCATTAGGTCTCGTTTTTTTTTTATTTTAACTAGCTGGCATGTCAAACAATTTGCCACAATATTCAGAAATTTCTTTCTTCATACCAACCCATCAGAAATAGGATCTCAAGAATGATACATCTCATCATTCCCATAATAACACTACTTCATCTATAGTCTGCTTTCTGCAGTAATAATTCTTTCGAATTGATAGGATTCTATGTTATTTACGGATTGTTCAGTCGCAACCCACCACTAAATGACATACTAAAATCTAGTTGGTTGGTGTGACAGAACCAATTTTTTCAATCAATATCTGTAAGGGTCTGTCCTTCGAGTCTTTCCGATCCTCGAAATCAGAGGTGACTCAAACTACAAATCATACATTGATACTACCAGTGCACCTTGCACAATTCGGTTCAGTGCATCTGCTATTAGTTTCATTTTCTCTGATTGATATTGACTATCAGAGTCAATTCTTTAATAAATCTAGTCATCGCTTTTATCTCTTGTTCAACTCTGATTGAATAACAGATGTTTTAAACTCCTAAAATCACAGTATATCATGAATTGTTCGCCATACAGATAACGTTGCCACATCTTCAAGGCAAAAAAATAATGACTACTAGCTCGAGTTCATGAACATGATATCATGATTCTTTCAGCTTCAACTATCTCAAACATATGCAATCATCTCCTCATGATACATCAGAACATATCCCAAATCTTTGACCAACGTATTCGCACAAACTATCTATCCTCCCGAAGCAGTAAAAAAAATCAACACTAGGGCTGTAGTCCACTTCTGTTTCAGTTTATGAAAATTGCTTTCTCATTCATTTGACCAAACGAAACTAAAATTTCTTCTTGGTCAATTGGTTAATAGACCAGGTTATCCTAGAACATCATTCCATAAAATCCTGTAATATCCGGCTTAACTCATAAAACTTCACATCTCGAGTATACTGGTTACTCTTGGCCAAATTATTACTACCTCTACTTTACTAGGATCAACAGGTATCCGGTTAGCTGGTATCACCAATCCCACAATAACTCTCGATTCAACCAAGATTTACACTTCGATAACTTGGTATACAATTTGAGCTTCACGAAGCATCTGAAGAACCAATCATAGATGTTCTGTGTGGTCTCTTCTGGATCTCGAATACACTAGTATACCACTGGTGAATATTATTACGATTCCGCCCAAAAAGTTACGGAATACTCTATTAATCAAATTCATAAACTCTACTGGTTGTCAGACCACACGGCATTACCAAAAATTCAAAATGCCTGTATCTGTTTGACCAATTGCCTAGAGAACATTTTCTCTTGTGACTCAAACTGATGGTAACCATATTTAAAATCATTCTTCTTATACATCAAAGTTCCATACAACTGATCAAATACTTCTTGATCTTACTCAGCGGGTATTTATTCTTGACAGTAGCCCGGTTCAACTGCCTTTATTCGATACACATCTTCATAATACCATATTCCTTCTTCACGAACAGCACCGATGTTTCCCCAAGGTGACATACTCAGACTTCCGTACCTTTAGCGAGGAGATTCTGTAACTATTTTTCTAATTTTGTCAACTCTGTTGATGCCATTCCGTATAACGCTTTCGTTATCGAATATATTACTTGGCATCAACGAACATTTAAAATTGGTTTCTTTCTCTAGTGGAAGTTTTATTATTTCCTCAGGAAAATCTATCAGTCAACCTTGACTCTTCCTGATCAGTATCAACTGTTAATTATCAAATATCCCTCATTTTCCAAGTACTGTAACCACAATATTTCCATAGCTAATACTATCAGGATCTTAGCTTGCTAATTGTGATGCCCGGGAATTAATGATGTTAATCCCGGAGTGGTAATGATCCTTAATGGATTTTATTTATGGCAATTATGAATTAATTGCGAAATTGGGATTCCTGAGGATTTTAAATCCGGTATTTGGGGTCGTTGGATCCAAGGGATGAGATTGTATTCTCATCGCGCTGATAACCTTGGAATTTGGTTTTTGGTGGGATGTGGGGACCGGGGTACTTTGTATTGGGGCTGGTATAGGGATTTGAGAATTAGAGAGAGTTTTGAAAACAGATGATTTTTAAATGAGTCGTGATGTATTTGTGGAGGTATTGGTATTTTGGAGCCTTGGTACTATATATACCAAGTGGACTCGATATTTCGTCATTTTGCACGATATCTCTCTCTCTCTCTCTCTCTCTTTCTCTCTCCACGCTCAAACCCCTCTCCCCCAAACCCCTTTCTTTTCCTTTGGAGGAAAATGGCCGGAAGCTCGATTTAGGAGCCGGATTTCTCGAAGAAAAGCAGGTAATCTCCATCGCCTAGCCTTCTTCTTCGATTTGATAGTAAATTGTGCATTTTGGTGGAGTATAGTGTTGGGTTTGGAAATTTGGGATTTTTGGTAATAATTTAAAGTTGAGTTTTTAGTATTTTTATTGGTTATAAATGGTGTAGTGAAGGTGTTGAAGGAGTTAGGGGTGTTGGTTTTGAGTTTGGGTGTCAAAAACACCATTAAAGCTCGAATTTTTTGGAAACCCGCAGGTCGCGATCGATCGCGGCTTGGTGCCGATCGATCGCGACATTAAACTGAAATTTTTGGAAAGACGAACAGTGAGGTGATCGATTGCTAAGTTTCAGCGATCGATCGTGAGGTGTCTGGCGATCGATCGCCAAGACTTGGCGATCGATCGCGAGATGGTTCTGCTTGGCAGTAGAGTTGCGCGATCGAGCGCGCGTGATTGGCGATCGATCGCGGCTTGCTGAATAGTATTTTTTTCACTATTTGTTTTAAAACTTGGAATTTTGGATTTGGGGTTTATATAGCCGATTTCCAGGGCATTGTTTACATTCCAATTGGAATGCTATACTATGAAATTGGAGTGGTTGGAGCCAAATTTTATTAATGATATGGAATTACTCGATTTAGTATTTGGCTAACCTTTGAACACATAAATTGGAATATTTTGGGTATTATGCATGCTTAGTCGGGGTCTTTTAAAATGGTTAATCGTCATGGATTGACGATAGGTTTGGTGTGAATGTGCTTGAGCACGTGGTTGCATGTTTGTGTTTCATTGCGAGTTATTTATGTGTTTAGCACGTAATTCATCGGGTCGCGGGACTCAAGGAAGGTTTACTCGGTCTACGAAATCATAAGGTACGTATGACGTACGAGCATAGCTTTAATATATTATTGCAATTGTGGTGCATGATATAATATGATTGCGACGAATCGATGGATATGAAATGTATGGTGCCGCTATGGAGCGAGCAATATTTAGGATGTCGTCGCTACGGAGCGAACATCGATTAGGATGCCACCGCTGTTGAATGTGCGTGGTAATTGAACTATGGCTTAATGTTTAGATACATGGGATATCTATTAGCCATTCGTATTTGGTTTGGATTCTATTAATATTGCAAACTGGTAATTGGGAACACAGACTTAGTTAATCAATGTAATGATTAACTGGCTATTGAGAATTTAATTGTTTTGGTTGTTTTGAGAACAGGGACAGTACAGGGAATCCCGGACGAGGATGATACCATCCAGGGAGCATCTTTTATGTTTCATAGCATTTACATTTTGTAAATTATGAATTATATTATTGTGATTATCTGTTTGGTGGTATTGGTATGCTCACCCCGTGTGGGGGCTGTCTCTGTTAGGGCAGGTGGAACAGGTACAAGGGTAGCTCCGGAGTTGAGATCGAGTTTTAGATTGGAGTACTTCCAGGATCGATGTACCGGAGCTGATATCTTGCATGGTATTTTATACATTAGATAGACACATGCTTATGTGATGCTCGCATGTGAACACTATTACGTGTATATGGTTTGTATAAAAAGGCAAGGTCCTTCCTCTTTTCATTTATTTGTGGCATGCAATTAATTAGGAATTGCTAAATGAATTGAGGACATGTTAGTGATTATAAGGACGCATGCTGTGTACGTGGACTTGGTTGGGGGAAAACCGTTAAATTGAATGGAAAATGCAAGAAATTTTTATAGATGATATGTGATGCCATGAGTGCATGTAATCTAATTCCCCTGATATATGATTGTATACACAGAATGCATGATTTAATACACAAATAATGGGTTAAGGGCTTGGGGTCCTTACATTAGTGGTATCAGAGCAGTGGTTTGCTCTTTGGGGCTGTTGAGGGCCTAGGAATACATTGATGGAAATGAATAGCACATAATTATGCATGATGGTAGTTGGTGTTGTGTGACACAACTATTTTGCTTATGTGTGTTTATGAAATGTGATCATAATGGAACAATTATATGTCATGACATCTAAGGAATCAAAATATAATCTGTTGATTATGATTGTGAGTTGTGGTATAGGGACAACCAAAGGGAGCATTTTGAAATGCATTGGGATACAAGAAGTACTTTGCACTTATGGTTTATGCATTTACCCTTTTTAATCATATTGTGGTGAATATGAATTATTATATGCTCATGGTTTGGAATCGTTCCTGTAGGGACGCTTTGGCATGGAGGGCTAAGGCCAGGATTGACGGGTACCAAACGGTAACATGTATTTTATATACATTATGAATTATGCATTGTGGTTGCATTTATATTGGAGTGATGATTTTAATGATTTGCAGCTAAATGTTGAAGCGAGGGTATTGCCGCATGTCACATTTGAAGCGAGGTACATTAAAATACACTCATTGTGGTTACATATATATTGGAGTGATGATTTTAATGCTTTGCCGCTAAATGTTGAAGCGAGGGTATCGCCGCATGTTACATTTGAAGCGAGGTGCACTAAAATACACTCATTGTGGTTGTATATATATTGGAGTGATGATTTAATGCTTTGCCTCTAAATGTTGAAGCGAGGGTATTGCCGTATGTCACATTTGAAGCGAGGTGCATTAAAATACACTCATTGTGGTTACATATATATTGGAATGATGGTTTTAATGCTTTGCCGCTAAATGTTGAAGCGAGGGTATTGCTGCATGTCACATTTGAAACGAGGTGCATTAAAATACACTCATAGTGATGTATATTGGGATATGGATCATGCATTGTGTTGCAGGTATAGATTGGATGCTTGGTGAATATCCCATGAGTCGTTGTTATGGACGAGTGATGATTTTGAATGCTTTGCCGCTGTCACTTGACGCGATGATAGAATACTTGCCGTTGTCATATCGTAGCGAGGAAAGAATATTTGTCGCCAAATGTTGAAGCGAGGTATTGACGTATGTCGCATTTGAGCGAGGTTATTCAATGCCGCTGATATGTCGAAGCGAGGGGTGTTAGTGTCGCGGTCATGACAAGCGAGGTGCATTAAAATACACTGCTGTAACAAGACTAGGGATCGGCTATTCTATTGGCGATGGTTTATGCCGCCGGGTATTCATAGCGATGGTTCATTCCGCTATTCTATTGGCGATGGTTTATGCCCCCGGGTATTCATAGCGATGGTTCATTCCGCTATTCTATTGGCGATGGTTTATTCCACCGGGTATTCATAGCGATGGTTCATTCCGCTATTCTGTTGGCGAAGGTTTATGCCATCGGGTATTCATAACGATGGTTCATTCCGCTATTCTATTGTCGATGGTTTATGCCGCCGGGTATTCATATCGATGGGTCATTCCGCTACATTTATGGCGATGGTTCATACCACCGGGTATCTATATAGCGATGGTACATTCCGATAATCCTATGGTGATGATTCATACCGCCGGATATCTATAGCGATGATTTATGCCGATGATTCTATAGCGATGAGTTATGCCGCTATGTATGTAGCACGGGATCACGCCGCCTTCGAGCGATGGGTGCTGCTTGCGTACCATTGTTGGGCGATGGATACAGGTATACCGCTATCTTGCTAGCGATGATGTATGGTATATTACTGTTTTATTAGCGTTATTATGGATGTCATGCGTTGATATACATATACCATCACGTGTTTGACAATGACATTATGGATGTCGTGTATCGACATGTGCCGTCAAGAAGTTGACGATATTTTTTGGATGTCACATGTTGACATGTACCGTCACGGGATGACGATGACATAGTGGATGTTCTATGTAGACGTGTTGCGTCATTTCGATGAATAATACATTTATGTATATGTATTAGTCGTATGGTTTTAGTGCCAATGGCGAGTACAGGGTAGTGTCTGGGTCACTAGTTGACAAGACCATTATGCCGAGCAAGTTGCTCGAAGAATTATTGGTGCGCCGTACAGGAAGTGTACCGCAGCACATATTTGAGGTAGATATTTTGTGATGCCCCGAAATTAATTATATGCAATTTGGGCATTAATTATGTTTATATGATGAATTATGTTGATTAATTGATTTATGTGTTGAAATTAATTATCTTGTTGAAATGCTTAGTCACATGGTAGGCGTGACCGGGGGTTGCGTTTCGGGGTGCATGTTATACATGTTAGAAAATGAAGTGTTAACATGATTTAATTGTATTGGGTGTTAATTATGGGGAAGATATGAATTTAGTGGAAGTTTGTTGCATTTTTGTAAAATGCTTTTAAAATACCATGTTGGGGTATTTTATACATCATGTTAAGTTTGGGGTGCAATTTAATTAACTTTATAACCCTTTACCCCACCTTTTACCCATCACTTTAACCCCACTTTATCCTTTACTCTTTTAAAATCCCCAAATTCATCCCCAACCCTAACCCATTTCATATTTTCGAATTTTGGCAAGGAAGGAGAAATCTTCACAAAACTTTTGTTTGTGGGATTTTTGTTAAGATTTGGAGTCCTCAAGAGGTATGGAACCTTTCCTAAAGTTTTAAAGATGTTTGATTTAGAAATGGGTTAGCATTTTGAGTTTTTATGTGGGTTTGTTTTGAGTATGTGTTGTATGTTGTTGGGGTATGATTTATGAAGTGTTATATGTGGGTTTTAGTGAGTTATGATGATGTTTGTGTTGTTGGAAAGTTTGGGTTTGAAGGGTATGAGATTGAGCTTGAAAAATGCTCAAAAATGGTGAAGAATCGCGCACCAGCAGGTGGCGATCGATCGCCGAAGGCCAGTAGCAAAAAAATGCTACAGGCGATCGATCGCCATATTCGAAGCGATCGATCGCCGCGAGACAAAAAGTCAGGCGATCGATCGCCTCGATGCAGCGATCGATCGCCATCAGCTTAAAAATGGCAAATGATGTTTTTTGTTGAATTTTTGGTATTTGGCTATTGTTTAGCTTCTAATATTGATTTGTATAGTTGTGTAGAACCATCCCAGGTACCAACAACATCAAGGAGATAAAGTTCTCCAACTTCTCCACTTTTGGGAATTAAGGTACGTAAGAAACGTACGGGCATCGGACGGTAAAACACATCCCTATACTATGACTACGCAATGATTGCATAAGTATTTACGATGTTTATGATGATGATTATGATAAGTAAGTTTATGATGATGATGTTTATGATGAGTAAAGATGATATGATGTTTTATGAGGATGTTTATGATAAGATGATGATGTTTATAAGATGATGATGTTTACAAGATGATGATGTTTATAAGATGATGATGTTTATGATATGATGATGATGATGTATGTTTAACTATGTTATTGAGAATGGTTGAGTGTTCTGGTGGTTGTTATGGGAAAGCGAGGAAGGTACTTAACGCTGACATAGCTAGCGAGAAGATACATCCGCTATCAAGGTGTAGCGAGGGGTATCACAGTACCGCTATATGTCGAAGCGAGGGGGCCAATTGTTCCGCGGACATAACAAGGCCAGAAACATTCCCATTTCTAAATAACATTGTTGATTATGAGCATATATGTGAAGTATGATTTTAATCATTTATGTCAAGAACTAATGATTATATGCATGACTACGAAACAGGGACAACCAAAGTGGGTTAATGCGATTAACCAGGAAATATATGTTACGATTATTTTCATGCATTTATTTATATGCCATTACCTTATGATGTTAAGTAATGATGTACATGCTCATGATGGGTTGTTCCTGTAGGTACACTTTTGGACTGAAGGGCTAAGGGTCGGGTTGAGGCAGTGAGCTAAAGGAGCATGAAAGAATATAGGATATAGGATTTTGATAGTCTCTACTCTAGGAGTAGTGTAAACCTATAATGTTAGCATTTGTTTTTGGGAATGTAATTATTAAGTTTTGAAATTTTATTTTTGGCCTGTAATTATATTAGCTCAAAGCTACAACCGGAACCCTAAGATGTTATTAATGCATGTTTAGTCCATAATATGTGATTATAATGATGTTAAGGTAGGAAGACCCTACATATTTTACTAGTGATAATATCTTTGGGTATACTCGTTGGAATGGCTATGGCCAAGTGACTGGTAGTAGGAGTAGTTAGCGAAGAAACTACTTGCTCAAACCGAGGTGACATGTGGTAGACATGATCACATCCACCCATGAGGGGGTGGAGTAAATCCTACGGGATTAGGATTGCTTTGTGGTTGAGTGAGGGCACCGTAATGTCCGTTGTGCCTTAATGATTAGAGAAATGCTGGGTGATGACCCACTACTCTAATGGTTTGTACGGTATGGCATGCCGGGATGGAACGTAGGATACGTTGGTAGGCTTGGTATAAGCCTATGAAGGTGGCATTTTGCTAGCCAGGTATGGTGGCAGTGATATAGTGTGCTTGTTGTAGCCATTATACTGCTCGTTGGGACCGAGTTTGGTGAATCGTATGATGATACGATGAGGACTTATGGTAGACTCGGTAGTCGCTTTGTGGCATAAGGTTCGAGGCAGGAAATACCTCACGGTGACGTTATACATCAAATGTTTAAAGGAATTGTACGGGGACAACTCAATTCTGTTGGGAGTAAGTGTCGGCAAGTCATTGTTGGTTCTGGTTGAGAATCCTTGCATATGAAATGCAATGGGGAAAAACAATTGGAATCACAAAATTTAGTCAGTGGGGTGGCACTACTATGTTGGTGTATCTCTTGGAGAGATTTGAATATACTGTCATTGAGACAGCTGGTATCGATTGTGGGTTGATTGTAAATCAGCCATGGTAAGCATTACTGGTGTTGGACCGAGTGATGGATTTCATACCTTTCGGTGAGACGTTCGAAGAGACGTCTCCAGGGAAATGCTCGAGATTGTGGTGTACTATGGTGTTAGTACAAAGCATTGTTAGAATGAATATACGTTGTGTATACGGGCTTCGGATTGGTAATAGTTGCAAGGATGCACTATTCTGAATCGGTTGTATATTTGTTGGTTCCGGGATATATATATTTTGGTATAAATATATCCAGTTTTTCCGAACGAGGGTTCGAGGTTGGAGGGTCATGGATTCATGACTTTCCTTATGAGGAAAGCAGTATGGATATACCTACCGGTTGGGAATCTTTGGGAAATTCAACGAGTTGATTTGTGTGATATCGATCTGGGAATCACACCATTGGTCGTTGATGTGTCAATCATCATTCTTCGTTGGGTGAGAATAATAGGGGATTGATAGTTGAGATTGGGACTTTGGGTATGATTGGCGATGCCTGAGTCGATTGCATTGAGTATGCATGTACTATTGGTGCTTAGGCATGTATGCCGGTGTGTATATACGAATGCCAGCATTTTCTTAGTACTCGTCGATTATCGAGTTAGTATGCTTAATGAAGGAATCTCCGGTGAGAGATTGTGGCACCTTGAGATTTGTAATCTCAATGGCACGATGTATTCTGAAGAATGACCGTGAGGTCTGGTTGACTCCCTTGAGGAGGGATTGTCGTGGATAAAGGCCATGGTAATTCATTTATGAGTAATTTGATAATATCCCTGTGTTAGGATTGTTGACTCCTAGGGTAAACGAGGGATGGCCATGGTTCGGATTTTGTTAGGTGTCGTTGTTGACACGTGATGAGAACGCAATTGAAGTTCTTGCCTGATCTCTATGGGAACCTGAGACGCTGTGGAGTCTCGGTGGTGTGTTTGGATCAAGATATGATTTCTTGGAATACACGGATGTAGACATCTTTGGAGATGTGTTTGTGTTGATCGGTGGCCGTGAGTTGCCTGATCAGTGTTGCAAAGTGGTGCAACTACTCCTTGATGGAGATGGAATTGGAAAGCGGAAACCGAGTTTAATATAAGTACACTGTTGTGTACTGGTGGTTTCCTTGGTAACGATGTATGCTTAACATCGTGGGCTGAGTCGTGGAGATATCATTGAGGCGATATCTATTTTGGATTCACGTATGATTCGTTTGATTAGCAGTTAGGGTTGACCGGCTGCTTTTGGGTGGTTAGCATCGGGGCATGCTGACGTTCTATTGAGATGGTGACGAGCTGGGAGATTTACTCCATTCTAGGTATTGGTGCGAGGTCGGTGTCCTCGCGTTGGTATGTCGTTCATGTCATATTCATGACTCGACGTTGTAGATCCGTTTGGATTGTGTGGTCTTGGCTGTACGTCGGGTACGCCTGTGTAAATTTCGAGGATGAAATTTTATTAGTGGGGATAATTGTGATGCCCGGGAATTAATGGTGTTAATCCCGGAGTGGTAATGATCCTTAATGGATTTTATTTATGGCAGTTATGAATTAATTGCGGAATTGGGACTCCCAAGGATTTTAAATCCGGTATTTGGGGTCGTTGGATTCAAGGGATGAGATTATATTTTCATCGTGGTGATAACCTTGGAATTTGGTTTTTGGTGGGATCTGGGGAACGGGGTACTTTGTATTGGGGCTGGTATATGGATTTGAGGAGGTATTGGTATTTTGGAGCCTTGGTATTATATATACCAAGTGGATTCGGTATTTCGTCATTTTGCACGATATCTCTCTCTCTCTTCTCTCTCCACGCTCAAACCCTCTCCGCCAAACCCCTTTCTTTTCCATTGGAGGAAAATGGATCGATTTAGGAGTCGGATTTCTCGAAGAAAAGCAGGTAATCTACTTCCCCTCGCCTTCTTCTTCGATTTGATAGTAATATTGTGCATTTTGGTGGAGTATAGTGTTGGGTTTGGAAATTTGCGATTTTTGTAAAAATTCAAAGTTGAGTTTTTAGTGTTTTTATTGGTTATAATTGGTGTAGTGAAGGTGTTGAAGGAGTTAGGGGTGTTGGTTTTGAGTTTGGGTGTCAAAAACACCATTAAAGATCGAATTTTTTGGAAACCAGCACGTCGCAATCGATCGCTAAGTCTCAGCGATCGATCGCGAGGTGTCTGGCGATCGATCGCCAAGACTTGGCGATCGATCGCGAGATGGTTCTGCTTGGCAGTAGAGTTGTGCGATCGATCGGGCGTGATTGGCGATCGATCACGGCTTGCTGAATAGTGTTTTTTTTTTTCACTATTTGTTTTAAAACATGGAATTTTGGATTTGGGGTTTATATAGCCGGTTTCCGGGGCATTGTTTACATTCCAATGGGAATGCTATACTATGAAATTGGAGTGGTTGGAGCCAAATTTTATTAAAGATATGGAATTACTCGATTTAGTATTTGGCTAACCTTTGAACACATAAATTGGAATATTTTGGGTATTATGCATGCATAATCGGGGTCTTTTAAAATGGTTAATCGTCATGGATTGACGATAGGTTTGGTGTGAACGTGCTTGAGCACGTGGTTGCATGCTTGTGTTTCATTGCGAGTTATTTATGTGTTTAGCACGTAATTCATCGGGTCGCGGGACTCAAGGAAGGTTTGATTCGGTCTACGGAATCATAAGGTATGTATGACGTACGAGCATAGCTTTAATATATTATTGCAATTGTGGTGCATGATATAATATGATTGCGACGAATCGATGGATATTATGAAATGTATGGTGTCGCTATGGAGCGAGCAATATTTAGGATGTCGTCGCTACGGAGCGAACATCGATTAGGATGCCACCGCTCTTGAGTGTGTGTGGTAATTGAACTATGGCTTAATGTTTAGATACATGGGATATCTATTAGCCATTCGTATTTGGTTTGGATTCTATTAATATTGCAAACTGGTAATTGGGAACACGGACTTAGTTAATCAATGTAATGATTAACTGGCTATTGAGAATTTGATGGTTTCGGTTGTTTTGAGAACAAGGACAGTACATGGAATCCCGGATGAGGATGATACCATCTAGGGAGCATCTTTTATATTTCATAGCATTTACATTTTGTAAATTATGAATTATATTATTGTGATTATCGGTTTGGTGGTATTGGTATGCTCACCCCGTGTGGGGGCTGTCTCTGTTGGGGCAGGTGGAACAGGTACAAGGGTAGCTCCGGAGTTGAGATCGAGTTGTAGATTAGAGGTACTTCCAGGATTGATGTACCGGAGCTGATATCTTGCATGGTATTTTATACATTAGATATACACACGCTTATTTGATGCTCGAATGTGAGCACTATTACGTGTATATGGTTTGTATAAAAAGGCAAGGGCCTTCCTCTTTTCATTTATTTGTGGCATGCAATTAATTAGGAATTGCTAAATGAATTGATGACATGTTAGTGTATTATAAGGATGCATGCTGTGTACGTGGACTTGGTTGGGGGAAAACCGGTAAATTGAATGGAAAATGCAAGAAATTTTTATAGATGGTATGTGATGCCATGAGTGCATGTAATCTAATTCCCCTGATATATGAATGTATACATTGAATGCATGATTTAATACATTATGTAATGGGTTAGGGCTTGGGGTCCTTACACTAATCGTGGCTATAAACATTTTATTTCGAACCACAATACTGTCGAAAATTCAGTACACCCTGAAATCAACTTACAATATCTCAAAATTTATCAGAGTCTACATGCCCTCGATACAATCAAAATCATACTCGGCAACACAAAATTCTAATTCACAATACTATCATCAAACTGTAAGGTAAAGTTCACTATTACATGTATGGATTGTATAATCATCACTGCTGGTGTATTTTCTAAATCATAGTAATCAATGCACATTTGATGCAATGTATGAAAACCATGTTTTTGTCTTAATAAAATTTATACACTCACTGTAACTAAACCACATTGTCCACATCTTAAACATGTCATTTTCCCATAGGCGTACAAACTATCATATGAAATCAATATCTCGTATTGAATAGTCAATCAACTCGGATTCAACTTGTTTCACAATCTCTGTTAGATCTAAACAATTGAGTTATAAAACTCAAAGCTAGAAATTTCTCAAATTCATCGTGGCACTTACAAATTATGTAGTATTCCATTAGGTCTCGTATTTTTATCTTAACCAGCTGGCATGTCAAACAATTTGCCACAATATTCAGAAATTTCTATCTTCATACCATCCCATCAGAAATAGGATCTCAAAAATGATACATCTCATCATTCCCATAATAAAACTATTTCATCTATAGTCTGCTTTCTGCAGTAATAATTCTTTCGAATTGGTAGGATTCGATGTTATTTACGGATTGTTTAATCGCAACCCACCACTAAATGACATACTAAAATCTAGTTGGTTGGTGTGACAGAACCAATTTCTTCAATCAATATCTGTATGGTCTGTCATTCGAGTCTTTCCGGTCCTCGAAATCAGAGGTGACTCAAACTATAAATCATACATTGATACTACCATTGCACTTTGCACTTTTCGATTCAGTGCATCTGCTTCTAGTTTCATTTTCCCTGATTGATATTCACTATCAGAGTCAATTCTTTAATAAATATAGTCATTGCTTTTATCTCATGTGTCAACTATGACTAAATAACAGATATTTTAAACTCCTAAAATCACAGTATATCATGAATTGTTCGCCAAACAGATAACGTTGCCGCATCTTCAAGGCAAAAAAATAATGACTACAAGCTCGAGTACATGAACATGATATCATGATTCTTTGAGCATCAAATATCTCAAATATATGCAATCATCTCGAGTATACTGGTTACTCTTGGCCAAATTATTACTACCTCTACTTTACTGGGATCAACAGGTATCCGGTGAGCTGGTATCACCAATCCCACAATAACACTCAATTCAACCAAGATTTACACTTCGATAACTTGGTCTACAATTTGACCTTCACGAAGCGTCTGAAGAACCAATCATAGATGTTCTGTGTGGTTTCTTCTGGATCTCGAATACAATAGTATACCACTGATGAATATTATTACGATTCCGTCCAAAAAGTTACGGAATACTCTATCATCAAATTAAACTCTACTGGTTGTCAGACCACACGGAATTACCAAAAATTCAAAATGCCTGTATCTGGTTTGACCAATTGCCTAGAGAACATTTTCTCTTATGACTCAAACTGATGGTAACCAGATTTAAAATCATTCTTCTTATACATCGAAATTCCTTACAACTATTCAAATACTTCTCGATCTTAGGTAGTGATTATTTATTCTTGACAGTAGCCCGGTTCAACTGCCTTCAGGTGATACACATCTTCATAATACCATCTTTCTTCTTCACGAACATCACCGATGTTTCCCCAAGGTGACATACTCAGACTTATGTACCTTTAGAGAGGAGATTCTGTAACTATTTGTTTAATTTTGTCAACTCTGTTGATGCCATTCCGTACAATGCTTTCGCTATCGAATCTATTCCTTGGCATCAACGAACAGTTACAATTGATTTCTTTCTCTAGTGGAAATTTTATTATTTCTTATGGAAAATGTATCAGTCAACCTTGACTCTTCCTGATCAGTATCAACTGCTTATTATCAAATATCCCTCATTTTCCAAGTACTGCAACCACAATATTTCAGTAGCTAATACTATCAGGATCCTAGCTTGCTATTCGTGGCTATAAACATTTCATTTCGAGCCACAATACGGTCAAAAATTCAGTACACCCTGAAATCAACTTACAATATCTCAAAATTATCAGAGTCTCCATGCCCTCGATACAATCAAAATCATACTCGGCCACACATTAAATTCAAATTCACAATACTATCATCAAACTGTAATGTACAGTTCACTATTACATGTATGGATAGTATAATCATCACTGCTGGTGTATTTTATAAATCATAGTAATCAATGCACATTTGATGCAATGTATGAAAACCATGTTTTTGTCTTATGCAGCGTGATCAAATACATGACCAGTATCTGAAGCTTCTCTAACCGTATCCTCTATCAAGGTGTACTCTCTGGTCTGTTGGGAAAGCAAAAAAAAATAACTATCATGTATTACCTTTGGTCTGCAGGTAACTAACTGCTGCTGGAACTGGGTGGTCGAAAAGAATATTCACTCTGATATCTACCCCTAGCTCAGGGTATTTGTTGTTGTGGCAGCATCTGTTCCTTAGCACATAACAGACATGCTCTGACTTGCCACAATCGATATCAGTTCCTCTTATTCTTTCACATGGATCAGTAGATACCTACATCCACGGTGACCTCGAAAAGATCTGTAATCCTACAATCTCTAGCACCTCTATAATTAATAGAACTGGATGAACTGGAGTGTAAGGCCCCAACCCCTTAACTCGTCATTAGTACATTTATGACGTCGTCTGAGTATAAAAAAATTTCATTCTTCAAAAGAATCATTACATGCTTCACATAATCCCCATGACTTTTATAAAAATTTGGGCAAAGTCTCCCCATAATTTGGGCTATCCGAAAATATAACACATCACTAAAAATAACTCATAGCCAGGGAAAAACACAATACTAAACGAAATCATCACCATAAGTAAGTTCCCAGCCAGGGAAAACACAATAATAAGAAGATATAAAAAGTGGACTCCCAACACCATTATTACAGTCCATATACACAACTTCAAGTGCTCACATGCGAGCAACAAATAATGAATACACATCTAGTGGCATAAATAATGTATACCATTTACCCAATCTCATTCTACGCTTCAGGAAGCAATATTATCCAACCAAGCTCGAGCTTGCTACGCCAAAATAACCTTGTAGCTGTAATACATGTTTCAACAGAAACAGCCCCCACACAGGGCGAGCATACCAACATCACACTACCCATATCATAACAATGCATAAAGATAATGATATCACGATTTAAGAGTATCGAAAATCTATAAAATGTACTCCCTATGAAGTTCTGAATCTGTATAGCTTCCACACAATATTCCTGTTTCAAGCTTACACGCTTTCATAACATCAAGTTTAGTATCGTCACTGAAAATTATGATACTGAACCACACAATGAATTCTATACAACAAGAATCTATTATTTATGCTTAATCATAAATAATTCCATGCCAATGCAGTTTTGTCTATCAATCTATCTCACTCAACACTTTCTCATACTGGTCATGCCAAAGGCATCCATACCCAACTCTATATCTGGACCACGTACATTTACTTGTCCACCATACCACATATATCAAACTCATTTCACATATTCGTTATCTTATATTCAGTCATCACAATTATTCACATATATGAATACTGGAATATGAAATATTCATATTATACCTACCCGTACGTCACCACGTACCTTATAATCTGTGTTTATCATCAAGTCATCCTCTTTGTTGTCCGAGAGCTCAAGAAGGCTCTACATAAAGGTAGAAAGGGTTATCTCATAACCAATATTTGATGCATACAATATCATAATAATTCATAAGTTATGCCCATGATATCACATAATCCAACCACCCAACAATAAAACTCAATTTAGCCAATTAACATGTTCCAAACATCCAAACCAACACCGAAGTGATTCAAACCAAGACATGAAAGAAAGGATCCATGTAGATACAAGATTCTACCCTTTAGATCCAATTCCCTTAATCCCAACATAAAGTCATCTATTTGTTTAAATTCAACTTAAACAAATTAAACATGCATTGAGTTTCAATCTAAAACTCATATGATGTCCATTCAAGCATATACATCATCATAATCTTTATTCCAAGTTATAACTCACACTACCATGTATCTAACCCATTTATTCGCACACTACACATGTTCCAAGTTAAAAGCATCTAAAACCAAAGCCAATACTCGCCAAAACACTACCATGATGTAATTCCAAAAGTAGGCTTTCTTACTAAACATTTAGTATAGCTTTTGGTCACACTCAAACTCCACTTAAGCATTATATCAAACACCTCATGAGTATTATTTTTTAAGCCAAAACAATAAGAATCTCTAACCATGGCAGCAACAATTTTTTGAACCCAATTCAGCAAGATTTTTGAACCATAGCAACATGACATTTTCGAACAAACTCACCATCATTTTTGAACCATTACATTAACAAGATTCGGCCAAACATCAGCCTAAAATTTTGAACAAGCAGGCAGCACATTTTCGCCCCAAAAACATCAAAAAGATCGTCCCATATGCACAGAAAATCGAACTCAGACGGCAAGGAAATCAAACGAGGCAGCAAGGAAAAATCGATCAAGAACAACTCCTCATTTTCGAGCCCAACATAGCATCAATTTCGAACCATAAAACCGAACACAAATCATGCAAAAATATCAACCAAAACTCAAAAATAAGGGAGGAAATTGATCTAGGGTGATGAGAAACCACATACCACTGGATTTGGGCAAGGAATAATCGAGTTCCATGGAAGGAATCAAGCATTGTTGCCGTGAAGAATGGAGCGGTCGGGAATGGGGTTTTGGGGAAAGGGTTAACCGATTTTAATGTGTGTAAAAGGTGTAATATGTGGAAATTTACACTTCCCCCCTTTTAATTATAAATCCCACACTTTTAACTTTCATTCCCAACCATTAATATTATTAATATTATTATTAAGTCCTCATGACTTAACTTATTCAAAAATAGTCCCGGAATCATTAGTTCAATTTTCGGTCCCAACATCCGATACGCAAAAATTAAATCCCGAGATATCATAAAAATATCATAATTAAATCCATTTGACAATTAATAATTATTCCGGACATCACAATTCTCCCCAACTAATAAAATTTCGACCTCGGAATTTAAAATGCGTGCTTACCATAAATGCCAACAGTAAAATTCACGTACCGGCATACAGCTCAAGATAGTGACTTGATCATCTGTAGGATGAGAGTCATCCTAATCATCACGGTTCGCACATGTGCCCCATTACGCCAACGATCGCAAGACTGCAATTCACATCACTTTACCATATTCCAACATTAAAATTCAATGAGTTATCGTATATGAATACACTTATTCATGTAAATCGTCACGAAATTACCGTCATCGTACTTTAGCCATTATGTACTCTTCATTATGATATGATAAATTATCGTTACTAGCACACTAGCATCATTCGAAGATTAGTATCAACATGTTAACAATTATTAAGTGTCATTAATTCGTAAATTTCAACACTTACAATGTTTAATCATCAAGCTTATTTGTCATACTTCAGTACCTGTGTACTCCCATCGGTACAGTTTCCTTGCACAAAATCTTAATCCGTCATAGTTTACTTTCATCACAGTACACATCATATAATCGCTAAATCATGCAACCCATGCATATCATGTGTATATAAGAATGTATGACAATACACCAACCTTTTGTCGTATAAATAACTTCATACATGTGTTGTTGCAAATGTATACAACTTATATCAACATCACCACCATCGTCCGTATGAAGTAGCGGTACGCTTGAGCCTTTACACATCAACATCTCATATATCATCTCCTGGCTATTATCTGGTGCAAAGTAATTACTAGAAAACCCATTAGTAATTCTCACATATATCCACATCATACGTACCAACAGCCACAGATCATCAATATCAAATCATGATGAATGGCCTAACATCAATATTCCTATGTCACAATTATACTTCATCTAAAACAAGGCGTCAACATCAATATCGAATAATTTGTATCATACCTTTGTAGATGGAATCATCTACAATACACAATAGCATCATAGTATCATGCTCATCACAGTACTAACATGCTCTTAAGCATCAACTTCCGCATTTCATCACCCAACTATCATCTGTCATGGGACAAGTACAAAATAAACTCATTAGTATTTCTCAAATACTCATAACATAACCACGTACCTTTTCATTAACGCATTTTGATATTCATAATGTTTCCATCATCGAACATTAATTCCCTGCGTCAAAAGTTCACTCAATCCTATACACATCATGCTACAACAAATTATCACATATCTGGATGATTGAAATTCAACATAAGAATCAATTGCATGCCTCAATGACCCAATTCATTTCAATCTTTAACTCATCCCCGAAACATAATAATTCATTAATCATGAATGTTCACAAAGATCATATGTAAGGACCCTAGTTCCCTAAGTGCGGATTAAAGGCATAATTAGAGCTAATATAAATGATCAGAGAAGAATAATCGTGTTGAGACTATGAGCCTTAAGAATTACATGCCAAAAATAAGGACTATCAATGGATTAGTTACATTCCCAAATCAAATGAATGTTATCAATTATAGCTTTACACTACTCCTAGAGTAGATACTATACAAAATTAATCATGTCCTTCCTTTCTCAAAAGAATTCTTCACAAGCTCACCACCTCAACCCGCTTAGCCCTTCTTATCATGCCAAAAGTGTACCTACAAGGACAACCCCCCAAACATGAGCAATAATATCATTCATATTCAACACAATATGAATATAAAGCGTAAATGCATAATCATAATAAAACACTTCCTGTTTTTCCCATGCATTTTAAACGCTTCCCGTTTGGTTGTCCCTGTACCATAACTCATGAGTATAATCAATAGATTATTTAATGGTCTAGACATGTCATGACACAATACCATCTCATCAAAACCAAATACCAATCACCAATCCCTAGTCTGTCCATCACAATGTATTTTAATGCCCCTCGCTTATTTACATATAGGCGGCATAGAATAACCTCGCTTCAATGGACATGCGGCGCTCCCACCCCTCGCTTCACATTGAGCGGCAAATATTCTTTCCTCGTCCTATATGATAACCACGCTCAAATGTGACATGCGGCGCTCCCACCCCTCGCTTCACATTTAGCGGAAACAAACCAAATAGCGGCAAGCATTAAAATCATCAAGGGATGACCACGACTCATGGGATGTGCACCAATAACCATCATATGCACATAGAATCATCATGCATAATTCAACATGTATTTGCATCCACAATGCATAATCACATATATACTCGCATCCACAATGCATAAACAATGAGTATATTAGATACATGTACCGTTGGGTGCCCGTACGTCCTCTACGTACCTTTCCAAAAGTGGAATTGATATGGCTTCACTTCCTTGGTTGCGTTGCTACCTGGGATGGTTCTACACAATCACACAACCCCATATTAGAAGCCAAATAATAGTCAAATACCAAAAATTCGCCAAAAGAAATCATTTGCCAAAATTTCACTGCTGGCGATCGATCGCTTCGCTGAGGCGATCGATCGCCTCAATTTTTGCTTCGCGGCGATCGATCGCGCCAAACATGGCGATCGATCGCCTACCTCATATTTGGCTACTGCCCCTCGGCGATCGGTCGCCCCATTTTTGGTGATCTATCGCCTGCCCTGCGATTTTGGTACTGCCCATCGGCGATCGATCGCCTCATTTCAGGCGGTCGATCGCCTCGCACAGACTCGCGATTTTTCCACCATTAATGCACCCAAAACCTTCCCAATCCATACCAAAACTTAAACCATCAAACCCACAACAAAATAACATCATAAACCTCCAAAATACACCTCAAAACAAACATAAATCCAACCCTCAACCAAAACAACACCAACCCACAACAAACCCATTTCAAAATCATTCAAAAACCATTTCAAAACTAAATCAAACACAACAAAAATGACATGGAGGCATCCATACCTCTTGGGGACCTCAAATCTCCCAATAAACTTCACAAACAAGCTTTTTGCAAGAATTTCTCTTCACCCCTAAGCTCAAAAACGAAAGGGTTTGTGGGAAGTGATTTTGGGGGATTTAGTGAAGTGTTTTGGTAAAGGTGGGGGTAGGGGTTTTAAAACAAGTCCAATTGTATCCCCACAACTAACATGATGTATTAAACATCCTAACATGATATTTAAAAGGCATTTCACCAAAATGCACCATAATCACAATTAAACTCATGCTTTACAATTAATTGCTAACCATGGCAAATAAATCATACTAATAACAATTTTCCCAACATGCACAACATGCACCCTGAAATGCTCTCCCGGGTCACTCTATCATGTGACTAAGCATTTCAATATGATAAATAAATCCAGCACATAATTAATTACCACCATAATTAATCATATAAACACAATTAATGCCCAAATTACAATTAATCATTTCGGGGATATCACATCATATGTCCACACACGACATTCATTGTGATCCCATGTCATCCCGTGATGTACCCGTTAATCTCATGTCAACATGATCACGTTCACCTACTACTCCTACAATATATGAATCTAGCATGCTTTTCACAGTAATAAATACTATCTCAAGCGATTATCATTTTCTGTTATTCCATCTGTACAATCGATTCTCATAATTAATATAACTCGCTGAGATAATGAAATCAGCATCTATCAACATGTATTCACATGCCAAACCAAACGTAATAGTTTACCTCAACTCCTTGTTCCTGTGGAACATTTCAGTATCCTCTTGGGCCTACATCTCATGTACCCAAGGAACAACAATAACACAATGTCCACAGCTATCTGAAATCAACACATCATCAATATACATCGCTAACACAATAGCAGTACACTAATACTCATGCTAACATAATAGCAGCACATCAATATTCATCGCCCAATGACGGCACACTAATATTCATTGCTAACACAATAGCAGTATATATCAATACTCATCGCCAACACTGGCATACAAAATCTCGTCGCCACGACGGGCATGCACAATATCATCGCCACTACTGGCATCCATATAATATCCATAATCACAGTGAATCAAATTACATTCTTAAAACAATAAGATGTAATAACACTTACTGTACACAGTGGATCCACACTCGAACCTTTAAACTGCCCCTGTTCTCAACATAAATATTCCACAAAATATAATTTCATATCAATACACAATACTCATCATCAATAACATGACCGTCCAAAAATATTCATTGCCTCGACATATCAGTGGCATTCACAATATTTCTATCGCTTCGATATGATAGCGGTAAAATATTATAAATCTCAAATATCACAATATAATCATACCATCATCTCGCCAATAAATGTCATCAATATATCGGTATCAATCACACCCCGCAATGGCATCCACTGCAATAAAAATGAAAGAAAAACATTAATGTCTCTTCATCCACTCTCTCCATGAAAACTTTCACATGTACATTTGATTATCACAATACGTCAAATCAACAAGGTTAAATCAATTTATATTCATCACCCTCCCTCTATAGTGGAGGCACATAAAATACATTGCACACTCTCAATAGTGTCGATCCCGACAATAATCACATCGTATGCTCTCCCTAACACCGACTCAATATCAATATACACGTTGCATGCTCTCTCTAGCATTGACCCTAAAATATACACGTCGCTCGCTTGACAGCGGCGACCACATCACTCACTTGTCAGTGGTTACCCGAATCACATCGCTCACTCCTCAGTGGCGACCCAATATCACATCGCTCGCTCATCAGCGGCGACCACATCACTCACTCGTCAGTGGTGACCCAATATCACATCGCTCACTCATCAATGGCGACCCATAAATCATCTATACACATCACTCACCTCAGCGGTGACCCCACTCTACATTCACACAACATGATCACATCGCACACTCTAGTGGCGACCGGTGACCCCACTCTACATTCACACAACATGATCACATTGCACACTCTAGTGGCGACCTCTAAATAAACACATCACTCGCCTCAGCGGTGACCCCACTCTACATTCACACAACATGATCACATCACACACTCTAGTGGCGACCTCAAAATATATTTATACGTCGCTCGTACCCACGGTGACCCACATATAATGATAACACGTCGCTCAACACGAAGGCGACCCACACATAATAATAACACGTTGGTCAACCATAAAAGCGACCCTAAACCTAAGCGACACTTCGCTTTTTAATAATACAGTGGAAAATATATTCATCATGCTTGTACATCATTACGTACATGTGCCATCATGTAAATGACATACACATACCCGATTGTCACATCATCTATTGTCATACTCAAACAGCACAGTACTGCCTACCATTTCCTATCCTCAGATATCATATCTCATTTTCTGATTTCTCCTGCAAAATCAGATTTCTCAGCACTGCACATACATATACATAACATGTACACAAAACTCAACTCAAAAAAACGCAGTTATCCCTCTATTAGTAACAACGTCCACCTATCATCAACATTAATTACCGTCAGCGATGTCATTTATCACGCACCTTAAAAGGCATTATCATTTTCACCATAGTCAAGCTAATGATATAAATAAAACGAGTTACCATACTCGAGGCTTTTCAACCATACCACCCTCATTGTGTATGTTCATTGGTATTGCTGGTCTTTATCAATATCATGTTCTTCGTATCTCATACGATCCTGCAATCACGGTGGTTAGCAATAACACCAATTCATTGCTTCATATCATAAAATGCACATAGCAGGCGTCATGTCACAATGACAGAAAACTACAATCATGCATAAAAGTATGTGATATACATGTCTATAAACACATCCCTAGGCCATTAAACATCCCAAAGAGCTAACCACTGCTCTGATACCACTAATGTAAGGCCCTAACCCCTTAACTCGACATTAGTGCATTTATGACGTCGTATGAGTATAAAAAAATTTCATTCTTCAAAAGAATCATTACATGCTTCACATAATCCGCATGACTTTTATAAAAATTTGGGCAGAGTCTCCCCATAATTTGGGCTATCCGAAAATATAACACATCACTAAAAATAACTCACAGCCAGGGAATAACACAATACTAAACGAAATCATCACCATAAGTAAGTTCCCAGCCAGGGAAAACACAATAATAAGAAGATATAAAAAGTGGACTCCCAACACCATTATTACAGTCCATATACACAACTCCAAGTTCTCACATGTGAGCAACAAATAATGAATACCCATCTAGTGGCATAAATAATGTATACCATTTACCCAATCTCATTCTACGCTTCAGAAAGCAATATTATCCAACCAAGCTCGAGCTTGCTACGCCAAAATAACCTTGTAGCTGTAATACCTGTTTCAACAGAAACAGCCCCCACACAGGGCGAGCATACCAACATCACACTACCCATATCATAACAATGCATAAAGATAATGATATCACGATTTAAGAGTATCGAAAATCTATAAAATGTACTCCCTATGAAGTTATGAATCTGTATAGCTTCCACACAATGTTCCTGTTTCAAGCTTACACGCTTTCATAACATCAAGTTTAGTATCGTCACTGAAAATATGATACTGAACCACACAATGAATTCAATACAACAAGAATCTATTATTTATGCTTAATCATAAATAATTCTATGTCAATGCAGTTTTGTCTATCAATCTATCTCACTCAACACTTTCTCATACTGGTCATGCCAAAGGCATCCATACCCAACTCTATATCTGGACCACGTACATTTACTTGTCCACCATACCACATTTATCAAACTCATTTCACATATTCGTTATCTTATATTCAGTCATCACAATTATTCACATATATGAATACTGGAATATGAAATAATTCATATTATACCTGCCCGTACGTCACCACGTACCTTATAATCTGTGTTTACCGTCAAGTCATCCTCTTTGTTGTCCGAGAGCTCAAGAAGGCTCTACATGAACTTAAAGGTAGAAGGGTTATCTCATAACCAATATTTGATGCATACAATATCATAATAATTCATAAGTTATGCCCATGATATCACATAATCCAACCACCCAACAACAAAACTCAATTTAGCCAATTAACATGTTCCAAACATCCAAACCAACACCGAAGTGATTCAAACCAAGACATGAAAGAAAGGATCCATGTAGATACGAGATTCTACCCTTTAGATCCAATTCCCTTAATCCCAACATAAAGTCATTTATTTGTTTAAATTCAACTTAAACAAATTAAACATGCATTGAGTTTCAATCTAAAACTCATATGATGTCCATTCAAGCATATACATCATCACAATCTTTATTCCAAGTTATAACTCACACTACCATGTATCTAACCCATTTATTCGCACACTAGACATGTTCCAAGTTAAAAGCATCTCAAACCAAAGCCAATACTCGCCAAAACACTACCATGATGTAATTCCAAAAGTAGGCTTTCTTACTAAACATTTAGTATAGCTTTTGGTCATACTCAAACTCCACTTAAGCATTATATCAAACACCTCATGAGCATTATTTTTTAAGCCAAAACAATAAGAATCTCTAACCATGGCAGCAACAATTTTTTGAACCCAATTCAGCAAGATTTTTGAACCATAGCAACATGACATTTTCGAACAAACTCACCATTATTTTTGAACCATTACATTAACAAGATTCGGCCAAACATCAGCCTAAAATTTTGAACAAGCAGGCAGCACATTTTCGCCCCAAAAACATCAAAAAGATCGTCCCATATGCACAGAAAATCGAACTCAGACAGCAAGGAAATCAAAGGAGGCAGCAAGGAAAAATCGATCAAGAACAACTCCTCATTTTCGAGCCCAACATAGCATCAATTTCTAACCATAAAACCGAACACAAATCATGCAAAAATATCAACCAAAACTCAAAAATAAGGGAGGAAATTGATCTAGGGTGATGAGAAACCACATACCAATTGATTTGGGCAAGGAATAATCGAGTTCCATGGAATGAATCAAGCCTTGTTGCCGTGAAGAATGGGGCGGTCGGGAATGGGGTTTTGGGGAAATGGTTAACCGATTTTAATGTGTGTAAAAAGGTGTAATATGTGGAAATTTACACTTCCCCCCTTCTAATTATAAATCCCACACTTTTAACTTTCATTCCCAACCATTAATATTATTAATATTATTATTAAGTCCTCATGACTTAACTTATTCAAAAATAGTCCCGGAATCATTTGCTCAATTTCCGGTCCCAACATCCGATACTCAAAAATTAAATCCTGAGATATCATAAAAATATCATAATTAAATCCATTTGACAATTAATAATTATTCCGGACATCACATGGAGTGCTACTTCTGAAACTTTTCTAGTACTACTTGGATTATTCTAACGATAGTCACTTCATTAACATTAAATCCAGTTCTAGCTTCTTCATACCACATCGGTTTCTTATCCTTCAGCCGAAACACTTCTAATTCTAATCTCTTCGCTAGTAAATAACTATCAAGATTAAGTACATACTTCCATTTCTCAAGTCCACGATAATCGATTAGTATTTTCTATGTAATCTATATGACCTTCTCGTAAACATCTTTTTCCCGTATCTGAAAGAGGGAAAAACGTCTTCCATCACTACCCTTACTCTAGATACTCTCATCTAGAAGAGTTCATAGTGTAGTTTTTATTCATAGTTCGGACACATAGACTGGAACTGAATTACGACAGTCCCCATATCCCAGTCATCATTTAAGCCAATTCTCGTTGGTTTTCATAACAACTATACTATATTCTTCAATTGAAATTTCACTAATTTCAATATCCTCATGTTCTAAATTATCATATCGACATGCACAGGTTTTGACGAAAACTCGTAGGTATTACTCTGGTCTTTCGGACTCAAATTCCCGTTGTCAATCGACAAAATGCGTGTTAAAGAGATCTAGTGCTATCTCACTAATCACAAGGATTAAGTCCCAAAGTGATAAATAAAATTTCCAAAAATTATCACTATGTTATAATTCAATTAATAGTTACACTGCCTACATGTATAATAGATAGCTATTAAAGTCCATATCACTGCTACCTGTCCAAACACTAACTGTCCATCATAAAATCAAAAATCATATATAAATCTCAAGTCATAAATGTTCTCATCACTTACTCTACATCATCATCTGAACAGCAACTGTAAGTGCCAACAGATAAAATTCTCAAATTCTCTAGAATATATGCAACTCATCATTCAAATTATTTATAGATTACATGCAACTCACCATATAATAATACTCAGAGCTATGACATCTAGCTATCACTGCTTAGTAATCCATTACATGTCTAAAATATCAAATCTAACATGTAATCATAGTAGGCAAGAGCATATAAAACACGTAGTCAATTACATGCACAAACAATTTTATTTGTGACTAGACTCGGTGTCCTAACTCTAGTTCGAGCATATCCCAGATTATGCTATGATACCATAATGTGAGGGCCCGATTGATAGGCTTAGATTTTAAGTGTTTTTAACTGTAATTTCTTCCCATTTTTCGTACTTTTTCCTGGATGATATTATGCTTTTTGGTGTTTATTCGTTTGTTTCAGGAAATTAGATCGGAAGTGGAAGAAATGAGCTAATATGAAGACAACGGGCGAAATCGAAGCAAGAAAGAGTTGAAATTGAGGAAGTGAGATTTTCGTAATCTCGATCGATCGAGATTATGTCTCGATCGATCGAGCGAGACAGTACGCTGAGAAGAAAAGAATTTCAAGTCTCGATCGATCGGTGGAAAATCTCGATCGATCGAGCGAGGCAGTAACTTCAGAGCTGATTTTTTCAAAGTCTCGATCGATCGGTAGAAAATCTCGATCGATCGAGCGAGGCAGTGAGTTTCAAAGGCTGACATGAACAGTGCACCGATCGATCGGACGCAAATCTCGATCGATCGAGACGCAAATCCGGGAAAATCTTATCTTCCATTTTTGAAATGATTTTTTGAGGTATAAAAGGATAAATCACTTCCAAATCAGAGATATACCATACCAGACGTGAATTAGGTCAAAAATTAGCAGCCCTAGCCACTGCGCAACGCCGCCGAAGGAGATTCAATCTCCGTTCTTCATCCAAAGTCAAGCCAATCCATTCCGGAGTGCAAGGAAGGAGCAAGAGAAGAAATCACGGTGCAACGCACGGATTCATCCACCGTTTATCGTATTTCTAAACTTTGATTTCTTTGATTTTCAATTCCATTTGATGTTTTTGAGGTCGAGAGACAGTTAAACTCTTATGTATTTGATTTGAATTAAATCTAGTTTATTTTATCGAGTTTTAGTTTCATTGTGTTTGATTATTGATTCAATTGTGTTTGAGCGTATTGATTGTTATTGTTCATAAATTAATTGTTTGTGTAGATCCAAGTCTAGCTAGCTTTGATTGAATTTGAGAGTTATAACCGAGATCAAGAGATAACGTTGTAACACGCTCCATTAATTTATGATGTATGTTACGATTGAGATCGAGAGATGATATCGCATACGTGAGAACTTGGAATCGAAAGATTTAGAGTTATAAGGTGTTGACATCTTATGCAATATTATATTAGTAAATAGGTGCACGAGAGTGACTTATTCTAATTAATGTTAGTTTCTTTACAGCTCGAGAGAGTGTATCGAATAATCGCGAAAACCTTTCACCTTTAAAATCAATTGGTTGATAATTTGAGAATTCACTTGAATCATTAAAGATAACATAGTTGAACGACGATCTTGGTAATTTTCTCGAGTAACTTGCCTTCGCATATCCGGGACCATACATTTTACTGTTTCTTGTTTGTTTGTCGGACGTTAGTTCAGTTTGGCATTAGATAATCACCTTTGTTAATCGTAGGCTAAATATAATTTTATTAATCTTATTTGGTACTTATATGTTAGTCCCTGTGGATTCGACAACCCGTACTTAATTTTCACTATACTAAAACTTGACAACCGTGCACTTGCGGTAGAATCGCTTCACACTATCCTTTGAAATATCTTTTGTTTAAAATAAAAGCGGTCACCGATCCTAATGTGGTGTTTAATTAACACATAATGATTAATTTGCGTAAACATCGGAATATTTATTTCAAATGTCTTGACAAATGGCCCTAAATATTTTTCGCTTTTAGGTGATACATATATAATGGTACTGAAAATATGTAATTCCAGTTTTCCAATTCAACATGCTGCTCATCACATAAGCAAGTATATAACCAACCAGTAATAGAATACTTAAAATACAGATACTCGGGGTATACCCCGGTAATTTAAAATGTAATTCTAACAATTATCGAAACTCAGACTCAACATACCAAAGCTGAACTCAGGTATTCTAGGATGCTTCCTCACGAGCATCCAACATCTGTCAACCTGTAACACATGTCATGCCCGAACAACAAAAGACATGACAGCCCCCACTATGGGGGTCAGAACCCAATACGAGAAATAAATAGATCATGTCAAGAATTACAAAGTATCATGCAATGCATACCATGTATGAATGTGATGTATGAATGGTATAAAGAATCGAATATCAAGATACCAATATCGGAGTCCAAAAGAAGGTATCATCAATCAATATCAGCTCGAGCAGAGGGTGACAACACACACCTTGCGCTAGGAGAATCATCATGTGTTTTGCTCGTCAACCCTCGTGTCTAGGTCCAGTAGTAACGCGCGTGACTACAGTCGCTACCTAAATTGCATGTCATCACCGTGTTCGTCGTCCCCGACACTCAGAGTAAATCAACTCAGTCATCATCAAGGATATCAAAGAAGTGGATAGATCAATATGATATGCCCATGAATCATCTATGCATCATATGACATATGCAACTCAATATGTCGTGCAATCTCATGTGAAAGTCAATACATATCATGTAATTCACATATCATGTAGTACAACATGTCATATAGTCACATAAGAATCACATAGTAACAATTAAATCATATAAATCAATTTATGACATGCAAAGTCATGCAATAGCATCATTACACATCTTCTCCAGACGTCATGATAAAACTTATTTCTACCTACCTCAGACCAAAGCTAATCTACCGAGTACTCCTCGAATCAACCCTGGAATCTATTAACCTGGTCATGTAAATTTCAAATGACACTAAGTGTTCAAGTAGTGCATTGAATCAAGTGCAACTTCTAAATATTGACCCTTAGTGATTTTCTTACTTTTCAGCTGGACCCATTTTCGTAGAAAAATCACTATAAATTCATATGACGTCCAAATGACCCGATTCTAGTGCTCAAAGTTCAAAAACTTAAAGGAATTCATTTCTTATCTTATGGTGTCAAGCTGATTCCTCCATTTAAAAGTGGTTTAAACACTAAAAACGTAGCCTTTGAAAATTTGTTTTCCAGCTTGAGCGGTTTTAGTAAAATCGACATAACTTTTTTGTTTCAAATCCAAATGGAGTGATTCCAATGACACTATACATCCAACTGGAAACAATAAAAGTCTTATTTCTGACATGTTCCAGAATTCCTAGCCAAAAATGCTCAGGAATCCGAAGAACACACTGCATGTGTATTTTCGCACACATGCAGAACACAGATCAAGCACTTAAAGTATAAACTTCATAACTAATTGAAAATGAGTCCAACATAAGTCCTCTTTTTTTTCAAATTCAAGAAAATTCAAAGACCTACAATGTTTATTTGAATACCGATATCAAATTCGGAAAAAAATTGGCCCAGAAACTCAAAATACAGTCTTCATACAACATGCAGATGAAAAAATGAGCACTGAAAGTAAAATCGACATAACCTTTATTTCGGAGATCCAAATGGAATGCTTTTTTTTTTTTTTAAATCGCATACATTTCAAAGATCTAAAACTTTTATCTTTTTCTCAAAGTCAAATTCGGATTCTAAGTAAATTGAAAATTCGAAACTATTTACTGCAAGAAACATCAAACATTTGCAGATTCTGTTTTAACAAAATGACATCAACATTTTCATGACTCTTCCTAGATTTTTGACTTTAATTCAACAAAATCCAACTAAATTTCATTTAAAATAGAAATCATACCCTTGAAGACTCAATAATTCCACCATCAAGCCAACCCAAGCTCCAATTCCTCAAATTCTTGAAGGGTATGAGTTATCTCCCTTCTACCTTCCTAGAACTACAATTGCATGTATATTTTCTCACCAAATTTTCTCTAATTTGGGAGGAGCATTTTTGAAAATGGGGGAGGAAATATCATATTGTTTTTGGGAGAGAAGAAGGATATATTTATGATTAAAAAATAAGGTAGCGGGCATGACACTAAGCCAACAATTGGATTTTTTATTATTATTTTATGCTACAACCCCCAAGTGTCCCATGATGGTGATTTTATTTGTATTTTATAAGGTACTGATCAAATTTGTATACTAACTTGTATAATTTTGATGTATTTTATCTTGCATAAGAATAATGTGGTGTGATCTGGAACAACTCAATTCGAATTCTCAGCTTTTAATCATCCGGGTTTGCTTAAACATTGTTAATCCAGATTAGTCATAATTAATTAGTAACGGGGCCTTGCACTTATTCCCCTCTTAAAATGATTTCGTCAACGAAATCGCAAAACTGAGTATAACTCAACAAATTAAATCAGATGAGATGTCTCAATCTCATTCATAGATACATAAGAATCATCATGTATCAGTGACAACTGTTGTGGTAGTGTAAACGATATATACCACTAAACCAAACTTCTCTATGATTTCACATGGTTCAAAATATTGAGGCAACATCATACCTCACTTAACGAATCGTATCGATCGTCGTAAATGTAATATCTTCAGATTTACCATTTCTCAACTTGAAATTTCAAACGATATATTTCTCTTGTTGGCATAGCAAACCTGCTTACTCTAAGCCAATTTCATTCATTTTCGAAGAAATTTTATCATTCCTGGCATTTTCTAAACAATCTCAAGTTGTGCCAAATATTCCTTATCAATTTCATCTCAATATATCAGCGATTGAAATTATGGCTCTACAAAACACTTTAAAATTTAATTCTAGGTTCATAAACTATAAAAAAAATAGGAAATATTTTGCACGCTTAGGGCATCACATTGCCTCGGACGCCCGCCCACGCGAGGGCGCCGACGCCCAACCCTTGTGGGCGATCGCCCACCCATGCAAAGGGTGTGGTCGCCCGCCCCTTCTGGACGGTTTCCGGCCCAAGCGTGGGCGCGGTCCCCCACCCCTCATGGGCGGTCGCCCACACACTCGTGGGCGCGATCGACTGCTCCTCGTGGGCGGTCTCCCGCCCACTCGTGGGCGCGGTCGCCCACCCATGTGGGGCGCGGTCGCCCGACCATCGAGCTACGGTCGCCCACCTTGAGTGGCTCGATCGCTCTTACACATTTGTATCTTATACATAAAACTCGTCAATATATCATATATATTTTTACGATAGTTTCCCACATACATATCTCATATGTAATTATTAATCGTTACAGTTTCGAATAAGCATGATTACAATAACTCAAAATATGATAAAACAATTTATCACATAACTTCGATATGAGCTTCGTACACGGCTCTGATACCACTGTAAGGAATCCGACGAGCATGAAACGCAATTAAAAAAAAATCAGATTCCCACCGAAGACCTATATGAAGTAATCATATCGAGTGTCGAGAGTTATACCTTTGTAGCGTGTTTGTTGCAGAATCCTCGAAGCAAAACATCCACGAGTCACGAGCAAAACTTTTCAGCTTTACCTCTACGGTATCCACACGATCGAATCGACAAAGGATGTTGAATTTATCAAGTTGCTTGACTTGATAAACCAACTGGAAGAAAGGGACGAAGGTGACGGCTCAGTGTTAGGTTTAGAACCTTTTGTTAATCTGATTAACTCATCCAATGAATTTTAACTCCCTTTATCGATTTAATCTTTTGTGACACCCATTAGGATCTTGTTAACGTTGGCAGTGACATAAGATCTCATTTTATGTCACAAGTAATGAGCGGTATCTAGCAACACATCAAGGCTACCCAAGTTACAAGAATTTCATTGACTCGACATATCTATGGCATGTGATAATATTAACCATGTAACTTCATCCATTTGTCCTATGTGTTTAGATTAAACACGAGTCATTGAATAAGTCATATTCGTATAGTTCAATCATTTATTTCTTGATTCCCGAGTAGACTAGAATAAACGAATAAGTTCGATATCACATATCGACTCATTCGAGCACGACCATGCATTTTAGTCTCACTTGATCAAGGGCCCAAACACTTCTCCTGTTATATAGGAGGGACAAATCCTATCTTGACCAATCAACATCCCTCTACATAATTCGTCTTTATAGTTTTCCCTAACGTTTGACAATATCAAAATACACAACTCCTTATGTTGGGATCTGTGGGGCCTTGTCACCTTAATCCTTAATTAAGAAACATGATTAAGATGCTATCACTACTGATTGAGATTTTTCACTATGTCTTTCACTTACATTATTCATATACATTACATCTTGTAAGTTCTTTACATAGTCGCTCAGTTTAACGCCTAGCAGCAGAAGGTAGACTCACAATCTCAGCTCTCCCCATCTATGAGTCCCTACAGAATAACCACACAACACATGAGTATATAGAAATGATGTTCATAAATCAACATCATTATAATTCATCAATACAATATAAACAACTTCCTGTAAGTCATGAATTTGCAATACTCCTCTCTCGTTGTTCCTGTATATATCCCCTAGATCAATGTTCCTGTACATATCCCCTGACATACCTCAAACACAATACGCAACATAATTCAGTTGGCCAAATATGTCATCACATATTTCATTCAACATCCTGTTATAACGGGACAAATAAGATTTGTCTATCTCAGCTCAATATGTCCGTGGAACCTCCTCACATCTTCATATTAGCAGCACAAATCATAATGACGTCCTCACACATTATAACAGTCCAAGCATATACTCACCCGGAGTATACCTCTCATGCCAAAGCATATGCTCAACAATAGCATACCTATCGTGGCATCAATCTTAACAACATGCCAAAGCATATGCTCAACACTAGTATACCTATCGTGGTATCAATCTCAATCTCATGCCAAAGAATATGCTCAACATTAGCATACATATTGTGGCATCAATCTCAACCTCATGCCAAAGAATATGCTCAACATTAGTATACCTATTGTGGCATCATAACACCAATCACATGCCTCAACAGCATCGTGCCTCACAGCACCAGTCATATCTGATATTCATAATAATCTCATATTTAAAATAAATGGAATATCAATACTCGTATGTCAACACATACCTGTTGTGCGACACGAAATATATAAGTCAGGCGTCAATGTTTAATCGCCTCCTTGTCCCGTCCCCTGTGATGATGCTACATCAATACCAACAATGTATAATGTCATAAACCATGTTATGAAACAATTACCAAGAAAACACTACATTTTCATGATTTTGGTCTTGCGATCGATCGGTCAATCCCAGCGATCAATCGCTCCAACAATTCACCATAGCGATCGATCGGTAAAAACATTAGCGGTCGATCGGTATTAAATCTGAATTTTGTATAAAAGCTATGGCGTTCCAGCGATCGATCGGTCACAGCAGCGATCGATCGCTACATGAACTGCCTTAGACATTCCCCTGTTTCAACGATCGATCGGTATGTCGTACCGATCGTTCGGTCGACACCAAAATTCCAAAACAATGGTGATTTTGATGCTTATCTTCATGGTTCTCAACCTACACCTTAATTTAAACCATCAAAACTTGATATATGCATACTTTAACATCATATGAACATGTTTCTATCACATTACAACTTCTTTCTTTGCATTACATCATATACCAATTCAAACTAAGCAATTCAACATGATGTCTTAGAAATAACTCATGTATAAACTCATACATCACACATCCATTCTTAAAACAACAAGAATTATAACTCAAATCTACTTCTTACTTGATTCCCAAGCTCAATCATAGACCAACTAGAAGAAGAATCAAGAGGTGAAAGAGAGAATTGTGCAGGATTTACTAGGTGAATTATGGTGCACTATGTATTTCATATCTGATTTCCTTTATTTATATGAAGTCATAACTCATGCCAATATAATTCCATGTGTTCTACCATGCATCAAATACATGCCCCCATGTAGATTTACTACTACACTATGTAGAACTCATTTCATAACTCAATATCCATTGCATAATCAACATGTTTTACACCAACTTCATATATTTGTTCCCAATTTGTTTTATCTCAAATTAATCACATCTTTTCTATCACATATGACTATCATTTATCATGTTTCGTTCATTTCAAACATGACCAATTAATCGTTGTAGCCTATGTCATTAATTCATACTCGGTCCAATCCAAACCCGAGTCCAGAACATATCGTAGTTATCGCTTTAATTACCCAGTAATCAAATAAAACATGGATCATTAATGTCTAGGCATTACAAATCTCCCATACTAATTGAATTTCGTCCTTGAAATTGAATCATGTAGGCAACACAATCGCAACAATACGCACATATACAATCCAAAATATCAATTTACCAGCATTGTAATTTAGCAGCATTGCAACAAGCAGCAGCATTGCAACAAAAATAGTAAATATGAACATACCAGAAAGGAGCTCCGGATATTGTTGCATCATATACTCACTTTGTCATGCACATCGTCATTTATCCATTGTCCTTATCACACTAACTTGATATCATAAGGACCACTGCACGTGGTAACGGACAGTCTATATCCGTTAAAAATCCAAACTGATTGTGTTATACACATCCATTATTTCTGTATCTTCATGTATCCTTGGAATTATATGTCTAACATAAAAGCACATAGCATATACCAATCACCGAACGTGGCATATTCAACGGTAGACCAGTGTATCACTACATCGTATTACAATCGATGGTCCATATATCTGACCAATGTGAACACTCTACTAAACTGTACCAGACCCTTTCACAGAACAATGTGACATACGTCAGGGACACAACAAAGAATATACACATGAGATTGACATTGTGTAGATATATATAAACTCCCAGTTCTCATGTAATCCTACTCAACAACACTCGAGACAAGAATGAGTGACATACGTGACCATCCTGTCATCAATGTGTCACAACTTCACCATTCATTGCCTTTGATTGGTGTACACATGTATTCAACATGCCACATAAACCATTGAACTGTACTACAACATATTATCTTGCGGCATCAATATATCATAAACAAAACATCAACTCTGACAGTTGCATCCTCACATCAATCTCACATATGCAGAGGTTCTCCCAAACCAATAACGAGATGAACTCTTGATCATACCACATTTCAGTACGTCGGTACTTTCAAACTGCTCTTTCATCAATCAGATATGAACAGAACTATCACTATTATTACATCTCAACAACTTGTGCTTTACAATGAATGCGTCAGATGAAACATTTACATCTATCACAGTATGTCATACCTGCACAGAATCCTACATCTCCAAGTCATTAACAACTAATGGAAGTATCAAGAGATAAGATACATCGGTTGCTAACTCAATCAAGCAACCCGCAATCACGCAAACAACATAGAAACACTGCTACTAAACTGTCCTCACAGTGTAGGCTAACATATAAGATCGTGGTTTCAATAGTTAACCGTCATACAATCAACGCGGTGTTCCAAACATATAGTGTTCATCAAAAACCCTGCACGACACCACATCTCTTACTATCACCAAATGACATCGCAATCTAGTCATGCCTCACTGATATTTGTAGTAAGTCAATCACAATGGTCACTCTGACCTCATATGTCTCCACATAGTTAACATGAGTAGATATCACGGTTACCAAGAGATGCTATGTCCTTGACCGAGCATTTCGATCATCACCTTCCTTTGTATCAACTATGCCCTCGAGATTACTAGTTTCAAGGATTACACAAGCTTGTCCACACTATTCAACCTCTATCAGCATTGTTCAAACAACAACAAGATACAAATGACACATATAGTTTCACAGCCGAAATCAACACAAAGCAAGGCCGCTAAAAATCCTCACTCCATCAACATGGATATTGCCAACAAGGTTTACACGTCTTGGAACAAGACTATACATATCCACATAAACCAAATCGATCCCACAACAAGTCAACACATCGATCAACGAGTCGAAACAGGAATTGCACTACTTCATCATCATGTATATACAACTTACATACCCAAATACTTGGTCGAAGTTCAAGTATATGGCTATTCAACTATCTCCTTGACTCAAGAGATACAAACAATTTCATGAGAGTACATTCTTGTGATTATTATTCAACCATTCGCAAATCTATCTATGCCACTGAGATAAAATCCAACGATGCTTATTGAAATAAATCATCTTCCAAACAAGAGATGTTTTCTCATACCTCTCACACAATGAATTCTCTCTGTACTTCCAACACAAATTCCAGAGTTGCCACAGTAACACTCACCGCGGTTACTTCGCTAGTCACTTGAGATCAATCATATACTGACTCCACGTCAGATATCAGTCCGAACTCACAACTCAACGGGATAATGTGATTATACCAACTTGGTCCACAACTCTGCTTAAACTTTACAAGTACATCTCAATGTACAATCAATCAAATGGAAATCACAATCCTCATCATAAACTCAACTGAGTAACAATCTCAGTTATGTTCACGACAGTCTGATACGCGTCAGTTATAACACACGTCGGTTGTACACGTACGAACAACACTAACTTATGAAGAATAAATTTCATTCATGTCGAAATCCAAACATCCAAACACTTGCTTGAGAAAACTCTTATCGCAAAGATCGTGACCATACCACAGGGACAATAAGCTCTTGTGGCAACCACAACATATCATGTATTATACTCTTGGTACTCACATTCCATCGAATGGTTAGATCCCTTGTTTACATCAGGTGGGCATATCACCACCAACATATGAGACAGTCCAGGCTCATATCACATTTTACACACTATCTCATTTGATGATTACATAAATATTTCCTGGCTCCCATCATGATGTCATAATGAGAATACATACATATCCTCTTCCCAATCTCACGGCCAGATACAGATAATCACATCTGCCAAAGTCATCAATTGTTACAGCTCAATCATCACTCATGAGTATGTAGTGACATGTTTATTCGTCTCACAATTATCTCTGTTCTTCCCGACATCGCTATACACGTCCATATCAACCAACTCAATGCCTAGACCCATATAACTTATGACTCGGCACACATATAGCAAATCCAACAATGCATCCCACATAACCAACTGTTATAAGACTTATATTACAAGCAAACATACCCAACTAAGTTTGCTCGTGTCAATCTAAGACACACAATGGTATGCCACTCATTCCATTCTGTTAACAGACTCCCATAGAGACATCCATATATCTCCATCTCATCACACATCAGAACGATGGTATCAATACCCATTGCCTCTCCTACGATAATCAATACATAGAAAACATATAACACAAAGTACCCCTTGGAAGTCATCACCGAAATCTCATACGGTGTGTATGAGCTCCAACATGTACCAGCTCGGCTTTCCTCACTATATCCACAAACTGACATAGGGTAGCACAATAACCCCGCACCCATAGCCAAGACTCCAAGCCCCTCACACATATATCTTTCCAAAAACAACACAAGAAGACAACAAAAAATACCGTTGTCATACTCTGTTCACAATCCACAACTTGCTTTTGTCACAACAGAAACATAGTACATGAAACTCATTTCCGTACATTTACTAGATCTTAACCTGTTGCTGAAATCATCGTTCAATCCTGGCACTATTCAAGAACACTGACTTTACTCAGGGAGCTGACACCAAGATATGGTTACCATGCTCCAACCTTTCCTCAACTTCAGATGCAGTCTCTTCATATCGAGACACATAGCATTCAAGATCTGAATTATAGGCAAGTCTCCAGATAAACATCTCATGTCCTCCTGGCATATGGTAGTACAGAAATCGGAGTAACAGCCATAGGTACACACACAAAATCCCTTCTGACATTCATAGAGATTCAGACATAGGGATTCATATCAATTCTCGTTACCATACTTCAAAACAAGGGTTAACAACAATATATTGCAACACATGAAGCATGTGAACACAACATCCTACATGACATGAAGGATATAACATGCTTTCAAGTGAATAGGCATCTCCCTAATTCACTTCCTCTACCCTTGTTCACCCCAGTCATCTAACTATTGCTCTGATACCACTAATGTGGGGTCTTGTCACCTTAATCCTTAATTAAGTGTTCAATTACGTATATCACATTATACGTAAACAGGATTAAGATCCTATCACTACTGATTGTGATTTTTCACTATGTCTTTCACTTACATTATTCATATACATTACATCTTGTAATCATAAAATCTCGCTCAGTTTAACGCCTAGCAGCAGATGGTAGACTCACAATCCCAGCTCTCCCCAGCTATGAGTCCCTACAGAACAACCACACAACACATGAGTATATAGAAATGATGTACATAAATCAACATCAATTTAATGCATCAATACAATATAAACAACTTCCTGTAAGTCATGCATTTGCAATACTCCTCTCTGATTGTTCCTGTACATATCCCCTAGATCAATGTTCCTGTACATATCCCATGTACATACCTCAAACACAATACGCAACATAATTCAATTGGCCAATTATGTCATCACATATTTCATTCAACATCCTGTTAAAACGGGACAAATAAGATTTGTCTATCCAGCTCAATATGTCAGTGGAACCTCCTCACATCTTCATATTAGCAGCACAAATCATATTGTCGTCCTCACACATTATAACAGTCCAAGCATATACTCACTCGGAGTATACCTCTCATTACATAGCATATGCTCAATAATAGCATATCTATCGTGGCATCAATCTGAACACATGCCAAAGCATATACTCAACACTAGCATACCTATCGTGGCATCAATCTCAATCTCATACCAAAGCATATGCTCAACATTATCATACCTATCGTGGCATCAATCTCAACCTCATGTCAAAGCATATGCTCAACATTAGCATACCTATCGTGGCATCATAGCACAAATCACATGCCTCAAAAGCATCATGCCTCACAGCACCAGTCATATCTGATATTCATATTAATCTCATATTTCAATAAAATAAATGAAATATCAATACTCATACGTCAACACGTACCTGTTGTGCGACATGAAATATATAAGTTAGACTTCAATGTTTAACCGCCTCCTTGTCCCGTTCCCTGTGATGATGCTACATCATTACAAACAATGTATAATGTCATAAACCATGTTATGAAACAACTACCAAGAAAACACTACATTTTCATAATTTTCATCTTGCGATCAATCGGTCAATCCCAGCGATCGATCGCTCCAACAATTCACCCTAGCGATCGATCGGTAAAAACACAAACGATCAATCGGTATTAAACCTGAATTTCGTATAAAAACTATGGCATTCCAGCGATCGATCGGTCACATCAACGATCAATCGCTACATGAACCGCCTTAGACATTCCTCTATTTCAACGATCGATCGGTACGTCGTACCGATCGATCGGTCGACAAACAAAATTCCAAAACATTGACGATTTTGATGCTTATCTTCATGGTTCTCAACCTACACCTTAATTTAAACCATCAAAACTTGATATATGCATACTTTATGTTAGTTCCGGATCTTATTGATGAGATTTTAAAGATGACAAAAAATATCAGACCGGATCGAGTGAAATCAGACTGACCAGAACGATCGCCCATAACAGATCAAGCTGATAAGATGATAAAGCATATCAGACCGGATCGAGGGCAATCAGACTGACCAGATCAATAGCTCAAAACAGAACAAGCTGATAAGGCATATTATATATCAGACCGGATCGATGGATTTCAGACTGACTAGATCGATGCTTCAGATCGATCTCAATCTTTATCAGATCAGAGCAGTCAAGGATACATAAAGAATGGCTCCTCAGTCCGAATCATTAACGGCTATTTATTGTAGCATTTAATGTTGTAATTAATGCTACAAAGGACCAAAGACTGAAGATTGCCATAAAAGGTAAGAAGACAAAGAGTAGCTTACCTGACAGTCGCCGAAAGTATGATCCAGAACGGCAAATATCCTGAAGAAGAAGACTGTAGCTTTCTCAGAGTTTAAGAAGAGTCAAAGTTGCACATTAAGGGAAATAATGTCGTTGGTACCTTCAACTATAAAAGGATGCAACAAAAGGAACTTACGGACTCTCGCTGATCAATTGAAAGACGCACAAGAAAGCAAAAACAGCACAAGCTTACAAGCTCAGAAGCTCTCGAGTTGAAGTTGTTCTTAAGCACGATTACTGTGTAATATTTGATCATTTAGGATCACTGTGCTCATTTTGTGTATTCTGTATTGAAAATCAGAAAGTGAGAAACATATTGTAACTGTCAGACAGAGTGTGTCTGAGCAGATTGAGTGACTAGGAGTTTCAGACTGGTAGTGAGGTAAATCCAGCCTGAATCGGGTTTTTACAACAGGATTGTATAAATCAAAGTCTTCTAGTATAAACCTTCCTTAATTGGAAGAAGGGGAGACGTAGAAGGATTACACCACCTTCGAACTTCCAGAAACATATCATGTGTATTATCTTTCTGCACTTGTTCTTTCTTACTAGCCATCGAGCCGTTCTTACATATACAAGAACAGACCGTTCCGTACTCATACTTTCAGTGGTCTGTTCTGTACAAGAGTTGATTAAGAGACAGATTTCTTTCACTAATCCGAAAGAAATCACAAGGGATTATATTTTACAAGGAGTGTTCATTCACCCCCCCCCCCCCCCTCTAAACACTCCGGACCGATCCTAACAAGTGGTATCAGAGCCAGGTTATCTTAATCAGCACAAAATCACTCGAGCTGATGGCATCATTCAACAAAATCCCTATGTTCTCAAAAGAAGACTATGATGACTGGAGAATCAGAATGCAAGCTCATCTGGCAGCTCAGGATGACGATATGTGGTTCGTCATCACTGATGGACCAATGAAGATTCTAAAAATAAATACAGCAGTCGCCATTACTGGTGGTGAACCACAAATGGTAGAAAAGGACAGATCCCTCTGGACGAATGAGGAAAGAAAGAAAGCAAATCTCGATAATGTGGCCAAAGACATCTTGTTCAAGACATTGGACAAGAACATGTTCAGCAAAATCAAAATGTGCTCTACTGCCAAAGAAATTTGGGAGAAGATAGCACAGCTATGTGAAGGCAACGACCAGACCAATGAAAACAAGCTGACTGTTGCTCTTCAAAGATTTGAGGGCATAAAAATGAAGAGTGGAGAAACTCTAAATGAGTTTGATGAAAGAGTCACTGGCATCATAAATGAACTGAATGGTCTGGGGAAGGAATATTCTAACAGAGAGATCGCTCTGAAAGTTATGAGAGCTCTGCCAAAGGAATGGGATGTTAAGACCATTGCCATGAGGGAATCAAAAGATCTTAACAAGGTTGAACTTCATGATCTGTTTGCAGATCTTAAGGCCTATGAGTTTGAACTGATAAGCAGAGGTGAAGCAGAGCCATTCATCTCTCAACCAAACAAGGCCCTGGCAGCCATTCCAGACCAGACCGTCTCAACATCAGACCGATCTGCTGAACAGATAAGTAATGATGCTATGTCATTATTTATCAAGAAATTCGGTAAATTCATGTCTAAGAATAAGAGGAACTTCAAACCCTCTCATCATTATAAATCAAGAAAAGATGATACTGTTAACGATCAGGCTTGCTACAATTGTGGTAAGACCGGACATTTTATTGCAGATTGCACCAGACCGAAGAAAGAAGAACGGAAAGAGAAGCATCGTGATGATAGGAAGAAGAAGCAATACAAAGACCGCAAGAATCATGGAAAATCCCAAAAAGTCCTAGTAGCTGAAGAGGGAAATAGCAAATGGGCTCAGACAGACTCAGACTCGGAAAGCTCTGAATATTCTTCCAGCGAAAGCGAAGAAGATATTCAATGTCTTATGGCAGACGAAGAGATGAGTCAGACAGACGAGGTATATGATCTTGACTCAAATGAATTTACACGAGAAGAGCTCATGTCCGCACTGCAAGACATGGCTAATGATTATAGGATCTTAGCTGAATCATTTGAGAAGAATAAAGCTAAAGTCAGTGATCAAATGGATGAGCACAACAAACCAAGCTGCTCTGAGCAGGGTGAGTGCAACAATCTCCAGATCGAGCTGAATAAGCTGAAAATCTCTTATGATCAGCTCCATGAAGAAAATAAGAGAATTAGCACACAAAATGCTAAGCTCTCTCATATATTCAAAACATGGACAAAATCCAGAACATCCTTGGAAGAATTACAAGAGGTTCAAAGAAACGTCGGTGATTTCACCGGCATAGGCTTTGACACCAAAGAATGCACCAAAGATGAATCTGAGCTGTTGCTGGTAAAGAACCAAGTCAAACAAATGACATTTGTTAAATCCAGCATAGTATATGAGACTGAAGCACCTAAAATTCAAACGGGAGTCTCTTACGTGAATCAAAATCTGAGAAAAGGGATTGGGTATGTCAACCAAGCCAAAGAAAAGGCACCAGCAAGATTTGCGTCTATCAGACCAAATCCAAAGGTGCAAGATCGAAGGCAAGGAAGACAATACAATTACTATAATTCAAAACCGATTCAACGAAGATATAGACTACCTAATGAGAATCAAAGGTTTTCACAGCGCACACATTATCACACACAACATCAAAACAGACCAGCATACAGCACACCTTACACACACAAGCCATTGAAGCTGATACAGGTGTGGGTTCCCAAAGGGCTAATCCGTTCTGGACCCAAATAGGATTGGGTACCAACAATAATTATATTTGATGACAGGTACCGAAGAAGCTCGCATCAGACTGGTATTTGGACAGTGGGTGTTCCCGTCACATGACTGGAAACATCGAGCTGTTGTCTGAAGTCACAGAATGTACTGGACCCAAGATCATCTTCGGAGATAACTCAAAGGGTAAGACCGTGGGCAAGGGTAAGATTGTCCATGGTAACATTATTATCAATGATGTGCTGTTAGTTGAAAATCTGTGCTATAATCTGATCAGTATAAGTCAACTCTGTGATAATGGTTATGCTGTAGAATTTCACAAACACACTTGCACTGTTAAATCATCAGACGGTATAACCATGCTCGTAGGAATCAGGAATGGAAATACATATAAGATTAACTGGAATCATGCTCAACCTGATAATCCTACTTGCTTCATCGCTAACAATGATAATAAACATTGGCTGTGGCATAAGCGTTTGAATCATATAAACTTTAAGACCATTTCCAGCCTGTGTAAACATGATTTAGTTATCGGTCTGCCCAAGATCGATTTTGCTAAGGATAAGATCTGCGAAGCTTGCCAAATGGGCAAACAGATCAGATCATCCTTCAAAAACAAGAATGCCAAATCCTCCTCCCGCTGTTTAGAATTATTGCATATGGACTTGTTTGGTCCTATACCAATAACAAGTTTAGGGGGAATGCGGTATACTCTTGTTGTTATTGATGATTACTCACGCTTTACATGGACTATATTTTTTAGCAGTAAAGATCAGACCGGTCCGAAGTTGATCAAGCTGCTGAAACGCACTCAGAACAAGAAATCATCCAGCATAGACAGGATTCGTAGTGACAAAGGCACTGAGTTTTCAAATCAGAATCTTGAATCCTTTCAAGAAGATCATGGAATCAAGCATGAGTTTTCAGCCGCTCGAACTCCTCAACAGAATGGAGTTGCAGAACGAAGAAAACAGAACGCTCAAGGAAGCAGCAAGAACAATGCTTGCTGATTCTGGAATTTCGCAAAAGTTCTTGGCAGAAGCTGTAAACACTGCTTGCTACACTCAAAATCGGTCCATGATCAACAAGAAGCTGAACCTTACCCCATATGAAATATGGACTGGTAACAGACCATCTATTTCTCACTTTCATATTTTTGGCTGCAAATGCTTCGTTCATAACAATGGTAAGAATCATCTTACAACATTTGAAGCTAAGTCAGATAATGTAATATTTTTAGGATATTCATCAACTAGCAAAACATATCGAATTTTTAATAATCGAACCTTAACTGTAAAAGAATCTGTTCATGTAGTTTTTGATGAATCTTTATGTGTTGAGGGCAACAAAGAATCAATTCAAAATCAGACGGAAAATATCCATCTCGAAGCTAACAGTGATGATGAGATTGTAGCTAACAGGTCAAGAGACAATCCACCAGAACCAGAAGTACCAGACAGACCGGATCAAGGCATTGAAGCTTCTTCAGATCGAGCTGATCCGGATGTTCCTCACTCAAATGTTAAAGAAGATGCTGATCATGCTGCTACTACTCATCCGACCGGACCAGACAATCCAGAGTCAAGCTATCGATGGACTAAGAAGCATCCCCCCAATCTAGTGATTGGTAGTCCCTCTGCACCGATCAAAACCAGAGGACAGATGATGGATGAATTCACACATGCTGCTTTCATCTCTACTCTGGAACCTAAGAAGATCGATGAAGCTCTAACTGATTTCAACTGGATTAAGGCCATGCAAGAAGAGCTAAATCAATTCGAACAAAATCAAGTTTGGAGTCTAACCCCCAGACCAAGCGATCTGCCTGTCATTGGAACCAGATGGGTTTTCAGAAATAAGCTGGACGCAGATGAAACTGTGGTTAGAAACAAAGCCAGACTGGTGGCACAAGGATTCAGACAAGAAGAAGGAATCGACTTCGATGAATCATTTGCACCAGTCGCCAGACTTGAAGCCATCCGAATCTTTCTTGCATATGCTGCCTTTAAAGACTTCAAAGTATATCAGATGGACGTTAAGAGCGCTTTTCTTAATGGAAAGCTTCAGGAAGAAGTCTACATTGAGCAACCACCTGGATTTCAGGACCATTTGCATCCCAATCATGTGTATCTACTGAATAAAAGCAGTGTATGGTCTGAAACAAGCTCCAAGAGCCTGGTATGACACTCTATCCTCAATTTCTGCTGAACCATGATTTTCAGATCGGCTCAGTAGATAAAACTCTCTTTAAATTTATTAGGGGGAACATACCCTATTAGTTCAGATTTACGTTGATGACATAATCTTTGGGTCAACTAACCCCAAATTGTGCGAGAAATTTTCTAAGTTAATGCAGGGACAGTTTGAGATGAGCATGATGGGAGAACTTTCATTCTTTCTGGGTCTCCAAGTAAAACAGCTCAACAATGGTATTTTCATCAATCAGACCAAGTATACCAAAGAGCTCCTCAAGAGATTTGGAATGGAAACATGCTCAACTGCATCAACTCCTATAAGTCCAACAATCAAGTTAGACAAAGATGAAGGGGGAACAACAGTTGAAGTAACCATGTATAGAGGACTAATCGGATCGCTATTGTATCTTACAGCGAGCCAAGCCTGATATTATGTTCTCAGTCTGTATGTGCGCCAGATTTCAGTCAGAACCAAAGCAATCACATTTTATTGCTGCCAAGCGTATTCTGAAATACTTAAAAGGATCTCAGAACGTTGGTCTTGGTACTCCAAAGATTCGAACTTCAGCTTGATCGGATATTCCGACGCAGACTACGCTGGGTGTAAGATTGATCGTAAAAGCACCAGTGGAACATGTCAATTTCTAGGTGAAAGATTGATCTCTTGGTTCAGTAAAAAGCAGACATCGATTGCCACATCTACAGCTGAAGCAGAGTATCTCGCCGCTGGAAGCTGTTGCGCTCAAATGCTCTGGATTCAACACCAGCTCAAAGACTATGGCCATCCAAGCTGTGACTCTCCGATATTTTGCGACAACACAAGTGCAATCGCTATAAACGTATATCCAGTTTTGCACTCTCGAACAAAGCACATTGATATACGCCATCAGTTTATTCGAGATCATGTTGGCAAAAAAGAAAAATTCGGATCGAGCACATCTCAACAGAGCAGCAAGCAGCAGACATCTTCACCACAACCGCTCCCAGAGGCTAAGTTTAATTATTTTCCGTCAAATTCTTGGTTTAATTGACTTATCTTAATAGTTTAGATGTTCTCTTACTTTCGCACTTAAAGATTTCTGTTGCCACAGATTGATAATACAATGTTCAGAAAGACACAGACCCGGTCCGAACTTTCAGACCGATCTTTGTAAATCTGATGTTATCAATGATCTGTTTGGTCAATACATCTTTGTACAAAAACAGCCCGGACTGATCGCATTTTAAACCGCCTTAACTATCTGTTATCCCTGACCGTTTATTTTTGAATTTCTTTTCATCAGTCATCGAGATAAAGACACGTGTCTTCTCTCTCCTATTTAGCGGGCTGAACATTTCATTTTATTTCACTTTTTACAAATTACCCGCTATCTGTTTCTTATTCTCTCACTCTCCTAAATCTTCCGCACTCGTTTATCTTCACTCCAATGGCTACCATCACTCATAACTACCCTCTCCGTTGAGTTTAATGATATTTACAGGGCAGAGAGATGCAGAGATGGTGTCCATCTTCAGAGCTTTGGAATCATCTGGTTTAAGGAACTTTCTGGAGTGCGGCACCGTTGTTTATGAATCAGAAATCCGCGAACTATTCGCCAATGCCGTCTCCCAGAAGGACATCTATATCCACTACTGTCAAGGGCAAATCCTTTGAGATATCGCCGATGACGCTGGCCAAGACCTTTGGCCTCCCCAATTCCGGACTGACAGAGTTTGGACAAATTACCTCAAGCGTCACTCTCAGCTCTTCAAGGAAAGATTTCTATTCTTGGCCATCGCTTGCAACCCTCGTTAAGAAGAAGGAAATGCTCTTCCATTTCCAGGTGCTTGTGTGAAATAGTGGGTAAGCCTATTTTGGGCAAGGCAGGAAGTTTTGAAACTGTAACCGCAGAGAAGTTCAGGGCTATGGCGGCTATTGTATCCGGACAGAAGATGAACTGGTCCGTCATTCTTTTTGGAGTTCTGCTAGAAACGGTGATTGCATCGAAACAAGCTGTATGCTTTGCTGTTCCTCTCAGCAAGCTACTGGAGTCTTTGGACATCGAGCTGGGAAAGCAGTCCGCTCTCAGCCCCTTTAAGATTCTAAACTCCAAAGGACTTGCATTGCTGAAGTCCAAGAGTGCTCCGCCTACTCCTGCTACTCTGGCTGCAGTCAAGATTGAGAAGGCGAAGAACAAGCTTTTGCGCGCAAACCTCGGGTCAAGCGAAAGCTGACCATCCAGACTGATTCTGAAGAAACTCAGTATGCTCCCTCGCCACCAACCAAGCCACTTCCCAAAAAGCCAAGAACCCAGATTACCAAGCCCAACAAAACATTACCCCTCAAAGCCTTACCCATATTGCCTCCAACTAAAGCCACCCCTGCACCCCAACCTTCCATCAAACCTTCACAAGCTTCAACCCTTGCACCCAAAGTCACCGTTAGACTTCCCTCTGTCATTCCCAAGGTCAAAGGAATAGTTATCACTGAGTTGGGAGATTATACCCAATCAGGGATCAAGTCCCCTTCCTCCACCGGCAAGGGAAAAGCCATTCTCTCCGAACCCCTCTCCTCTAAACCCAAATCTGCAGCACAGCAGCCATCGACATCGCTATGGAGGATGTTGATGAGAAGGTGAAGGGACTCATTGTGGTCTTTGATGAATATGTCCAGTACCGGACTATCAACCACATTGAGTTATTCTTCGGTAAGTTGAGCAGACTGAAGAAGATGGAAGAGGAAGTTCTGAAAGGAACAGAGACTGATGATGTTCGGCTTGCCGTGCAGCGCAAAGAGCTATTTACGGCTATTCAAAGATTCAGACTGGCCACTCTGCTCCTAGATGCTAAGAAACAAAACTTCGATCCAATTGCTCCAACTGCCAGAGATGATGGGGATGTTTTGCTCAACTCGAGATGGATGTTCATGCTCTTCACTTAGCTGTCCGTTTTCAACGACAGAAGCTCAGTATATCCACTCCAACACCACCAGCCCGGATCACCCTTCTGCAAGCAAGACTCTGGCAGAACCTTTCGTTGAGGTTATTCCTTCTGATGCAGCAGACCAGACAGCCGAGCAAGCAGCGGATGAGACTGCAGAGCAAGTACCAGAACAGACAGCAGAGCAGCCATTGCCTAATGCTCTCTGTGCCAGATGATGAACCATTGAATGTATTGTTGGACTCTCCAACAACCTCCATTCCTTTGGGTCCTCAGCCTCCCGTGCACAAATCAGTCCGACCGACGCTCTTACGACATTGACGCACCAGAGTTCGTCGATCCGGACTTGGTTGTGTCCACAGTTGTTGCCGCTCTCTACAAATTGAGGAGCCTTCCAGGCCCAGCACTCCTCCAGTCCAATCAGATGAAGATATGGCCTTCATTCAAAGCCTTTTCTCGGATTTGGTCACCCTGATCCGATCCGAAAGTCATCACGCTGCCATATCGTCCATTGTACCTACTGCTGAGGACGATGAACAGGCTTTGTCCTCATCAATCGATCTCTCTCCCAGCCAACAATCTGATGCACCTCCATTTCTGGCAAGGACTCTTCAGCACCTCTCTGACAACATGCCTGTCACTCTCTCAACGCATTCTCGAAGTTCATCAAGGTCAAAGGCTTACAGCTTTGGACTTTGATTCATTCAAAGAGAAGATGACTGCCAGTATCGGAAGCCTTCAGCGAGGCATAAACGATCTGTTTTCTCAACAAGCCTCTTATAAGAACAGTCTGAGAAAAGAGCATATTGAACTAGCAACTGAAGTCAGAGCATCTGTTGCCAATTCCCTCCGCGCTCAAGACATTCGTCTTGACGCTATCAGCGTGCAGCTAGCACAAGTTGTTGACTTTCTTCAAGAGATTGCTGCTGACAAAAAGGGGGAAAAGAAGAAAGACTTCAGGCCGCCTCCGTCTCAGTCTTCTAGAAAATAACATTTTCAGACTGTCTGTATTTAGGATTTTTGGTGATCAATAAAATCCTCTTTCGATTAAGTCCGTGTTCATTTATTTTGAACTACAATATAAGGCTTAATAATAAAAGGCTTAATCGATCCAACTTAATGGTGATCATTTATTTTGAACAAGAAAGAGTAATCGATCCGAAAGTTTTCGCTTCAGAGTTCTTATCAGACTAAGACTTAGAAGCTAGGTTTTGTCATCATCAAAAAGGGGGAATTTGTTAGTTCCGGATCTTATCGATGAGATTTTAAAGATGACAAAACATATCAGACCGGATCGAGTGAAATCAGACTGACCAGAACGATCGCCCATAACAGATCAAGCTGATAAGATGACAAAGCATATCAGACCGGATCGAGGGCAATCAGACTGACCAGATCAATAGCTCAAAACAGAACAAGCTGATAAGGCATATTATATATCAGAGCGGATCGATGGATTTCAGACTGACTAGATCGATGCTTCAGATCGATCTCAATCTTTATCAGATCAGAGCAGTCAAGGATACATAAAGAATGGCTCCTCAGTCCGAATCATTAACGGCTATTTATTGTAGCATTTAATGTTGTAATTAATGCTACAAAGGACCAAAGACTGAAGATTGCCATAAAAGGTAAGAAGACAAAGAGTAGCTTACCTGACAGTCGCCGAAAGTATGAACCAGAAGGGCAAATATCCTGAAGAAGACTGTAGCTTTCTCAGAGTTTAAGAAGAGTCAAAGTTGCACATTAGGGGAAATAATGTCGTTGGTACCTTCAACTATAAAAGGATTTAACAAAAGGAACTTACCGACTCTCGCTGATCAATTGAAAGACGCACAAGAAAGCAAAAACAGCACAAGCTTACAAGCTCAGAAGCTCTCGAGCTGAAGTTGTTCTTAAGCACGATTACTGTGTAATATTTGATCATTTAGGATCACTGTGCTCATTTTGTGTATTCTGTTTGAAAATCATAAAGTGAGAAACATATTGTAACTGTCAGACAGAGTGTGTCTGAGCAGATTGAGTGACTAGGAGTTTCAGACTGGTAGTGAGGTAAATCCAGCCTGAATCGGTTTGTACAACAGGATTGTATAATCAAAGTCTTCTAGTATAAACCTTCCTTAATTGGAAGAAGGGGAGACGTAGAAGGATTACACCACCTTCGAACTTCCAGAAACATATCCTGTGTATTATCTTTCTGCACTTGTTCTTTCTTACTAGCCATCGAGCCGTTCTTACATATACAAGAACAGACCGTTCCGCACTCATACTTTCAGTGGTCTGTTCTGTACAAGAGTTGATTAAGAGACAGATTTCTTTCACTAATCCGAAAGAAATCACAAGGGATTATATTTTACAAGGAGTGTTCATTCACCCCCCCCCCACCCTCTAACACTCGGACCGATCCTAACACTTTACATCATATGAACATGTTTCTATCACATTACAACTTCTTTCTTTGCATACACATCATATACCAATTCAAACTAGCAATTCATCATGATGTCTAAGAAATAACTCATGTATAAACTCATACAATCACACATCCATTCTTAAAACAACAAGAAACTATAAA